>CM062289.1:460272678-460872678 GCA_031216915.1 Pictodentalium vernedei | reverse complement strand
AAAAAGAAAGAAACAGGTTTTCAATATTTATTTATTTTTTTATTTATTTATTGGTGTTTAAGGTTACATATTTCTGCACAACAGCAAATCATGACCTCAACAGTTTTACGGGTGGAGGAAGAAAGAGAACCAGGAGAGAACCACAGGCCATCTGTCAGCTGCCCAACGTACTAACTCCACACAAGCAGGGTTAGCATTTGTTCAAGACAAGTGCACATTGATATGCAGTACGCCTTAGTGCAAAATGCCAAAATGCCCCCACATGTGCAATAGGGGTGAAATGTCGTCCAATATATCGTTTAGTTATCCTGCAAGTTGCAACATATTACAACTTACACTGTTGCTTTTTATGGAAATTAAAGCCACAAATTGCAATAAAACCAAATATTGTTTTCTACTTAAGGTCCAGTTACAATAACTGTTATTTGGGTAAATACATCAGTTTTTCCAAGAAATGCACAACTTCTCATTAACATGGACCAGGATATTCTCCATTTAAATTACCTTCCCTATTCACAATCCTCACAATGCATAAAGTTTCAGAAAGCTCTCTGTGTGCCCTGTCCTGGAGGAAACAGCACACAATCAAAATTTTACAAGATCACTCAAACACTGTCAGCTGAATTACATAGCTGATTGCTCGGAAAATGGATCAAAGTTGTCTCATTTTGGGGATAAATTTCCAATTTACATGCATTGGTAGCGATAAAACTATGTTATAGCTTATAAAAATTCTTTAGTCCTTTACCATTGATTTTACAATGAAAGATGAACATTTTGACAAAGCTAAAACACATGGGCATCTAATCCATTTTCTTAAAAGCCTTTCTCAAAGCAAATTTACACAAAAATTCTCCCATTTGTAACCTGCAAAACGTCAGCTCACAAACAGGTCTGAATCAATCATTAAACCTTTAGCCAATGTAATGACCAAAACTCAGACAGCAATATTCACAAAAATCGCCATTTAATTTTCATTATATTTTCATTTTCTCTCTCAAAAACATTGGTTATGACCCCTCATTAGAACGATCTCAATGAGCTCATTCCAATGAGGGGTCATAATCTATGTTTTTGAGACAAGAAATGAAAATAATTAGTTATTCAAGAATTTTGTTTGCAAGTGTCATCCGATTTTCATATTAGATAAAGAATTAAACATTCCTGTATAGCCTTGACCTCCAACTGAAATGTCCATTTTGGCCAAATCATCATTAATGAGCAATATTAACTTAATCCACACCATCACAAAATAAAACAGTAATCGAAAACAGCCATTTCACCGAGGGTATCCAGTAACTCCGGAAATGAGCTTTTTAATAAGAAACAACAACTTACGTGAACAATAAAACCTTCTACACACACTCATAAACAGTACACGTGCATCTATATTTAATGCAGAGAAAAATAAAGTATGATACATGCAAAAAATTGTTAACTTAGTGCCATTAAACCCATGGATAGTGGCCTACCAAACACACTGAGGACAACATTTTAATGTTTCTTTATACACTAATGTTCAGTGAGAGAAGGCGTGTTCTTCAACATTTCTCACTTTGATTAAAAAGCTTTGTCGATAAAAATTTTGTTTTGGATGAAAGCATGTCACAAGTGCTTTTCCAATTCAGTTTACGAAGTAGGCTTCAACCACATAGGAGGAAGCTAGATGTCAACTTGGGTGCATGCAAAGTAGCATCACGAAGAAAAATAACTCTTTCATTTATTTATTTATTTATTAGGATGGAGAAAACCAAAAAAACCTTGAGAGAGCCATCGGTGAATGGTGAACAACTGTCAGACTCCTGAACATATTAACTCCATGCAAGCAGGGTTAGCATTGGTTGAAGACAAGTGCACCACCAAAGTGCAGTTTATCTTAGTACACAATGTCACGGTGCCCCATGTAGGCAACTGGGGTAAAGTGTCTTGCCTAAGGACACAACGTGTTGCCACAGGTGACAATAACTCTCAAAGCAGTCGTGTTGGTATATTCCCAATCATCAGGCTAAACCAATGTTTATTTATTACACATTAACAAATAAAATGTGCAAAAAACCAACAGAAATAACATGCATTTGTACTACATGTCCCTCAAAAATGCATGTCCCACACCTTCCCTTACCTCACCTCTCCCAAACCCCTACCATGCACCCCCCTCCCCCCCCCCCCGACATCCATCGCCTCCAATTTTCTACATTTCACCAAGCAGCTTTGGCTAATTATATCAAAAATATAATGTAATCATAGGTGAAAGATTGGGAGTGCGGTGGAGCAGTTGTTCTGGGTTTGGACTTCAAACCGAAAGGTCCATGACTCGATCTCCACCAGGGTAACAGCATTGTGCCCTTGGGTAAGGCACTTCATCCCGATTGCCCACATCAGGGCATGGAGACACTGTGCACTAAGGTGCATTGCACGTTGATGGCACCATTATCTTCACTCAAAGCTAACCCTCCTTGTGTGGAGTTAGTACATTGAGGAGTCTGGCAGTCATTTGCCACTGTTTGGTGGTTCTCTCTGGGTAATTTGGCTTCCTCCATGGCTGTCCAAAGTGGCATTAAAGTCCAATAAATAAATACATAAATAAATAAATAATAATAAAAGATTTTTATAAATCGCTTGCAGCAGCATTTTCCTTTAAAGCATGAATGAGCTTGCTAAAGGCTTAAGAATAAATCCATGTGAGTTCTTGACCTCATCTTAGAGGCTGGCATATTAATTATATGGCAGTGGAAAAAAGCTGTACAAATGCCATGATTAAAGAATATTAAGTCCCAAATTATCTCAACTTTTTACCTCAGACTGTGACACAGTTCCTTGCAAAGCTCTTAGCAAGAGTTCTCGATATGCCTATACCAGTTAACATTGTGAAACAAAAGTATATCGAAGAAAACATTACCTCCATTATTCTCTATATAATATCATTACCAGACTTAAGTACCTTAAAAGTGGAACTTTCCAGGAAATCTGAAAAAGAAAGAAACAGGTTTTCAATATTTATTTATTTTTTTATTTATTTATTGGTGTTTAAGGTTACATATTTCTGCACAACAGCAAATCATGACCTCAACAGTTTTACGGGTGGAGGAAGAAAGAGAACCAGGAGAGAACCACAGGCCATCTGTCAGCTGCCCAACGTACTAACTCCACACAAGCAGGGTTAGCATTTGTTCAAGACAAGTGCACATTGATATGCAGTACGCCTTAGTGCAAAATGCCAAAATGCCCCCACATGTGCAATAGGGGTGAAATGTCGTCCAATATATCGTTTAGTTATCCTGCAAGTTGCAACATATTACAACTTACACTGTTGCTTTTTATGGAAATTAAAGCCACAAATTGCAATAAAACCAAATATTGTTTTCTACTTAAGGTCCAGTTACAATAACTGTTATTTGGGTAAATACATCAGTTTTTCCAAGAAATGCACAACTTCTCATTAACATGGACCAGGATATTCTCCATTTAAATTACCTTCCCTATTCACAATCCTCACAATGCATAAAGTTTCAGAAAGCTCTCTGTGTGCCCTGTCCTGGAGGAAACAGCACACAATCAAAATTTTACAAGATCACTCAAACACTGTCAGCTGAATTACATAGCTGATTGCTCGGAAAATGGATCAAAGTTGTCTCATTTTGGGGATAAATTTCCAATTTACATGCATTGGTAGCGATAAAACTATGTTATAGCTTATAAAAATTCTTTAGTCCTTTACCATTGATTTTACAATGAAAGATGAACATTTTGACAAAGCTAAAACACATGGGCATCTAATCCATTTTCTTAAAAGCCTTTCTCAAAGCAAATTTACACAAAAATTCTCCCATTTGTAACCTGCAAAATGTCAGCTCACAAACAGGTCTGAATCAATCATTAAACCTTTAGCCAATGTAATGACCAAAACTCAGACAGCAATATTCACAAAAATCGCCATTTAATTTTCATTATATTTTCATTTTCTCTCTCAAAAACATTGGTTATGACCCCTCATTAGAACGATCTCAATGAGCTCATTCCAATGAGGGGTCATAATCTATGTTTTTGAGACAAGAAATGAAAATAATTAGTTATTCAAGAATTTTGTTTGCAAGTGTCATCCGATTTTCATATTAGATAAAGAATTAAACATTCCTGTATAGCCTTGACCTCCAACTGAAATGCCCATTTTGGCCAAATCATCATTAATGAGCAATATTAACTTAATCCACACCATCACAAAATAAAACAGTAATCGAAAACAGCCATTTCACCGAGGGTATCCAGTAACTCCGGAAATGAGCTTTTTAATAAGAAACAACAACTTACGTGAACAATAAAACCTTCTACACACACTCATAAACAGTACACGTGCATCTATATTTAATGCAGAGAAAAATAAAGTATGATACATGCAAAAAATTGTTAACTTAGTGCCATTAAACCCATGGATTGGGGCCTACCAAACACACGGAGGACAACATTTTAATGTTTCTTTATACACTAATGTTCAGTGAGAGAAGGCGTGTTCTTCAACATTTCTCACTTTGATTAAAAAGCTTTGTCGATAAAAATTTTGTTTTGGATGAAAGCATGTCACAAGTGCTTTTCCAATTCAGTTTACGAAGTAGGCTTCAACCACATAGGAGGAAGCTGGATGTCAACTTGGGTGCATGCAAAGTAGCATCATGAAGAAAAATAACTCTTTCATTTAATTATTTATTTATTAGGATGGAGAAAACCAAAAAAAACCTTGAGAGAGCCATCGGTGAATGGTGAACAACTGTCAGACTCCTGAACATATTAACTCCATGCAAGCAGGGTTAGCATTGGTTGAAGACAAGTGCACCACCAAAGTGCAGTTTATCTTAGTACACAATGTCACGGTGCCCCATGTAGGCAACTGGGGTAAAGTGTCTTGCCTAAGGACACAACGTGTTGCCACAGGTGACAATAACTCTCAAAGCAGTCGTGTTGGTATATTCCCAATCATCAGGCTAAACCAATGTTTATTTATTACACATTAACAAATAAAATGTGCAAAAAACCAACAGAAATAACATGCATTTGTACTACATGTCCCTCAAAAATGCATGTCCCACACCTTCCCTTACCTCACCTCTCCCAAACCCCTACCATGCACCCCCCTCCCCCCCCCCCCCCCCCCCGACATCCATCGCCTCCAATTTTCTACATTTCACCAAGCAGCTTTGGCTAATTATATCAAAAATATAATGTAATCATAGGTGAAAGATTGGGAGCGCGGTGGAGCAGTTGTTCTGGGTTTGGACTTCAAACCGAAAGGTCCATGACTCGATCTCCACCAGGGTAACAGCATTGTGCCCTTGGGTAAGGCACTTCATCCCGATTGCCCACATCAGGGCATGGAGACACTGTGCACTAAGGTGCATTGCACGTTGATGGCACCATTATCTTCACTCAATGCTAACCCTCCTTGTGTGGAGTTAGTACATTGAGGAGTCTGGCAGTCATTTGCCACTGTTTGGTGGTTCTCTCTGGGTAATTTGGCTTCCTCCATGGCTGTCCAAAGTGGCATTAAAGTCCAATAAATAAATACATAAATAAATAAATAATAATAAAAGATTTTTATAAATCGCTTGCAGCAGCATTTTCCTTTAAAGCATGAATGAGCTTGCTAAAGGCTTAAGAATAAATCCATGTGAGTTCTTGACCTCATCTTAGAGGCTGGCATATTAATTATATGGCAGTGGAAAAAAGCTGTACAAATGCCATGATTAAAGAATATTAAGTCCCAAATTATCTCAACTTTTTACCTCAGACTGTGACACAGTTCCTTGCAAAGCTCTTAGCAAGAGTTCTCGATATGCCTATACCAGTTAACATTGTGAAACAAAAGTATATCGAAGAAAACATTACCTCCATTATTCTCTATATAATATCATTACCAGACTTAAGTACCTTAAAAGTGGAACTTTCCAGGAAATCTGAAAAAGAAAGAAACAGGTTTTCAATATTTATTTATTTTTTTATTTATTTATTGGTGTTTAAGGTTACATATTTCTGCACAACGGCTAATCATGACCTCAACAGTTTTACGGGTGGAGGAAGAAAGAGAACCAGGAGAGAACCACAGGCCATCTGTCAGCTGCCCAACGTACTAACTCCACACAAGCAGGGTTAGCATTTGTTCAAGACAAGTGCACATTGATATGCAGTACGCCTTAGTGCAAAATGCCAAAATGCCCCCACATGTGCAATAGGGGTGAAATGTCGTCCAATATATCGTTTAGTTATCCTGCAAGTTGCAACATATTACAACTTACACTGTTGCTTTTTATGGAAATTAAAGCCACAAATTGCAATAAAACCAAATATTGTTTTCTACTTAAGGTCCAGTTACAATAACTGTTATTTGGGTAAATACATCAGTTTTTCCAAGAAATGCACAACTTCTCATTAACATGGACCAGGATATTCTCCATTTAAATTACCTTCCCTATTCACAATCCTCACAATGCATAAAGTTTCAGAAAGCTCTCTGTGTGCCCTGTCCTGGAGGAAACAGCACACAATCAAAATTTTACAAGATCACTCAAACACTGTCAGCTGAATTACATAGCTGATTGCTCGGAAAATGGATCAAAGTTGTCTCATTTTGGGGATAAATTTCCAATTTACATGCATTGGTAGCGATAAAACTATGTTATAACTTATAAAAATTCTTTAGTCCTTTACCATTGATTTTACAATGTAAGATGAACATTTTGACAAAGCTAAAACACATGGGCATCTAATCCATTTTCTTAAAAGCCTTTCTCAAAGCAAATTTACACAAAAATTCTCCCATTTGTAACCTGCAAAATGTCAGCTCACAAACAGGTCTGAATCAGTCATTAAACCTTTAGCCAATGTAATGACCAAAACTCAGACAGCAATATTCACAAAAATCGCCATTTAATTTTCATTATATTTTCATTTTCTCTCTCAAAAACATTGGTTATGACCCCTCATTAGAACGATCTCAATGAGCTCATTCCAATGAGGGGTCATAATCTATGTTTTTGAGACAAGAAATGAAAATAATTAGTTATTCAAGAATTTTGTTTGCAAGTGTCATCCGATTTTCATATTAGATAAAGAATTAAACATTCCTGTATAGCCTTGACCTCCAACTGAAATGTCCATTTTGGCCAAATCATCATTAATGAGCAATATTAACTTAATCCACACTATCACAAAATAAAACAGTAATCGAAAACAGCCATTTCACCGAGGGTATCCAGTAACTCCGGAAATGAGCTTTTTAATAAGAAACAACAACTTACGTGAACAATAAAACCTTCTACACACACTCATAAACAGTACACGTGCATCTATATTTAATGCAGAGAAAAATAAAGTATGATACATGCAAAAAATTGTTAACTTAGTGCCATTAAACCCATGGATTGTGGCCTACCAAACACACTGAGGACAACATTTTAATGTTTCTTTATACACTAATGTTCAGTGAGAGAAGGCGTGTTCTTCAACATTTCTCACTTTGATTAAAAAGCTTTGTCGATAAAAATTTTGTTTTGGATGAAAGCATGTCACAAGTGCTTTTCCAATTCAGTTTACGAAGTAGGCTTCAACCACATAGGAGGAAGCTGGATGTCAACTTGGGTGCATGCAAAGTAGCATCATGAAGAAAAATAACTCTTTCATTTAATTATTTATTTATTAGGATGGAGAAAACCAAAAAAAACCTTGAGAGAGCCATCGGTGAATGGTGAACAACTGTCAGACTCCTGAACATATTAACTCCATGCAAGCAGGGTTAGCATTGGTTGAAGACAAGTGCACCACCAAAGTGCAGTTTATCTTAGTACACAATGTCACGGTGCCCCATGTAGGCAACTGGGGTAAAGTGTCTTGCCTAAGGACACAACGTGTTGCCACAGGTGACAATAACTCTCAAAGCAGTCGTGTTGGTATATTCCCAATCATCAGGCTAAACCAATGTTTATTTATTACACATTAACAAATAAAATGTGCAAAAAACCAACAGAAATAACATGCATTTGTACTACATGTCCCTCAAAAATGCATGTCCCACACCTTCCCTTACCTCACCTCTCCCAAACCCCTACCATGCACCCCCCTCCCCCCCCCCCCCCCCCCCCCCCCCCCCCGACATCCATCGCCTCCAATTTTCTACATTTCACCAAGCAGCTTTGGCTAATTATATCAAAAATATAATGTAATCATAGGTGAAAGATTGGGAGCGCGGTGGAGCAGTTGTTCTGGGTTTGGACTTCAAACCGAAAGGTCCATGACTCGATCTCCACCAGGGTAACAGCATTGTGCCCTTGGGTAAGGCACTTCATCCCGATTGCCCACATCAGGGCATGGAGACACTGTGCACTAAGGTGCATTGCACGTTGATGGCACCATTATCTTCACTCAATGCTAACCCTCCTTGTGTGGAGTTAGTACATTGAGGAGTCTGGCAGTCATTTGCCACTGTTTGGTGGTTCTCTCTGGGTAATTTGGCTTCCTCCATGGCTGTCCAAAGTGGCATTAAAGTCCAATAAATAAATACATAAATAAATAAATAATAATAAAAGATTTTTATAAATCGCTTGCAGCAGCATTTTCCTTTAAAGCATGAATGAGCTTGCTAAAGGCTTAAGAATAAATCCATGTGAGTTCTTGACCTCATCTTAGAGGCTGGCATATTAATTATATGGCAGTGGAAAAAAGCTGTACAAATGCCATGATTAAAGAATATTAAGTCCCAAATTATCTCAACTTTTTACCTCAGACTGTGACACAGTTCCTTGCAAAGCTCTTAGCAAGAGTTCTCGATATGCCTATACCAGTTAACATTGTGAAACAAAAGTATATCGAAGAAAACATTACCTCCATTATTCTCTATATAATATCATTACCAGACTTAAGTACCTTAAAAGTGGAACTTTCCAGGAAATCTGAAAAAGAAAGAAACAGGTTTTCAATATTTATTTATTTTTTTATTTATTTATTGGTGTTTAAGGTTACATATTTCTGCACAACGGCTAATCATGACCTCAACAGTTTTACGGGTGGAGGAAGAAAGAGAACCAGGAGAGAACCACAGGCCATCTGTCAGCTGCCCAACGTACCAACTCCACACAAGCAGGGTTAGCATTTGTTCAAGACAAGTGCACATTGATATGCAGTACGCCTTAGTGCAAAATGCCAAAATGCCCCCACATGTGCAATAGGGGTGAAATGTCGTCCAATATATCGTTTAGTTATCCTGCAAGTTGCAACATATTACAACTTACACTGTTGCTTTTTATGGAAATTAAAGCCACAAATTGCAATAAAACCAAATATTGTTTTCTACTTAAGGTCCAGTTACAATAACTGTTATTTGGGTAAATACATCAGTTTTTCCAAGAAATGCACAACTTCTCATTAACATGGACCAGGATATTCTCCATTTAAATTACCTTCCCTATTCACAATCCTCACAATGCATAAAGTTTCAGAAAGCTCTCTGTGTGCCCTGTCCTGGAGGAAACAGCACACAATCAAAATTTTACAAGATCACTCAAACACTGTCAGCTGAATTACATAGCTGATTGCTCGGAAAATGGATCAAAGTTGTCTCATTTTGGGGATAAATTTCCAATTTACATGCATTGGTAGCGATAAAACTATGTTATAACTTATAAAAATTCTTTAGTCCTTT
This sequence comes from Pictodentalium vernedei, assembly GCA_031216915.1. Taxonomy (NCBI): domain Eukaryota; kingdom Metazoa; phylum Mollusca; class Scaphopoda; order Dentaliida; family Dentaliidae; genus Pictodentalium; species Pictodentalium vernedei. The sequence continues at coordinate 460,862,996 of CM062289.1, read as the reverse complement.
ACCATTGATTTTACAATGTAAGATGAACATTTTGACAAAGCTAAAACACATGGGCATCTAATCCATTTTCTTAAAAGCCTTTCTCAAAGCAAATTTACACAAAAATTCTCCCATTTGTAACCTGCAAAATGTCAGCTCACAAACAGGTCTGAATCAGTCATTAAACCTTTAGCCAATGTAATGACCAAAACTCAGACAGCAATATTCACAAAAATCGCCATTTAATTTTCATTATATTTTCATTTTCTCTCTCAAAAACATTGGTTATGACCCCTCATTAGAACGATCTCAATGAGCTCATTCCAATGAGGGGTCATAATCTATGTTTTTGAGACAAGAAATGAAAATAATTAGTTATTCAAGAATTTTGTTTGCAAGTGTCATCCGATTTTCATATTAGATAAAGAATTAAACATTCCTGTATAGCCTTGACCTCCAACTGAAATGTCCATTTTGGCCAAATCATCATTAATGAGCAATATTAACTTAATCCACACCATCACAAAATAAAACAGTAATCGAAAACAGCCATTTCACCGAGGGTATCCAGTAACTCCGGAAATGAGCTTTTTAATAAGAAACAACAACTTACGTGAACAATAAAACCTTCTACACACACTCATAAATAGTACACGTGCATCTATATTTAATGCAGAGAAAAATAAAGTATGATACATGCAAAAAATTGTTAACTTAGTGCCATTAAACCCATGGATAGTGGCCTACCAAACACACCGAGGACAACATTTTAATGTTTCTTTATACACTAATGTTCAGTGAGAGAAGGCGTGTTCTTCAACATTTCTCTTTGATTAAAAAGCTTTGTCGATAAAAATTTTGTTTTGGATGAAAGCATGTCACAAGTGCTTTTCCAATTCAGTTTACGAAGTAGGCTTCAACCACATAGGAGGAAGCTAGATGTCAACTTGGGTGCATGCAAAGTAGCATCACGAAGAAAAATAACTCTTTCATTTATTTATTTATTTATTAGGATGGAGAAAACCAAAAAAACCTTGAGAGAGCCATCGGTGAATGGTGAACAACTGTCAGACTCCTGAACATATTAACTCCATGCAAGCAGGGTTAGCATTGGTTGAAGACAAGTGCACCACCAAAGTGCAGTTTATTTTAGTACACAATGTCACGGTGCCCCATGTAGGCAACTGGGGTAAAGTGTCTTGCCTAAGGACACAACGTGTTGCCACAGGTGACAATAACTCTCAAAGCAGTCGTGTTGGTATATTCCCAATCATCAGGCTAAACCAATGGTTATTTATTACACATTAACAAATAAAATGTGCAAAAAACCAACAGAAATAACATGCATTTGTACTACATGTCCCTCAAAAATGCATGTCCCACACCTTCCCTTACCTCACCTCTCCCAAACCCCTACCATGCACCCCCCTCCCCCCCCCCCCGACATCCATCGCCTCCAATTTTCTACATTTCACCAAGCAGCTTTGGCTAATTATATCAAAAATATAATGTAATCATAGGTGAAAGATTGGGAGTGCGGTGGAGCAGTTGTTCTGGGTTTGGACTTCAAACCGAAAGGTCCATGACTCGATCTCCACCAGGGTAACAGCATTGTGCCCTTGGGTAAGGCACTTCATCCCGATTGCCCACATCAGGGCATGGAGACACTGTGCACTAAGGTGCATTGCACGTTGATGGCACCATTATCTTCACTCAAAGCTAACCCTCCTTGTGTGGAGTTAGTACATTGAGGAGTCTGGCAGTCATTTGCCACTGTTTGGTGGTTCTCTCTGGGTAATTTGGCTTCCTCCATGGCTGTCCAAAGTGGCATTAAAGTCCAATAAATAAATACATAAATAAATAAATAATAATAAAAGATTTTTATAAATCGCTTGCAGCAGCATTTTCCTTTAAAGCATGAATGAGCTTGCTAAAGGCTTAAGAATAAATCCATGTGAGTTCTTGACCTCATCTTAGAGGCTGGCATATTAATTATATGGCAGTGGAAAAAAGCTGTACAAATGCCATGATTAAAGAATATTAAGTCCCAAATTATCTCAACTTTTTACCTCAGACTGTGACACAGTTCCTTGCAAAGCTCTTAGCAAGAGTTCTCGATATGCCTATACCAGTTAACATTGTGAAACAAAAGTATATCGAAGAAAACATTACCTCCATTATTCTCTATATAATATCATTACCAGACTTAAGTACCTTAAAAGTGGAACTTTCCAGGAAATCTGAAAAAGAAAGAAACAGGTTTTCAATATTTATTTATTTTTTTATTTATTTATTGGTGTTTAAGGTTACATATTTCTGCACAACAGCAAATCATGACCTCAACAGTTTTACGGGTGGAGGAAGAAAGAGAACCAGGAGAGAACCACAGGCCATCTGTCAGCTGCCCAACGTACTAACTCCACACAAGCAGGGTTAGCATTTGTTCAAGACAAGTGCACATTGATATGCAGTACGCCTTAGTGCAAAATGCCAAAATGCCCCCACATGTGCAATAGGGGTGAAATGTCGTCCAATATATCGTTTAGTTATCCTGCAAGTTGCAACATATTACAACTTACACTGTTGCTTTTTATGGAAATTAAAGCCACAAATTGCAATAAAACCAAATATTGTTTTCTACTTAAGGTCCAGTTACAATAACTGTTATTTGGGTAAATACATCAGTTTTTCCAAGAAATGCACAACTTCTCATTAACATGGACCAGGATATTCTCCATTTAAATTACCTTCCCTATTCACAATCCTCACAATGCATAAAGTTTCAGAAAGCTCTCTGTGTGCCCTGTCCTGGAGGAAACAGCACACAATCAAAATTTTACAAGATCACTCAAACACTGTCAGCTGAATTACATAGCTGATTGCTCGGAAAATGGATCAAAGTTGTCTCATTTTGGGGATAAATTTCCAATTTACATGCATTGGTAGCGATAAAACTATGTTATAGCTTATAAAAATTCTTTAGTCCTTTACCATTGATTTTACAATGAAAGATGAACATTTTGACAAAGCTAAAACACATGGGCATCTAATCCATTTTCTTAAAAGCCTTTCTCAAAGCAAATTTACACAAAAATTCTCCCATTTGTAACCTGCAAAATGTCAGCTCACAAACAGGTCTGAATCAATCATTAAACCTTTAGCCAATGTAATGACCAAAACTCAGACAGCAATATTCACAAAAATCGCCATTTAATTTTCATTATATTTTCATTTTCTCTCTCAAAAACATTGGTTATGACCCCTCATTAGAACGATCTCAATGAGCTCATTCCAATGAGGGGTCATAATCTATGTTTTTGAGACAAGAAATGAAAATAATTAGTTATTCAAGAATTTTGTTTGCAAGTGTCATCCGATTTTCATATTAGATAAAGAATTAAACATTCCTGTATAGCCTTGACCTCCAACTGAAATGCCCATTTTGGCCAAATCATCATTAATGAGCAATATTAACTTAATCCACACCATCACAAAATAAAACAGTAATCGAAAACAGCCATTTCACCGAGGGTATCCAGTAACTCCGGAAATGAGCTTTTTAATAAGAAACAACAACTTACGTGAACAATAAAACCTTCTACACACACTCATAAACAGTACACGTGCATCTATATTTAATGCAGAGAAAAATAAAGTATGATACATGCAAAAAATTGTTAACTTAGTGCCATTAAACCCATGGATTGTGGCCTACCAAACACACTGAGGACAACATTTTAATGTTTCTTTATACACTAATGTTCAGTGAGAGAAGGCGTGTTCTTCAACATTTCTCACTTTGATTAAAAAGCTTTGTCGATAAAAATTTTGTTTTGGATGAAAGCATGTCACAAGTGCTTTTCCAATTCAGTTTACGAAGTAGGCTTCAACCACATAGGAGGAAGCTGGATGTCAACTTGGGTGCATGCAAAGTAGCATCATGAAGAAAAATAACTCTTTCATTTAATTATTTATTTATTAGGATGGAGAAAACCAAAAAAAACCTTGAGAGAGCCATCGGTGAATGGTGAACAACTGTCAGACTCCTGAACATATTAACTCCATGCAAGCAGGGTTAGCATTGGTTGAAGACAAGTGCACCACCAAAGTGCAGTTTATCTTAGTACACAATGTCACGGTGCCCCATGTAGGCAACTGGGGTAAAGTGTCTTGCCTAAGGACACAACGTGTTGCCACAGGTGACAATAACTCTCAAAGCAGTCGTGTTGGTATATTCCCAATCATCAGGCTAAACCAATGTTTATTTATTACACATTAACAAATAAAATGTGCAAAAAACCAACAGAAATAACATGCATTTGTACTACATGTCCCTCAAAAATGCATGTCCCACACCTTCCCTTACCTCACCTCTCCCAAACCCCTACCATGCACCCCCCTCCCCCCCCCCCCCCGACATCCATCGCCTCCAATTTTCTACATTTCACCAAGCAGCTTTGGCTAATTATATCAAAAATATAATGTAATCATAGGTGAAAGATTGGGAGCGCGGTGGAGCAGTTGTTCTGGGTTTGGACTTCAAACCGAAAGGTCCATGACTCGATCTCCACCAGGGTAACAGCATTGTGCCCTTGGGTAAGGCACTTCATCCCGATTGCCCACATCAGGGCATGGAGACACTGTGCACTAAGGTGCATTGCACGTTGATGGCACCATTATCTTCACTCAATGCTAACCCTCCTTGTGTGGAGTTAGTACATTGAGGAGTCTGGCAGTCATTTGCCACTGTTTGGTGGTTCTCTCTGGGTAATTTGGCTTCCTCCATGGCTGTCCAAAGTGGCATTAAAGTCCAATAAATAAATACATAAATAAATAAATAATAATAAAAGATTTTTATAAATCGCTTGCAGCAGCATTTTCCTTTAAAGCATGAATGAGCTTGCTAAAGGCTTAAGAATAAATCCATGTGAGTTCTTGACCTCATCTTAGAGGCTGGCATATTAATTATATGGCAGTGGAAAAAAGCTGTACAAATGCCATGATTAAAGAATATTAAGTCCCAAATTATCTCAACTTTTTACCTCAGACTGTGACACAGTTCCTTGCAAAGCTCTTAGCAAGAGTTCTCGATATGCCTATACCAGTTAACATTGTGAAACAAAAGTATATCGAAGAAAACATTACCTCCATTATTCTCTATATAATATCATTACCAGACTTAAGTACCTTAAAAGTGGAACTTTCCAGGAAATCTGAAAAAGAAAGAAACAGGTTTTCAATATTTATTTATTTTTTTATTTATTTATTGGTGTTTAAGGTTACATATTTCTGCACAACGGCTAATCATGACCTCAACAGTTTTACGGGTGGAGGAAGAAAGAGAACCAGGAGAGAACCACAGGCCATCTGTCAGCTGCCCAACGTACTAACTCCACACAAGCAGGGTTAGCATTTGTTCAAGACAAGTGCACATTGATATGCAGTACGCCTTAGTGCAAAATGCCAAAATGCCCCCACATGTGCAATAGGGGTGAAATGTCGTCCAATATATCGTTTAGTTATCCTGCAAGTTGCAACATATTACAACTTACACTGTTGCTTTTTATGGAAATTAAAGCCACAAATTGCAATAAAACCAAATATTGTTTTCTACTTAAGGTCCAGTTACAATAACTGTTATTTGGGTAAATACATCAGTTTTTCCAAGAAATGCACAACTTCTCATTAACATGGACCAGGATATTCTCCATTTAAATTACCTTCCCTATTCACAATCCTCACAATGCATAAAGTTTCAGAAAGCTCTCTGTGTGCCCTGTCCTGGAGGAAACAGCACACAATCAAAATTTTACAAGATCACTCAAACACTGTCAGCTGAATTACATAGCTGATTGCTCGGAAAATGGATCAAAGTTGTCTCATTTTGGGGATAAATTTCCAATTTACATGCATTGGTAGCGATAAAACTATGTTATAACTTATAAAAATTCTTTAGTCCTTTACCATTGATTTTACAATGTAAGATGAACATTTTGACAAAGCTAAAACACATGGGCATCTAATCCATTTTCTTAAAAGCCTTTCTCAAAGCAAATTTACACAAAAATTCTCCCATTTGTAACCTGCAAAATGTCAGCTCACAAACAGGTCTGAATCAGTCATTAAACCTTTAGCCAATGTAATGACCAAAACTCAGACAGCAATATTCACAAAAATCGCCATTTAATTTTCATTATATTTTCATTTTCTCTCTCAAAAACATTGGTTATGACCCCTCATTAGAACGATCTCAATGAGCTCATTCCAATGAGGGGTCATAATCTATGTTTTTGAGACAAGAAATGAAAATAATTAGTTATTCAAGAATTTTGTTTGCAAGTGTCATCCGATTTTCATATTAGATAAAGAATTAAACATTCCTGTATAGCCTTGACCTCCAACTGAAATGTCCATTTTGGCCAAATCATCATTAATGAGCAATATTAACTTAATCCACACCATCACAAAATAAAACAGTAATCGAAAACAGCCATTTCACCGAGGGTATCCAGTAACTCCGGAAATGAGCTTTTTAATAAGAAACAACAACTTACGTGAACAATAAAACCTTCTACACACACTCATAAATAGTACACGTGCATCTATATTTAATGCAGAGAAAAATAAAGTATGATACATGCAAAAAATTGTTAACTTAGTGCCATTAAACCCATGGATAGTGGCCTACCAAACACACCGAGGACAACATTTTAATGTTTCTTTATACACTAATGTTCAGTGAGAGAAGGCGTGTTCTTCAACATTTCTCTTTGATTAAAAAGCTTTGTCGATAAAAATTTTGTTTTGGATGAAAGCATGTCACAAGTGCTTTTCCAATTCAGTTTACGAAGTAGGCTTCAACCACATAGGAGGAAGCTAGATGTCAACTTGGGTGCATGCAAAGTAGCATCACGAAGAAAAATAACTCTTTCATTTATTTATTTATTTATTAGGATGGAGAAAACCAAAAAAACCTTGAGAGAGCCATCGGTGAATGGTGAACAACTGTCAGACTCCTGAACATATTAACTCCATGCAAGCAGGGTTAGCATTGGTTGAAGACAAGTGCACCACCAAAGTGCAGTTTATTTTAGTACACAATGTCACGGTGCCCCATGTAGGCAACTGGGGTAAAGTGTCTTGCCTAAGGACACAACGTGTTGCCACAGGTGACAATAACTCTCAAAGCAGTCGTGTTGGTATATTCCCAATCATCAGGCTAAACCAATGGTTATTTATTACACATTAACAAATAAAATGTGCAAAAAACCAACAGAAATAACATGCATTTGTACTACATGTCCCTCAAAAATGCATGTCCCACACCTTCCCTTACCTCACCTCTCCCAAACCCCTACCATGCACCCCCCTCCCCCCCCCCCCCCCGACATCCATCGCCTCCAATTTTCTACATTTCACAAAGCAGCTTTGGCTAATTATATCAAAAATATAATGTAATCATAGGTGAAAGATTGGGAGCGCGGTGGAGCAGTTGTTCTGGGTTTGGACTTCAAACCGAAAGGTCCATGACTCGATCTCCACCAGGGTAACAGCATTGTGCCCTTGGGTAAGGCACTTCATCCCGATTGCCCACATCAGGGCATGGAGACACTGTGCACTAAGGTGCATTGCACGTTGATGGCACCATTATCTTCACTCAATGCTAACCCTCCTTGTGTGGAGTTAGTACATTGAGGAGTCTGGCAGTCATTTGCCACTGTTTGGTGGTTCTCTCTGGGTAATTTGGCTTCCTCCATGGCTGTCCAAAGTGGCATTAAAGTCCAATAAATAAATACATAAATAAATAAATAATAATAAAAGATTTTTATAAATCGCTTTCAGCAGCATTTTCCTTTAAAGCATGAATGAGCTTGCTAAAGGCTTAAGAATAAATCCATGTGAGTTCTTGACCTCATCTTAGAGGCTGGCATATTAATTATATGGCAGTGGAAAAAAGCTGTACAAATGCCATGATTAAAGAATATTAAGTCCCAAATTATCTCAACTTTTTACCTCAGACTGTGACACAGTTCCTTGCAAAGCTCTTAGCAAGAGTTCTCGATATGCCTATACCAGTTAACATTGTGAAACAAAAGTATATCGAAGAAAACATTACCTCCATTATTCTCTATATAATATCATTACCAGACTTAAGTACCTTAAAAGTGGAACTTTCCAGGAAATCTGAAAAAGAAAGAAACAGGTTTTCAATATTTATTTATTTTTTTATTTATTTATTGGTGTTTAAGGTTACATATTTCTGCACAACAGCAAATCATGACCTCAACAGTTTTACGGGTGGAGGAAGAAAGAGAACCAGGAGAGAACCACAGGCCATCTGTCAGCTGCCCAACGTACTAACTCCACACAAGCAGGGTTAGCATTTGTTCAAGACAAGTGCACATTGATATGCAGTACGCCTTAGTGCAAAATGCCAAAATGCCCCCACATGTGCAATAGGGGTGAAATGTCGTCCAATATATCGTTTAGTTATCCTGCAAGTTGCAACATATTACAACTTACACTGTTGCTTTTTATGGAAATTAAAGCCACAAATTGCAATAAAACCAAATATTGTTTTCTACTTAAGGTCCAGTTACAATAACTGTTATTTGGGTAAATACATCAGTTTTTCCAAGAAATGCACAACTTCTCATTAACATGGACCAGGATATTCTCCATTTAAATTACCTTCCCTATTCACAATCCTCACAATGCATAAAGTTTCAGAAAGCTCTCTGTGTGCCCTGTCCTGGAGGAAACAGCACACAATCAAAATTTTACAAGATCACTCAAACACTGTCAGCTGAATTACATAGCTGATTGCTCGGAAAATGGATCAAAGTTGTCTCATTTTGGGGATAAATTTCCAATTTACATGCATTGGTAGCGATAAAACTATGTTATAGCTTATAAAAATTCTTTAGTCCTTTACCATTGATTTTACAATGAAAGATGAACATTTTGACAAAGCTAAAACACATGGGCATCTAATCCATTTTCTTAAAAGCCTTTCTCAAAGCAAATTTACACAAAAATTCTCCCATTTGTAACCTGCAAAACGTCAGCTCACAAACAGGTCTGAATCAATCATTAAACCTTTAGCCAATGTAATGACCAAAACTCAGACAGCAATATTCACAAAAATCGCCATTTAATTTTCATTATATTTTCATTTTCTCTCTCAAAAACATTGGTTATGACCCCTCATTAGAACGATCTCAATGAGCTCATTCCAATGAGGGGTCATAATCTATGTTTTTGAGACAAGAAATGAAAATAATTAGTTATTCAAGAATTTTGTTTGCAAGTGTCATCCGATTTTCATATTAGATAAAGAATTAAACATTCCTGTATAGCCTTGACCTCCAACTGAAATGTCCATTTTGGCCAAATCATCATTAATGAGCAATATTAACTTAATCCACACCATCACAAAATAAAACAGTAATCGAAAACAGCCATTTCACCGAGGGTATCCAGTAACTCCGGAAATGAGCTTTTTAATAAGAAACAACAACTTACGTGAACAATAAAACCTTCTACACACACTCATAAACAGTACACGTGCATCTATATTTAATGCAGAGAAAAATAAAGTATGATACATGCAAAAAATTGTTAACTTAGTGCCATTAAACCCATGGATTGTGGCCTACCAAACACACTGAGGACAACATTTTAATGTTTCTTTATACACTAATGTTCAGTGAGAGAAGGCGTGTTCTTCAACATTTCTCACTTTGATTAAAAAGCTTTGTCGATAAAAATTTTGTTTTGGATGAAAGCATGTCACAAGTGCTTTTCCAATTCAGTTTACGAAGTAGGCTTCAACCACATAGGAGGAAGCTAGATGTCAACTTGGGTGCATGCAAAGTAGCATCACGAAGAAAAATAACTCTTTCATTTATTTATTTATTTATTAGGATGGAGAAAACCAAAAAAACCTTGAGAGAGCCATCGGTGAATGGTGAACAACTGTCAGACTCCTGAACATATTAACTCCATGCAAGTAGGGTTAGCATTGGTTGAAGACAAGTGCACCACCAAAGTGCAGTTTATCTTAGTACACAATGTCACGGTGCCCCATGTAGGCAACTGGGGTAAAGTGTCTTGCCTAAGGACACAACGTGTTGCCACAGGTGACAATAACTCTCAAAGCAGTCGTGTTGGTATATTCCCAATCATCAGGCTAAACCAATGTTTATTTATTACACATTAACAAATAAAATGTGCAAAAAACCAACAGAAATAACATGCATTTGTACTACATGTCCCTCAAAAATGCATGTCCCACACCTTCCCTTACCTCACCTCTCCCAAACCCCTACCATGCACCCCCCTCCCCCCCCCCCCCCCCCGACATCCATCGCCTCCAATTTTCTACATTTCACCAAGCAGCTTTGGCTAATTATATCAAAAATATAATGTAATCATAGGTGAAAGATTGGGAGTGCGGTGGAGCAGTTGTTCTGGGTTTGGACTTCAAACCGAAAGGTCCATGACTCGATCTCCACCAGGGTAACAGCATTGTGCCCTTGGGTAAGGCACTTCATCCCGATTGCCCACATCAGGGCATGGAGACACTGTGCACTAAGGTGCATTGCACGTTGATGGCACCATTATCTTCACTCAAAGCTAACCCTCCTTGTGTGGAGTTAGTACATTGAGGAGTCTGGCAGTCATTTGCCACTGTTTGGTGGTTCTCTCTGGGTAATTTGGCTTCCTCCATGGCTGTCCAAAGTGGCATTAAAGTCCAATAAATAAATACATAAATAAATAAATAATAATAAAAGATTTTTATAAATCGCTTGCAGCAGCATTTTCCTTTAAAGCATGAATGAGCTTGCTAAAGGCTTAAGAATAAATCCATGTGAGTTCTTGACCTCATCTTAGAGGCTGGCATATTAATTATATGGCAGTGGAAAAAAGCTGTACAAATGCCATGATTAAAGAATATTAAGTCCCAAATTATCTCAACTTTTTACCTCAGACTGTGACACAGTTCCTTGCAAAGCTCTTAGCAAGAGTTCTCGATATGCCTATACCAGTTAACATTGTGAAACAAAAGTATATCGAAGAAAACATTACCTCCATTATTCTCTATATAATATCATTACCAGACTTAAGTACCTTAAAAGTGGAACTTTCCAGGAAATCTGAAAAAGAAAGAAACAGGTTTTCAATATTTATTTATTTTTTTATTTATTTATTGGTGTTTAAGGTTACATATTTCTGCACAACAGCAAATCATGACCTCAACAGTTTTACGGGTGGAGGAAGAAAGAGAACCAGGAGAGAACCACAGGCCATCTGTCAGCTGCCCAACGTACTAACTCCACACAAGCAGGGTTAGCATTTGTTCAAGACAAGTGCACATTGATATGCAGTACGCCTTAGTGCAAAATGCCAAAATGCCCCCACATGTGCAATAGGGGTGAAATGTCGTCCAATATATCGTTTAGTTATCCTGCAAGTTGCAACATATTACAACTTACACTGTTGCTTTTTATGGAAATTAAAGCCACAAATTGCAATAAAACCAAATATTGTTTTCTACTTAAGGTCCAGTTACAATAACTGTTATTTGGGTAAATACATCAGTTTTTCCAAGAAATGCACAACTTCTCATTAACATGGACCAGGATATTCTCCATTTAAATTACCTTCCCTATTCACAATCCTCACAATGCATAAAGTTTCAGAAAGCTCTCTGTGTGCCCTGTCCTGGAGGAAACAGCACACAATCAAAATTTTACAAGATCACTCAAACACTGTCAGCTGAATTACATAGCTGATTGCTCGGAAAATGGATCAAAGTTGTCTCATTTTGGGGATAAATTTCCAATTTACATGCATTGGTAGCGATAAAACTATGTTATAGCTTATAAAAATTCTTTAGTCCTTTACCATTGATTTTACAATGAAAGATGAACATTTTGACAAAGCTAAAACACATGGGCATCTAATCCATTTTCTTAAAAGCCTTTCTCAAAGCAAATTTACACAAAAATTCTCCCATTTGTAACCTGCAAAATGTCAGCTCACAAACAGGTCTGAATCAATCATTAAACCTTTAGCCAATGTAATGACCAAAACTCAGACAGCAATATTCACAAAAATCGCCATTTAATTTTCATTATATTTTCATTTTCTCTCTCAAAAACATTGGTTATGACCCCTCATTAGAACGATCTCAATGAGCTCATTCCAATGAGGGGTCATAATCTATGTTTTTGAGACAAGAAATGAAAATAATTAGTTATTCAAGAATTTTGTTTGCAAGTGTCATCCGATTTTCATATTAGATAAAGAATTAAACATTCCTGTATAGCCTTGACCTCCAACTGAAATGCCCATTTTGGCCAAATCATCATTAATGAGCAATATTAACTTAATCCACACCATCACAAAATAAAACAGTAATCGAAAACAGCCATTTCACCGAGGGTATCCAGTAACTCCGGAAATGAGCTTTTTAATAAGAAACAACAACTTACGTGAACAATAAAACCTTCTACACACACTCATAAACAGTACACGTGCATCTATATTTAATGCAGAGAAAAATAAAGTATGATACATGCAAAAAATTGTTAACTTAGTGCCATTAAACCCATGGATTGTGGCCTACCAAACACACTGAGGACAACATTTTAATGTTTCTTTATACACTAATGTTCAGTGAGAGAAGGCGTGTTCTTCAACATTTCTCACTTTGATTAAAAAGCTTTGTCGATAAAAATTTTGTTTTGGATGAAAGCATGTCACAAGTGCTTTTCCAATTCAGTTTACGAAGTAGGCTTCAACCACATAGGAGGAAGCTGGATGTCAACTTGGGTGCATGCAAAGTAGCATCATGAAGAAAAATAACTCTTTCATTTAATTATTTATTTATTAGGATGGAGAAAACCAAAAAAAACCTTGAGAGAGCCATCGGTGAATGGTGAACAACTGTCAGACTCCTGAACATATTAACTCCATGCAAGCAGGGTTAGCATTGGTTGAAGACAAGTGCACCACCAAAGTGCAGTTTATCTTAGTACACAATGTCACGGTGCCCCATGTAGGCAACTGGGGTAAAGTGTCTTGCCTAAGGACACAACGTGTTGCCACAGGTGACAATAACTCTCAAAGCAGTCGTGTTGGTATATTCCCAATCATCAGGCTAAACCAATGTTTATTTATTACACATTAACAAATAAAATGTGCAAAAAACCAACAGAAATAACATGCATTTGTACTACATGTCCCTCAAAAATGCATGTCCCACACCTTCCCTTACCTCACCTCTCCCAAACCCCTACCATGCACCCCCCTCCCCCCCCCCCCCCGACATCCATCGCCTCCAATTTTCTACATTTCACCAAGCAGCTTTGGCTAATTATATCAAAAATATAATGTAATCATAGGTGAAAGATTGGGAGCGCGGTGGAGCAGTTGTTCTGGGTTTGGACTTCAAACCGAAAGGTCCATGACTCGATCTCCACCAGGGTAACAGCATTGTGCCCTTGGGTAAGGCACTTCATCCCGATTGCCCACATCAGGGCATGGAGACACTGTGCACTAAGGTGCATTGCACGTTGATGGCACCATTATCTTCACTCAATGCTAACCCTCCTTGTGTGGAGTTAGTACATTGAGGAGTCTGGCAGTCATTTGCCACTGTTTGGTGGTTCTCTCTGGGTAATTTGGCTTCCTCCATGGCTGTCCAAAGTGGCATTAAAGTCCAATAAATAAATACATAAATAAATAAATAATAATAAAAGATTTTTATAAATCGCTTGCAGCAGCATTTTCCTTTAAAGCATGAATGAGCTTGCTAAAGGCTTAAGAATAAATCCATGTGAGTTCTTGACCTCATCTTAGAGGCTGGCATATTAATTATATGGCAGTGGAAAAAAGCTGTACAAATGCCATGATTAAAGAATATTAAGTCCCAAATTATCTCAACTTTTTACCTCAGACTGTGACACAGTTCCTTGCAAAGCTCTTAGCAAGAGTTCTCGATATGCCTATACCAGTTAACATTGTGAAACAAAAGTATATCGAAGAAAACATTACCTCCATTATTCTCTATATAATATCATTACCAGACTTAAGTACCTTAAAAGTGGAACTTTCCAGGAAATCTGAAAAAGAAAGAAACAGGTTTTCAATATTTATTTATTTTTTTATTTATTTATTGGTGTTTAAGGTTACATATTTCTGCACAACGGCTAATCATGACCTCAACAGTTTTACGGGTGGAGGAAGAAAGAGAACCAGGAGAGAACCACAGGCCATCTGTCAGCTGCCCAACGTACTAACTCCACACAAGCAGGGTTAGCATTTGTTCAAGACAAGTGCACATTGATATGCAGTACGCCTTAGTGCAAAATGCCAAAATGCCCCCACATGTGCAATAGGGGTGAAATGTCGTCCAATATATCGTTTAGTTATCCTGCAAGTTGCAACATATTACAACTTACACTGTTGCTTTTTATGGAAATTAAAGCCACAAATTGCAATAAAACCAAATATTGTTTTCTACTTAAGGTCCAGTTACAATAACTGTTATTTGGGTAAATACATCAGTTTTTCCAAGAAATGCACAACTTCTCATTAACATGGACCAGGATATTCTCCATTTAAATTACCTTCCCTATTCACAATCCTCACAATGCATAAAGTTTCAGAAAGCTCTCTGTGTGCCCTGTCCTGGAGGAAACAGCACACAATCAAAATTTTACAAGATCACTCAAACACTGTCAGCTGAATTACATAGCTGATTGCTCGGAAAATGGATCAAAGTTGTCTCATTTTGGGGATAAATTTCCAATTTACATGCATTGGTAGCGATAAAACTATGTTATAACTTATAAAAATTCTTTAGTCCTTTACCATTGATTTTACAATGTAAGATGAACATTTTGACAAAGCTAAAACACATGGGCATCTAATCCATTTTCTTAAAAGCCTTTCTCAAAGCAAATTTACACAAAAATTCTCCCATTTGTAACCTGCAAAATGTCAGCTCACAAACAGGTCTGAATCAGTCATTAAACCTTTAGCCAATGTAATGACCAAAACTCAGACAGCAATATTCACAAAAATCGCCATTTAATTTTCATAATATTTTCATTTTCTCTCTCAAAAACATTGGTTATGACCCCTCATTAGAACGATCTCAATGAGCTCATTCCAATGAGGGGTCATAATCTATGTTTTTGAGACAAGAAATGAAAATAATTAGTTATTCAAGAATTTTGTTTGCAAGTGTCATCCGATTTTCATATTAGATAAAGAATTAAACATTCCTGTATAGCCTTGACCTCCAACTGAAATGCCCATTTTGGCCAAATCATCATTAATGAGCAATATTAACTTAATCCACACCATCACAAAATAAAACAGTAATCGAAAACAGCCATTTCACCGAGGGTATCCAGTAACTCCGGAAATGAGCTTTTTAATAAGAAACAACAACTTACGTGAACAATAAAACCTTCTACACACACTCATAAACAGTACACGTGCATCTATATTTAATGCAGAGAAAAATAAAGTATGATACATGCAAAAAATTGTTAACTTAGTGCCATTAAACCCATGGATTGTGGCCTACCAAACACACTGAGGACAACATTTTAATGTTTCTTTATACACTAATGTTCAGTGAGAGAAGGCGTGTTCTTCAACATTTCTCACTTTGATTAAAAAGCTTTGTCGATAAAAATTTTGTTTTGGATGAAAGCATGTCACAAGTGCTTTTCCAATTCAGTTTACGAAGTAGGCTTCAACCACATAGGAGGAAGCTAGATGTCAACTTGGGTGCATGCAAAGTAGCATCACGAAGAAAAATAACTCTTTCATTTATTTATTTATTTATTAGGATGGAGAAAACCAAAAAAACCTTGAGAGAGCCATCGGTGAATGGTGAACAACTGTCAGACTCCTGAACATATTAACTCCATTCAAGCAGGGTTAGCATTGGTTGAAGACAAGTGCACCACCAAAGTGCAGTTTATCTTAGTACACAATGTCACGGTGCCCCATGTAGGCAACTGGGGTAAAGTGTCTTGCCTAAGGACACAACGTGTTGCCACAGGTGACAATAACTCTCAAAGCAGTCGTGTTGGTATATTCCCAATCATCAGGCTAAACCAATGTTTATTTATTACACATTAACAAATAAAATGTGCAAAAAACCAACAGAAATAACATGCATTTGTACTACATGTCCCTCAAAAATGCATGTCCCACACCTTCCCTTACCTCACCTCTCCCAAACCCCTACCATGCACCCCCCTCCCCCCCCCCCCGACATCCATCGCCTCCAATTTTCTACATTTCACCAAGCAGCTTTGGCTAATTATATCAAAAATATAATGTAATCATAGGTGAAAGATTGGGAGTGCGGTGGAGCAGTTGTTCTGGGTTTGGACTTCAAACCGAAAGGTCCATGACTCGATCTCCACCAGGGTAACAGCATTGTGCCCTTGGGTAAGGCACTTCATCCCGATTGCCCACATCAGGGCATGGAGACACTGTGCACTAAGGTGCATTGCACGTTGATGGCACCATTATCTTCACTCAAAGCTAACCCTCCTTGTGTGGAGTTAGTACATTGAGGAGTCTGGCAGTCATTTGCCACTGTTTGGTGGTTCTCTCTGGGTAATTTGGCTTCCTCCATGGCTGTCCAAAGTGGCATTAAAGTCCAATAAATAAATACATAAATAAATAAATAATAATAAAAGATTTTTATAAATCGCTTGCAGCAGCATTTTCCTTTAAAGCATGAATGAGCTTGCTAAAGGCTTAAGAATAAATCCATGTGAGTTCTTGACCTCATCTTAGAGGCTGGCATATTAATTATATGGCAGTGGAAAAAAGCTGTACAAATGCCATGATTAAAGAATATTAAGTCCCAAATTATCTCAACTTTTTACCTCAGACTGTGACACAGTTCCTTGCAAAGCTCTTAGCAAGAGTTCTCGATATGCCTATACCAGTTAACATTGTGAAACAAAAGTATATCGAAGAAAACATTACCTCCATTATTCTCTATATAATATCATTACCAGACTTAAGTACCTTAAAAGTGGAACTTTCCAGGAAATCTGAAAAAGAAAGAAACAGGTTTTCAATATTTATTTATTTTTTTATTTATTTATTGGTGTTTAAGGTTACATATTTCTGCACAACAGCAAATCATGACCTCAACAGTTTTACGGGTGGAGGAAGAAAGAGAACCAGGAGAGAACCACAGGCCATCTGTCAGCTGCCCAACGTACTAACTCCACACAAGCAGGGTTAGCATTTGTTCAAGACAAGTGCACATTGATATGCAGTACGCCTTAGTGCAAAATGCCAAAATGCCCCCACATGTGCAATAGGGGTGAAATGTCGTCCAATATATCGTTTAGTTATCCTGCAAGTTGCAACATATTACAACTTACACTGTTGCTTTTTATGGAAATTAAAGCCACAAATTGCAATAAAACCAAATATTGTTTTCTACTTAAGGTCCAGTTACAATAACTGTTATTTGGGTAAATACATCAGTTTTTCCAAGAAATGCACAACTTCTCATTAACATGGACCAGGATATTCTCCATTTAAATTACCTTCCCTATTCACAATCCTCACAATGCATAAAGTTTCAGAAAGCTCTCTGTGTGCCCTGTCCTGGAGGAAACAGCACACAATCAAAATTTTACAAGATCACTCAAACACTGTCAGCTGAATTACATAGCTGATTGCTCGGAAAATGGATCAAAGTTGTCTCATTTTGGGGATAAATTTCCAATTTACATGCATTGGTAGTGATAAAACTATGTTATAGCTTATAAAAATTCTTTAGTCCTTTACCATTGATTTTACAATGAAAGATGAACATTTTGACAAAGCTAAAACACATGGGCATCTAATCCATTTTCTTAAAAGCCTTTCTCAAAGCAAATTTACACAAAAATTCTCCCATTTGTAACCTGCAAAATGTCAGCTCACAAACAGGTCTGAATCAATCATTAAACCTTTAGCCAATGTAATGACCAAAACTCAGACAGCAATATTCACAAAAATCGCCATTTAATTTTCATTATATTTTCATTTTCTCTCTCAAAAACATTGGTTATGACCCCTCATTAGAACGATCTCAATGAGCTCATTCCAATGAGGGGTCATAATCTATGTTTTTGAGACAAGAAATGAAAATAATTAGTTATTCAAGAATTTTGTTTGCAAGTGTCATCCGATTTTCATATTAGATAAAGAATTAAACATTCCTGTATAGCCTTGACCTCCAACTGAAATGCCCATTTTGGCCAAATCATCATTAATGAGCAATATTAACTTAATCCACACCATCACAAAATAAAACAGTAATCGAAAACAGCCATTTCACCGAGGGTATCCAGTAACTCCGGAAATGAGCTTTTTAATAAGAAACAACAACTTACGTGAACAATAAAACCTTCTACACACACTCATAAACAGTACACGTGCATCTATATTTAATGCAGAGAAAAATAAAGTATGATACATGCAAAAAATTGTTAACTTAGTGCCATTAAACCCATGGATTGTGGCCTACCAAACACACTGAGGACAACATTTTAATGTTTCTTTATACACTAATGTTCAGTGAGAGAAGGCGTGTTCTTCAACATTTCTCACTTTGATTAAAAAGCTTTGTCGATAAAAATTTTGTTTTGGATGAAAGCATGTCACAAGTGCTTTTCCAATTCAGTTTACGAAGTAGGCTTCAACCACATAGGAGGAAGCTGGATGTCAACTTGGGTGCATGCAAAGTAGCATCATGAAGAAAAATAACTCTTTCATTTAATTATTTATTTATTAGGATGGAGAAAACCAAAAAAAACCTTGAGAGAGCCATCGGTGAATGGTGAACAACTGTCAGACTCCTGAACATATTAACTCCATGCAAGCAGGGTTAGCATTGGTTGAAGACAAGTGCACCACCAAAGTGCAGTTTATCTTAGTACACAATGTCACGGTGCCCCATGTAGGCAACTGGGGTAAAGTGTCTTGCCTAAGGACACAACGTGTTGCCACAGGTGACAATAACTCTCAAAGCAGTCGTGTTGGTATATTCCCAATCATCAGGCTAAACCAATGTTTATTTATTACACATTAACAAATAAAATGTGCAAAAAACCAACAGAAATAACATGCATTTGTACTACATGTCCCTCAAAAATGCATGTCCCACACCTTCCCTTACCTCACCTCTCCCAAACCCCTACCATGCACCCCCCTCCCCCCCCCCCGACATCCATCGCCTCCAATTTTCTACATTTCACCAAGCAGCTTTGGCTAATTATATCAAAAATATAATGTAATCATAGGTGAAAGATTGGGAGCGCGGTGGAGCAGTTGTTCTGGGTTTGGACTTCAAACCGAAAGGTCCATGACTCGATCTCCACCAGGGTAACAGCATTGTGCCCTTGGGTAAGGCACTTCATCCCGATTGCCCACATCAGGGCATGGAGACACTGTGCACTAAGGTGCATTGCACGTTGATGGCACCATTATCTTCACTCAATGCTAACCCTCCTTGTGTGGAGTTAGTACATTGAGGAGTCTGGCAGTCATTTGCCACTGTTTGGTGGTTCTCTCTGGGTAATTTGGCTTCCTCCATGGCTGTCCAAAGTGGCATTAAAGTCCAATAAATAAATACATAAATAAATAAATAATAATAAAAGATTTTTATAAATCGCTTGCAGCAGCATTTTCCTTTAAAGCATGAATGAGCTTGCTAAAGGCTTAAGAATAAATCCATGTGAGTTCTTGACCTCATCTTAGAGGCTGGCATATTAATTATATGGCAGTGGAAAAAAGCTGTACAAATGCCATGATTAAAGAATATTAAGTCCCAAATTATCTCAACTTTTTACCTCAGACTGTGACACAGTTCCTTGCAAAGCTCTTAGCAAGAGTTCTCGATATGCCTATACCAGTTAACATTGTGAAACAAAAGTATATCGAAGAAAACATTACCTCCATTATTCTCTATATAATATCATTACCAGACTTAAGTACCTTAAAAGTGGAACTTTCCAGGAAATCTGAAAAAGAAAGAAACAGGTTTTCAATATTTATTTATTTTTTTATTTATTTATTGGTGTTTAAGGTTACATATTTCTGCACAACGGCTAATCATGACCTCAACAGTTTTACGGGTGGAGGAAGAAAGAGAACCAGGAGAGAACCACAGGCCATCTGTCAGCTGCCCAACGTACTAACTCCACACAAGCAGGGTTAGCATTTGTTCAAGACAAGTGCACATTGATATGCAGTACGCCTTAGTGCAAAATGCCAAAATGCCCCCACATGTGCAATAGGGGTGAAATGTCGTCCAATATATCGTTTAGTTATCCTGCAAGTTGCAACATATTACAACTTACACTGTTGCTTTTTATGGAAATTAAAGCCACAAATTGCAATAAAACCAAATATTGTTTTCTACTTAAGGTCCAGTTACAATAACTGTTATTTGGGTAAATACATCAGTTTTTCCAAGAAATGCACAACTTCTCATTAACATGGACCAGGATATTCTCCATTTAAATTACCTTCCCTATTCACAATCCTCACAATGCATAAAGTTTCAGAAAGCTCTCTGTGTGCCCTGTCCTGGAGGAAACAGCACACAATCAAAATTTTACAAGATCACTCAAACACTGTCAGCTGAATTACATAGCTGATTGCTCGGAAAATGGATCAAAGTTGTCTCATTTTGGGGATAAATTTCCAATTTACATGCATTGGTAGCGATAAAACTATGTTATAGCTTATAAAAATTCTTTAGTCCTTTACCATTGATTTTACAATGAAAGATGAACATTTTGACAAAGCTAAAACACATGGGCATCTAATCCATTTTCTTAAAAGCCTTTCTCAAAGCAAATTTACACAAAAATTCTCCCATTTGTAACCTGCAAAATGTCAGCTCACAAACAGGTCTGAATCAATCATTAAACCTTTAGCCAATGTAATGACCAAAACTCAGACAGCAATATTCACAAAAATCGCCATTTAATTTTCATTATATTTTCATTTTCTCTCTCAAAAACATTGGTTATGACCCCTCATTAGAACGATCTCAATGAGCTCATTCCAATGAGGGGTCATAATCTATGTTTTTGAGACAAGAAATGAAAATAATTAGTTATTCAAGAATTTTGTTTGCAAGTGTCATCCGATTTTCATATTAGATAAAGAATTAAACATTCCTGTATAGCCTTGACCTCCAACTGAAATGCCCATTTTGGCCAAATCATCATTAATGAGCAATATTAACTTAATCCACACCATCACAAAATAAAACAGTAATCGAAAACAGCCATTTCACCGAGGGTATCCAGTAACTCCGGAAATGAGCTTTTTAATAAGAAACAACAACTTACGTGAACAATAAAACCTTCTACACACACTCATAAACAGTACACGTGCATCTATATTTAATGCAGAGAAAAATAAAGTATGATACATGCAAAAAATTGTTAACTTAGTGCCATTAAACCCATGGATTGTGGCCTACCAAACACACTGAGGACAACATTTTAATGTTTCTTTATACACTAATGTTCAGTGAGAGAAGGCGTGTTCTTCAACATTTCTCACTTTGATTAAAAAGCTTTGTCGATAAAAATTTTGTTTTGGATGAAAGCATGTCACAAGTGCTTTTCCAATTCAGTTTACGAAGTAGGCTTCAACCACATAGGAGGAAGCTGGATGTCAACTTGGGTGCATGCAAAGTAGCATCATGAAGAAAAATAACTCTTTCATTTAATTATTTATTTATTAGGATGGAGAAAACCAAAAAAAACCTTGAGAGAGCCATCGGTGAATGGTGAACAACTGTCAGACTCCTGAACATATTAACTCCATGCAAGCAGGGTTAGCATTGGTTGAAGACAAGTGCACCACCAAAGTGCAGTTTATCTTAGTACACAATGTCACGGTGCCCCATGTAGGCAACTGGGGTAAAGTGTCTTGCCTAAGGACACAACGTGTTGCCACAGGTGACAATAACTCTCAAAGCAGTCGTGTTGGTATATTCCCAATCATCAGGCTAAACCAATGTTTATTTATTACACATTAACAAATAAAATGTGCAAAAAACCAACAGAAATAACATGCATTTGTACTACATGTCCCTCAAAAATGCATGTCCCACACCTTCCCTTACCTCACCTCTCCCAAACCCCTACCATGCACCCCCCTCCCCCCCCCCCCCCCCCGACATCCATCGCCTCCAATTTTCTACATTTCACCAAGCAGCATTTGGCTAATTATATCAAAAATATAATGTAATCATAGGTGAAAGATTGGGAGCGCGGTGGAGCAGTTGTTCTGGGTTTGGACTTCAAACCGAAAGGTCCATGACTCGATCTCCACCAGGGTAACAGCATTGTGCCCTAGGGTAAGGCACTTCATCCCGATTGCCCACATCAGGGCATGGAGACACTGTGCACTAAGGTGCATTGCACGTTGATGGCATCATTATCTTCACTCAATGCTAACCCTCCTTGTGTGGAGTTAGTACATTGAGGAGTCTGGCAGTCATTTGCCACTGTTTGGTGGTTCTCTCTGGGTAATTTGGCTTCCTCCATGGCTGTCCAAAGTGGCATTAAAGTCCAATAAATAAATACATAAATAAATAAATAATAATAAAAGATTTTTATAAATCGCTTGCAGCAGCATTTTCCTTTAAAGCATGAATGAGCTTGCTAAAGGCTTAAGAATAAATCCATGTGAGTTCTTGACCTCATCTTAGAGGCTGGCATATTAATTATATGGCAGTGGAAAAAAGCTGTACAAATGCCATGATTAAAGAATATTAAGTCCCAAATTATCTCAACTTTTTACCTCAGACTGTGACACAGTTCCTTGCAAAGCTCTTAGCAAGAGTTCTCGATATGCCTATACCAGTTAACATTGTGAAACAAAAGTATATCGAAGAAAACATTACCTCCATTATTCTCTATATAATATCATTACCAGACTTAAGTACCTTAAAAGTGGAACTTTCCAGGAAATCTGAAAAAGAAAGAAACAGGTTTTCAATATTTATTTATTTTTTTATTTATTTATTGGTGTTTAAGGTTACATATTTCTGCACAACGGCTAATCATGACCTCAACAGTTTTACGGGTGGAGGAAGAAAGAGAACCAGGAGAGAACCACAGGCCATCTGTCAGCTGCCCAACGTACTAACTCCACACAAGCAGGGTTAGCATTTGTTCAAGACAAGTGCACATTGATATGCAGTACGCCTTAGTGCAAAATGCCAAAATGCCCCCACATGTGCAATAGGGGTGAAATGTCGTCCAATATATCGTTTAGTTATCCTGCAAGTTGCAACATATTACAACTTACACTGTTGCTTTTTATGGAAATTAAAGCCACAAATTGCAATAAAACCAAATATTGTTTTCTACTTAAGGTCCAGTTACAATAACTGTTATTTGGGTAAATACATCAGTTTTTCCAAGAAATGCACAACTTCTCATTAACATGGACCAGGATATTCTCCATTTAAATTACCTTCCCTATTCACAATCCTCACAATGCATAAAGTTTCAGAAAGCTCTCTGTGTGCCCTGTCCTGGAGGAAACAGCACACAATCAAAATTTTACAAGATCACTCAAACACTGTCAGCTGAATTACATAGCTGATTGCTCGGAAAATGGATCAAAGTTGTCTCATTTTGGGGATAAATTTCCAATTTACATGCATTGGTAGCGATAAAACTATGTTATAACTTATAAAAATTCTTTAGTCCTTTACCATTGATTTTACAATGTAAGATGAACATTTTGACAAAGCTAAAACACATGGGCATCTAATCCATTTTCTTAAAAGCCTTTCTCAAAGCAAATTTACACAAAAATTCTCCCATTTGTAACCTGCAAAATGTCAGCTCACAAACAGGTCTGAATCAGTCATTAAACCTTTAGCCAATGTAATGACCAAAACTCAGACAGCAATATTCACAAAAATCGCCATTTAATTTTCATTATATTTTCATTTTCTCTCTCAAAAACATTGGTTATGACCCCTCATTAGAACGATCTCAATGAGCTCATTCCAATGAGGGGTCATAATCTATGTTTTTGAGACAAGAAATGAAAATAATTAGTTATTCAAGAATTTTGTTTGCAAGTGTCATCCGATTTTCATATTAGATAAAGAATTAAACATTCCTGTATAGCCTTGACCTCCAACTGAAATGCCCATTTTGGCCAAATCATCATTAATGAGCAATATTAACTTAATCCACACCATCACAAAATAAAACAGTAATCGAAAACAGCCATTTCACTGAGGGTATCCAGTAACTCCGGAAATGAGCTTTTTAATAAGAAACAACAACTTACGTGAACAATAAAACCTTCTACACACACTCATAAACAGTACACGTGCATCTATATTTAATGCAGAGAAAAATAAAGTATGATACATGCAAAAAATTGTTAACTTAGTGCCATTAAACCCATGGATTGTGGCCTACCAAACACACTGAGGACAACATTTTAATGTTTCTTTATACACTAATGTTCAGTGAGAGAAGGCGTGTTCTTCAACATTTCTCACTTTGATTAAAAAGCTTTGTCGATAAAAATTTTGTTTTGGATGAAAGCATGTCACAAGTGCTTTTCCAATTCAGTTTACGAAGTAGGCTTCAACCACATAGGAGGAAGCTAGATGTCAACTTGGGTGCATGCAAAGTAGCATCACGAAGAAAAATAACTCTTTCATTTATTTATTTATTTATTTATTAGGATGGAGAAAACCAAAAAAACCCTGAGAGAGCCATCGGTGAATGGTGAACAACTGTCAGACTCCTGAACATATTAACTCCATGGAAGCAGGGTTAGCATTGGTTGAAGACAAGTGCACCACCAAAGTGCAGTTTATCTTAGTACACAATGTCACGGTGCCCCATGTAGGCAACTGGGGTAAAGTGTCTTGCCTAAGGACACAACGTGTTGCCACAGGTGACAATAACTCTCAAAGCAGTCGTGTTGGTATATTCCCAATCATCAGGCTAAACCAATGGTTATTTATTACACATTAACAAATAAAATGTGCAAAAAACCAACAGAAATAACATGCATTTGTACTACATGTCCCTCAAAAATGCATGTCCCACACCTTCCCTTACCTCACCTCTCCCAAACCCCTACCATGCACCCCCCTCCACCCCCCCCGACATCCATCGCCTCCAATTTTCTACATTTCACCAAGCAGCTTTGGCTAATTATATCAAAAATATAATGTAATCATAGGTGAAAGATTGGGAGTGCGGTGGAGCAGTTGTTCTGGGTTTGGACTTCAAACCGAAAGGTCCATGACTCGATCTCCACCAGGGTAACAGCATTGTGCCCTTGGGTAAGGCACTTCATCCCGATTGCCCACATCAGGGCATGGAGACACTGTGCACTAAGGTGCATTGCACGTTGATGGCACCATTATCTTCACTCAAAGCTAACCCTCCTTGTGTGGAGTTAGTACATTGAGGAGTCTGGCAGTCATTTGCCACTGTTTGGTGGTTCTCTCTGGGTAATTTGGCTTCCTCCATGGCTGTCCAAAGTGGCATTAAAGTCCAATAAATAAATACATAAATAAATAAATAATAATAAAAGATTTTTATAAATCGCTTGCAGCAGCATTTTCCTTTAAAGCATGAATGAGCTTGCTAAAGGCTTAAGAATAAATCCATGTGAGTTCTTGACCTCATCTTAGAGGCTGGCATATTAATTATATGGCAGTGGAAAAAAGCTGTACAAATGCCATGATTAAAGAATATTAAGTCCCAAATTATCTCAACTTTTTACCTCAGACTGTGACACAGTTCCTTGCAAAGCTCTTAGCAAGAGTTCTCGATATGCCTATACCAGTTAACATTGTGAAACAAAAGTATATCGAAGAAAACATTACCTCCATTATTCTCTATATAATATCATTACCAGACTTAAGTACCTTAAAAGTGGAACTTTCCAGGAAATCTGAAAAAGAAAGAAACAGGTTTTCAATATTTATTTATTTTTTTATTTATTTATTGGTGTTTAAGGTTACATATTTCTGCACAACGGCTAATCATGACCTCAACAGTTTTACGGGTGGAGGAAGAAAGAGAACCAGGAGAGAACCACAGGCCATCTGTCAGCTGCCCAACGTACTAACTCCACACAAGCAGGGTTAGCATTTGTTCAAGACAAGTGCGCATTGATATGCAGTACGCCTTAGTGCAAAATGCCAAAATGCCCCCACATGTGCAATAGGGGTGAAATGTCGTCCAATATATCATTTAGTTATCCTGCAAGTTGCAACATATTACAACTTACACTGTTGCTTTTTATGGAAATTAAAGCCACAAATTGCAATAAAACCAAATATTGTTTTCTACTTAAGGTCCAGTTACAATAACTGTTATTTGGGTAAATACATCAGTTTTTCCAAGAAATGCACAACTTCTCATTAACATGGACCAGGATATTCTCCATTTAAATTACCTTCCCTATTCACAATCCTCACAATGCATAAAGTTTCAGAAAGCTCTCTGTGTGCCCTGTCCTGGAGGAAACAGCACACAATCAAAATTTTACAAGATCACTCAAACACTGTCAGCTGAATTATTACATAGCTGATTGCTCAGAAAATGGATCAAAGTTGTCTCATTTTGGGGATAAATTTCCAATTTACATGCATTGGTAGCGATAAAACTATGTTATAACTTATAAAAATTCTTTAGTCCTTTACCATTGATTTTACAATGTAAGATGAACATTTTGACAAAGCTAAAACACATGGGCATCTAATCCATTTTCTTAAAAGCCTTTCTCAAAGCAAATTTACACAAAAATTCTCCCATTTGTAACCTGCAAAATGTCAGCTCACAAACAGGTCTGAATCAGTCATTAAACCTTTAGCCAATGTAATGACCAAAAATCAGACAGCAATATTCACAAAAATCGCCATTTAATTTTCATTATATTTTCATTTTCTCTCTCAAAAACATTGGTTATGACACCTCATTGGAACGATCTCAATGAGCTCATTCCAATGAGGGGTCATAATCTATGTTTTTGAGACAAGAAATGAAAATAATTAGTTATTCAAGAATTTTGTTTGCAAGTGTCATCCGATTTTCATATTAGGTAAAGAATTAAACATTCCTGTATAGCCTTGACCTCCAACTGAAATGCCCATTTTGGCCAAATCATTAATGAGCAATATTAACTTAATCCACACCATCACAAAATAAAACAGTAATCGAAAACAGCCATTTCACCGAGGGTATCCAGTAACTCCGGAAATGAGCTTTTTAATAAGAAACAACAACTTACGTGAACAATAAAACCTTCTACACACACTCATAAACAGTACACGTGCATCTATATTTAATGCAGAGAAAAATAAAGTATGATACATGCAAAAAATTGTTAACTTAGTGCCATTAAACCCATGGATAGTGGCCTACAAAACACACTGAGGACAACATTTTAATGTTTCTTTATACACTAATGTTCAGTGAGAGAAGGCGTGTTCTTCAACATTTCTCACTCTGATTAAAAAGCTTTGTCGATAAAAATTTTGTTTTGGATGAAAGCATGTCACAAGTGC
Organism: Pictodentalium vernedei; assembly: GCA_031216915.1. Lineage (NCBI taxonomy): Eukaryota > Metazoa > Mollusca > Scaphopoda > Dentaliida > Dentaliidae > Pictodentalium > Pictodentalium vernedei. The sequence goes on along the minus strand of CM062289.1, from coordinate 460,835,377 downwards.
TTTTCCAATTCAGTTTACGAAGTAGGCTTCAACCACATAGGAGGAAGCTAGATGTCAACTTGGGTGCATGCAAAGTAGCATCACGAAGAAAAATAACTCTCTCATTTATTTATTTATTTATTAGGATGGAGAAAACCAAAAAACCTTGAGAGAGCCATCGGTGAATGGTGAACAACTGTCAGACTCCTGAACATATTAACTCCATGCAAGCAGGGTTAGCATTGGTTGAAGACAAGTGCACCACCAAAGTGCAGTTTATCTTAGTACACAATGTCAAGTGTCTTGCCTAAGGACACAACGTGTTGCCACAGGTGACAATAACTCTCAAAGCAGTCGTGTTGGTATATTCCCAATCATCAGGCTAAACCAATGGTTATTTATTACACATTAACAAATAAAATGTGCAAAAAACCAACAGAAATAACATGCATTTGTACTACATGTCCCTCAAAAATGCATGTCCCACACCTTCCCTTACCTCACCTCTCCCAAACCCCTACCATGCACCCCCCCCCTCCCCCCCGACATCCATCGCCTCCAATTTTCTACATTTCACCAAGCAGCTTTGGCTAATTATATCACAAATATAATGTAATCATAGGTGAAAGATTGGGAGCGCGGTGGAGCAGTTGTTCTGGGTTTGGACTTCAAACCGAAAGGTCCATGACTCGATCTCCACCAGGGTAACAGCATTGTGCCCTTGGGTAAGGCACTTCATCCTGATTGCCCACATCAGGGCATGGAGACACTGTGCACTAAGGTGCATTGCACGTTGATGGCACCATTATCTTCATTCAATGCTAACCCTCCTTGTGTGGAGTTAGTACATTGAGGAGTCTGGCAGTCATTTGCCACTGTTTGGTGGTTCTCTCTGGGTAATTTGGCTTCCTCCATGGCTGTCCAAAGTGGCATTAAAGTCCAATAAATAAATACACAAATAAATAAATAATAATAAAAGATTTTTATAAATCGCTTGCAGCAGCATTTTCCTTTAAAGCATGAATGAGCTTGCTAAAGGCTTAAGAATAAATCCATGTGAGTTCTTGACCTCATCTTAGAGGCTGGCATATTAATTATATGGCAGTGGAAAAAAGCTGTACAAATGTAATGATTAAAGAATATTAAGTCCCAAATTATCTCAACGTTTTACCTCAGACTGTGACACAGTTCCTTGCAAAGCTCTTAGCAAGAGTTCTCGATATGCCTATACCAGTTAACATTGTGAAACAAAAGTATATCGAAGAAAACATTACCTCCATTATTCTCTATATAATATCATTACCAGACTTAAGTACCTTAAAAGTGGAACTTTCCAGGAAATCTGAAAAAGAAAGAAACAGGTTTTCAATATTTATTTATTTTTTTATTTATTTATTGGTGTTTAAGGTTACATATTTCTGCACAACAGCAAATCATGACCTCAACAGTTTTACGGGTGGAGGAAGAAAGAGAACCAGGAGAGAACCACAGGCCATCTGTCAGCTGCCCAATGTACTAACTCCACACAAGCAGGGTTAGCATTTGTTCAAGACAAGTGCACATTGATATGCAGTACGCCTTAGTGCAAAATGCCAAAATGCCCCCACATGTGCAATATGGGTGAAATGTCGTCCAATATATCGTTTAGTTATCCTGCAAGTTGCAACATATTACAACTCACACTGTTGCTTTTTATGGAGATTAAAGCCACAAACTACAATAGAACCAAATACTGTTTTCTACTTAAGGTCCGGTTACAATAACTGTTATTTGGGTAAATACATCAGTTTTTCCAAGAAATGCACATCTTCTCATTAACATGGACCAGGATATTCTCCATTTAAATTACCTTCCCTACTTACAATCCTCACAAGGCATAAAGTTTCAGAAAGTGCTCTGTATGCCCTGTCCTGGAGGAAACACCACACAATCAAAATTTTACAAGATCACTCAAACACTGTCAGCTGAATTACATAGTTGATTGCTCGGAAAATGGATCAAAGTTGTCTCACATTGGGGATAAATTTCCAATTTGCATGCACTGGTAGCAATAAAACTATATTATAACTTACAAAAATTCTTTAATCCCCTACCATTGATTTTACAAATGCACATTTTGGCCAAATCATCATTCATCCATTTGTCACCTGCAAAATGTCAGCTCACAAACAAGACTGAATTAGTCATTAAACACTTGTGTGACCTTCACCTCCAACTGAAATGCACTTGACACTACAGAGCTCAAATCGAATCCATCAACATTATATCTACAAATCATCATTAATGAGCATTATTTACTAAATCTACACCATCACAAAATAAGTATTTTTTGCATAATTTACACTTGAATACAAAAAGCAAAGTGAAGCGCAGAACATATCTTTACTTGTTGCCACCCAAGGAAGATATGATACGGTTATTTTGCGCGTAATAGGCTCGGATACGGGGAATAACATGAAACGGGGAACATACCTTTGCCACCCAAGGGAGATATGATACGGGGATTGTACAAGCAATATACTTGAATATGGAGAACAACGCGTTTGAACAATTTGGGTCAAGGAATGGTTGAATGTGTGAATATTGCATGCGAACTCGCTTCTGCCTCTGTTACCAGGGTGAGGCTGAGATAAATGATTGAATGCTCCTAATTCTAAGGCTGAAAACAAAATTTGCGCATAAAACGCGGAATATATCTCCACTTGTTACCACCTAAGGAAGATCTGTCCATAATTTACAATTAAAAACAGTGAACAATGTGTAATGCGGAACATATCTTTACTTGTTGCCACCCAAGGAAGATATGTATCGGCGATTGTATCGGTTCGTGATTAGGAGCTTGGCGGCCACTTGCCAAATAATAAATCGATCTGTAAGACGTACGCGTATCTCAATCAATTTTATAATTCCCATTCAACAATTAGGATCTGTGTGACGCTAAAGTTTACGTTCCCATGACGCGATACACATTGGTACGGCACTTAACGTAACGGAATAACAATTAGTCAAAAATGAAAGCCGCTTAGAAGAAAGTAAACTTCCGAGCATGACGGCAATTTGACGAAGTTTTATATATATATATATATATATATGTATATATATATATAAGAAAAAAAATTATTAAAGTTCAGAACAAATACAACGACATCACTGACTATATTCCTGCTAGCGCTTTCACCACTCTCTATGCGGATCTTCAGGCATTTTTATTTTTATAAAATACGTAATACAAATATTTACAAAATAACGTTATGACGTAAACCACTGGGTGTGGTGTATCGATTTTGGAGACGTTGTTCTAGAAACTGCATATGCAATAATTATTTCATACATTTGAACAGAGGCGTGTTGATCCTTTATCGAAAGAAATTATAACGAAATTAACATAACAAATAAAATAATGATGTTTCTTTTATCCTAGAAATTAAGTTATAAAGGTTGTGGGCTCCAAAAAAAACCCGGTATATTTGTTTCCCACAGATGCTTCCCACGCTAACTCTCTATATATTACTATGTTGGTAATACCCATATTTCTGCATAATGTAAGGGAATGAACTCCTTACTCCCGACTCTAGCTCGAACCCCCGAGAGTTTACATTCGTCCATCCAGTTTACCAAAAAGGAAAGTAATACGGAGATTGCTTTTCTCGATATTCTCATAAAACTCCACGGCACAGAAATCACTACAGACATATTCTGCAAAAGAACTGACACACACAACTATCTCAATTTCAACTCATGTCATCCAAAACACACAAAGGTAAACATCCCATTCAACCTTGCTTCAAGAATCATAACTATAGTAAGAGACCCCGCGACACAGGAGAGGCATATTGTCGAATTACAAGATAACCTTAGAAAACAGGGCTACCCCTTGGAAATTATCAGTAATGGAATTCAGAGAGCAAAGGCAAAAGGACCTATACAATCAACTGAACAAAAAACTGGACCATCAACGTATAATGTGTTACCACTTATCACAACGCACAATCCATCAAATTCGAACATGTTTCCAACAGTAAAATTTTGTGAACAACTGATGAATAGAAGTGAAAAAATGAAAAAGGTTCTTCAGAAAAAGAAAATCATAAACAGCAAAAGACAGCCTAAAAATTTGAAAAGAATTCTCACGCAATCTAAATTTGACTTTGCTGACACGGACATCAGTGTCAAAAAGTGTGGAATGAAGAGATGTAAGACATGTTTGAACATTATTGAAGGTCCAGACATAAAATTTAAAAACGGTAAAATCTTCAAGATAAAGCAAGGAATGACTTGCACTACAAAAAATGTCATATATGCTATTATTTGTGACAAATGCAAAGATTTCTATATCGGCCAAACTAAAATTGAATTGCGGAAACGCATGACTTTGCATCGTCAGCAAACTAATAAAGGGGAGTATAGAATTCTTAAGGTCAACAAACATTTACATCAGTGTTCAGGAGGGAATTTCAAAGTGTTCCCACTATATAAATTATTCACCGATAATGATATATTGCGTGATGAGAAGGAATTATTTTTCATACACAGCCTACAGCCTGAACTGAACTCTTGTGCGTGATATTTATCAATGTGGCTAGGTCGTAATTCGTCTTTGCCGTGGATTTACAGTCTTCACTTATTCAAATAATGGCCAATCTAATGCTTCTGACCAGTACTACTGCATTCCAAACGTAATGTAGTGGCGGTGGTTGAAGTATCAGATTGGTGTAGGTTGTGGTTCCCCGAGGGTGGGAGTGGGGGTGGGGGTAGGAGGTCCCCTAGCTTTATATTCCTTTAGTTTACATTCGACCGCATACTTGTCAGGCGCTACAATTAACGCGACTTGATTATTATTGTCTTAACTCTGAATAGTAAATAACTAACCCCTTCTAAGTCGTTGGAGATGGCTCCCTTTAGACAAGTAATTACTAATACCAGCGTACTTTCGGAAAGATTTCGCCGGTGTTCACTTGGGTGGGGGAGGACAAAGGGGGTTGGATATCCTTTAACAATGAGGATGCATTTAAATTATGTAATGCAATGGCAATGGTTGAATGTGTTAGTTGATTGGGTGGGGCGGGGTGGGGGTGAGGAGTTGTATAAAACTTACGTTTCCATTACAGTTTATATACCCTTGGCATTATAATGAAACGCTACTTTTTTATTATTATCTTGACATTGAAGGGTGGATAACTAACCCCTTTCAATCGCTTAGGGTGGATCCCTTTATAATAGTGATTGGTAATACCATCGTGTTTTTAGTAAGATATTCTCGCTGTTCGCTTGGGGGAAAGGGATTCTATTGTTGACACCAAGCAGTACATTTAAGCTTGTATTGTTTTAAAGCATTAGGTTGGTGGTGGTGGGTGGGGGTGGGGGTGGGGGTGGGGGTGGGAGTGGTGGAGATGAATTTGTTTTATGATTTTTCTTAAAAAACCTGGCCGTATATTTAAATTCCCTTTTAAATCGTTTTGGATGGCTCTCTTTATAATAGTAATTACCAACACCTGCTTGCCTTTTATAAGGCTTTTGTCGGTGTTCACTTGGGAGAGGAAACTTCCTTTGTTGATACTGAGGATGAGTTTAAGTAATGTAATAGTAATGTAATATAATGGGGATTAATGTAAGCATTAGTTTGGTGTTTGTGTGTGTGTGGGGGGGGGGGGGGGGGGGGGGGGGGGGGGGGGGGGGGGTGAGTTGGATGACCAGCTCATTTAGTATTATTAATTTGATCATCCTTATAATTCCCATTTTAATTCTTTATCTAATCGTACTATTTTTCCTTACAACAGGAGTGGCGACAACGGGACACATTATGGGTACGGAGTTCCCCCCCCCCCCCAGTGGGGTGGGGAAGGGGGGGCATACCACCGAGTTATATAATTATAGCATACCTACTGATAACTTGAATTTATTTATCGGAAGATCATGCTCGCCTCAGTTTGCGTCGCATAAGTTATCTGTTACAGAACGCTTACACCGGGTCCGACTCGACTCCATGTGGTACTGAGTAAAGAATCTTGTGGTGTCGAGCTGGAGTCTGAGTAAGGCGCTCACAGCCATAAATTTAAATTATGCAGAAATATTGGTATCGTGAAGATAAATATAAACAGATGGTTAACAAAGGAAACATTCGTGAAAAAACACATACATTGAGAGTCCATAGACTTTAATTCTAGTATGAAGGCAACATCATTATTTTATATGTTATGTTTCATAGAAATAACATGATCGGCACAGTGAGTCTTTGTGTATAGACCCCTACTTACCCAACCTTTTCTTACATGAACAATGACGCTTGCCCCGAGTCCGGCTCGACTCCGCGGGAATGATAAACACTCTCGAGGGTTCGAGTTGGAGTCGGAGTGAGGAGTTCATTCCCAAACATTATGCAGAAATATGGGTATTATCAACAAACAAATATACAGAGATTTGGCGTGGGAAGGATATGTGGGGAAACAAATATACCGGGTATTTTCAGAGCCCACAACCTTTTTTAACTTAATTTCTAGGATAAAGGAAACCGCATTATTTTTTATATATTATGTTAATTTATACTAGTGATTAGTAATACCAGCGTGTTTTCATCAAGATATTCTCGATGTTTGCTTGGGAGAAAGGGATTTTACTGTTTACACCGAGCAGCACGTTGAAGCCTGTATTGTTTAAAAGTATTAGGTTTGGGGGGGGGGGGGGGGGGGGATATGAATTTGTTTTATGAGGTTTCTTAAAACCATGGTCGTATATACCTTTATTTTGAGACAAAATCAAATATTTCTATATCGGCCAAACTAAAATCTAATTGTGAAAACGCATTACATTGCATTAACAGCCAACTATATCAATTGTTCACATATAATTATATCTTACGTGACGAGAAGGAATTATTATTTTGTATACGCAGTCTACAGCCTTAATTTAACTCATGCATGTGATGTCGATCTATGTGGTTCGGCCGTAGTTCGTATCTCCCGTGAATTTACGGTTTTGGCTCATTCATGCAACGGTCAATTTAATGCTACTGGGTGGCGCTATTACAATCCAAACGTAATGTAATGCCTGTAGTTTAAAGCTTTAGATGGGTGGTGGTGGTAGTAGGGTGGGCACCCAAGGCTTTCAAATTATGCGCTATATTATTATTTTTATAGTCTTAACTTTGGGGAGGGGGGGTAGATAATCAATCCATTTTAAATCGTTTGGGATGGCTCTTTTTATTATAGTAATTACCTACACCTGCTTGTTTTTATAAGGCTTTTGTCCATGCTCACTTGGGGGGGGACTTCCTTTGTTGAGACTGAGGATGAGTTTAAGTAATGTAATATAATGGGGATGATTGTAAGCATTAGTTTGGTGTAGGGGGTGACAGGAGGGGGGTGGGTGGGTTGGATGACCAGCTCATTAAGAATTATTTATTTGTTCATCCTTATAATTCCTATTTTAATTCTTTATCTAATCGTACAATTTTTCCTTATTACAGGAGTGGCGTCAACGGGACACATAATGGCTACGGATTACCGGGGGGGGGGGGGGGGGGGGGGGGATTAAACCATGGAGTTACAAAAGTATAGCCTCTCTACGGATAACTTGACTTTATTTATCGGAATATCATGCTTGACTCCGTTTACGCCGGAATAGTTCTCTGTTCAAGAAGCTTGCATCGGATCCAGCTCGACTCCAGGAGGTGTCGAGCTGGAGTCTGAGTAAGGCGCTCACAGCCATTAATTTAAATTATGCGGAAATATTGGTATCGTGAAAATAAATATAAATAGATGGTTAACATAAAATTCGTGGAAAAACACATATATTCAGAGTTCATAAACTTTACTTCTAGTATAAAGGCAACATCATAGTATTATATGTTATGTTTCATAGAAATAACACAATTGGCACAGTGAGTCTTTGTGTATAGCCCCCTACTTACCCAACCTTTTCTTCTCCCTTAGCCAGAGAGTTACACGTACAGTGGCGCTTGCCCCGAGTCCGGCTCGACTCCCCGAGAATGACAAACACTCTCGGGGGTTCGAGCTAGAGTCGGGAGTAAGGAGTTCATTCCCTTACATTATGCAGAAATATGGGTATTACCAACTGCTCGTCGAGCTCTTGCTGGGCGCGCGGTTGATTCAGCGAAAGTGCCCAGGGTGGTCCAAAATATACAATTTTTGGGGAGAATCAGAAAGTATCGAGTTTGCCCAGACCTCAGAGTGGGGCAACAGTCTTGCAGCCGGATGGTAGATATAGTGATCAAGATTATCCACGTAAACCGATTGTTATGCCTGATACTTTTAATGGAACCACCAGTGTAGCTGATTGGTTATCTCATTTTGAGAAATGTGTTGAAATTAACCAGTGGTCTGAAGACCAAGCTCGTCAATTTCTAGTGGTGTCTTTAAGGGGTGCCGCCTTGCAGTTTTATGAAGATTTGGACCCAGAAATTAAAGCTAATTCTCATAGAGTTATGCAGAGTTTGCGAGATCGTTTTGATCCATTTAAGGGTACTGCAATATATAGGGCCCAATTAAGATCCAGACCTTGCCTGAGTTAGCGCAAAGTATTCGGCGTCTAGTAAGAAAGGCATATCCAGGGGTTCCCCTAGATGTTAGGGATGATCTGGCCAAGGATAGCTTTATTTCCGCACTGACGGATAATGAAGTCAGAATGCAAGTGTTGAGGGCTAAGCCCGAGACCCTTGACGTGGCAGTGCGAGCTGCTTTAGATGAGGAATCATGTAAGAAGGTAGAGGTACCTTCTTCGGTTGGTGTAGTTGGGGATTCGGAGGTTTCGAGTGAAATCGGCACATTAACCCAGGTGGTGAAAAACTTGCAGAAACAATCGAGAGAGATGCAGATTGAGCAAAATAATTTGCGGGAAGAAGTTTTCAGACAGGGCCGAGGTCGGAACGATAATAATTTTTATAGAGGTCGTCGTGGCTGAGGTGGTTATAGAAATAGAGGTGGAGGTAAAGGTGATTGGTCACACGGGCCTAATTTGAATAATAATCAGGATTTAAACGAGTAAAGACAGGGGTAGTCTCCCACCTGAGAGAACCGGTCATAGTTATCTGACTCTTAAAGTCTTGAACGAAAATGTTAAGTTCCTATTGGATACTGGTTCGAAGGTGAGTTTAATCAGTACCAAAGTATTACCTGATATTTTGGGTATCGAGCAGTCTCGCGTAAGAGAGGCTCCTCGTAGTGTTGTGGGGACTAATGGGCAGCCCCTTCATTTAAAAGGGTTAATTGATTTACCTGTTACTGTTGGTAAGTATCAATGTGTACAAACTTTTTTTGTGACTGACTTTGCATTTGATGCAATCCTGAGAATTGATTTTATGAATAGAACTAATTCAGTGATCTCCTTACCAGACAAAACTATTACGATTTTAGGGGTTAAATTTTCCCTTGAGTTTTTGAAAGAAAATAATCAAATTCATGTATTGCTGATTGAGGGATTGATAGTACCTCCCTTTTCGGAAGTTGTCGTGAAAGGTCGTATTGACAGTCCACCAATTGGACAGAGTATGTGTGAACCCGACCCAGGGTTTATGAAAAATCATCGTGGATTAATGCTGGGGCGAAGTATTGTTGATGTTAGTCAACCGGAAGTTCCTGTCAGATTAATAAATGTTTCTCAGACCCCACAAAAGTTAAAAGTTGGTGAGCCGGTGGCTGTTCTTGAGAATATTGAAATTTTAGATGAACAACCTAACGAGACCTCCCCTTCAGATGATGGGAAGTTCTCCTTGTCACAAACTTATGACAGAGAGGCATTGACTAGTGCTCAAGCGGAACGGGCCAATGAGTTTTCAGAAAAGAACCGCGACGTATTTATTCACTTCGAAGGTGATTTGGGCCGCACTGATCTCATCCAGCATGATATTTGTACGGGCGACCACCCTCCTATTAAACAGCGGGCGTATCGGCTCCCCTTCCATAAAAGGCGCGAGGTAGAACAGCAGATAGATGCTATGCTAAAGCAGGGGGTAATTCAGCCCTCTTCTAGTCCGTGGGCGGCTCCCATAGTTTTAGTTAAAAAGAAAGACAATAGTTTTCGTTTTTGTGTGGACTACCGTAAGTTAAATGCCATTACAAAAAAAGATGCCTATCCCCTGCCCCGTATAGATGAGAGTTTAGAGGGTATGGCGGGGGCACATGGGTTTTCCACCCTAGATTTGGCTTCTGGATACTGGCAAATGGAACTGACTCCTGACGCCCAAGAGAAAACGGCTTTTACTACCGGTGTTGGGCTTTATCAGTTCACAGTCCTCCCATTTGGGCTCTGTGGGACCCCTGGCTCCTTCGAGAGGCTCATGGAGCTCGTGCTAAAAGGGTTACACTGGAAGACATGCCTTATCTATCTTGATGACGTCATTATTTATGCCCGAACATTCCAGGAGCATATTAAACGATTGCAAGAGGTTTTTAGTAGAATAAGGTCCGCAGGGTTAAAATTGAAACCCTCCAAGTGTGCGTTGTTCAGACATCAGGTTTCATATTTAGGTCACATTGTTTCCGCGTCGGGTGTGTCAGCTGACCCGGAGAAAATTGCACGTGTAAAAGATTGGCCTGTTCCGACTTGTCTGAAAGATTTAAGGAGTTTTGTCGGGTTATCTGCATATTATCGGAAATTTGTGCCTCATTTTTCCACTTTGGCTAGTCCCTTAACCAAGTTAACTCATAAGAACGAGAAGTTTGTCTGGGGCGAGGCCCAGCTAGAAGCTTTTGATGTGTTAAAAGGCAAATTGTGTCAAAGCCCAATTTTGGCTTACCCGAATTTTGAGCATGAATTTATTCTCGACACAGATTCGAGTGATTTTGCCTCTGGCTCAGTTTTGTCTCAAATTATAGAGGGCAAGGAGCGAGTAATAGCATATTTTAGTAAAACCCATTCCCAGCAGGAGAAAAACTATAGTGTTACTCGGAAAGAATTATTAGCCGTGATTAAAAGTGTCAAACATTTTTGACATTTTCTCATTGGTAAGCATTTTACGCTGCGAACCGACCATGGGTCCTTGTAGTGGTTGTTCAATTTTAAGGAACCTGTTGGGCAGGTGGCGCGTTGGCTGGAATACCTTAGTGGGTTCGTTTTTTACGATGGTTCATCATCGCGGCGAAGAGCATAAAAATGCGGGTGCACTGAGTAGGATTCCTTCCTGTAATAAAAATGATATTAACACTGTAGAGTTTGAGTCGGGAATTAAATTGACTAAAGAAAATCAGCGGGCTGATCCCGTTATTAAAAGATTTCTCGAAATTAAGCTAAAAAGAGAAAAACCTAGTCTTGAAAAGTTAAAAGGAGAACCCTCAGAACTTCAAAGGTATGTGAGTCAGTGGGAACAATTTTCTGTGGAAGATGGCATTCTTTTTCGAGAATGGACACAAATAGGGGCCCCCAGTACATTTTTGTGGGTGGTCCCAAAAGACTTAAGAAGTCAGGTGTGTGAGGAGCATCATGACTCTTTAGTGGGTGCACATTTGGGCATCCATGAAACATATTCAAAAATTCGAGAGCGTTTTTTTTGGATCGGCATGCATCGTGACATAGAACTTTGGGTTCAGTCTTGTCCGAGTTGTCAGCGTCGTAAACCGCCTGGCAAGGCCAGTCGAGCTCCTTTGGTAACAGATAAAGTATCGGAGCCTATGGAACGAATTGCTTTAGACATTTTGGGGCCATTACCCGAGTCCGTTCAGGGTAATATTTATATATTGGTCATATCAGATTATTTCTCCAAATGGACGGAGGCTTTTGCTATCCCGAATCAAAGGGCAAGTACAGTAGCCGATATTGTGATTTTAGAGTGGATTAGTCGGTATGCCGAAATTTGTTCATTCAGATCAGGGATCGAATTTCGAGTCAGATCTATTTCAAGAAGTTTGTCGGTATTTTGAGATTAAGAAGACTCGTACCTCTCCTTATATGCCTCAAAGTGACGGACAAGTTGAGAGGTTTAACAGAACCTTAGCGGCTTTGTTAGCCTGCTTTGTAGAAGACAATCACAGCGACTGGGAATATTATCTTCCATTCGCCATGATGGCCTATAGGAGCGCCAAACATGAAACTACGGGGTTCACTCCCTTTAGTGTCATGTTTGGTAGAGAAATTACTTTACCTACAGAGTTAATTGCTGGTAAGACTCCTGATAGGGATTGTGCTTTCTCTCAGTATGTCAGTGATTTAGAGGGTCGTCTAGCCCAAATTTTCCAGTTAGTTGTGGCGAAATGTGATTCTGAGATTAGAAGAAGAAAGAAAATTTACGACAAATGAGTTTTCGGCAAACCTTTGACTGTTGGGGATAAGGTTTGGCTTTATTTACCTAGAATGAATAAAGGCCAAACCTCAAAATTTGCTAAATTTTGGGTCGGTCCCTATATCATAAAAAGCAAACTCTCGGACGCAAATTACCTTGTGGTTCGCGTCGGGGGAGGTAAACCACAAGTTGTACATTTCAACCGTTTGAAGAAATGTTACACACGTAAGTCAGAGGTGGTTAATCCAGATTTGGGTGCCCCCATCTGTCCCATACCTGATAGTTCTAACGAAAATAATATAGACCGGTCCTCGGTGGAGAGTCCTGGGGCGGAGGAGACGTTCCTCGATGAAGGTCCGACTAGTAGGCGTGGTCGCACCCTCCGGCGACTGCGCCGACTAGGTTCTCAAGAATTTGTATTTTATTAATTATTTATTGTTTTTTTTTTCTTACTTGAATTTTTTTTTTTCTGGCAACCCACTTGACATTTGATGTTAGATTGGCAGTTCGCGTGGGCTCGGTGTGTAAATTTTGTGTTAAGCGCGATAGTTGTTGTATAGATTTGAGTTTGGATTTTGCGCTTATAATCCGGCCTTCGACTTAGAACTGCCTTCGATGGGTATCTATGGTGGTACCAAAAATTCATATTTTGTACATATTTGGCTGCATGAGCATTGAACAGTCATATGAGCTGTATTGGCTTGTATTGCAATAATTCTTTTTATAATTGCGTCATTTCCCTGATGTTGGGGAATTGCCGCTTGAGATATGGATCCGGGAAATTGAGTTTTGTGTGTTCATTCGTGGGGATCGTCATAGGGTTGATTTCCAGAAAGCCCCTGTGACGATAATTTTCAGACAAGATCGGTTATAATTCAGTTCAAATACAAGTGTGGTTGCCTCTCTTTTTATACCCATCTAGATTGTTCTTGAGCCCGCTGACCAGTTCATTTTTGCGATTCGGTGCACAAGAGGGTTTGATTTCATTGGTGGGGATCTTTTATTGTGCGCGTGATTCGTGAAGGGTGGTGCGAGTTATATGCTAGTGTATGTATGTTTAGGAATATTAGAGTTATGCAAGTTAAAGTCAGATCCGACTAAGTATAATTGAATTTCCGCGAGCGTTGTGTCCGAGGTAGAAATCTGAATTAATGAATGGGTCAGATTGGTCGAAAGAACTATCTGACGGGAATTTATGAATATGAGTTTTTGTGAGTTGGTTCCCCATTACATTTCCATGTAAGGAAAAGATTGTGTAATCTTTTGTGGAGAAAATGATATTTTTATGTCTGTGTAACTTTTTCCTTATAGCATAATGGAGATGGTGATTGGACATTCGTTCGTAAGAAGAATTGGAGCATGGACAGGGAAACTTCCTGATCGTCTGAAGTCGATTACAATGTATGGAATCCCTGGAGCAAAACTTCAACATTTGGAACAGATTCATTGTGTTGGTGCAAAAACTGTACTGGTGCAGGCTGGTGAGAATGATTTGGACAGTGACAACTTCCAGTTTGAACATTATAAACTATATGTTGAAAGACTCATTAAGCATTTATTACGCCAAGGCGTTAAAACAATTATTATATTGGGTCTGTTTCCTTGGATAAAGACCAGAGTGTCTGGCACCCTATTCGAACTATGAAGGGCGGCTATTACTCAGTTCTATGGAACTCTTTCAGGCCCATATGTGGTGTATAAGTCTTTGTTTAAAGTATCCTGTATGCATTTTTCTAGAGACGGGGTGCACTTGAATGACTTGGGCCAGTCTCTTTATGCTAGACATCTTGCTTTAGTCTTGGAGGAACAAAGCTCCTCTAATTGAATAATGCTTTCAGTATAAGCACCTAAGTTTCTTGAGATTTGGAAAATATTTGTAAAAGCATAATGAATAGATTTAACGATATAAAAGGTAAATTGTATACCGAAGAATAGTCATTTCATTCGAGGAAGGTATAAGTTCCAAGAGAACTTTCATATTTGAAATCAAAGTTTTTTTCTTAAATTATTGGAATAATTATCGTTTGATATATATGCTGGGGTTCTGGTTGGGACCATAAAATTAAAGGTTGTTGTTTTATGCTTGAATGGGTCCAATCTGACGTTTTCTATCTCCTGTGGCATGTCAAAGACGGTTTCAGGCAGTGCTGGTTTCAGTACTGGTCGGGGACCTATTTCGGCCTAAAGCATAGCAATTGGCCCTAAACGGAACCCTATTTCGTATGTCATTTGAAAATAATTTATTATTTAGAAATTGTAGTTGTTCTATGGAGGAACCAACCAACAATATCTAATACTCAGTATTAGAAGGTTTTTTTTTAACTTTTATTTTTTACGGAGGGTTGTAAATATCTCCCCCTTTTATTTTTCAACGGGGTCGTTGAATCCTGGGGTGGGGGTAGTGTAAGAAAAAAAAAAAAAAGGAAAATATATATAAGAAATTACCATACATAGGATATGTGCACACAGGTCTATAAATATGTACATACATATTTATAGAGCTGTGTGCACATATCCCATGTATGGTAATTTCTTATATATATTTTCCTTTTTTTTTTTTTTCTTACACTAGTTCTAACAAATCGTCGCCAAATAAAGTAACATTGGTTTAGAATATCAAAAGCTACAATGACCTTATGATGGCGAGGTAATTAATACTCACCACTGCAGTTAGTGATAGCTTGCAATGGTTTCTCTGAGTTCGTTTACTTCTGTCAAAAGTTGCCTTTCGCAGGGTAAAGAAGTACTTCGCCTCCGGTATTCGTCAGCAAAGTGCCAAGGGCTGTTGCAGCTTCTTGCCGAAGTTGACTCCGTTTTCTTCCGGTAAACTCCGTTACCACTTCGGTCTGCTCCGGAATACCCAATCTGGAGCACTGCAACGCAGACGTTTTCACTTACCCTATTTCACAACATAACTACATATTAACAGCCAGGGTCATATCATGTCGGTGACAGTTTTACGGGTGGAGGAAGCCGGAGTACCCGGAGAAAACCACCAAGCAACGAAGAGCAGCTGTGAGCTCTCCAACATTGTAACTCTGCACCGCGGCACAGGCAGGGTTAGATTGGTTGAAGACATGCGCACCATCGACGCGCAGTACGCCTTAGTACACAGCGTCATCGTGCCCCCATGTAGGCAATCGGGGTTAAGTGCCTTGCACAAGGACACATGGGAGTGCGAATCAGTCGCTGAAATGGTCACCCATCCAATTACTAAGCGCACTTGACGTTGCTTAACTTCGGTGATCTGACGAGAACCGGTTACCGCGACGCCACCGCGCCCCCTACAAATAAAATAGATGGTACATATTACATCACCATTTCAGCAACCATACAAACTCACCAGGTTAACACCATCAACATGCTCCTGAAATACAGGAGAGGAGACCACACTAAGTCTATAGAATACTTACAATTCTCACCTGATATCATTAATTACATCTTATACATTATACAAAATTACAAAATAATACACAATATACTCAACAGTACATCCACATATTTTATTTAGACTGAACATGAATTTATTTATTGAGGCTTAATGCCACTTTCAGCATCTATGGCTGCATCATAGCCACAACATAGGTATGGAGTCAGTTGATGCAGCCATTTATACCTATGTTGCCCACTGAACAGGAGCACCACCACAGGCACTGCTTACCACAGTAAACAAGTACTACTTCACATCCCGAGGTTCCAAAGGGGAAACATACACTTCCATAAATTCAATGTTGAGGGTTCAATGCTACTTTTCAGAAACAATGGTTATAGGTCAGTGGTAATGTTATATCCACACCTGGTGACGTTTTATACATATAACGGTAAAAGTTACAGCGCGGAAACAGAAAGATTATAACCCGCAACTCTGACCTCCCGATGTATTGAATTACTGAAATCCTGGCTGGTGATTGGTTGGATTGAGTGAAGCGCCACCCCGGATGTTGAGGTTGTTATAGAAGCTGTTCCATCTTGCTATCTCCATCGACATCTGATAGAAGAAGGACTACGTGTTGAATCGGAATCCAGACGCTGCTGATACAGTTCATATTGTCGTGAGGAACTTGAAGGATTATTACTAGGTGAGTTGAATAGTTTGCAGCCCCACCTTGATTCTCCCTCATCAAGAGCCTCGCTGAGTGTATTGTCAGCAAGTGATGAACAATCCTGAGTACCGGGCCAGACGATCAGTTGGGTTGTACTCAAGATTAGTTCATATGGCGTCGCCACAGCTGGTTACTGATTTTCTGTCGGAAAACTGAACCTGTCTTTTAGCTTATTAAGCTGATTTGAGTTGCTGACGGAAAGTAGGAAGCATTATCTGGATCTGTTCAATCGTCCGTTGTAAATACTGATCATGTGATCGCGTCACGTGATGAACTGACAAGTCCTGTCAAACAATGATGCAATACATTGTAAAAATGTAAATCTCCGTATAAATAGATTGTTTTTTTTCTTTTTTGCGTTATTTGCCGTTGGCTACTTGCGCTATGTATTCATTGTTTGACAAGTTGTAAATATTTTTGTCGGTTACAAGAGCTGTTGACACCGATTTTTGATGATTTTTTGAATTGTCCATTGTCAACTGTCGGTTGAATTGGACGATTTGGCTGTAAATATTTTATTCTGGTGTCAATTAATTCATGAGTGTATTGTGTGATTGAACAGTGCGCTGTCGGCAAACAAGGTCATGCAACCCACTTGATGTTACTGTAAATATTGTTAAATCCAGTTTCCAATTAGTCAGCTGTCGGCGACGAAAGTGAAAAATTACCAGTTATTTAGAGGCCAGAATTTCTATTCTTGGAATCATAATCGGCAAATAATTCGCAATTAATTGAAAACAGGAAATTATTGTTTTTTATCATCTCGCATCATGGCTTCAAAATTTAGCGAAAAAGTCTGTGTAAACACATGTAGCTATGGGGATTTGTTGTTGTTGCCTGGCATTGGAGTTAAAAGAGCCAAGCTCTTATTGTATTATAGGGAAAGATTTCTGAACTTAACCCCTAGAAATATTTCAAGAATCCCAATGAGAGTTAATAAATTGATTGAAAGCATAGACTTTAAAACATATGTACCTGGTCAGTATGATACTGAAAGGGAGAAGGATGTAAGCACCCGTCAGATGTTACATCATGTTTATTCTATGATTCAAAATACAAATGATGAATTTCATGATGAATCCAGTGATGACACCCATATAACAAAACTGCCAAGAACTTTTGACATGTGGCAAAGTGCTCCACAAGCTGAGTCGACACCACGACAAAATAAAATCACACCCCACCAAATGTCATTGCCAGCCACATCCGACGCGGACAAAAGATTAAATGTTTCAAAATTTTATGATCAAGGTTTTCCGGATGACGATGTCCCATCATTTTTAGGCTTACCGATAAAGAAAAAGTCAACTAGGGACATTGATTCTCATAAATATCCTCTCAATGAGACCCGCACATTATTTCGTGCCCAACGAGAGGGGAAGGAGGGTTACAGCGATTCAGAATGGGAGGAGTTCAAACAATTCCAACAAATGAAACGCCGCTCCGAACAAATATCCGACCGGGGGCTGCCCCCCATTCACCCTGAACCACTCAGGCAGGATCGGGCCCGTCCCTCTGGATGTGAACGTGAAAGCCTGAGAGGGAGACAAGCCAGTTCACGGCAAATTATTCGGGAACGGCCGCTCCCTGGGGATGGTGGGACGGATATGGAGAATCAATACTCAGCCGATTCTGAAGGTGACCCCGACTTGTTGCATAGCTCAAAAGAAAAACCTGGTAGGAAAAAATCAAGATCAGAAACATTGACCCAGGGAAATGTAAATGCTGCTTCGAATTTAAAATTTGATGGTAGAATGAGCATTGACGGTTTCAGGGCAAAGTTTGAGAGCCTAACGTATGGGCTAAATGAAAAGCAAAAAGTTAGAGCCCTGTGCTTAAGCCTAGAAGGGAGGGTGCTAGATTACTACGCCTTCTTAACAAAAAATAATCGACAACTTTCATTCGACTACTTAATGCATAAAATTGAGCAGCCCTTTGGAAGCCACCAGCCTCCACAGACTTTGAGCGCCGAATTTCATGCTTTAACCCAGCGTGGAGAAGAAAGTGTCGGGGACTGGGCCAATCGTGTACATGTCATGGCGGACAAGGTTTGGGAGGGTGCTGGCGATTTCATCACCCAGCAACATGCAGTGTCGAAGTTTTGTCAGGGGCTCTACGACAGGTCAATAGGAGAGTATGTTGACGGTTTACAGCTCACTTCTTTAGACAGAGCTGTGGATAAAGTCAAGTATATCGATGCCACACATCGCGGAAGAAGGCAGACCCGTCCGGTCAGATTTGAATTGGAACCAACAGTAATGCAGGTGGGCGCGCCTAAAATGGTGTCTACCGCCTGCAATCTGAAGGGGGCTACGATGTCCTTCTAAAACAAATTGAGTCCCTTAAAATGGAAATTGAAGAAAACAAGGCCAAAATTAGCCAGAGGGGCAGAGGAATTGGTAGAGGCCGTGAAATGGTTTGTTGGGCTTGTGGTGGCTGAGGACATAGGTCGACAGTTTGTCCAAGTAACAGGGGAGGTAATAACGCGGCAAATAAGGGTCCCCGTATGGACAATAGATATACAAACAGGGATGATTCAAAAAATGGAAATTAGGCGCCTCGTGGGGTCAGAGACGCCTGGGTAAAAGAAAAGGCCCCAAACAAAAACAAGAAGCCCATATCATTTAACAAACCAGATATGCTAAAATTGGAATCACTATCGCTCACGCCAGAAGCTAGTTCCACAATAATTGATCAGCACTCTCGGGAAAATAGTAACCCAACTTTGGGGGTTACTGGTGATGACTTAATTGAGTTCGCGGGCTCGTGTTCAGTGAATCCTTGCGAGTCAAAACCAGATGCCGTCGAAGCTTTGGGTGATTTGATGTTTTTCCCAGATGAAAATACAGAAACCCACGGAGACCATCAAATGTTGGAAAATGGTTTTGACTTAATTGAGTTCGCGGGCTTGTGTCCTATGAATTCTTGCGAGACGAAACCGGATACCTTCGTGGGTGTAGGTGATTTTATGTGTTTGACCGTTGGAAATTCAGATGCTCAGGCAAAAAACCTTATGTTTGCCGCCGATTCAAGTGAGCTATACCAAAAAGAAATGCATAGTGGTGACTTCGCTGGAATGTCCCCAGCGGAATCTCCCAAGTTGGTGCTAGACATTCAAGAGAGTAACTCCGATAATTTTTATTCAAATGTTTTGACTTCTGAGTCGAAAGATTTAATGAATTTTACCGAGTTTTGTTCTGAAAATTCTGGAGGGAGTAAACATGACCGCCCTGTGGGGTATGCCAAAGTTTTGAAAAATATATTTCCGTGTGGTAATCCCTGGGAAAGTTCGGATATAAAAACTGTCAATTCAGAGTCAATTGAGGTGGCGGAACTTGATTATCTAGACCCCATTTTTAAAATAGAGACATTGAATATTCCGGCAGGTATCTACATGGTAACTGAAGAAAAACGGATACAAAGAGTTCAAAAGCCCCTAGTTACCATACCGGTATATTTTGGGAACGTTCAGTGTGAAGCTGTTGTGGATTCAGCGGCTGAAGTTTCTATAATTTCGGACGAAGTTTTTGACCAGCTGAGCCTGAGGCCTAGTGTCTTGAGAACGGTAGGTCTGAAACTTGCAGCCCGAGATTCAGGGATGACAGCCAAAATAGCTGGACCAATACAATTTAGCCTGGGTCGCCATACATTTAATGAATATTTATTCGTGGCCCCTATAGCAGATGCTATGCTTCTAGGTTATGATATCTTAAGGAAGCATGGCATGGTAATTAATTTATTAATGGGAGAACTGGAAATTAATGGGGAAGCAATAAAAGTCGATTGCGGAGATCCGTGGGATTTGAAAATTAATACCTCGGTGAACAGTGTTAATAGTAAAGACTCCCAGCCTGTTATTGAAGCTTTGAGTGTGGCTACAGTACCGAACAGCACTAATGGCAATGGAGCCCTGTTTTCTAATAGGGAACCTGAGCCTAAGACTAGTGACGGTCTGTATCAGAGTGCGGGCACAGATTCCCACGAACTTTCTGACAAATTCCTCACAATGCCGCCCATCCAGGAAAAATGTGAAATTCAGGGAAAAGACCCTAAATCGCCGGATCAGGGCAAAACTATTTCGGAAATTAAGGTAGCGCAAATGTGCCATTTAAAAAACCCAATTCAGTTACTCTTGTAATTTGCAAAACTGGTCGTTTTAGACAGAACTTTGCAGTGGAGCCAAAGTTTAATGACTATATAGTTATTGAAACTTTGCATGCTCCACTCTCTGAGAGAGTGAAATGTTGCGTCATCAACCCTTCTGATCGGGAGTTGATTTTGAAAAAAGGTCACATTTTAAGCCAAGCTTACGCCACTGAAGTTTGCCTGCCAAATGCAAAAATTGTCAAACCCCGAGGGGAGGTGAGACAAGTATCACATGTGGAGCCGTCTGATGATGTGCCTTCACTTTTGACTGACTTGTATAAGAGATCAATTTCCCACATTAATGAAGGAGACCAGTTACAATTACGGGATTTATTAATTTTCAGGATGTTTTTGCCCAACATGACTATGATCTGGGTAATTTTGTGGCAGTCGAACACAAAATTCCTACAGGAGAGGCCCCAGAGGTCAAATTGCACATGAGACGTACCCCAGATGCATTTGTGGGAGAGGAAGAAAATGTTTTAAAAAATTTGTTAAAGGCAGGGGTGATTAAACCGTCGGAATCCGAGTGGGCCAGTGTACCTGTGCTCATTCGGAAATCTGATGGTTCAGTCCGGTGGACATTGGATTACCGAAAATTAAATGCGGTAACAAAGAAAGATTCTTTCCCACTTCCCTTAATTGATGACTGTTTGGCTTGCATGTCAGATAATGTATTCAGCTCAAAACTTGATTGTAATCAGGCCTACTACCAACTACGAATTCGCCCAGAAGACCAACATAAGACAGCGTTTGTGACCAGATATGGATTGTTTGAGTTCGAACGTCTGTCCATGGGTTTAACTGGTGCAGTAGCTAGCTATTGCAGGGCCATAAATTTAGTTTTGAGTGGTTTACTTTGGAAAGCAGCATTAGCTTTTGTAGACGATTGCTTGGTACTGGGGAAATCCGTGGATAACCACTTTGAAAATTTGCGCCAAGTCCTGTCCCGTTTCCGGCAGCATGGGTTAAAATTAAAACCCAGGAAGTGTATTCTATTTCAAAAAGAAGTTCAGTTTCTTGGCCGATATATAATGCCACAAGGCGTTGAAATTGGTGACCATGCAGTAGAGGTTTTAAAAAACTGGCCACGTCCACAATGTGCCAAACACGTTGAAAAACTTTTAGGTCTGTTAAATTACCATAGAAATTTTGTAAAAAATTTTGCGGAACTTCCTCGTCCTATGTATGCCGCCATAAAAACTAAACCGTTTAACTGGGGTAAAGATGAAGATGATGCATGGGATAAAATAAAAGAAGTTTTAACTGGACCCTGTATATTAGCTTTGCCAAACAAAACGGACCCCTTTATTTTGGATACAGACTGTTCTGAAACTTGTGCAGGAGCCGAACTTATACAGGTCCAAGAAGGTGTGGAGCGGGTTATTTGCTATGGTAGTTTGACTTTATCGAAAGAGCAGCTAAACTATTGTATCACCCGTAAGGAATTACTAGCTGTGGTTCTTTTTACAAGGCAGTTTAGGCATTATTTATTAGGCTGCCCTTTTAGGTTGAGAACCGATCACAGTAGCCTGACCTGGCTTATGAATTTTAAAGAACCTGAAGGTCAATTGGCTCGATGGTTAATGGAATTGAGCCAATATGATATGAAAATTGAGCATAGGAAAGGTGTTAAGCACCAGAATGCCGACTCCCTTAGTCGAATACACTGGGACATTTGTTGTGAAAACAGGGTGGGTGCAAAATCCCTTCCCTGTGGGGGTTGCCATTTCTGTAGTCGGGTCGAGGCTAAGTGGAAGAAATTTAAAGAGGATGTGGATGATGTATTACCCTTGAGTGCTACTGGAAGTTGCAGCCATGGTGACTCGAGTGTTCGGCCTGTGATGTGCACGGAAACCGAGTCTCCGCTGTCTGGGACAACCACGGTGGAGGGTAATAACACAAAACATTTATCTTCGCCACATGGTTCTGTTCGATTAATTGGGTTTGCTGGCCACTCAGTTGACGACATCAAAGAAAAACAATCAACAACTGACCCTAATTTAAAATTCATTTTAAATTGGTTTAAACATTCGGAAGTGCCATCGGAAAATGATTTATTTATGGCCAACCCTGCTTCTAAATATTATTGGTTAAACAAAAAAATTTTTGTAATGGAGCAAGGGCTGCTGCATAAAATACGGAAAAACAATTCTGCCAAAGTTTTAGTTGTCCCTCAGTCTTGTACATCTGAGGTTATGTCCTTGTGCCATGATCTCCCTTCTTCTGGTCACCAAGGTATGACCAGAACCCTCCAGAGGGCTAGGGAATCATTTTATTGGTACAACATGGGCTCTGATGTGCATACTTGGGTGGCAAGTTGTAAGGCCTGTAATACGGCCAAGAAACCGAATAGACAATCTCGATCTCCCATGCGCCAGTTCCAGGCAGGAGTCCCCATGCAAAGGGCCCATCTTGATTTTTTGGGACCACTGCCTGTCACGGACCAGGGTAATGAATATATTTTAATGATGGTGGACCAGTTTACACGGTGGGTTGAATGTTTCCCCCTACCATCTCAGACAGCGGAAGAGATGGCAAAAGCTGCGGTAAATGAATTTTTCACGAGATTTGGTTTTCCCTTTGAAATTTTCACAGACCAGGGACGTAATTTTGAAAGTTCTTTGTTCAACTCGGTCTGTGAGCTTTTACAAATTCATCATGCCCACACTACACCATACAGACCATCCGGAAACGGTCAAGTCGAACGGTATAACCTAACTTTAATGGATGCCGTTCGGTGTTTTATTAACAAAAAGCAGAAAACTTGGGATGTTTATTTACCCCAGATTGCTGGTGCTCTACGCTCCTCTGTCTGTCAGCAAACTGGTTACACACCAAATAAACTTATGTTGGGGAGGGAGGTCAATAAACCAGTGGACTAAATGTTCCCTACCCCAAAGTCGACACAAAATATTGATCAAACAGTCCCCGAATTTGTGGCGGAACTGGAAAAAGCAATGAAAGAATCCCATGAAATGGCCAGGGACACACTAAAACAATCCCAGAAAAGAATGAAATGGAATTACGACGTCCGTGTTAATCTAAAGACTTACTCCGTTGGTGATGCGGTGTACTTGAGAGATACTGCCACAATTAAGGGCAAAAGTAAGAAATTGTCAGTAAATTGGAAAGGGCCTGGCATTATTGTTAAGGAACTTTCCCTCAGCTTGTACAAGGTACGTTTAAGGACAACTGAAGTGACACTCCATCACGATCGGATTAAGCTCTGTAAAAATAAAGAATTGCCCAAGTGGTTGATAGCTGTAGGGAAGCGGTTAAAAGAAAGGGGTGATATCGCTGTCGGCGATGTTTTGTTTTGCCTTTGTAACCAGCCCGACGATGGCAAGTTTATGATACAGTGTGATAGCTGTCGGGAATGGTATCATGGCCATTGTGTGCACATGACGGCAAAGAAAGCAAAAACCCTGAAAGAGTATTATTGTCCCGAATGCACAGACTGATATCTTAAATTTTATTTAGTTTTAATAACCATGATGTGTGAATTTTAGTGTATAATGCTCGAAATGTTGTCATTCTTGCTGTTTCTTGGGCTTCTGCTCTTGAAGAAACGGCGGGCATGGCAGTGGATATCGTGCAAGGCCTTTTTAATCTTAGAAAATGGGAGTGTTTTTGTGTTTTATAAAGTTTGGAGGTCAGAAAAATTTAACTGCTGTGATAGCTTTTTAATACTTAGAATGGCCTTTGAACATATAGTTTTGAAGAAAAACACGTTTTTCTTAAAATTTGAGGGTTCTTTTAGACGATCTCGCGGTGGGGCGAGGACATACTAGAAACTAAAAATGATTTGGTGAAACGGGTTTGTTCAGTAACAAACGCCGTTTAGTGATTAACCTCCAAACTCTGTTTTTAATAGATTTATGAAGAGAGGGTGGTTGCAATGATTCAATTTTAACTGCATAGATGTCTTTTCTTTTATTCAGAGATATGCAACGCCAATCAATTACCAGGTCAGCTGACAGGTAGGTTACCAGTTCAAAGAGAACCAGGTAATAGTCGGGGAAGTTATGCCACCCCTGTCGCTCGACCTAGCCGTCGGGAAACAGGAGAGCAAAATTTTGGGGCTGTTGTAAAAAGGGCCAATTTAAATTCCCAACTGTTACCTGCAGACAGCATAGCATATGATTTGTCACTGGATATTACTTTGAGCCAGGTCCAGCGGGAGGAGTTACTGTCTGCTCAAATTAAAATTGCTAAGGATAAAAAGAACTCCCGCTGGGTAAATACTTTGAAGCGGTGTGCCATTGATGTTTTTAATTCGGCTTGGTTGGAATCTAATTTGGGGGACTACATGTGAGTTGCTAGGCCTTGCAGGCCACCCGCCCCCAGCAGCCAGGCTGCAACCGTTGATTTTAGGCTTGCGGACCCGAACTGTCCAAGATTGAGGGAGGTTATTGTCAACAATCCCACATCTAAAATGCCAACACCAGAAGTAGCACCAGTTGACATTCCGATTAAGACACGGGGAGTATCAAAAGAAACCCCTCATCTGGAGCCCAAGTCTTCTATTGAAGACCGCCAGGAAGGTCAGACTTCAGAAACTGTTGTCATGCCTGTTGTTTCTCGAGCTGCTGCTCTTGCAGAAACAGCAGACATGGCAGCAAAAGATGTTACCAGGCGTGTGGTTTTTCGGGCTTCTGCTCTTGACGAGACTGCAAGCATGGTGACATCTGAAGTTGAACCTATTATTTCCAAGGGGCTGGGGAAATCAATTCAGGGGGAGGAGGAAGAGAGTGCTAATCATCCCCCCAAAATTTCATTTTCAGAAAATCAATATCCTGGAAGTTAGGGGACAAGGCTGCCACTTCACGCCAGGTCAGAAATAAAAAGCGCCACCAGAGACGACGGGAAAGGAAAGTGGATAACCCCCAATGCAGTATTTGTTTGGGCAGATTTAAGCGTCTTGGGCGTCATGTTATGGGTGCTCATCTCCCGGAGTTTTTGTGGGAGCCAGTTGCCTCGGACAATCTGAGTACAGTTTGTCACAGGTACATGTTTTCCCTCAAGGAGATTTTGGGTTGCCTGTTTAAAGTAGGGCCGGATGAAATTGCTGCTGAGCAGTTTTCATCCTCCGTTGCCTCTCTTAATGAAGAGGGGGTAATCACCCAAAGCGTAGAGATCAATGGTGATTTTTATCCAGAGGTTTTTTTTACTAATGGTTCAGCAGCATGGTGATTTGCTTAGTGCCCCAGAGGATAGTTCTGCTTTTAAGATCCGCCCTATCAATTCTGGAGCTTGTTTGGCGTACTGGAGGGTAGTGATGTTCCTTTGGGCCAAGTTGAGTGTCAAGGATAGGGACATTCTGACAGAGGAATGCAGGGAAGGCACGGCAGAACGGAGCAGCCTTTGGGAAGCTCGGTATGGTTTGGCTTCGGGTAAGGAGGCCGGTGGATTTTTCCGGTGCCGAGGATTTTACCAATGAAAAGGTGGCTACCCTGCAGGTCTCTGTTGAGGATGATGTGTTGGAACTGGAGGACAGTAGTTTTGGAGCGTGGGAGGCTAAGGAGGTGGTGGCAGTTGAGGCCCTACCATCTGTTGTGGGGAATCCAGTCACTTCTTCTGAGGTCAGTATTCCCATTGCCCCTGACTTGGTGGAGGTCTTTGATAGTTTTTTTCACATGGATCAGACTCTCAATAGGATGTTCTGATTTGTCCTTGTAGACCCAGTCATTTGAGGCGGTTGAGGAGGGTTTGGTCCCATGTCGAGTGGTTGGTGGCATAGCGGTGTTTTGTGACCCTGTCTCCTGGCCAGTTCAATTCCCTTTTGACGATTGGTGGAAGGTTGCTTTTGGACTTCACCCCAAGCATTGGCGGCTAGTCGATGATTCTGTTCTACGTAGAATCAGTCAGTTGCTGAAACAACCCGGGGTTGTTGCTTTGGGTGAGGTGGGATTTGACTTTTCCCAAGGTTTGCAAGGTTGTCGGACTCAGGAGTCTATCTTTCGTCGCCTGGTGGCCATGTCTCGTCCAGAGGAACCGCTAATTCTACATCTGAGGGGTGAGAGTTCTGACCCGTACTCCAGCCGTGTTGGGGCTCTGGCCAGGGACATTTTGTTGGAGATGCGTAGGGAGTCGCACCCCATTCATGTCCATTGTTGCTCGGTGAGTGCAGTTGAGATCAACAACTGGATGGCTTTGTTCCAGAATTGTTTCTTTGGGTACACGGCCATGGTTAAGAGGTTCAATGGACAGCAGTTGGAAGGACTAAGGTCTGTACCCTTGGATCGTTTGCTTCTGGAGACTGAGTCCTTATTTTGCTGGAACTCGAATTTCTACTCCCAAGTTTGTTGGTGAAGTGGCCCAACATGTCAGTGCGATCTTGAACCTCGGTTTGGAGGCTGTTTGTCAGCAAACCCTTAGCAATGCTAAGGTTTTGTATCGTTTATAGGGAATTGGAGTGGACATAATTATGTTCTTGTCAATAAGTTTTAAAAATTATTTGGTCATTTTTTTTGGTTGGGACTGTCAGTCAGAAAAATTGTTAGTGAAAACGTTTTTTTGTGAATTTTATTTCTAAAGTTTTATTATTGTAAAAATTGGTATCTGAAAATTCTGAGTGGTTTAAATTTTGCCTTGTCGTGTGCTGCCGTCACATTGTCTCCGCCGGTCCTCCAGGTTTGTTCATTTTCTCTGTGGTTTTATAACTGGGTTCATTTGTGTATTGTTCACGGGTTTGAATTCCTGTTAACATGTGAAATTATTACCATTTCACAATTCAACAACAATAACATGGTGTTTTTTTTATTTTTTGATATTTAATGGCTCTACATACTATTTTAGGGGACACTCTTAAAGTTTCAAGCCTAAGACGCGCCCTTTCAGAAGAAAATGGGGAGGAGTGTTATATCCACACCTGGTGACGTTTTATACATATAACGGTAAAAGTTACAGCGCGGGAACAGAAAGATTATAACCCGCAACTCTGACCTCCCGATGTATTGAATTACTGAAATCCTGGCTGGTGATTGGTTGGATTGAGTGAAGCGCCACCCCAGATGTTGAGGTTGTTAGAGAAGCTGTTCCATCTTGCTATCTCCATCGACATCTGATAGAAGAAGGACTACGTGTTGAATCGGAATCCAGACGCTGCTGATACAGTTCATATTGTCGTGAGGAACTTGAAGGATTATTACTAGGTGAGTTGAATAGTTTGCAGCCCCACCTTGATTCTCCCTCATCAAGAGCCTCGCTGAGTGTATTGTCAGCAAGTGATGAACAATCCTGAGTACCGGGCCAGACAATCAGTTGGGTTGTACTCAAGATTAGTTCAGTAATAAATGGCATCTGATACCAAATTATCATATACAGCTCATTTGTATTTATGAAGTCAAGTGATGCAGATTAATTTCATTCGGCTAAATACCACTGTATAATTGTACAGCATAGTAGGGCCATATGAATATCATAATTTGTTGGCTTATAAATGGCAGAATAAAATACACAATTTACATACCATCAATGCAACAAAGCTCAAGATGTGACAAATTCAGAATCTATCCAATGTTGCTCCAAGCAGAATTTCTTATTTAAATTACAGACAAACAAGATGAAAAGATTTGTAGAAAAATGAAGCTGAACTTGTGATTGTATGGGATTCAGAGTTATTTTGAACTTCTCCAATGAATTTATTATAAACACCCAATGTTATGAGCAATCTCTGAACAGAGAGAGTGATAGGCTGCAGTGAAAAGTGAGTACAACTCAACAATAGATCAAACTGGACTATCACCAAGCATGCAGTTAATTGGAAACAATGTCAATATTTCAGTTGACATGCAATGGTCACAATATAATTTTCCAGTCCACAAACTTAATACTTCCCACAACAAAACTTTTAAAATCTCACTCTGCCACAAAGTTATATTAATTTTCTATCATCAGTCATTTTGTTTGAAATATATACGATTGGTCATGTATTTATGGATCTGTGAATTTAAACCCCTTACAGAACATAATGGCCCAAACAGACCAGCACTATTCCCAATGAAAGTACCAATGACCAGGGCTGTGTAGAGGGTGGGGCTCGAGGTAGTAACCCTGGTGCCTGGCACTTTGTGGGGGGGGGGGGGGGCAAGTTTGGACCAGTAGTCCAGGATTTCTATGTTAGGTCTGACTGTATTTTAATGTTTTGGTTTGGTACGTCCTTTCAAGGGACGTATCAAACCAAAACACTAAAATATGGTCTTTCAGGTCATGTTTTGCACAAGTCCCCCCCGCCCTCGGCCCCCTCCCAAAGTTCTGCCTCCTGTGCCAACAGTTAAGAAGAGGGCTGGAGCTCCACACTTTATCAATGGTTGTAATTGGACTGCATGATTCTTGAAGTAACGTAATAACTTTATTAAATCAAGCTGACATAATATAGTTATCAATTCAAACAGTCAAAATCTATAATTCTTGGTAGGGGGCATGGTGGCTCAGTATGTAGAGGTGCATGCTGCAAGCTGAGAGGTCCTCAGTTTGAATACAACCTGTGGCAACCGCGTTGTGTCCTTGGGCAAAACACTTCACCCCCATTGCCCATGTGGGGGCACGGTGACGTTGTGGACTAAGGCGTACTGCACAACGATGGTGCACTTGTCTTCAACCAATGATAACCCTGCTTGTGGGGAGTTAGTATGTTGGGGAACTGACAGTTGCTTGCCGGGGTACTCCAGCTTCCTCCACCTGTAAAACTGTCGATCAAAATGAAATGAAGTAGTATCGGCTGTTAGAAAAGCCAAGGCTTCACATCTTTCTAGAGTGCAATCCACTCTTGGCAGCAGCGAAACAAGCTCAGCACAGTGGTGGAAAACCCTTCGAACATACATCGGGGGCAATAGACCTGTAAAACTGTCGATCCAAACGAAATGAAGTAGTATCGGCTGTTAGAAAAGCCAAGGCTTCACATCTTTCTAGAGTGCAATCCACTCTTGGCAGCAGCGAAACAAGCTCAGCACAGTGGTGGAAAACCTTTCGAACATACATCGGGGGCAATAGACCAAGAGGGATCCCAACCCTGAGTCACTCGAACAAAGTATATAGTGCAGATCTCGAATGTAAATCATCCCTCTATGAGCCTCTTACGTTATTATTTAACATATTGCTCAATACTTCATATTTTCCAGTGGCGTGGAAAAAAGCTAATGTCTCCCCAATTTTGAAAAAACAACCCTCGAATTTGGCTACCAATTACCGCCCCATCTCTTTACTGAGCAGTCTTGGTAAATTATTCGAGAAATGCATTTTCAAACGCCTGTGGGCTTTTTTAGTTGATAATAATGTGCTTAGTCAGTTTCAATCGGGGTTTAGACCCAATGACTCAACTGTTTTACAATTAACTGACATATACGAATTCTGCCATGCCCTTGACGAAGGCAAGGAGATCCGAGTGGTCTTCTGTGACGTTAGTAAAGTGTTCGACAAAGTTTGGCATGCTGGTTTGATTCATCAGCTGGAACAAATCGGCATTTCAGGGGACCTGTTGTCATTTATAATATCATATTTATCCGATCGATCACAGAGGGTCGTCCTCGCATCCGAGGTGTCGTCGTGGCAACCAATCTCCGCCGGTGTTCCCCAAGGATCAATATTGGGCCCCCTACTGTTCCTTATCTATATCAACGATATAAGCGATGACTTGCTTAGCAATATATGCCTTTTTGCGGACGACACTTCATTGTATCTCATAGTCGAAAACCCCGAGCTGGCCTCCAATATACTAAAACCTCGAGACAATGAACCACTGGTCCAAAAAATGGTTGGTTGAGTTTAACCTCCTTAAAACTGAAAGCATGCTTGTCTCATGAAAGAATGATCCCAATGTACACCCGCCACTTTTTCTAGGAGGAGCACAGATATCTAAAGTTAATACTCACAAACATCTGGGAGTAATTTTAAATAGCACCTGTACATGGAATGACCATATCAACTATATTTGCTCCAAAGCCTGGTCTCGTTTGGATTTGTTGAGTAAACACAAATTCAATCTGGATCGTAAAATTCTTGAAAGAATATACTTTGCTTTCATAAGACCGCTCCTTGAATATGGTAATACTGTTTGGGGAAATGGTTCAACAACTAAATTAGCCGAATAGGAGAAAATTCAGATCGCAGCTGCTCGAATTGTCACCGGGGCAACGGTCAGCACTAGTAAGACACTTTTATACGCAGAAACAAAATGGGATCCCTTGCCTGAGAGATGACGAAAATTGAAGCCAATTTAGTTTTTCAAAATGCATCATAGCATGGTGCCTCCTTACATCAGCAACAAAGTTCCTCCGCTCATATCGACCACGAACCTGACTCTTCGTTCAGCCCCATATCATCGAGTGCCATTTTGTCAAACAGAACACTATAAATCTTCATTTATTCCAAGTACTACAGACGAGTGGAATAAGTTGCCGTTAAGCATTAGAGAAAACGCATCATTAAGTAATTTCAAAACATTTCTGAATGGTGGGAACCTCCGTCCACCACCTTTCTACTTTGGAGCCAAATCCCGGGTGGCACAGATACGTCACTGTAGACTTCGTTCAGTTTGCAGTAGTCTCAATTCTAATCTGTTCGACAATCACTTATCTCTTCAGCCATTATGTCAATGTGGAATGTGCGAGACATCCCGTCACTTTCTGTTAGTGTCCAATATTTTCAGATATCTGCAATAACACGATTGGTCTCCTCCCGTTTGAAACAGATGCGTCATCCCTGCTGTTTGGCTCAGAATCATTGAGCAGCAGCGAAAATCGCCTTATGCTTTATTCTGTTCATGACTTCATTATAATGAGTAAACGTTTTAATCAATGAGCAACACATGAGTTTTCTTATGGGTTGCCCACGGGTAATATGCACTCCCAATCCAGGTATGACTCGTTGCTGCTGATAGTGCTTCAACATGCATACTTTTTCGAGCTACATGTACACATGCTCAGGTCGGCTTACCAACCACTTCTTGTCCCTCTGTGTATATACACTTCATTTCCTACTATTTCTTACTTTTCTGTATTCTTTTTCTTGGACCCCAAAAACATCAAATTAAACTAAGCATAGTTGTCGTCATCTCGGGACCGAGTATTAATTTCCCAACGCCAATATCCTTCGTCAGCCTCTAGCTGGCTACCATGTTGTTTCGAATGACATGGTCAAGGCAGTCGGTCGATGGGATATGGTGGAATTACACATTATAGGCACAGAATACTGGGTTACTAGGTGACGATACACAGAGTCAACCATTGCCACACAGAAAACAGCATAGGTTTTTGAATGTGGGGAGCCGACTCATATAATCTCAAAGCTTTCTGACAAATCCCCCTTTATACTGTTGCTAAGTTATGTTCTGTTGTGTTCTGTGCTATTTATTAACTCTGTTCTTTAAATATGTGTGTTATTTATCGTTAGCATGTAACATAGTATTTCTATTCAAATAAATATTGTTTAAATTAAAACTGTCGTGGTCATGATTAGCCATTGTGCAGAAATATGTGACCTTAAACACCAATAAATAAATATAGCTTTAGATCACAGGATACTCGCTGATGGACTTGGAAATATGAAACATACTCCTAAAAAAATGTCATTTTGATGGCCAAAAATAACGTAATTTTTTAACTCAAAAGCCGCCAGAAGTCTCGATTTAATAACCGATTTCAAATTTTTCTTGGGGGAAGCCCACCCTCCTCTCTCCCTAGCCCCCTATCATCGCTCCTGCCTTCAGCACTTGCATCAGTATCTCGATACTTCTGAAAGGGAACCCATCACAGACTTAACCCCAAGGCCCAAATTTCCTCTTCCCGGCCATATCAACAACACTGTAGCTCAACATGACAAACTTGAACTTGGTTAGTTATAAGTGAAATGGCAAAACTGGAGATCATTGGTTCCAATATTATTAGGTGAAACTTCAACATAATAGCATTGTGTGTGCACAACGTCAGAGTAATCCATGCCTTTTTAAATGCTAACTGTAGAGCTGGCTAAAGGAAGAATGCTGATACACAAATGCGGTAAGTTTAAAGGCCATTGTAAACGGCAACTTTTTCCACAGAAATGAATGCAAATCGAAAGCTCTTATCCAGAGGTCTTGCCAAATGAGCAAACCATGTTCTAAAACAGTCCTATGATAAATGAACCCTGTAGGCCATGTCAAAGAAGGATGTTGAGGCACATATCCACTAAATTCAAAGATCAGTTCTAGCAGGGGTCATACTAAAGAACGAACAGAAACTAATATAAAGGAACACAAACAAACAGTGGTTATTTATTTATTTATTGGGGTTTAATGACACTTTCAACAGCCAGGGTCGCCTCGTGTCGGACAGTTTTATGGGTGGAGGAAGCCGGAGAGAACCACCGGGCAACAGCGAGCAACTGTCAGACTCCCCAACATACTAACTCTATACAAGCTGTGTTAGCATTGGTTGAAGACAAATACACTGTTGACGTGCAGTGTGCCTTAGTACACAATGCCACCGTGCCCACATGTAGGCAGTTGGGATTAAGTGTCTTGCCCAACGACACAAGGTGGTTGCCACAGGTGGGATTCGAGGACCTCTTGGCTTGCAGCCTGCATCTCTACCTACTGATCCACTGTGCTACCACAAACAGAGGTAAAAAAAAGGGAGGGCGGGGGGATATAAGTTAATAGAAGTTTTAAGGGGATGGAGGATGTGTGTACTGGTACATTTTACTCATGTGTAAAATTTTATCCGCTTCTAATGAGTATTTTGATGATTGAGAGAATTTAAAATGTGCTGAGTGGCCCAGAACTTGGGTTTGTTAATCTGTCGCTGTTGACTACCCCTACTAAATAACGAACACAAGAGGCCACAAGGGTTATTAATAGCGGTCATATTGAGTTGGATGATTATTGCTTGCATAAATGGACGTTTTAAATTGTGTTTTTTTACACTTTATTTTTTTATTATTATTTTGTTATCACCCGCAAATACTGCTATCATCCTCATTTTGGAATAGAATTGCTCATTTAATGGACTAAAAGCTCATTAATCGATTTTATAAAGTGCATAATTGAAAAAATGTGCAAAGTAAAATTTTAGTTTATTCTTTACTTATACATTTTCAATAAATTGATTGTTTTGTTTAAAGGGGGCCTATTTTAATTTTCCTTGTTGCCTATCTGTCAGGTGAGATGTTTTATATCGCCCAATATGATACATATAACAAACTATGGTTAGGAAGGAGAGAACGTTGGGTGCATTAGCACCAAAAGGGGAGAGGGGAAAGGGGGGCAACTACTCCAGGCAGGGGCCCAGGATTTTTGGTATTTTAAAGAAAGTGTAGGTTGGCCTATCGATACATCTTTGCCGAAAGTTTTGGGGGGATTTTGGGTATCGTAGAGAGAAAAAGTTGTCTTAGAATGCCGTTATCCTGTATACAATATCAGCCACCGGACCCCTCGCCTCCCCCCCCCCCCCCCCCCCCCCCCAGCTGTAAGGCATTTCCACTTGATACTTTTCCTAACCGAATCTGGTTGCGATGTTTGCATTTTCTAACTTTCTATCTTTACAAAAGTATGTAGTCTCTCTCACCCCCCACTTCTGGCGGTGTTCATCACTTCACTCTCACTAAACATGACTTTTTCTACTATTTTTCTTAAGCCCCATGCACAACACGGTCGACAATTCTTGGTCTCAACATACTGTGATACAGAACATGGCCTACAGCCATTCGTAAGTCCGTCCTCAATGACTGGTCCCAATGAGGGTTACAAATCCTGTTCAGGAGGGAGGGGCAGATTCTGAGTATATGAAAGAAAATATCAAATGTCTTACAGATTTAAGTGGGGGTGGGGGAGGGGGGTGACTGATATTCTATACGGAATCATGGCATTCCGTGAAAATATAAGTACAGAATAAACTTAGTTGGTATGGTGACAGAACATTTATGGCTAGGCTTCAATCCTGTGGCGCAGTGCTAGGATGATGCATGGCAATATAAAATTAAATTCAAGCAGTTGCATCTTCACAGACCTTCTATTAAAAGCTCGGACCAAAGACCATTATACAGTAATCTGTTCCAGTTGCATTAGATACCAAAGCAAATGATCCATGGGTAAATCTCACAGTAAAATACAGTCTACTTATAGATAATTATGAATCAACACAGAAAACAATTTCAACAATTCAGTAATTGTCAATTCTCAAATATCGGACTCAGATCGGGTCGTAAATGTCAACTTACATACTGACTAGGTCAATTTCAACTTTTATTGGTGTTGCCGTTGGCTCAGTTAGTATCGTGGCAGAGCATCTATGGCTAGGCGATTGGGTGTCGTAGACCCGGGATCGACTCCCATCGAGGGCACCTTCCGAAAAACTTGATCTTCCATTAATTGAGCTTCCTGTGTTTAAATGCTAGGACCACAGACCATTAAATATATATTTATTATGCCAGTAATTGTTATTGACCAATCAGCTTCATTATCTAGTGACCGTATATGAGACTGTGTATCATCGAGCTGACCGTATATAGAGCTTATATACAGTCAGTTCCGACATTTTGTTTTTGACATCCAACGCTCACTTCGATATTTTTCCTAATTTTGCGTGTTCAACGAACAACAAATAATTTCGCATGTGTGTCTGTTGAGCATCTTACAACTATAATACGTTTCTTCCAGTCTTTGAGAAATTTTAATAAACAAATGTAAATAAATACAATAAATAAAAAACTAAAACGACATGTATAGAAGCCAACTGGCACTGTCTGAGATGAACTCAAGTGAGAATCCTTACTCGGATAATCTGCCCTTCTCAGTTCATGCAAATATTTTCGAGTTACTCCCCCTGGACTGTAAATTTTATCGTCTGTTTTGTTTTGATTTGAATGATTGACTGAACTTGAAGGTTGCTCAATATCGAACATAAATTACACTTATGGTTGTGTCTCAAAGCACTGGCATAATAAATACGTTATGGGGCTTTCAGAAGGTGTATATCGTGTGATGTAAGGCGAAGTGAGATCAGTATTAGACGAGGCCGAAGGCCTCTCTGAATATTGATCTCACTGAGCCTTACGTCATACCATATCCGCCCCCTGAAAGCCCCATAACTTATAATATATCTTTACCATTATAGGACGACCAATATATATATTGCTGCATACATGTACCACACTAACGATGATATTTATTTTTGAGCTATGGGGGATAACTCTTTTACAACACACGGTGAGCCCTCAGTATTCATTCTTCTTCCTTAAGGGATTACATATTTTACCTGATCATCCAAATAATTTCATCCCAGTAAATCTGCATAGCAGTAACCAGCATACTAGTAATCTCTTGTGCCATCCACACAATACGCAGCCAATTAAATGCCCCTGCACCAGTGGGAACCTGCACCCTTCGTGCGTCGAAGACTGATCTTGGACACGCAAAAAACATAAGCCCTCACCAGCAGCGCATCCAAACACCAATCGCCCACCTCCCATGTGGCACAAAAAACTTCACAGAGCCTATATATAGTTGAGATTACTAGTAATTAAGATTACACCAACACACTGCCTGGAATAGATGCGTGATACATAACACTTAGTACAGGTCACTTTGTTTCAAAATATATTCACATGTGTTTTCTGTTGATCACGCCAAAGGGGTTAAATATATTTTGCCCATAAGATTGCATGCTATTTTCTCATTGTTTCTGGGGGAACACGTTTTTCGCATGCCTTGAATTTTTTCTATTGGCTCGTCTTTTGAATAAGTGATGCATATTGATCAGGGAAGCCTTTGGAGACCATTTGCCAAAAGTCTGTGTTGTTGTTTACCACCTCTCCATCTCCTCTGGGTGATAAGCAGTACAGGAAAGGGGCTAGCAGCGTGGGAATGTGGACAGGTGCAGTGCTACTCTCAGCTCTTCATTTTATTAGCGACCAAGTACCGGGCATATTCCATATTTTTAAAAAAAATTCTGTAAATACTTCACATTGCATTTGTTCCATGGATTCCAGTAAATTAATGACATATTCAATCACAAAAAAATCCAGAAATGTTTCATTTTTTTGTTATTCCTCATATTGACATTCTCTTGTTGGTATCACAGAACTCAATATTTTCCCACAGGTGACGACTAAAATGTTGAGACAAAACAAAATCTGATCGCATCACTTTAATTTGGGCATTCAAATATCTTTGTCAAGCATAGTCCTTCAGACAACTTTTCCTGACCCAAAAACATGGGGTCATGCAAAAAATAAGAGAGATAAACTGACAGGAAAGGAAGTACCTGTCACGTTCACAAATTTTTCAGGGAATTCCCTACAAAAGCTTACAAAAAGTAAATTGTATTTTTTAGGTCCAAAAGTCATCAAATCACACTCTTTTTTATCAGGAATATTCAACAATAATGCAAGATGCCAATAGAATGTTTCAAATATTTATTGAAACAATATATTTTCCCAAGGCTGTTTATTTTTAGAGATTGTATCATTTCCGATTTCAACATTTCAAAGTGGGTAACTCCAATTCCAATATTTAGTTCTGTGATACCTGTTACTACATGCTTTTCCCTAAATATCTTTCCAATTTATACCAGTCATCAGATTTTGTACACATATTAATTTCTGGTTGTTGAAATCTCCTCCCCCGCAAAGAACCATTCCGCCGCCGGTAACTGTTCCTGTGAATTCAGTGTAAATTGAAAACACCAAGAAAAAGACATCTTCAATAATCTATTTTATCTAATGGCACGCGGGGATGAAAAATTGGAATTATTGTGTAATGATAGTTAACAAACATTTAAGTGAAGTTTGTTCATTCACGTACAATAATGTCCTTTTTTCTGTTCCAGAAGTCCTGAGATTAGGTACCCGTTCCTGTTCCATGCCCCGTTCCCGAGAATAGGTGCTCTCTAATATGGGAATCAAGCAAAAATACAGCTGAACTTTATTTATTTATTTATTAGAGTCGAGTTCCAGTTTCTGAGGGCAGATCACGACAAATCGAAGACGAGTCGTGATCTACCTTTGAAACCGAAGCAAGACTCGGATAATATTTTGTACATCCACAATTTTTTGCTAAGTGATTGTCAAGTTATCTTATTGAAATCGGCTTTCAATAGATTTCTGTGGTGTTACTTGAGTTCATGGCTGACTACGGAACTGAACATGGCTTTCTGTCTGTAGTTTTTAGAGAGTTTTTAAACGATTTTTCCTAAAATCAACTCCCCAGAAAACCAAAATAATTTTATTTTTTTAAATCTCTCACAAACACCAATAACATGAAGTTTATATTGAGAATTTGGTCCACAAGAACGGCGGCATTCAATTTTTATCAAACTTTCTATGTCCTGTCTAAACTTTTCCCCGACTCCGACTCAGTGTTCACTTTTTAGTGAGATCCCCATAAAACACAACCGGGAAACTGGGATTGATTGAGAATCATAAAATGGATCAGAACATTACTTTGTCGACAAGCACCAACAAATGCTGATAGAAAAAAGAAATGCAAGTTCAGTTTGGGTAATATAATTTTTTTTATCCGTAGACCAAATGTAGTAAAATTTGACACATAGCTACCTCAGTGTTCTGTCTAAAGCAGCTTTGGTTAAAATTTGGTCAACCATGACCACGTGCGACGCTGCATTCTTTCAACATATTTTTCGACATAGCGTTATCCGGGGCACTCCCAAATGCTATGAGCTTGGAAACCATACCAAATCAAAGTTTTGAACAGTATTCATCGATTGCACATTTCATTTCAACTCGATTGAAAAGCAAAAAGCTGCGAATGTCCGAAGTTGATAGGGGTAGGGCTATTGCTCTAATTATGCAGGGCCAATCACAACGTCTCACTGCCCAGCAATTTGGGGTCTATGAGTCAACGATAGCACATTTAGTTGGTCATCTCAGAGCCACAGGATGATTAGCTGACTGTCCCAGGAGAGGACATCTGTGCATTACGTCGCCACGTCAAGATTGAGGCATACGTCTCTCACACCTCCATACCCGATTTCAGAGGGCGACAGAGACGCAAAGCCAGGTTGCAGGCACTCATGGTCGCCAAATGTGTCCAAGAACAGTTAGGAATTGGTTGCAGAAGTTCAATTTAAGGCGACGACATCCCTCTTCGTTGTCTGCAAATTACACCCAGGCAACATCAGCGTCGATTTTAACGGCTGCAGGCACATGTACCAGATCGGTTTTAGCCCACTGGAGACGTGTGTTATTCACTGCCGAGCCTCAGTTCATGCTTTACAGCTCAGATTGACGACAAGGTTGCTATCGACGTCGAGGTGAGCAATATTCCGACGCGTGAGTTAAGGACAACAACAGGTTTGGGGGAGGGTCTGTTATAGTGGTGGGGGAGTCTCATGGCATGAACACACCTCTCGTGGTCATTCAGGGCAATCTTACAGCCATAATATATCGGATCAGGTCCTCATGCCTCACATCCTTCCACTTATTTATGCACATATAGCCTTACGTTGCAGCAGGATAATGCAAGGCCGCGACTTCCTCAACCAAAACCAAATTCTTGATTGGCCACCCTGCAGTCCAGATTTGTCCCCGATCGAGCATTTGTGGGACGAGCTGGATAGGAGGGTCAGGAAGCACGTCAACGTCTCAAACAAAGTCGCTCAGCTCACGCAGGCCCTTCTTCAGGAGTGGAATATAACATCCCACAAAGGACCATAAACAACTTGATGGGGTCAATGGTAAGGAGAGTTAGTGCAGCGACTGAAGCCTGTGGTGGGCACACCCACTATTAATTTTGAACGTTACCCATGCAAACGGCGTCTGTGTTAAGACAATAAAACTCATCAAAAGATAATCAGTAACGAAGGAATAACATCAAAATCCAAACAATGAAATAATCATCTATAACACATTTGAAGTATTTACCACAGTAAAAAAAATTAGCGTTTCATTTTTCCGCTAGTCTACATTCAAATTACAAAATCACCTGGGGACCTGCAAACTGCCGATTTTGATCGAATAGAATATCAAATCAAATTGAATTGATGAAAACGCATCAGAACATAAAGTGCATAAAGTGCAGAAATTAATGTATAGTCTAAGTTTTTGTCTACACTATCCGTTGCGACAAATTCTACACTATACGTTGATTTTTTTCTACACTATACGGCTTTTCTACATTATACGTTTTGTTTTTAATACACTGTACATTGTTTCTACACTATATGTTAATTTCTATACTCTACATTCTAACAGCATCGCAGCTTGTGGAATTGCCCTCCATGTAAAACAATAGACGATCAACACTTCAAATATATGCCTGTGGACATTTCAAGTAATTCAACTATTTCATTTTTATTAATTATAATTGTTTCATTTTTTTTGTGAAATTCTTCGTTTTGCTCCCACACAAAAAGGGACTGCCCCAGGGAGTAAAGCTGCAGAACAGCTGCAGTGTATCTGATAGACATTTAGAGTTATGCCCCCTGCATTGTTTTCTGTTGCTTTACGATAAATGTGTTAAAATTGAAACATGCTCAACTTCTTGACAAAATTTCCATCACCAGATCTCAACACTTATACTGCACATCAATGATGCACATGTCTTCAACCGCTGTAACCCTGCTTGAACAGAGTTAGAATGCTGAGGAGCTGACAGTTGCCCGTCGATGCTCGGTGGTTCTCTTTGGGTACTCTGGCTTCCTCCACCCGTAAAACTGTCACGGTCACGATTAGCCATTGTGCAAAAAGTATGTGACCATAAACACCAATAAATAAATAAATAAATAAATAATTTGATCCTTTCTTAAAAATTTGACTGGCCGAGTTGCGGTGTAACAGGGTATCTTCCCCCAGGTATCTCCCCCCCCCAGGGGGAAGATGCACTAGGTTATCTTCCCCCACCCTGTGTATCTCTCCCCCCATCCACAAACAACACAGACCAACTTAACATTTTTTTAAGCTGAAATAAAAATGTCTACTGCCAATAAAGATCTGAATTGAAAAACATTTCCATCAAAAAACCTCTTCAAGTTATAAGTGCTACCACAGGATGTCATAAAGATGCACTAGGGTATCTCCCTCCCCCCTCCCACTGCTACCACTGGATGTCATAAAGACGCACTAGATGCACTAGGGTATTTCCCTCCCCCTCACTGCTACCACTGGATGTCATAAAGATGCACTAGGGTATCTCCCTCCCACCTCCCACTGCTACCACTGGATGTCATAAAGATGCACTAAGGTATTTCCCTCCCACCTCCCACTGCTACCACTGGATGTCATAAAGATGCACTAGGGTATTTCCCTCCCCCCACCCCCCCCCCCACTGCTACCACTGGATGTCATAAAGATGCACTAGGGTATCTCCCTCCCACCTCCCACTGCTACCACTGGATGTCATAAAGATGCACTAGGGTATTTCCCTCCCCCAACTGCTATCACTGGATGTCATAAAGATGCACTAGGGTATCTCCCCCCCCCCCCCCACTGCTACCACTGGATGTCATAAAGATGCACTAGGGTATCTCCCTCCCCCCCCCCCCCCACTGCTACCACTGGATGTCATAAAGATGTACTAGGGTATTTCCCTCCCCCCCCCCCCCGCGCCACTGCTACCACTGGATGTCATAAAGATGCACTAGGGCATCTCCCTCCCCCCCTCCCACTGCTACCACTGGATGTCATAAAGATGTACTAGGGTATTTCCCTCCCCCCCCCCACTGCTACCACTGGATGTCATAAAGATGCACTAGGGTATCTCCCCCCTCCCACTGCTACCACTGGATGTCATAAAGATGCACTAGGGTATTTCCCTCCCCCCCCCCCCCCACTGCTACCACTGGATGTCATAAATATGTACTAGGGTATTTCCCTCCCCCCCACCCACTGCTACCACTGGATGTCATAAAGATGTACTAGGGTATCTCCCCCCCACTGCTACCACTGGATGTCATAAAGATGCACTAGGGTATCCCCCCCCCTCCCACTGCTACCACTGGATGTCATAAAGATGCACTAGGGTATCCCCCCCCCTCCCACTGCTACCACTGGATGTCATAAAGATGCACGAGGGTATCTCCCCCCCCCCTCCCACTGCTACCACTGGATGTCATAAAGATGCACTAGGGTATCTCCCCCCCTCCCACTGCTACCACTGGATGTCATAAAGATGCACTAGGGTATCTCCCCCCCCCCCCCCCAGCCCACTGCTACCACTGGATGTCATAAAGATGTACTAGGGTATTTCCCTCCCCCCCCCCCACTGCTACCACTGGATGTCATAAAGATGCACTAGGGTATCTACCCCTCCCACTGCTACCACTGGATGTCATAAAGATGTACTAGGGTATTCCCCCCCCCCCCCCCCCACTGCTACCACTGGATGTCATAAAGATGCACTAGGGTATCTCCCCCCCCCTCCCACTGCTACCACTGGATGTCATAAAGATGCACTAGGGTATCTCCCCCCCCCCCCCCACTGCTACCACTGGATGTCATAAAGATGCACTAGGGTATCTCCCCCCTCCCACTGCTACCACTGCATGTCATAAAGATGCACTAGGGTATCTCCCCCCTCCCACTGCTACCACTGGATGTCATAAAGATGCACTAGGGTATTTCCCTCCCCCTCACTGCTACCACTGAATGTCATAAAGATGCACTAGGGTATCTCCCTCCCCCCTCACTGCTACCACTGGATGTCATAAAGATGCACTAGGGTATCTCCCTCCCACCTCTACCACTGGATGTCATAAAGATGCACTAGGGTATCTCCCTCCCCCTCCCACTGCTACCACTGGATGTCATAAAGATGTACTAGGGTATTTCCCTCCCCCCCCCCCACTGCTACCACTGGATGTCATAAAGATGCACTAGGGTATCTCCCTCCCCCCCCCCCCACTGCTACCACTGGATGTCATAAAGATGCACTAGGGTATCTCCCCCCCCCCCCCCACTGCTACCACTGGATGTCATAAAGATGCACTGGGGTATCTTCCCCTCCACTTTGTGTATCTTCCATTGAATGCACTTTATATCAACAGCCTGATGTTATCAATGTTGGGTATCTTCCCCCCTGGGGGGGGGGGGTGCACTAGGGTATCTCCCCCCCCCCCCACACTCTGTGTAACTTCCATTGGATGTCATAAAAATAATAAATGTGGTTAGGGTACTCAACTCTAGGGATTCCCCCTATGCTCTATATCAGCACATGCCTGATGTTATCAATGTTGAAAAAAACATTAGGGGGGGGGGGGGCAAGTTAGCCAGGGTGGGGGGGATACACAGTGGGAAGATACCATTGTAACAGGGTATCCTACACCCTGGGTATTTTCTCTCCTTGGGGGGGGGGGGGGGGTGGGTGGGAGAAGATGCACTAGGGTATCTTCCCCCCCCCCCCCACTCTGTGTAACTTCCACTGAATGTCATAAAAAATAATAAATGTATTTAGGGTACTCAGCTCTAGGGATTCCCCCCCCCCCCCAACACTCTATATCAGCACATGCCTGATGTTATCGGAGTTGAAAAAAAAATTAGGGGGGGTGGGGCAAGTTAGCCAGTGTGGGGGGGGGGATCCACAGTGGGAAGATACCATTGTAACAGGGTATCCTCCCCCCTAGGTATCTTCTCTCCTGGGGGGGGGGGGGGGAGATGCACTGGGGTATCTTCCCCCACTCTGTATCTTCCACTGAATGTCATAAAAAATAATAAATTTGGTTAGGGTACTCAAATCTAGGGATTACCCCCAGCGCCCTATATCAACACTAGGGTATCTTCCCCCCGCTCTGTGTATCTTACACTGAATGTCATAAAAATAATAAATGTGGTTGGGTACTCAAATCCATGTTGAAAAAAAAAAATTAGAAGGGGGAGGGGGGGGGGGGGGGGGAAATCCCTAGGGAGGGGGGGGAGATACATGGGTGTATCTTCCCCTGTGGGGGGGGGGGGTGCATTAGTGTATCTTCCCCTGGGGGGAAGATACACAGGGGGGAACATACCGTGGAACACCGGGAGAGATCTTTTGAATGTAATTGACAGTATTCAATCTGATCAATGTACTTTTTCGCCACCGCCTATAGTTTTTCATGAGAATTCTATTGGTTTAGTTTAAACAGTATTCATTTCAATGCAGAAAATAAAGTGCAGAAAATACAAGGAACTCATTTGTCATAAGGTAATATGCTTGGAACTGGATCCAGCAGCAAGCATAATGGTGACACGTTTGCATTTTTCTTTGGTGGAGAGATGCATTGGAGGAGAATGTGGCTAAGAATTTTGGTTAGTGGTTTCGGAGATCTGAATGGACATTCTTTGAGTATTCGTGGGTTTATGTAGTCAGAGCAACAATCTTTAAGACACTTTTAGAGATCGGAGCACCACTGCTATTTTATGTCCAGTCAGAGAGATTAGTTTAAGTCACGGGCGTTCAGGATCAAATGATCGGTTTGGGAGTTGGGTGATGGAACCATTAATGTTTTGAGATCAATGAGAAATATTCTTTGAAGGCTTCACTTTTTTCGTCAGAGCAGACGACCGGCGTGGAGAAGATTTGGTATATCAGATATTCTGTCCCCAAAAACTACCTTCAAAGTTTTCCACAATGTTTGCGATGGTGTTGTGTGAGATTCCAGGGTATTTTCGATTTTCTCAGTGAATTTATTTTTGGCTGTAATATCAGTAGTAGTTTTAATTATAAATCTTAGGCGAAATATATCTGTATATATTTAAGTTATCTGTACTGCCTTTCATGAGTTAAACCAAGTAGCCTGCCAAGTGGTAGACTGGTAGTGATGTTCACATAGTGAAAGGATGGTGTACATTAAAAAAAAAGAGGCGACGGAACCAGGGGGCACATGCCCCTCCACTTTTTTCCACAGATATGTTTAGCTGTTACACAATGAGTTAAAATGGGTGCATGCAAATGTGTCAATATACAGACATTCCTGTAACAATATTTGCAAATCCGAACAATACTTACCC
Source organism: Pictodentalium vernedei (assembly GCA_031216915.1). Taxonomy (NCBI): domain Eukaryota; kingdom Metazoa; phylum Mollusca; class Scaphopoda; order Dentaliida; family Dentaliidae; genus Pictodentalium; species Pictodentalium vernedei. The sequence goes on along the minus strand of CM062289.1, from coordinate 460,791,007 downwards.
AAAGAATCCCTCTTTTGGTCGCTTTGGTCTGTTTCTTCTACTTCAACTATCTTTCAATCGAAGGCTGGCTTTCATATCTACAGTAAGGCTGGCTTTCATATCTACAGTAAGTCTGGCTTTCATATGTACAGTAAGGCTGGCTTTCATATCTACAGTAAGGCTGGCTTTCATATCTACAGTAAGGCTGGCTTTCATATCTACAGTAAGGCTGGCTTTCAGATCTACAGTAAGGCTGGCTTTCATATCTACAGTAAGGCTGGCTTTCATATCTACAGTAATACTACCGCAATTGTTTACTACAGGCTTGCACTACAGTGGAAGAACTTAACTCGGATAAAATACTCTCTCCAAGAGATTTGGGAAAGAAAAGTGGTGTAAAAACACCAAGAGAAATAAGCCAAAACTGGGTCGAGCGCCATCGGTGCACACGCAGTATGGGACGCTCTTCCATAGTACAAATCCACGACTACCGTAAAACAGTGCATAGTGCGTCAATTCGTCATTCTTTTAATTCCGACAACACAGGAGTTATGTGATCAGTGGGGAGGAAGGATTCTTACCCGAATAAGAAGACGGGAGGGCCTCCATGTAAACAATTGCGGTAGGTATAATAAGAAAGGAAATTTACTATAAAATTTATATTTCTTATCAACCTACCTCAATTGTTTACTACAGGCTGAATAGACAAAAGGATGGAGGGAATCACATAACCAACCCACACATAACTCAATAGCACTGGAACCATGGACAGAGGAAGAGATCCCTAGGCCTATCAAACCATAGTATCACAAACATTAGAAAAGACAATGAAAGATGAGGCATATGGTGAAGTGAGATGCACAGACAGAAGGGGCAGTAACAGCATAGAGCTGGAACTGACCCTGAAAAAAGCTGAAAGGCTGGGATAGACAACAGCCTGAGCCGAAGAAAGAGGGCACCAAGGACCAAGGTCCTCTGTCGGCTCCTGCAACTGTCGCAGATAAAAGGAGAATGTAGCATCTCTCTGGTAGGCTGCCAGTATAACATCCGTCATCCGACAACATGACAGAGTTATTAAAAGAGGGAGACAATGCATGCACCTCGTGGCAGAAAAAACAATTGGTAATACAATCACCAGTAGCTAGCCGAGCGGAAGCTGCACGAATAGCAAGACAAATCCATCGAGAAAAGGATGCAGGCGAGATCTAGCATGTGAGAAAACGCATATTCATCCAGGATAAAGGCGCGAACACCCCCCACCCCCAAGCAGAGCAGCGCCCAAGAAAGTGACCAACTTGGAATAAACTGCAAAGTCCTAGACCTTTTCAAGGAAAAGAGCTGAACAAGCTTGGAGAGGCAAGGATGAGTGTCGAAACAATGCGGGACCACATATGAAAAAAGGTCTCCGAAGCGTGGACTTGTACCCATTGCTGGAGACCCCCCAGAAACAAACATATACCAGAAACTCCGCAAGTGGTGTGATTGAAGGAGTGACAGAAGCAACCAGTGGAGTGAGTGCCTCCTTGAAGAAGAAAAGCAACTCCACTGCGTGTCTCGAAAAACCACTACGGAGGAGACAGGACCCGATAAAAGACATGTGCGAAGGCACAATGAAGTCGGGTCAAGTCGCGAGGTAGAGAGAGACATGCCAGAACCGCCGCTAACAGAGAGCGGAGCTGATTGATCCACACCCACCGAGGCGACGGGTGTGATCAAAAGGATTCAATTACTGCAGGTTCATATCTGGGTGAGAACCTGAGGCAGAATCGGAACCTGCAGGAAGGCGCAGCTGACAAGACCATCCCAAAGGAGGGCCAGAGCGTCCATGGCAAAAGCCAGAGCATCTGGACATGGGGACACAAAAGTGTCCACCGGATGGTTCCAACGAGTCGCAAGAGATCGATGGAACCCGCCATGTGGAGCATCCACCCGGTGGAAATGACCCTGCCCCGACGGGACAGGGAGTTGGTTAGGACGTTCAGACGACCGGGAATGTGACGAACAACCACCCCAGCGTGGACATCCTGAGCGAGCAGTAGAAGATCCCAAGCCAATTCGTACATTGGAACAGAGTGCGTGCCGCCCTGGTTCCGAATGTAAGCAACCACCGTCGAATGGTCGGACAACAGAAGGACCTGGCGATTCGACAGGTGAGGGATCCACTGCCTGAAACTCAGAAGAAGAGCAAGAAGCTCCTTCTGGTTGATGTGCAGAGCTGCATGATCCTGGTCCCACATCCCGTGAAGGGAAAGACCTAGAGGATCCAATGTCGCACCCCATCCGAGATCGCTGGCATCTGCCGTCAGAACGCAAACGGACATGGGTAAGTCCAACGGAACATCCTGCAAAAGCCACTGGACATCTGTCCAGGGGAGAAGGTGAGGATAAAGAGATTCTGGAAACTGAAGCACCAGATCCAGAGAATCTACATTCGGCCTCCAACGACTGAGCAGAAAGTGTTGGAGAAGTCTGACACGCAGCCGACCTAGAGGAATGAGATCCGTCACCGAACAGCAGAGACTGATTAGCCAGAGAATACTCTGAGCCGTCGCGGATGTGGACTGGGACAGAGTCAGAGCAAAAGCTGAGAGAATCACAGCCTTGGCCTGGGGAACTGCCACCAAATTGAATTGGGTGTGGAAAGCCATCCCCAGATGATAAAACGACTGAGAAGGGACCAGGTCCGACTTCTCCTCGTTGACTCTGAATCCTGGCGACGTGAGCAAGCTCAACAGAGTGGCGACATCCGACTCCAGTAAGGCAGCATTGGAATGCCTCTGGAGGATATCGTCCAGATATGCCTAAGTAGTCACCCTGGACTGTGTGCGATGGAAAGCTATCACATGCGACATCAGTCTGGTGAAGGTGCAAGGAGCCAGGTTGAGGCCGAAAGGCATGGCCTTGAACTGGTAAACACGCCCCAGAAAAGCGAAACCTGAGATACTTCAGTAACGCCCGATGAATCGGAACGTGAAAGTAAGCGTCTCGCAGGTTGATGCTGGAAGCGAAATCTCCCTGGTGAATTGAACGGAGGACCGACCTGAAAGTCTCCATGCTGAACTTGGGAGCAATGATAGACTGGTTCAGGATACTCAGATCGATAACTGGTCAGAGTCGGCCATCCTTCTTTGGCACCAAGAACAGGTGGGAATAGAATCCCACTGACTGAATGTTCTTGACGACCTCAATTGCCCCCTTTGTCAGGAGATTGTCTATCTCCGTGGACAAACGTCTGAATCAACTGTGGTTGGAAGAGGCACCCTGGACAGAGTGGGGTGCCTTCGGAAGGACATTCGTAGCCAGGACCGAACAACATCTAACACTCAAGGATTGGATGTGATGGTGGCCCAACGGTCTGCGAACTCTATCCTTCCTCCAACCTGGGACGAGTCAAGGTGAGGAACTTCATTTCGAGCCCCAACGAGAGGAGAAACCACCTTCTCTACTGAATGAAGAATCCTGGGACTTCCCTCAAGTCTGTCGACGCTTATACCCTTACCCCTTGATTAAGAAGTAGAAGCGGTGGCAGAAGGATCAGCCCTTTTGCTTCGCAGAGGGTACTTGTTAGGCTTGGAACGGCCCCTGCCTACCCTAGAAGGCTGATCAAGCTGAAGAAACAGCAGCTGATCTTTGGAATGACGTAGGACGTCATCCCGGACCATCAACACGGAACCATGGAAAAGTTGCGGACCTGCCAAAGAAGCAGATCGAAGAGTAGCACGCTGCTCCTCAGGAAGGAATCGGCCTGTGTCCAGCACAGAGTCCCTTCGAACTAATTCCAGATTAGCCGTGTTACAGGCATGCGTGTGAGTAAGATGCATGAGTGCCTTGGACAGCACACGCAAAGGAGCCTGTACCTCATCAAACTTATCTGGAGGCAGATAAGCAGCTAAAGCTGAGACGACGTGATCGGAGAGAGAAAGCATACCAAGCATCTCTCTCGATAAGCCCAACGTGGACTCAAGAGTCGTCATCGGAATGACGGCAGACTTGGGCTTGGAAAGCCCGAGGGAATTGGAGTCCTGATCCAAAACCGTCAAAAGTCTGGCAGACTGATGGATGGGCGGAATCGTAAGAACGATAACGTGCCTGAGGCAAAAAAAGGTGTCAACCCTGGTGAAGAACTGAGCCTTCATAGCCTTGGAACTCAGCTTAGAGTCCAAGGCTGAAAATGCTTCAACCATCTGTACCGACTGGCACGGTCAAAGATGTCCAAAACCAGGTTGCTCCATAGGCTGTTGGCGCGCGACCGATGATCGCGGCCTGGCTGACACTGTCGGCTGGTTTGATGGTTTGAAATCCGGAAAGAACCCACCACAAAATCAAGAGCTGCCCCCAAGTCCGAAGACTGCTGGCTCTCGACATCAAGCATGTCTGACTCTTCCCCTGAGTTGGAAGACACATAGCCCATCGTGGGCAAACTAGCCGACGCCTCCCATGGTGTTGAAACACCAGGGGGATCAGAAAGCGGCCTGTTTCTAATCCCGGGAGGCGATGGCATAGGTGCCGCCTGGAAACCACTCGCTGCCTTGCTGAAAGCAATGGGAAGGCTCTTTGACAGAACCTGAGTGAGTAAGGAGAGGGCCTCCCTAAGCTCACTGCCTGTACTGGCCGGTTCGACAGGGAATTGAACTGGCAAAGTGGCTTCACCTCTGACCCTCTTAACCAGCGAAGGGTCACGATCCTCCAAAACACCGGACGCGGGACAACAGGTGGCAGCCAAAACATCTGAAGGCAGATGTGTATAGGGGTATGACATACCCCGAGGATCAACATAGCAGGAACTCATGCGAGTCACCGCGGACCTCTGCAGGGCAGGAGGTCTAGGCTGCACAAAAGACGTTGGTCCCCCAAAACTGGTTGTGTGGCCAGAATGAGTGGACGGAAATTTTCCACGGAGTTCAGAGTGTCCCCACTAAGAACATCCGAATCCAATGACACAACTGTGGTGCTCGACGGCGCAGAGACCACAGTAGAGGGTCCGGCCGGCAGCCACTTCTACCTTTGCCGAGTTGAAGTCAGGGAAGGCTGAGGCTGATACCCCCACATCTGCACTCCCAGACACTGCAGCAGACCAATGCAGGTATAAAAACTACTGTGCTCAACAGCTGAGAGGACACAGTAGGGGGTTCAGTTGGCACCCACTTCCGACTTCGCCGAGTTGAAGTCGGGGAAGGCTGAGGCCGATACCCCACAACCACACTACAGACATCCCTGCACACCCTTGCAGGGATAAGACGAGGCCAGCTAAAAATGGTGCCCAACGACATTGTAGACGGAACAGCAGTAGCAGCCGATACGACGGAAGCTGTTGGAACTGGCAGAAAAGTGGAGAGAGCCACCTAGCTCGGCCTCCAAAGGAGGAGTCACAACCCTAGTGACAGCCTCAGATGTCGACTGGGAGGGCGCATAGTCCCGGAACCAGGCATCTCTTCACCAGAAATCCAACAGCTCCCGCAGTATCCACCACGGTAAAAAACTGCACATTTCCCATGGAAGGGGAATAACTCTCACCTAGACATGGTCGAGTCGGGAAGCCTCGAAACGACAGCATTCCCCCCCCCCCCTGGTTGGGGAGGAGCTGCACATCCCCCACGGAGGGGAAGCAACCCCAGTGGGAGCAGGAGGAGCTGCACATCCCCAACGGAGGGGGTAAAACTCACACCAGATGTGGTCGAGTTGGGGAGCCCGCGAAAACGGAATAGTAACATACAATGAGAATGTGGTTGAAAATATAAGCGAGAATATATAAAACACAGTCCTGTTATTATACGATCTTCAGATTCATAATTCCAGTCACAGGAAAACCATTATCGACGACTTAAAATATCAGTTACGGAGCAAAATGGCACACATCCACCACATGTGCAGATAATCAAAAGAATGACGAATTGATGCACTGCGCACTATTTTACGGTAGACGTGGATTTGTACTGTGGAAGAGCGTCCCATACTGGGTGTGCGCCGATGGCGCTCGACCCAGTTTTGGCTTATTGTTTCGTAGTGTTTTTACACCACTTTTCTTTCCCAAATCTCTTAGGAAAGATTAAAATAGAGAGTATTTTATCTGAGTTAGGTTCTTCCACTGTAGTGCAAGCCTGTAGTAAACAATTGAGGTAGGTTGATAAGAAATGTTGTATACAATCCTTGGATTAAAGGGGATGTCATAATTCGGAGTTGCTGTGCATTCCGCCCCCAGGTCCCACTGCCTAGTATAACCACAGACGTCTGGAGACCGGATTAATATCACATCACCCCTAAAATCACACCTCCCTCTTATATATACTTCCCCCCCCCCCCCCCCACGTCCAAAATAAATAACACACAGATCTGTGTATTATATATTTCGAGGGGGGGGGAGGTGCATATAAGAATGGGGTCTTTTGAGGTAGGGGTGATTTAGATCAGGTTTCCAGACGTCTGTGGTCTAAGAAGTCTGGCAATTTGGCCCGTTTAGTGGGTAACGAAACTAAGTTGTTCTGAACCTGTTAAGTCGACGTCAGCTGTCTTTCCTTCATGCGAATACCTGGAAACGCAACTGAATTGTGTAAAGTTCTTTTTCATTGCCTGGAATATGTCTACCACTGCAGAAAAAAAGATATGTATTTGAATGACTCTTTTCGAAAGGTTCTTCAACCTGTCACAAATGAGATTTTTTTATTATTTCCATTTTTGGCATAACTTTGCTAATAATAGTCAGATTGCAAAAATTCAAGGACAAAATCGCACTGAATTTTACTCAATATATTCAAAATGAAATGTGTTTTTAAAATTTCCCTATGATATTAAAAATAGTATTTGCCCGACTGGTTGGAAAAATGGGCTAATTGGTATCTAAAAATTACAGCATCAAAGAAACACCGACATCGACAAAAAGTAACGAGAAGGTCTTCACAAATATTCATGCGAGATTGAAACTGCCCTCAAAATTTTGAAATTTTGTACGATATTTCAAAATCAGTTTTAACGATTTTATTTTTATTTGTGTAGTTTGGAAGCGATGTGCTTTTTTCCCTAATTATCAACGGCCGTTTTGCAGAGAAATGATGTTTGGAGGTCCTATTTTGGGTCGGAAGCATAACCTTGTCACAACACTGGGAAACACTTCATGCTAATTATAACCAATAGTATGTCTTATTGAAGTCACGTGGTTGGGTTTTGAAACCCCACCTCATAGAGCAGTTAGTGGGGAGTCGATTTGCACTGTTGTACAGGGAGCGTACACGTAATGCAGGATAATATTCAAGATTGAGTTACTGGCGCAGAGGGAATGTTGTTGTATGGCTCCATTAAAACTGTCACGGTCATGATTAGCCATTGTGCATAAATATGTGACCTTAAAACACCAATAAATAAATAAATAAATTCTAAAGTTTATGAACGTATTTCATCACTCAAATTAGTGGGCAGAGCCAAAAATGTCCATTTCTGATTCGAGTATCGAACCCTTTGAATGCTGGTCACATATATGCCTTTTCTGGTTTCTTATAAATAATTGTTCTGAATCCAGTATGAATATCTGTAAATACTGTTAACGAAAACCCATTTCTGATTTGTTTAAAAATATGTTACTCCAGAAAATAAGCCTCCATGAATTCTCTTTCTGTATAGTTTATTCCTGATACTTTAACCCTTTTCACACAGACTTGAATTTACTGGGTGCAGTAAATTCTGTTTCTCTAGTATTCAAGATTGAGTTACTGGCGCAGAGGGAATGTTGTTGTATACCTCCATCATACCAAAGTGATCTTATCAGTAGTAAAAATGCACCATACCATAGTTTGAGATTGACTAGGATTGACTGAACGTTTGTTGTCAAATGCTCCAATAAACAAACACCAAAGATTTGGGGACAGAGCTTTCTCTTTCACAGGCCCATTTCTGTGGTATGACATTCCAGAACATCTGAAATTAGTCATACATTTACCTAAAATAAACAAGGTGCAATGCCACCAGTATCCACTGCCGAGGGTTTATAAGTTGAAAAAAGGGGGGAAAGGCCCATAACTCCAGAAAAAAATGAAAGTGTCAATGACACTGTAGCTCTACTTGTGTAAGACATGTGCGTGAAAAGTATGTGACACATCTAGGTAATGACCTGATAACAAAGGTACATATAAAGTATTGTAATGGTCTGTACATAAATGCTGACTGTAGCCTGTAACAAATATATAGGTAAAGTATTGTAAAGGTGGGTGACAGTCAGATGCTAAACTAGAAAAGAAATCTTCATGGGGTTAATGTTACAATCGGGATCCTTGTATAGCGCACCATAAGCCAAATGTTAGCATTCATTCAAAAATTTATTTAAATCATAGCCTTCACATGGAAGTTCTGTACAAAAAACTGATTGCACCTAATTTCGGTACAAAATGGCCACCGGCAGCCATCTTGAATTTTGGACCGCACCCAAAGTGATAACAAAGGCACCCAAGAAGTTTTGTGAAGATCGGTTCATAAATACAGCCCCTAGCCCGAGCCGTATTGACATGTGTACTTACTGTGTATAAATAGCACTGAATAAATCAAAGTTCATCTAATTTGCATAATGTCTGCACAAGGAAAAAACCCGAATTATATGTGATGTATTCGATGCTACTAAACATTCATACAAATCAAATTCAATTTATTCAAATCAGAACTTTCATACAGAAGTTCTGTGCAAAAAAACTGATTGCACTAATTTTGGTACAAACTGGCTGCCGGCGACCATCTTGAATTTCGGACCTCACCCCAAAACACTCGTTCTCATCCCACAGTGATAACAAAGGTACCCAAGAAGTTTTGTAAAGACCGGTTCATAAATATGGCCTCTAGCCTGAGCCCGAAAGAAGATGTGAACAAAAAACTGATTGGACCTTATTTCGGTACAAAATGGCCACCATCTTGAATTTTGGACCGCACCCAGAAACACTCATTCTCGTTGCAAGGTGATAACAAAGGTACCCAAGAAGTTTTGTAAGATCGGTTCATAAATACAGCCCATAGACCAAGACATATTGACATGTGTACTTACTACGTGTAAGTTGCACTGAAATCAAAGTTCATCTAATTTGCAGAATTTCTGCACGAGAAAAAAAACATATTATATGTGATGTATTCCATGCTTCTAAACATTCAGACAAAAATTTATTCGAATCAGAACTTTCATACAGAAGTTTTGTACAAAAAACTGATTGCATTAACTTAGGTACAAAATGGCTGCTGGTGGCCATCTTGAATTTCGGATCGCACTCCAAAACACTCGTTCTCGTCCCACGATGATAACAAAGGTACCCAAGAAGTTTTGTAAAGATCGGTTCATAAATACGGCCTCTAGCCCAAGCTGTATTGAATTGCTGATAGACGGCCAGTTGGACGACGGGCCAAGGCATAACCTCAAATTTGACTACGTCAAAGTTGAGCTAAAGTTGTTACAGACAGACAGATGCATGGATGAATGGAATCAATTTCTATATCCTCAGCAAACTTCATTTTGGCGGGGGATAAAAACTGCGCAAGAACTGTTCTCTTTAAAAAAGAGAACATGCATTTGTAGACCAATTACACCTGTCATTGGTAGATAAAGAGGTCTATTTATGTAAGGCGCCTTACCATAGGCATGGTGCCATTGTTGGCTAATTTTTAATTTCGGTGCTATATAAATGTATATATTTTTATTAAGTACCTTCCAGTTAATTTTAGGCAAGACGAGAGGCAGCCAAGACTTTCCGAGAAACAACTGCAAAGCCACAGGACGTCAAAAAATTCATAAAATTGTCCAGGCCTTTAAGGGTTCAGAAAGTTTAAGAGCCTTCCAAGAGGTCAATGCCAGATGCTGGCATCTTCGATGAACAAGATAATCAGCAGGGCTGTTGGATGTGCCAGAAAATGAACCCAAAAAGAAAAGGCATTACAGCAATAGTTATCAAAATATGAGAGAAATGAGGAACATATAAGCAGCAGTACTGTTGGATGCTCCTGAAAGTGAGCCAAAAAAGAAAAAGCACTACAGCAATAGTCCCAAAAAGAAAAAGCACTACAGCAATAGTCCCAAAAAGAAAAAGCACTACAGCAATAGTCCCAAAAAGAAAAAGCACTACAGCAATAGTCCCAAAAAGAAAAAGCACTACAGCAATAGTCCCAAAAAGAAAAAGCACTACAGCAATAGTACCAAAAAGAAAAAGCACTACAGCAATAGTCCCAAAAAGAAAAAGCACTACAGCAATAGTCCCAAAAAGAAAAAGCACTACAGCAATAGTCCCAAAAAGAAAAAGCACTACAGCAATAGTCCCAAAAAGAAAAAGCACTACAGCAATAGTCCCAAAAAGAAAAAGCACTACGGCAATAGTCCCAAAAAGAAAAAGCACTACAGCAATAGTACCAAAAAGAAAAAGCACTACCGCAATAGTCCCAAAAAGAAAAAGCACTACAGCAATAGTCCCAAAAAGAAAAAGCACTACAGCAATAGTCCCAAAAAGAAAAAGCACTACAGCAATAGTACGAAAAAGAAAAAGCACTACAGCAATAGTACGAAAAAGAAAAAGCACTACAGCAATAGTACGAAAAAGAAAAAGCACTACAGCAATAGTACGAAAAAGAAAAAGCACTACAGCAATAGTCCCAAAAAGAAAAAGCACTACAGCAATAGTCCCAAAAAGAAAAAGCACTACAGCAATAGCCCCAAAAAGAAAAAGCACTACAGCAATAGTACCAAAAAGAAAAAGCACTACAGCAATAGTCCCAAAAAGAAAAAGCACTACAGCAATAGTACGAAAAAGAAAAAGCACTACAGCAATAGTCCCAAAAAGAAAAAGCACAACAGCAATAGTACGAAAAAGAAAAAGCACTACAGCAATAGTCCCAAAAAAGAAAAAGCACTACAGCAATAGTACGAAAAAGGAAAAGCACTACAGCAATAGTCCCAAAAAGAAAACGCACTACAGCAATAGTACGAAAAAGAAAAAGCACTACAGCAATAGTCCCAAAAAGAAAAAGCACTACAGCAATAGTCCCAAAAAGAAAAAGCACTACAGCAATAGTCCCAAAAAGAAAAAACACTACAGCAATAGTACGAAAAAGAAAAAGCACTACAGCAATAGTCCCAAAAAAGAAAAAGCACTACAGCAATAGTCCCAAAAAGAAAAAGCACTACAGCAATAGTCCCAAAAAGAAAAAGCACTACAGCAATAGTCCCAAAAAAGAAAAAGCACTACAGCAATAGTACGAAAAAGAAAAAGCACTACAGCAATAGTCCCAAAAAGAAAACGCACTACAGCAATAGTACGAAAAAGAAAAAGCACTACAGCAATAGTCCCAAAAAGAAAAAGCACTACAGCAATAGTACCAAAAAGAAAAAGCACTACAGCAGTAGTCCCAAAAAGAAAAAGCACTACAGCAATAGTACGAAAAAGAAAAAGCACTACAGCAATAGTCCCAAAAAGAAAACGCACTACAGCAATAGTACGAAAAAGAAAAAGCACTACAGCAATAGTCCCAAAAAGAAAAAGCACTACAGCAATAGTACGAAAAAGAAAAAGCACTACAGCAATAGTCCCAAAAAGAAAAAGCACTACAGCAATAGTACGAAAAAGAAAAAGCACTACAGCAATAGTCCCAAAAAGAAAAAGCACTACAGCAATAGTACGAAAAAGAAAAAGCACTACAGCAATAGTACCAAAAAGAAAAAGCACTACAGCAATAGTCCCAAAAAGAAAAAGCACTACAGCAATAGTCCCAAAAAGAAAAAGCACTACAGCAATAGTCCCAAAAAGAAAAAGCACTACAGCAATAGTACCAAAAAGAAAAAGCAGTACAGCAATAGTACCAAAAAGAAAAAGCACTACAGCAATAGTCCCAAAAAGAAAAAGCACTACAGCAATAGTCCCAAAAAGAAAAAGCACTACAGCAATAGTACGAAAAAAGAAAAAGCACTACAGCAATAGTACCAAAAAGAAAAAGCACTACAGCAATAGTACCAAAAAGAAAAAGCACTACAGCAATAGTACCAAAAAGAAAAAGCACTACAGCAATAGTCCCAAAAAGAAAAAGCACTACAGCAATAGTCCCAAAAAGAAAAAGCACTACAGCAGTAGTACCAAAAAGAAAAAGCACTACAGCAATAGTACCAAAAAGAAAAAGCACTACAGCAATAGTCCCAAAAAGAAAAAGCACTACAGCAATAGTCCCAAAAAGAAAAAGCACTACAGCAATAGTTATCAAAATATGAGAGAAATGAGGATGACTACAATGAATATGAAAGTGTCAATGACACTGTTGCTCAACTTGTTTAAGACATGTACATGTATAGTATATGACACAGCAATGACAAACATCTAAGTAATGACCTGATAACAAAGGTACATATAAAGTATTGTAACGGTTTGTACATAGATGCAGACTGTAGCCTGTAACAAATATATAGGTAAAGTATTGTAAAGGTGGGGTGACAGTTAGATGCTAAACCAGAAAAAAAATCTTTGAGTCCCAGAGTGGGTCTGACTGAACCTCAAAATATAGCTCAGTGATAACAAAGACACCCAAAAACACTTGTTCCTGTCACAAGGTGATAACAAAGGTACATCAAGAAGTTTCGTGAAGATCGGTTGATAAATACAGACTCTAGCCTGAGCCGTATTGACATGTGCACTTACTGTGTATAAGTAGCACTGAATAAATCAAAGTTCATCTAATTTGCATAATTTCTGCGTGAGAAAAAACCTGTATTATATATGTGATGTATTCCATGTTACTAAACATTCCTACAAAAATTTATTCAAATCAGAACTTTCATACAGAAGTTCTGTACAAAAAACTGATTGCACTAATTTTGGTACAAAATGGCTGCTGGCGGCCATCTTGAATTTATGACCACACCCAAAAACACTAATTCTCATCCAACGGTGATAGCAAAGGTGCCCAAGTAGTTTCGTAAAGATTGGTTCATAAATACGGCCTCTAGCCTGAGCCGTATAGATGTTGTGTACAAAAAACTGATTGGACCTAATTTCGGTACAAAATGGCCATTGGCAGCCATCTAGAATTTTGGACCGCAACCAGAAACACTCGTTCTCATCCCAAGGTGATAACAAAGGTACCCAAGAAGATTTGTGAAGATCGGTTCATAAATACAGACTCTAACCCGAGCCGTATTGACATGTGCACTTACTGTATATAAGTAGCACTGAATAAATCAAAGTTCATCTAATTTGCATAATTTCTGCACAAGAAAAAAACCTGTATTATATGTGATGTATTCCATGTTACTAAACATTCATATAAAAATTTATTCAAATCAGAACTTTCATACAGAAGTTCTGTACAAAAAACTGATTGCACTAACTAAAGTACAAAATGGCTGCTGGTGGCCATCTTAAATTTCAGACCGCACCCAAAACACTCGTTCTCGTCCCATGGTGATAACAAAGGTGCCCAAGAAGTTTCGTCAAGATTGGTTCATAAATACGGCCTCTAGCCCAAGCCATAGTGAATTGTTGATGGACAGACGGCCAGACGGACGACAGACAACTGGCCATGGCATAAGCACAAATTTGACTTACGTCAAAGTTGAGCTAAAAATGTTACTTCTTGTGTGTTTGAGGCACCTTCTGCTGACTGAAGTTCGGACCTGTGGTTGAAAACAAGTTCCAATTAAAATTAGAAATTCACCATTCCAAAAGAAACCTTAGGGGAGTACATATACACACTGTGACTTAAATAAATGCACATCCTTTTCAGGAATCATTGGAAGAAAAGACTGCTGGTCTACTGATGTAGACATTTATCTACTGCATCAAACAGATTTCAGGGTGGGGGGGCTCAATGACGAGCGAGATGCGATACTTTTTTTTTCTGCGTAAACGTAGTCTCCCATCTGAATTTGATTAACTTGAGCTGTTAAAGAGTTTATTTGACCCTTTGTGGCTTAGCTTACGGGAATGTTTGAAGAGGCCTTATGAGGCCACATGGGGCTTAGCTTACGGGAATGTTTGAAGAGGCCTTATGAGGCCACCATATTTTTTGTTTTATTTGATTCTTTCTTTCTGTTTGGGTACACAAAAAATCATAGGCCCTACTGCAGAATTGGACCTTGGGCAATTTTAGAATGTTGAAAGAAATATTTGTTTGTGACCAGTTTTATGACTTGACTGCCTTGTTATTCTTTAATTGTTTGTTGTATAGTAATAAACACATAATTAATGTTTATCAGTTGTTTTGCTCTCTGTTACATTGTTTCCCACTATCAATTAAGTTACCACCAACACTAGGTGTTAAAACAGATGTTAGGTGTGATAAATTGATGCTATCGCAAAATAAACAGCTTCTAGGATTAGTGGGCCATCAGGTATATGTAACAAATGTATAGGTAAAGTATTGTAAAGGTGGGTGACAGTCAGATGCTAAACTAGAAAAGAAATCTTTGAGTCCCAGAGTGGTGGTTTGAGTCCCAGAGTGGGTCTGACTGAACCCCAAAATATTTGTTCTCATAGCACAGCGTTAACAATGGCACCCCAAAACACACTCATTCCTGTCCCAAGGTGAAAACAAAGGTACCCAAGAAGTTTTGTGAAGATCAGTTCATAAATACGAGCTGGATAGAAGTTGTGACAAAAAACTAATTGGACCTAATTTCGGTACAAAATGGCCTCTGGCAGCCATCTTAAATTTTGAACCACACTCAGAAACACTCATTCTCTTCCCAAGGTAACAAAGGTACCCAAGAAGTTTCGTGAAGATCGGTTGATAAATACAGCCTCTAGCCTGAGCCGTATTGACATGTGCACTTACAGTGTATAAGTAGCACTAAATAAATCAAAATTCATCTAATTTGCATAATTTCTGCACGGGAAAAAAACCTGTACTGTATGTGATGTATTCCATTTTACTAAACATTCATTCAAATCAGAACTTTCATAGAGAAGTTCTGTACAAAAAACTGATTGGACCTAATTTCGGTACAAAATGGCCATTGGCAGCCATCTAGAATTTTGGACCGCAACCAGAAACACTCGTTCTCATCCCAAGGTGATAACAAAGGTACCCAAGAAGTTTCGTAAAGATCGGTTCATAAATACAGCCTCTAGCCTGAGCCGTATAGAAGTTTTGTGTACAAAAAACTGATTAGACCTAATTTCGTTACAAAATGGCCACTGGCAGCCATCTTGAATTTTGGACCGCACTCAGAAACACTCGTTCTCATCCCAAGGTGATAATAGAGGTACCCAAGAAGTTTCATGAAGATCAGTTGATAAATACAGCCTCTAGCCCGAGCCGTATTGACATGTGTACTTACTGTGTGTTAGTAGCACTGAAAAAATCAAAATTCATCTAATTTGCATAATTTCTGCACAAGAAAAAAACCCGTATTATATGTGATGTATCCCATAGTACTAAACATTCACACAAATTTTTTTTTCAAATCAGCGCTTTCATATGGAAGTTCTGTGCAAAAATCTGATTGAACCTAATTTTGTACAAAATGGCTGCCATCGGCCATCTTGAATTTCGGACCACACCCAAAAACACTCGTTCTCATCCCACGGTGATACCAAAGGTACCCAAGAAGTTTTGAAAAGATCGGTTTATAAATACGGCCTCTAGCCCGAGCCGTATTGGCATTTGCACTTACAGTGCTGAAAGTAACACCAAATACATCAAAGTTAGTCCAATTTGCATCATTTACGTATGAGAAAAAACCTGTATTATATGTGATGTGTCCCATGGTACTAAACATTCATACAAAAAATTATTCAAATCAGCGCTTTCATATGGAAGTTGTGCGCAAAAATCTGATCGTACCTAAGTCTGTACAAAATGGCCGCCAGCGGCCAACTTGAATTTCGGCTCGGACCCCAAAACACTCGTTCTCGTCCCACGGTCATAACAAAGGTACCCAAGAAGTTTTGTATAAAGATCGGTTCATAAATACGGCCTCTAGCCTGAGCCGTATTGAATTGTTGATGGACAGACAGACGACTGGCCATGGCATAAGCTCAAATTTGGTTTCGCCAAAGTTGAGCTAATAAAATGTTCTAATTTATTTTTCTTAAAGTTTGCAGTGACATTGGTGAGATGTCACACATATTTGTGCCGACGTCTCATTGGTTGGTAATAATTAATGGGAAGGATTACGGTCATGTCAGTGTGTTGAAATCAGAATAGCACTCCGCAGATTAAAATGTCGTATTATTGACACTTTTTTGACATGTAAAAATAATATAAATGAAATGTTCTACTAATTTGTTTTTCTTAGTTTACAGTGAGCATTGGTGGGATGTTACACATATTTGTGCCAACGTCTCATTGGTTGGTAATAATTAATGTTGTGCTGAAATGGTTGGCTCATTTTTGTAACCGGTTAACCATCGGGCGTAACCGGATTTCAACTGGATAACTGTTAATTTCAACTGCTGATATTGTTGCACTGTCTTCGATGCAAAATTGGTGAGGAAATGGTGAGGAAACAGTTCAAAACACATGCAGCTACCTGACTTCCGTATAACGTAAACAAACAAAGTTTAACAAACACCATTGAGTGCCAACAGAATTACAGAAATTGCCGATGTGCAAACGATTGTTAACAATTTATATGGCTGCAACTGTCCCACATAATACTTTATAACTGCGGTCACCCTGCTTTTCCCATCCACAAAAAAACATGTTTACGAATAGGGAGGTGTCGTAACTGTCATGGATATCTTCATTCTTGTGTTGTTATCTTTCATTTGAGCATTAGTAATTCTTGGTGTAATCAATTTTTTTTTGAGATGCATGTTGACACACAGAATGCAGGGTAATTCTCGTGTGGGTAGAGGGGGGTGAGGGGTGGAAAATCAATAACTTTTCAAGGATTTAAGCACTTTTCAAGGATTCTGATCATGATTTTCAAGGACTATAATAAGGTTCATATGAACTCATGAAGTTACAATACCATGAAGAATACAAAGAATTTCAGTCTTGAATGCCTGAGTTTGGAGAACTAAACTAGCTAGATATATATTGTCCCTGAGTGCAGTAAAGCACCATCTGCATGCTTTAAAAAATCTTTAGAGACAGTGGATTGTAGCCCTCAGGGGACAATGGAGGGGGGGGGGGGGGAGGGTAAAGTACTTTTCATGGATAAAAACAAATTCAAGAACTTTACAGAGGGGGGGGGGGGGGGGGGGTGATACTGGGGATCAAGTACTTTTCACAGATAAATAGAGAATCTCTCATGAGTCCCGGATAAGTGTGTAAAATATGAACCTCATCCACTAAATTCGATTCGGGCCAAGCTTTAGCGAGGTCCAAATCAAATTTAGTGGACGAGGTTCATATTTTACATACTTATTGGGGACGAGTTTGAGATTCTTTTTATCACATCACCGTGATTTGTTTACTTTCTGACAGAATTTGGTGAGCCTCCTTAACCCAAACCCACATTGCTACAATGTTTCGGCTTCCTTTGAATGCACTCGTAACCCAATCACGTTACTGAGGGCCAGCCACTTTCTCGTTGAAATATAGACCCGGTAAGGTTTATGTACATCGGGTATCAATGACTAAAGGTTATTCATTTCTGATTTTCATGAGTTAGTAATAACAATATGAACAATATTTAATGATGATAATATTACAGCTCCATGCACATGACTTTATAAGAGACATTCGAAAAAGAAACGCTACTTTTTCTTTGGAATGTTGCGTGCTGGAGCCAGCAAAGGAAAGTTACGTCACGGTCTCAATCACTGTCTGAATCAGTGTAAACAATTATCCTTCGTCGTTTCACCTCAGGTTTAGCCGGGCTTTTATTCTCATGGACATGGATTTTGAAATTACCACCATAAATATTCCCTGAAAACATTGTGAACATTTCGCCGGTAGTGGCCGTGTGTTTTGCACCAACAGTGTATACAAATGTGTTATTTGTGGAATTGTATCCTGAGGTTAAGCTTGAAGTTGAAGGCATTGTTGTCGGCAATGGCAAAGTTCTGAGCCTGACAGTAAGACTGGGATCGACAGTCGGATTCAACATGACATTCGTTCGTACTTGAGAGATTATTAAGTTTATTGGAAGTGTTACTTAAAATACGGGAAATGTTTTTGTGCTGATTTTCATTTATGTGGCTATAATTATTGATGGAAGCAATGTTCTTATGCCCTGTTATCTGCATTATGTGAGGGGCTGGAATTTCTGATTCACTCAACTTTTGGACCAAGTGTTTTCTAGCACTGTGATTTGTGAGGCATTTTTTGAGTAGAAGGTCCACCAATCGTTGCCATACGCTTCATTATAGAGGTAAGTTTGTTTTTGCCAATAGGCTGCAACTTGAACCATTGATCTCCGGATTTCATGTTCAATTGATTTGTGCGGGTTGCAATATGAATATTCAACGCGGAGGAAGACGCATATCAATTAAGGTGATTCGCCGGTCAATAAACCCACGTGAAAAATCTCTTGGGTTTATGACCCGTGTATAATATTCCTGTTCTGAACTTGGTTATGAGGCAGTGCTTATGTGATAAAAACAGATTTAAGAACTTTACAGAAGGGGGAGGGGAGGAGGTGGGGTCATACCAGGGATCAAGTATTGTTCACGAATAAAAACAAATTAAAGAACTTTCCAAGGAAGGATCCAAAATTCAAGGACATATCATTTAAATGGACACCCTGGACTTTGTGGAGAAGAAGCTTCAATGATAAGTTGGTAACTCGAGTTACTCAACCATTACTCGCGTTTATACAAAATGCCTAGTTTACCATAACATTCAATGTTTTTTTAAAAATTTAATTTCAACAAATATTCAAATAAAGCAAACATGTGACTCATGAATCATGATAACTCTTGAATAGTGATAGTCTTAATAATTTTTTTGTTGATTTGAACACAGCTCAATGGCAATGCATTAAAGTCACACTATACTACCCTAGTAGTAGGCAAGGGTGGCACCAGGGAAGGGTCAGCTGGGGCTACAGCCCCTTTGTTGGCAGGGCCTAGCCTTTGTATGATGGTTATATTCTGACCCTCCTCCACCGCAGGGCTTGAGCCTGGGTTGGGCAGTACATAGGTGTTTTACAGAGGTTAGGCCTTACTGATGAGAGGGCTGTAGCCCTGGCTGATTCTCCCATGGCACCACCACTGGTACTATCTTAGTATTGTATTCAGTAGGCCGTATAAGGTCCAAACTCCAAAGTTGACTAAAAAGAATAAAATACAAATACATGTATTGTATTTTGCCAATTTTGATTACGAAGACAAACTTAGTCTACACCGGGGCTGCCGGAAATCATCGGTAAGCTTGGAACTGCCTCACTGGCAGCAGTTACATCACTATTTGCCTGATCACCCTGCATCGTCTCAACTGTTAGAATGTCTGAAGCTTTGTTGTCAAGTTTGGGCTCAGATTGTTCAATATCAATTGGTAATGGCGACCTTTTGCGAAGATACTGAAAACACACACTCAGATGGAACAGAGGTCCCTGGTATTCCTAAATATCTACAGGCTAGAACTGCAACCCGAGGGAACCTGTCAGAATTCATGCGCCACCAATCGTTTGGTGAGATGTTTGGTAAAGTTTTGGTTTCCATAAATGCCTTTAACTCATTACGAACATCAATTTCTGATTCCTGACTATCGCTTGCATGGCCTTCATCATAATATTCTCCTAAACTCAAATGGTCAAATATGGCAGTGAAGTTTCTGTTAGATCGCTTTACCCTCGGTAAGAACTCACGAACAGACATTGTCGATGTTGAACTTGCTGTTTCCCTGGGACCTTCATTGGCAGGCTGCCCGAGTGTATTACTATCATTTCTACTGGACTCAGTGGACTGACTAGAGGCTGAACTTGCTGTGAATGTTGTCATTCCAGTATCACTGTCGCACGTTGCACTCGATGCTGTGTTTTTAGATTGGCTCGATTCACTGGATTGTTGTTTGCTCAACAGGGAAAACTATTCCATCAAAAACCGTTTTCCGTTGATCATCCTTGAGAAACAACAGGTTCTAATACCATGGGTCTAATGCAGTGGCAATGATAATTGGCTCTTCAGACAAGTTGTCTAAGGCATAGCGTTTTTTCAAATCCGCTATAACAGTTTTTAGGAAGTCTTTGAGCACTTTTGGATCGCCTTCAATTTCGACAAGATGTATGTTGAGCAAACCATACATGACTGGATAAACCATGCTCAACATTGGGAATTCCTCACTGCATAGTGCAGTTGTGGCCATTTGGAGTGGCCTCAATACTGGCGTGATAATTTTGATAGTATGCCAAAAGTCATCACTGAGTTCCAAAGCACGTCCATCTGATGGACATGTTATGTCCATCCGATGAACGCGTCAATTCAGGGTTCAGAATCACTGCAAGTATTGGCAGCCGCTGTTCTAAAAGCCTCTCAAACATTGCATTCGTTGAATTCCAACGCGTTGATATGTTTTGCATCAAATTCTTCTCTCATATTTTCATTTGTTTCTGACAAGTTTGGAGTTCTGCCGTAGCAACATTTTACTTCTTGAAATGTGTAACAAGATGCCTAGCACCGCCAATTGCACGGGCTATTGTGCTGATGCCTAAACTGGCATTTATTCTCAGTTGCTGGGTGTGTCCAAAGCAGCGAATGTGTGTAAATTCAAGTTCACGAACACATGTCACGATATTTGAACCATTATCTGTGGTTATTGCGGATATTTTATCATCATGAATATGAAACTCTGAGTATTTGTCGAATTTCTTCTGCCAAGTTTGCTGCAGTATAACGATCACTGAGCTCCCTCATACACAATACGTGGTTCTAAATGTTCCATTTTGAATCAAGGTAATGGATTGTCACCGTTACATAACTCTCTGTCGTGCAACTAGTCCAGCAATCAGTGATTGCAGCAGTGGGGGGGGGGGGGGGGGGGGGGGGGGGAGGGGGGAGGTATGTAATTCTAGCTTTAGCTCCTTCGTTAAAGAACTTCAGATATTTACGCACTATGGTATGGCAGGGGACATCATAGCTTGGGTTCAGCAAATTAACAACTTTGCAAAAACCCTATCCATTCACAACACTCAAGGGTCTTATATCAGTTGCACACAATTCCACAATTGCCCGAGTTATTTCAATCCGTTTAGCTTTTGACATTGCTTTCGGTTTTGTAAAGTTCAAAGTTGATTGAATCTTCCAATAGCTGGTAGAACTGGTCTGAGAACCACCGCTTGTCGAATCAGCAGAATGAGCGTACCCACTGTTGGGTTTGCAGGGCTCCAACGCATTTTTTCTCTGGATGTGTTGCTTCATATTCGATGTTGATCCCGAGTAAACAAACTTTATTTTGCAGAGCTTACACTCTGCATACTTCTGTTTGCTAACTGTATCGTCAATTAGGACGAACTGTCCCCAAACATCCAACTTTCTTTTCTCCATAAATAATAAATTTTAATTTTGGAACCGTGATATTGGAATTCAAACTTGGATGTATCTACTACCTAGATTGACCTCACTGCTGATAACTGCAGTAAAAAACTTAAAATGCAACCAGCGGACAGATGTCATTCGACTTTCAAATAAAGTGAAAGATTGTTTTGATCTTTTTCCGACCTTCAATTCAAACACGAAAGACTTCATGACTCTTTGAAGTCTGACCGGCAAATGGCAATGTATTTTTGCCTGTCTATAAATGAGCTGTAGCAATCGGCCTTTCAACTTTCAAGCATCAACAGTCATCAAGTACACATCATTGTAAATGGACATATGTTTGGTAGCTTTGACGATGCTTGTGCCGGAAAAAGAACGTTCGGCGGTCCAATATGATTTATTTTCCCGATGGTATCCCGTAAACTATAGGTATAGCAGTTAACCGGTTGACAGCTTTTCCAACCGGTTATGCCAATAACCAGTTGCAAGCTGATTATCCGGCTAACCGTTTCAGCACTAAATTAAAGGGAAGGATTACGGTCATGTCAGTGTGTTGTAAACAGAATAGCACTCCGCAGATTAAAATGTTGTATTATTGACACTTTTTCGACACGTACCTCTGTCAAATTAATAATTTTCTTATGCTTATGCATTTTTTACCAAAATAATTTTTTTTGGATTGATACAACTGTTGCCTGTTCGACCTTTAATTTGCACAGTGTTATTTTTTTGTCAGGTTGTACTTATAGTGTGGGGTTAATTGGTTTCACTTGGTATTTTCCTAATGCTATAGATAATAACGCAAACAGGGATCATCAACATGATATTGTTGTGTGTTGGTTTTGGAAGTAGAATTAATTCAATCTTCTCTTATATTTCATAAACTGTTTACCCAAAACAAATAACAGACGACAAATGCAAAAAAAAAAAAAAAAAAAATTTAATTAATAACAAAACTTTTTCATTTTCTACCTCAGAAACATAACTTATGACACTTCATTACAATGAGGGTGCCATAAACTATGTTTTCATGGCAAAAGTTGAAAAAATAATAAAATGTGTTTGGCAATTTTTGTGAATAGTGTTGGCCAATTTCAGTTGTTACATTATGTAAAAGGTTAAATTACACATCATGTGATGAAAAGAATCTCAAATTTGTCACAATGTAAAAGAAATGTCTGAACCCTGTGTACTTAAATTAATCTGACCCTCAGTAAACCTTGGCTCAAGTCAATTTTTGAAAACTGGGTACAGAAATTACATATGAAATCGCAACTCATTAGAGATCCTCTATATAACACCTAAGACTTTTAAATGTATATTATATTGGGTTTGGTTGAATGGTTTTGCGGGAATTATGTATTTGAAACAAGTCAAACAAGAGCAACACCTACTGCAGCAGAATAGCCCATTTAGCAGTTCGAGTTGTAGCAATTTTTCTTTCGAGAGCAGTAAAAAATCCATGTCCACCTGGCCATAACCTTGAAAGGATTAACTGGATGAGCCTCCAAAGTTCCGATGTGCAGGTTCCTATTGTTTTTATTTTTCATGCCTAGTTTGGAGATGATCAGTTAAAACACGACTGAGAAAACCACAAGAGAAAAAAAAAAGGTTTACAAACTTCAGAGAGCAGTGAAAATTCTCCAAGTCCATCAGACCCTAACTCTGGAAGGATTAATCTGATCACCCTCAAAGTTGCAGGTACACAGGTTCCTACTGTGGTTATTATTCATGCCAAGTTTGGAAAAGATTGGTTGAAAGGTGAATAAGAAAACTTCTGGATAAAAAAAGGTGTACAGACAGATGGAGAGACAGATGGCCAGATATACGAATGGACATACAGTCAGATGAATGAACAGACCAATCACATAATATGTCCTACTTTTTAACACGAGTATAAAATTTTTTGAGGCTACACCTCACAACTGTCGAAATATGCCACCCAAAATTCTCCAGTTATGGTATTTGCAAGGGCATTGCCAAATGTTGTTGCTAATTACGAGAACCATGTCGTGTACGCTGCCCATATGAACACAGAAATTGAGACCCCACTAATTACACTACAAGGTGGGGTCTCAAAACCCCACCATGTGACTTCAATTTGTCTATAATTAACTTGTGTTTTTTGCAAGTGCGGTAATCAGGTTTATTCTTCCACCAAAATTAGTTTCAGTTCATTGTTGTTTAGTGATTGTTAGGAATTGCACTTAAGTATAAATTGAATACGTATGCTCCATACATGTTTTTTGATAATAAAAAGCATTAATATGGCAAAAAAAACGATCAAAATATGGAGTTTGAATCGTGTTTTTAATCTCACATGAATATGTCAAACTGTGTGATGGGATGTTCGGCTGACGTCGGTTTATCTTCTGATCTCTCAGTCACCGGCTCTTAATTAGATCAAATTTTTTCACAGTCAGTGAAAAATTACTTTTACTTTTACTTGAAATATTAAGAAGATAGTTCAATATTTGAAAAAGTTATTAAAAGCTATTGTGATTCCGAATGTTGTTCATCAAAATCGATTCAGAACTCGAGGAAGTACGAAAAAATAAATATTATACAGTTTTGAAATCATGGATGTGAGTTGAAAAAAATATAACTTGACCAGCACAATATCTGGACATTCCCCCGACGGTCTTTACCTAACTGTAGCTATTGACGGAGAAGAATCATGTTACCGGTACTGAATTTTTAATAAATTGTGGGTTGGGGAGGAAGGGAATCCAATTTACGATTTTAAAAGTTAAGTTAAGAGTGGAATGTTAAAATGTACATGTTGAGAATGGAATTAACATAAATAAACTACATTAATGAAAAAGGAATGCTTGTGGTTCCCCTGGGACGTTTCAGCTCAATACGCTTCGGAATCCATGTATTGAAGCAGATGCATGCACTAGCAAAGAAAACTGGCCAAGATGGGGGGGGGGGGGGGGGGGGGCAGGGGGGGGGCAGATGGGCAATCAATGATATAGGCCTATTTGTGTGTGTGGTGTTATGGGAGTCTGGGGTCCAATTGCCTTGTTTCGGGGATGGGGAGGGAGGGGGGACTATTTACTTCACCATTTAGGATTGGTATGGATGACTGAATCTTACACTGCCAAGACACTGAAATTTTTGTTGTGCTGGCTGCATGCAAAAATCAGTGGTGGCGCCAGAAAATCTCCGATAGAGGAACTAAAATCTCCTGCCTGAAAGACCTATTTTAATTTTGGGGGTTTCAAGACACGTGTGGGGGGACAAAACCAAAAAATTATAATAGGAAATTTCGGGGCATGTTTGAGCTAGGGTTATGATGTGTGGTGGTCTGGCTTGTCGATCGGCATGTTATTATTGAAAAATAAAAAAAATATAATTTTCTATTGATTTTATTTGCATATGGTTATAATTATGATCGCTGAATTAAAAAGTAATTGTAAATGTTGATTTGTCTCTTATTTTTTCTCAAGCTTGTCATGTGCAGAGGTGTTAAAAAAGATGTTGGTTTGAAGGACAGCTCTGTGCTTTGTCGCACCACTCAAATGTTATTTCACCCCTTGTGCAAGTGATAGTTTAATCTACTATATTTAATTAAATACTTCAATCCCGACTACTTTAATGTAGTAGTAGTAGTAGTAGAATATTTTATTTAAGTGGCACATTTCAATACACATACATAATATACATAGAGTATTTACAAAATATTTATATGAAATCCAGCCTATGAAGGCTTATGAGACACATTTTCATCAGAGGTAGGTCTTTTTTTACAGTAGTTCATAAAACTAGAGGCCCCATGGGGCCTGAAGGGCTCATCTTGTACAGAACACAATTTAATCAGAGTCCAAGAATGAGTCTACATTAAGCAAGCCATCTCCATAGGCTACACTGTCAATCCTTGAGTCCCTCAGGAGTGACAAAAATAATCTGGGCATCATGCCTTTTCTTCAGTTGATCATAAAGTAAAATGTAGAGCTCTCCTATGAAGCCCCTTGATACAACCTATGTGGATTAATCTTAGTACTTCTAGAGGGTACTGAATACAAAATTTTTAATTCTTCAGAAAAATAGAGAGCCCAAATATTAACCCAGGCTCTTGATTTGAACACAGTTAAATCTGACTTCCCTAGAGATGTTGTGTACCGAATATGAAAGCATTCTGACTGTTGGATCTGAAGAAGAGAAATTGTAAAGAAATTCCTTTGAATTGCACTAAGTTCAAATTTGGGCTACCATAGCGAGCCCAAATATTAACCTATGGATCCGATTTGAACAAACTTGAATCTGACCCCCCTAGAGATGTTGTATACCAAATGTGAAAGCATTCTGACAAGTGAATCTGAAGAAGATTTTTGAAGAAATTCCCTCATATTGTACTAAGTTAAATTTTATGTTCCCATATGGAGCCCAAATATTAACCTAGGCAGTCGAATTGAACAACCTGGAATCTGACCCCCCCTAGAGATGTTGTATACCAAATATAAAAGCATTCCGACTGGTGGATCTGAAGAAGAAGATTTTTAAACAAATTTCCTGTCCACAGTACAGCCGCCATGGATTGGTCGTAATCTATGCTTGGGCAGTGATGTCCACACATGCATTTACCAGGTAATACAAGGCCCGACAATAAGTTCTTACATTAGACATATTGAAGATTAAAACAAGAAATTTTCAAAGTTGAAAAATGGAAAAAGGGCCATAACTCAGCCAAAATTGGTCAGACTGAATCTAAATTCCAACTTGGCTTGGGTATTCATGAGACAAACCTACATACAAAATTTGGTGTTGATTCAATAACTTAAACTAAAGTAGACAGTATCAAACAAGGACTATGCCCGGTGCATCATATGTGCTGGGGTGGGGGTGGGGGTGGGGGGGGTGGGGATGGGGAAGGGGGGGGGGGTGGTCAGTCAATTTTTTTTCTGCATGTAAACACCCCAAATTTGGGGGGGAGGGGGGTTCTTATAGGAGTCAATTTTTTTTGCATGAAATAACTCCCAATCCTTCAAAATGCATCTTGGGGGAAAAATTGCCTAAATGACACTGGGAGTGGGTGGTAGGTGATGGGCTTTAGGAGTAATTTTTTTTTTGCATGTAATAAGTCCCAATCCTTCAAAATGCAATTTGGGAAAAAACTGCCTAAATGACACTGAGGGGAGGGGGGGGGGGGGGGGGGGGGCTGGAGGGCTAAAAAAAAATATTTGCATGTAATAACTCACAGGGGGGGGGGGGGGGGGTGTCAATACCTCTGACAATTTTCATCAGATAATGGTGGTAATCAAACTTGAGGTAGACATTGATCCCAAAGACATATATATATACCCCGAAAAAATGAAAAAATTTATAGTAATTTGTATATTTTTTATACTTACCAATGACCCAGGCTCACCTGGTGCTAACCAAAAAATATCTAAATTTTCCCCCCAATCCCCAAAATTTGCATGCAAAACCGAAAATTAGAAGCCCTAACTGGCCCTCCATACATTTTACCCTCCGCGCTTGCGCAGACGCCAGGAAGTCACCAATAAAATCATTCTTTGTAGAAAAAAGATTATAATAATTCAGCGGGGAGGAATGAGTGCCGAGTACTGCCCACTCATGGTTAGGCCATTCTGTCTGGGTCATTGGTAAGTATAAACAAGAGGCCCCAATGGGCCTTAAATCGCTCACCTGACAAAATAGTTCAATGAAGTATTTTGGGTCACATTCAGCTAGTCATGGGTTATCAACAATACAGAGGACTGAAGTCATGAAATTATTCGTAACTCTGCTGTCCATGTCAAATCATTATTATCATATGTCTTGGTCCAATTCTACCAGCTGCAGACAAGCACAACCGAACAACCAACCAAGCTTAGAAACACTTTATACATGATTTAGAAGAGGGTGGGAGGTTGATAGTGTTAAGTATTGGGTGGATAGCATGGCTCACAGACTTAGATCTGGTACCCAGAACAGCCAGGCAGTGTACTATGCCTATATCGCTGCATGTAACATGAATGATGAAATAAGGTGAACCGTTTTAAGAAAGCAGTATAAATGTTAAATGAAAGTGTCAATGACATTGTAGCACAACTTGAACATGACAGGAATTAGTACTTGTGACCAAGTCAACAATAGTGAATATGACAGGAATTAGTATTTGCTGTGACCAAGTCAACAATAATAACAGAATTACAAGGTGACTGCCATCTTGAATTTTGGACTGCAACCAAAAACACTTGTTCTCGACTCACAGTGATAACAAAAGTATCTAAGAAGTTGCATGAAGATCGGTTCATAAATACGACCTCTCGGCCAAGCTGTATTAACATGTGCACTAATTGCATATAAGTAGCACCAAATAAATCACAGTTCCTCTAATTTGCATAATATATGCACAAGAAAAAAAAAAGAAATATAGGAGATGTATTCCATGTTACTAAACATTCGTTCAAAAATTTATCCATATCAGCTCTTTTCATATTTCGAAGTCCCAAACAAAATATTTTAAGACTATAATTTTTTTTTCTTCTTCTTCTTAAAATTGACAAAAAAAAGCCTAAAAAAACTTTCGAAGTCTCATCCGAACCCCAAATTTTCAGTGTAAAAAAAAAATTTTTTTTTTGGGGTCTTAAAATTGACCAAAATGCACAAAAAAAACCCAAATTTCATTTTTGGATTTTTGGTCCAAAGTCCCCACCCAGACCTCCAAATTTTTAGTGTAAAAAAAATAAAATTTTCTTTTTGTCTTAAAATTGACCAAAACGCATAAAAAAAAAAAAAAATTTCTGATTTTGATTGTACCTAATTTTGTACAAAATGGTTCATAAATATGGCCTCTAGCCCAAGCCGTATTGACATTTGTACTTATAGTGCTGAAAGTAACACTAAATAAATCAAAGTTAGTTTAATTTGCATAATTTACGCACAAGAAAAAAACCCGTATTATATGTGATGTATCCTATGGTACTAAACATTCAAACAAAAAATTATTCAAATCAGAGCTCTCATATGGAAGTTCTGCACAAAAATCTGATTGCACCTAATTTTGTACAAAATGGCTGCCGCAGCGGCCATCTTGAATTTTGGACTGGACCCAAAAACACTCGTTCTCGTCTCACGGTGATAACAAAGGTACCCAAGAAGTTTCGTAAAGATTGGTTCATAAATACGGCCTCTAGTTTGAGCTGTGTGTACAGCGCAACGGACAGACAGATGGACGACGGGGCATGACAATACCTCAAATTTGGCTTCGCCAAAGTTGAGCTAAAAAATTCTTCTGGAGAAATAAATAACATATTTTGTACTTTCGTGCATCATTACATGTATCCCCATGTGGAAATAACAAGAAAATCACTCAACATTAATGTACTGAACTATAATTCATTTGGACCAATGTCAAGGATCGGACTGCGGTGAAGCATAATATTCTACCATTCCATATAGACCCATGAAGATCTTTGATTAATGGAAACAAATTGTACTAAGCTAAAATTTAGTCATGAGTAGCAGGCCTGCAACCAGGGTCGGCCAACACGGGGGTGGGGGGCAGCACTCCAACTTGGACATAATCCCATAATTTTTCCATCCAGAATCATTTTATTCCCCCCTCCCCCCCCCTCCCCACGGTGATTAAAGTTCACTAATTTGGATACATCTTGCCAAGCACATGTGCACCGGGTCGACCATGATTCGGCCCAGCATGAAAAATTTTTAAAATTTGGCCTTAAAAGGAGCAATTTCCCGTCTTCTGAAGGATCAAAATTCCTACTTCACGCTGCACCACCGCGCCCCTGATACAAATTACACTCATCCAGGCCCGTAATGTAATAAAATTCTAAGCTTGATTTTTGTTTTTTCTCTTTACTCCAGCAGGGCGTTCGGCTACTTATAACACATCCTACGCCACCGTCAATGCTGCAAATGGCGGCCCCTATGCCCTATACAGCCAACATGTATGGGTGTGTTGGGATTATGATAGAGAGTATTCCGCTAAGTGGGATTACCACTTAAACCACCTACAGTTCCTGACAGTTCCTGGCCAACCGCCAGGAACTGTCAGGAACTGTAGGTGGTTTAAGTGGTAATCTGTGTGGTGGACTGATAATATTACTTGACACATGTGATCACATGATCGGGAATGTGATGTGGTCGTTATTAAGTGTCATCTTGGGATTGGGCTCATTGGTTTCCAGGTGCGCTGGGTGCGACATGAACTTACATAGTAGTACAGTACAGGGAAATGACTAATTTGTTCAGGTTGTGAAAATTGGAGAGACAGAGGATAGATCGTACACTTAATTTGGAACAAAGTGGTCTAATCCAAATCCCACTGATAAGGGCCATTGGCAGCATTGACGGAGGCGTAGGATGTGTCATAAGTCGCCAAACGCACTGCTGGAGTAAAGAGAAAAAACAAAAATCAAGCTTAGAATTTTATTACATTACAGGCCTGGATGAGTGTAAGTTGTATCTAAATTTTAAAAAATTTTATTACATTATGGGTGCCTAATATTTATTACACGTTATTACATTTATTACATTATGGGTCATTTTTTATTACATTATGGGTACGTATTACATTATGGGCATTTTTTTGTATTAAATTATGGGTAGGTATTACATTATGGGCATTTATTATATTATGGGTCGTAACAGACATAAGCAAAAAAAAAATTTCCGAATTTTGGCCCCAAATTTCTGTCCAGACCGGACCCAAACTATTTTGCTAAAAAAAAAAATCTCAAAATGAAACAAAACACATAAAAAATGGAAAAAAAAATTCTCAAATTTTGGTCCAAAATTTCTAAGTCCGGACTTCAGCCCAAATATGAACCCAGGGACTTGGCTTCAACAAACTTGAATCTCACCTCCCCAAGGATACTGTATACCAAATATTGAAGGATTCTGACTGGTGGATGTGAAGAAGAAGATTTTTAAAGTACATTCCTCATATTGAACTAAGTTATTATACCTATAATTTGGGTCCCCACAGGGAGCCCAAATATGAACTCAGGGACCTGGGTTGAACAAACTTTTGGGGTAACGGGAAAACAATTTGGGGCATAAATTAAGTACTTCTGACCCAATAAGTCCCCACATAAAATTTTGGTTTAAATCGGCCTCTCAGTTCAGAAAACAGAAATTTTGAGTGGGGCCAAAATTCTTGCCCCTCCCATATCATCGGCAAATATTGCCCCTCGAACCTCTCTTGAGCAAACTTGAGTCTACACCTCAAAAGGAAGCAGCATACCAAATATCAAGTCTCTGCTACTGCTGGTTCATGAGAAGAAGATTTTTCAAGATTTACGGGCACTTTGGGGGTGTGGCCCCACCCAGGAGGAGGGGCAACTTCATGTGAACAAATCTGAATTGACATTAGGTAATAAACATTTAGCCAACATTTAAAAAATATTGGGCCAGTGGTTTCTTTGGAGAAGTTGGTTTTTGTAAAGTTTATGCCGGACGGACGACGGATGGAAAGCGATTAGTAAAGCTCCCTTGAATTTCGCTCAGGTGAGCTAACAAGGGACTCGATTTGAACAAACTTGAATTTGACCCCCCTAGAGATGTTGTATACCAAAACTGAAATGATTCTGAATGGTGAATCTGAAGGAGAAGATATTTAAAGAATAGTGCACTAAGTTAAAATTCGGGCTCCTGCAGGGAGCCCAAATATTAACCCACGGACTCAATTTGAACAAACTTGAATCTGCCCCCCCCATAGATGTTGTATACCAAACATGAAAGGATTCTGACTAGTGAATGTGAAAAAGAAGATTTGTAAAGAATATTCCCAAATATTAACCCAGGGACTCGATTTGAACAATCTTGAATCTGGTTCCCCTAGATAAGTTGCATACCAAATATGGAAGAATTCTGACTGGTGGATCTGAAGAAGAAAATTTTTAAAGAATAGACCTCATATTGCACTAAGTTGAAATTCGGGCTCCCACAGGGAGCTCAAATATGAACCCAGGGACTCGATTTGAACAAAACCTGAATCTGACCTCCCTAGAGATGTTGTAAACCAAATATGAAATGTTTCTGACTGGCAGATCTGAAGAAGAAGAGTTTTAAAGCATATTCCACATATTCTACTAAGTTGAAATTTGGGCTCCCATAGGGAGCCCAAAGATTGACCCAGGGACTCGATTTGAACAAATGTGAATCTGACCCCCCTAGAGATGTTGTATGCCAAATATGAAAAGATTCTGACTGGTGGATCTGAAGAAGAAAATTTTTAAACAAAATTCCACATATTGCACTAAGTTAAAATTTGGAGCCTAAATATTAAGCAAGGGACTCGATTTGAACAAACTTGAATTTGACCCCCCTAGAGATGTTGTATACCAAAACTGAAATGATTCTGACTAGTGAATCTGAAGAATATTTTTTAAAAATAGTCCTCATATTGCACTAAGTTAAAATTCGGGCTCCCATAGGGAGCCCAAATATGAACCCACAGACTCTATTTGAACAAACTTGAATCTGACCCTCCTATACATTTTGTATACCAAATATGAAAGGATTCTGACTGGTGAATCTGAAAAAGAAGATTCTTTAATGTTTTTCCCATCGCCTACAATGTTAAAAAGTGCTGACTCAGCACTTTTTCAAAGTCCCAAAGCTGTACCCTATGATAAAACCGATGGCAATTTTTTTTTACCAATCCTTTCTGTTGGTCCTAAGGAAGCTTCACACCAAATAAAAATTCTCAGTGCCGTGCAGTTTTGGGAGATATGGACGTTTTAATTTTTTTCTATTTTTAGCTCCTGCTGTTCCCACGTGGCTGCGGGAAAATTTTTTGGGCATAAATTAGGTACTTATGATCCAATAAACCCTCACATAAAATTTGGTTCAAATTGGCCTCTCGGTTCGGAAAACTTAAATTTGGGGTGGGGCCAAAATTCTTGCCCCTCCCATAAAGTTGCCAAATATTGCCCCTCAAACTTTTCTTGAACAAATGTGAGTCTACACCTCAAAAGGAAGCTGCATACCAAATATCGAGTCTCTGCTACAGTGACCGTTGGGAACGGCGAGCGATCGCGCCAGCGCACCATCGCGCACCGCTTTTTCGTATACCGCGAGTAATTAGTCGCGCACGTTTATCTTCCGGTCGTGTTCAAAGCCTTCGTCGGAGTCTCCGACGAAGGCTTTGAACACGACCGAAATTCAAGTCGCCCTCCCAAACTTCCTTGGGAGACATGGCAATTTAATGTATTTTCTTATGTTTTATTTTTTAAAAACACACGCTTCCGCAAAAAACAGTAAACACGGTTGCTGTTAAAGTCCGTCACACGGCTATGAAAATAGCCTAAACTAGCCCAATTTTATATTTCTGAAAAGAATTGCAATGGCGTAGTCATTCGAACAATTCGCCCCAACTGATAGCAACCAGCACAAAATGGCTATTTAAAAACAAAGTACCAGACAAAACAACGAATCACACAAGACACGCATCGAGTTAATTAGAATTTATTAAAGTTAACCACCGTTTCAAAACAAAAAAAAATGTATTGGAGACAGTTCGTCCATATCGAAATTGCTTGCTGTTATGCTCTGTTCCACTGAAAAATTGGCTGCATTGAAATTCGCCCCGCAATACATTGAATGTTTTTCTTTGAAAACTTGTGAAGTTTGTTGGAAGGGGGTTAAATGTAATAAGGCTACAATAGAAATCACAGGTATTTGGATGGATAAGAATGGCAGACCTTCAAAGCACCAATCGCACGTGTCAGTGAAAGATGGTTGGCAGAAATTGTCAGTTTTCTGAACAGTGTATTATTACACAGCGCAGCCGGGAAGGGAGACAACTGAAATGTTTTGTCATTTACCAAAGAAATTAATTAACTCAAATTGTTAATAACGCTTAATTTACGAAGGATATCGAAAACTTTTTTAACTACGCTTTTCAACTCAGTTAGGGTATTCAGAAACCATGAATGACCCAGCTTCTTATATGAACTTGAAATTTATTTTAAACACTTTAAATATTTTTTTAAAAAGAATATACCTTCTGTTACAGAGAAGAACACTCTCACCATGGGTCATACTAAATTTCAAATCCACATCGTTGACGCAAATACAAAATCAACTGCACGGTAACCTTAGTCATCACTGTTCGGCAAAGAGTTAGGGGGTATTCAGAAACCATGAACGACACAGTTTTTTGTGGGGTGGGGTGGGGTGGGGGTGGGGATTTTAACCTACATTCTGTTATGTAACCATCTGACTTAGTTTTGTGTGTGTTTGTATGTTTGGATAACTTTTATTTATTTTTTTCTCCACAATTGTGTCCTCTATGTTCATTTATTCTGTCACGATGATTTCTCCTTCATGTCCACTGACTTCTCCCTCCTGGGTCCTGACTTCTCCCTAAAGTCTCTGAAGGGAGAAGTCACTTCTCCCTAAAATCAGCTGCCAGGCTGACCCCTGGTCGGAGAAGTGCAAAGTACAGAAGAACCTGTCATGAGCGACCACCCTTGGGACTTGCCAATTTAAAACTCCACAAACCCCTCCACACAATCACATCTAAAAAAGAATTACCGAATGTGAAGACGTTTCGGCCCAATTTCTGAGACGTTTTGGCCTCTTAGGGCCGAAACGTCTCAAGGCCGAAACGTCATAAAACCAATTATTTTGCAAATCGCGCGTTATTAGGCCTACTGATTTCTCAACAGCAATCACCACCAATCCTCGTTATTCCACCTGGGGGCGAATTGGCCCGAGGCATTATTTTTTATTTTAAAAATCACTCTCCTAAAATTTTTCACTCTCGTAAAATCTAAAAGTGGAGAGTGAATTTCCACTCTCCTGCTCTCCCGCTCCCAACGATCACTGCTGCTACTGCTGGTTCATGAGAAGAAGATTTTCAAAGATTTTGGTGCCCTTGGGGGCGTGGCCCCACCCAGGAGAAGGGGCAACTTCATTTGAACAAATCTGAATTGACATTAGGTAATAAACATTTACCCAACATTTGAAAAATATTGGGCCAGTGGTTTCTTCGGAGAAGTTGGTTTTGTAAAGTTTACGCCGCACGACGACAGACAGACGACGACGGAAAGCGATTAGTAAAGCTCCCCTTGAGCTTCGCTCAGGTGAGCTAAAAATATATAAATTACTATAAATTTTTTCATATATTTATACTGTAATCAATGACCCAGACTTTGCTGAATCGTAAAAAGGTGGAGGGCCTAGAACTTCCGAAATAGTAGATCAACATAGATCAAATCCTTCAATCCATGATGAAGAAATTAGAATTTACATGAATGTCTCTTAATACCATAATAGAAGAGACATAACCTAATATGTATCCCAATTATGTAAATCCTAAATCTAAGCATAAAATCATGTTAATTAGGATGTAACAAATAAACAATTTTAGAGACTAGTATGGACTAGGCCCTAAAAATTATTATGGCGTACTGAGAATGAGAGAAAATTTCCCATAAACCTATGCCACACAATAATACTGCAGCTGATCGCCGAACATAGTACGGACAAGACAGCTTCCTCAATAGTTACATACCCCATAAGGCAGAGAAGTGGACAAAAGAAAGAGGGGAAAGCTCTGGAATCAATAAGCAGAACCCGGAATCGATATAATTAAATATCAATCAGGCACTCAAAAAATTAATTCATGAATAATAAATGGTGCTTAACACCACTTCACAAGCCAAGGCTATAGCGACGATTTTGGGAAATAACATTATCCGCTATAAAATATGCATTGCAGACGCCGTATACAGGTACCATGAAATCAGTGGGAAATCAATTATAACATATCCATACAAATGCGAGATAAGATGAACAATCTTTGCATAGAAAACATGCATCAAGATCGTTCACAGGAGGCCTCTGTAATATTAAATCCGGTAAAAACACTCTCCAATGTGTACTATTTGGTATCTACAACTATAAACACGTGAGAATATGCGATTTGAGAACCGACAAAATAGAGACCAGGATCTAGAAATGGAGGTAGGGATGATAAACCGGCTCCAAAATCAGATAATAAATACCAGAAACAAATGCAACAGAACTGCATATAATTTTTCGTATGATGGTGCCATCCAACACCACCCAGACACAAAGTATGTATATATTAAAAAATATGTATGCGACAGCGTGAGTGTGTGGGGGGGGGGGGGGGGGGGGGAATTCAAATTTATGTCGAAACCTCCTCACCCACATTACTAATCATTGCCGGTGCAGACAGCAATAATATAGAGATCATAAAGCTACTTCACGTCTGAATACTCTGTAATGCCACTGAGAGCGGAGAATGACATGAAGAATAAAACTTCCTTTAAAGAACAAGAAAACCTTCTAATGGGGAAGCTTCTGGCGAGTGCTCAATAGCAGACCCCATAACCTCAATGAAATCAATAGAAACAAATGAATTGAAGGACACACATATCCTATCATTCATTCCCACGAAAACGGCTGAGTGTCAATGTATGTGCTCAAAAGCCTTATATTAGCGACACAAATAATGGAAACTATTATTCCCATGCGCCGAAAACTTAACTATGCTGAAGAGATCCCACATAAGATCATATGATAGCCAAACAGTTAGAATAAGCGCAAGATATAGCCAGCACTTACTGATGCGCTGAAATCTTAAGCATTGACTGTTAATTGGAAGATAAATAACCCAAGCAGTACAAATAGCTGACTTATTTAACAATAGAATGAACATAAACTGTTGAAAAATAATGACAACATAAGCGTAACTTCTCTTCTGATAAACTCTGATGTGCATAGAGAGACCCTCAGACTCAGGATTGTAACGCAATATATGAACTGAGATCCGAAATAAATGAGAAAACCGTAATATATGCCCAATCATGACCTTATGTTAAAGGATTCTCTAAAACAAAACAGGTCAAGAGGGAAAAACGTCTACCACTCCAGTTAATAACTGGAGTAGACATGTGTGTAAGCGACCCATTGAAATAACATTCCAAGCCGCTCCACACAACTCCATCCCGCGCATAAAACTATCGCTGTTAATGCGTCAGATAACAGATAAAAGCGAGCCAAACAGATGGTTAATTCGCTCTGTGAAACAGATGAACCAGCCAAATGAATAGTGGGATACATGAATCCTATCAAAAATCCCATGAGACATTATCTAGTTCACAAAACAAGTGATCTAAAGAACTATACTCGCTACAATTGCCGAACGTTCACTTATCGACTTAAAGATAATAATAAATAACCTAATTATCCACTTCCAGTCAAAATCGGCGGGACCGAGTTCTATAAGAGCCTTGAACCACAGGATTGGGGGAGTATGATCAGTAACTCAGTCTGACAAGAAACCCCTATCCAAGTGGTTGTATAGACAAATCTAAGAATTATATATAGGAGAGATACCTATACCTTCGCTATGAGCCTTATAAACAAATTGAGTCTAGGACAAACTCTCCTACTCTTCTGCTGGCTGTGGTCGATTTGACCCCAACTTAAAGAGTCGAGAATAGATGCTTTCTTGTAGTTTAATCCTACAATAATGATAGCTTACCATCAAAGACTTAGGTATACTTATACCTTGCTAAGAGTCCTTATAGACGATTTGAGTCTAGGACAACCTCTCGTACTCTTTCTGCTGGTGATGGTACATTAGACCCCAGCTTAAAGAGATGAGAATTGATTCTTATCATAAAAACTAGAGTTGGAAGACTGAAGCGACCTATGGCAAGTTTTGCACCTTGTCAAATGCAAAGATGAAGACACAAGGCTTTGTTGCATCAGAATAACTCCCACTTAACATTAGTTAAGACCGAGAAATAAATACTAGGTCCGGAAAGAATTTTTAAAAGATACAAACGACTACAAAATTCCTTCCATATAGACGATGCGTCACAGTACTTAAAATTGAAATATATAAGACCATGAGACTAAATTCGCTCTAAGAAATTATCTTCTCAATTGCATCCGAGCGAACAGCTAAATGATGAAGGTAAGGCTAAAACTAGGATCTTAGCCTGCTCAATCAATGCTGAGGAACTCTCCACATCTTCCCATGTTGTTTTTAAAAGTATGTGAACCATCACAAACGATTAAAAATACAGAGGAAGAAGATAAGAAACCAAATTACTTTTCCCGCCGGAAGTTAAATGTGGTGTCGTCTACAGAATCGAAGACATGTGACACCGGTGTAGATT
The DNA here is from genome assembly GCA_031216915.1 of Pictodentalium vernedei. Lineage (NCBI taxonomy): Eukaryota > Metazoa > Mollusca > Scaphopoda > Dentaliida > Dentaliidae > Pictodentalium > Pictodentalium vernedei. The sequence goes on along the minus strand of CM062289.1, from coordinate 460,753,530 downwards.
TAACCGGAAAGCGATCTTATTACCCTGCTCTTTACCCGGATGAAGTCAGCGTCGAACTACGTTAGCGGTTTCTCATAATTGCTCGCAGCATTTTGAATCACTCGAACAAGTTCAAGGAAATGATAATGTATGGTACCTATATCATCGAAGAGTTGTTCCGGAAGGAAAAGTTATTCTTTCCATCATACGTTCAAATCAGTTAGAATCACAGTCACCAGCATCTAAACTGGCAGGTGACTGGACCAAATAAGCACTATGGGACAGCTCAAGATTTGAGACTGACGTTGAGTGCTTCTGCCTTAGCAGGAATACTGTGATTAGCTGCGCAACTGTGACAGCAAGTCTGTTACAGAGGCCTGAGGAGCAGCGGTCATGAATAGCCTCTTCGCCGGCTGCTCCGAGGACAGGGACTCCAATATAGTTATTACTGCGGATGACCAGATGAATGAAGCCTCATCTCCTTGGCTACTAGATGGTGCGACTTTCTTCACTAAAGATGGACCTTCTGACGATGCAGACTGGAAAATGGAAATCCTGAGTCACTTAGCCAAGGTGCGGTCGGGAGTACTTGTTAGACGCTTAAAGAAGCAAAACTGTAGCGGTCCCGGCTAAGAATTGAACTAAGCATACCAGACAATAACTATGTACGTAAGCTCTGACTGAGGCAAGTTCCTACCAACAACACCCAGCTCCAGATGTTGTTGAAAGAGAGAGAGAGGCTCCCTCTTGCTTGCGATCTGGAGAGACCTGGACGAGCATACCTCAGAACTTGCCGTCTTCTTCCTTCCATCAACACTAGGTGAGCATGGATTCAATCAACAGTGCTCGCTACACCCTCATTCTCTTTTAACCGCCACGGACATACCCAGCATACCATCATCCACATACGAGTGAGATCTGCCGGTTGAAATAGCTGTTTTTAGACAAGGGCATAAGCCTCCGTGAAACCTAGCCCTTGTCTTTTTTAAAATCATTGAGCACTTTCCACTAGCTCCAAATACAATGCATATTCGACACATACGGAGTCAAGGTCCAAGTATCCAATCTTAACCATTTCACTGGCGATAGGGAACTGACACCACTCCTCGGGTTTTATAGCCCTGCGCAATGTAAAGATCACTTTGTCCGTTTTGTAGGGGAAACCATAAGACTAGCCGGCCCCGGCTGCCTATTAGACAGAGTTAAATGTTCCCGAATCTTTTATAAGTATATATAATTTTCAGCTAACATGAATAAAACGATATTTAAGTGAACATAGATTTTAAACCATATATATTATAATCTTTCAATGAACCCATCAAAAGTATGAAATCAACTCAAAGAACAACAATCAGTGATTTAAGTATCAAAAACTAGAGAATTGTAATTTGTTGGACAAATTACGGGCTTTCCCAACTTTTTAATGTGAAAAGGCAAACTGTATTGTACACAAAACTATCGATCAGTTTTGAAAACAGAAAATTTAGTGGAAATCAAAGTTTTTGTGATGCTACTGGTTTATATGCAGCCAAAACAGATATTTGAGATACAGCAGGACACCAAAACATTTAACACAAAATTTACTCTTCAATAATTATAGAATATTTTCATAGAAAGCAAAACAAGCGATGTCCTTTCTGCTTTGGAAAAAATTAGTACATATGAATTATGGGCGTACGGGCCGGGGTTTCATGAAGGACTGCACCCCAACCCACCCCTGAGTCAGGAAGGAGGCAATTTTTCAGCCAATATGCCAGAAATTTAGGACAATTTAGTTGTCAGAAATGACCACAAAACATTTTGGTTTTCCACACAAAATGTTGTTTTCCTATCTCATCACTTAGAAGTTGCAAGTAAACTGACCATTATACTGTACAAGTTGATTCAGTGGAATGTTATTCATTTATAATCACACAAGTACATATAAAGAGTTCTATTACTGCATATTACGGGAACATGGTGGCTCAGAATGTAGAGATGATTGTTGCAATCCAAGAAGTCCTTGGTTCGAATCCCGCCTGTGGCAACCACATTGTGTCCTTGAGCAAGACACTTCATCCCAATTTAATACTTTGAGGGTGCACTTGTCTTCAACCAATGCTAACCCTGCTTTTGTGGAGTTAGTATGTTTGGGAGTCTGAGTTGCTTGCCATTGCTTTGTGGTTCTCTCCAGGTACTCAATGGGAACGAGACCCCCCTCCCTCCCATACCCACATTTGGTATTTCCTCCTGAGATTCAACTTTTTGGGGCTAAAAGGGTTCATGCCCCCCCCTGAAAAGTTAAAAAATTTATAGTAATTTATATATTTTTTATACTTACCAATGACCAAGACTTAGGTGGTGCTAACTCTTAAATATTTAGGGCCAAACACAAATTTTACCCCCAATCCCCCAAATTTGCATCAAAAACTGAAAATTACATGTCCTATATGGTCCTCCATACTTTTACACCACTGCGCATGCGCAGTGTCAAGGAGGTCTCGAAATTGGCGCAATTATCATTCTTACAACCAGTGCTTGGTCAGCATTATGTACTCAATGGGGGAGATATGAGTTCCCAACTCATGGGAGGGCCATACCCGTCTGGGTCATTGGTAAGTATAAAAAATATATAATTTACTATAAATTTTTTAACATTTTCATACTTTACCAATGACCCAGACTTAGCTGAATAGTAAAAAGGTTGGAAGGCCTAGGACATAAGGAAAATCCAATAGGCTCAACTACATATAACAGAATTATCCCCTCGAGGAGAAAGGAGAAATAGGCTTTACATGTATCTTTCTTATTTGCATCAAAAAGAGAAAGACACAACACCATTCTGTAATTGAGCACAATAACATCAATGATCTCTATTAACCTACAGTATAACCCGTTATGCTAATTATTTTTAAAGGAAAGCCAATAAATAAAGGAAGTCCAGAGAAATGAGACTCTTTATACTCATTAAAAGTGTCCGAGGATTGTATATTAACGCCCGTATGACACGTGACATATACAAATGCTTCACACCGAGCTACACTTTAAAAATATTACATGGATGAGTAAACATTAGCTTTACACTGTAAAATCATCCTGGTACCGACTCGGAATTACTGACTCCAGGGGAGGTATTCCCTTGCTTTTCACTATAATGCAGGTGACCTAAGGGAACACCCTCCCCCCCCCCCCTTCCCCTTGCCCTGGATCAAATACTCCAGAGCAAAGAGGGCAGCAGGACAGAGTCACTGCCGGAACAGAAAGCCTAAATAACTATAGTTGCAACTGTTTAGTGGACGACATTCTGAGCAACAGATAATGGACCTAAACAATGCAGATCTCCAGAAATGGACTCAAAATTTCTAAGATAAAAATTCGTGAAAGTGGAAGGCTGAGACCAATATGCAGCCCTCATTAGATCTCTAATAGCAACACTATTAGCGTAAGCCCAAGATGTAAATAGAACTCTTACTTCATGAGCTGAAATCTTAAGCACAGACTGCTGAGCTGAAGATAAATTATCATAAGCAGTACGGATAGTTAATTGAATCCATCTAGCAATAGAATGGACCGAAATGTGGAGGAAACTTCCACGGCATGTCCCACAACAGACACCTGAGTAGATTAATCCACGGTCTTTGTGGAGATAGAAATGCTACCAACAGAATTTTGCATTGAGATTGTTTTAACTTGAGCAATATCTGCTGAATCAACGGCGCTGGAAGATACGCATATAAAATCATTCCGTCTCACGCGATCAATAGAGCGTGTACTGCAAACGTTCGAGGATCCGGACATGGTGACACATACGTCTGCAACTGATTGTTGAGATGCGTCGCAAATAGGTCCATCATTGGCCGCTCTCATTGGTAGCAAATCTGATTGAATACTCGTTTGTTGAGAGTCCATTCTGACGGCAACAAGCAACCACTCCGACGACCCGGAATATGATGGACCGATAGAACGTTCTAGTACAAACAGAAGGATTCATTCTGTTAACTTGAATAACAGAATGGAATGAGTGCCCCCTGGTCCGAATAGATGCTATTACCATCGTATTGTCGGACAGAATTTGCACGTGAGCATTCTGAATAACATTCATCCAATGATGTAGCGCAAGCCAAATTGACATCATTTCTTGATGTTTATGTGCTTGATTTGGAACAGCAGATCCCGAAGACCCTGGCACTTCAAATCTGTTGGACTCAATGTTGCGTCCCAACCTGTTTGACTGGCATCCGTCAAAACTGTAAAACTCAGATGCAGAATTGCAGTGGAACTCCCTGAGTTAACCACTGAATATCTGCCCAAGCCTGAATCTCTTGTTTCACTTGATTTGACAAGAGGATGTCCGTATCGAGCGAATGAATCTTCACCCTCCAATTCTGGGACAGAAAAAATTTGGAGAGGACGAGTGCGTAGCTGCCCCATCGGAATAAAATCCACGGCAGCTCTGCACAAACCTATCAGTCTCATGAATTCTCTCACTGTAACTTTGTCTGAGTGAAGACAATAGTGAGCGTAACAACTGATTAATTTCGCTCTGGTCAACGGCAGACGAACGAGACTGTTGTGCGTCTTGAAGCTCATCCCCAGGTGGGTGAACGACTTGGACGGCACCAGATCCGACTTCTCCTCGTTTACTTATGAAATCGAGACGTCGGAGCAATAGAAGCAGATTCTGCACATCGTTTTGAAGCATTAACTCGTTGCCGTACCTCTGAAGAATGTCGTCCAGGTAGGCCGACGTTACCACAGACGAATGAGCTCGGAAATGACTCATTTCCGAGTTCATTATTCGAGTGAAAGCCCAGGGTGCTAGATTCAGACTGAAGCACATTGCTCGGAGCTGATTCACAACTCCTATGAACGCCGGATGTACCACGACGTGAAAGTACGCATCCTTGAGATCTATGCATGTAGCATAGTCGTTCACCCGAATACTCGCTCTGACTGATCGGATGGTCTCCATATAGAATTTTGGAGCCACGATCAGCTTGTTTATCCAGCTCAGATTTCTGAGTGGACGGAACGAGCTGTCTGGTTTCGGAACCAGAAAAAGATGGTTGTAGAAACCTGGAGATTCCTGGCTTTCTACGATCTCTATCGCGATCTTCTCCAGAAGAGACGGGACTTCTGATGGAAGTGAGCCTCTTTTCTGCAGACTTGACGGAAGCTGAGTCCATCTTGGACTTCGAGTTAACAGAGGTTTTCCTTTAAAGCACAATTTAGTCCTTCTGAAATCACCCCTCGAACCCAAGGGTCGTCTGTAATCGACTCCCAATTGGTTGAGAAACTTGACAGTCTTCCTCCCACTGGAACATGATAGAGGTTAATACCATCACCTCCTGGTCCTGCGAGGCTTGCGGAAAGAGAAACCATGTCCTCCATGGCCCGCACCTCGCCCCGTCGACCTAGGGGTGTCTGACCGGTTGTCTCGGCCAGTATTATGGCCCCTACCTGAGTCGGTACCCTGACGGTCTCTAGAGTAAGACCTAGAGGATGCATAGGAACCTCTATAGGAACTTCCCTTGGACGTATTCGCCCCAGAAGTGCCTGTCCTACTCTTCTCCACTGAATCCGACTTTTTGGAAGCGGATTTGAATAGCAGAGAGTCTGAAGCTTTCTTAGTTATCTGATCATAGAGTCGCTCCGGTCTCCGGAGAGCTTCTCTTAGACGGCAAGCTTTCCGCAATCTGAGAGAGTTTTTCTCCTAAATATCCATGTGCATGGATGTAGCTAGGGCCGCGTCACGTCTAACCAACTCCAGATTTGCCACTAAAAGTGCGGAGTTATACGTGGAGAATGTATCCGGAAATGAAAGAACTCTTAAGGAGGTTTGTACATCCTGGAATTCTTTTTCTTCCGAGACGTAATGATAACGCTCTGGAAAGGTGATCTGCGTACGATAATGCGTCTAAGCTAGCCCTGCTAAACGATATTGTCATTTCCAACGTCATGGTAGGAATTGACATAGACGATGGTATAGACAATACTAGGTCTTTGGCCTAGTCGTCTAGACGCAGAGGAACTCTCGGAATGCTCTGTCCTGCCGTTTCGAATTTATTCCTTGAATTGATGAAAGGCAGATGTAGAGAATTTGCCGATAAGAAACCGGACCTGCCTGTTTTGGTAGCAAGTTATATATATAGCGTCATTCAATAGTTCAAATGTCCGTGAGACATTTCTGGACTGTGACGGAAACTCAGGGACGATGTCCCTAAACCGATAAAGAATTCTGTGTCCAGTGACGCTATCAGTCTCTTATCCGGCAACGCAGCATTTTGGTTCGGAGGACCAACGTCAGATAATAATGCCAGATGCACTCTATGGCAATTTATGTTGTTCCGAAAGGGAAAATTACAACTCCTCCGTATCCCTTTCGCCATCCTGTCAGACCACTTGTAATTCTTGGTCGTCCGTACCTGAACCTGCAGCGTAACGTACCGACCCAGCTTCCTCAGATAATTCCTGATCTGACAGAGTTTCTGTCGGTTGCTGGGATGCTGCGATAATTTGTGCTATCTGCAATAGCATGTCCGTAACGGAGGCCTGTGGAGCTGCGGTCTTACAGGATTTAGCCGCTGGAAGCTCCTTGGACGTTGACTCCTGCATACTTCTTTTATGCAAACGTCCGGAGTATGAAGGCCTCATATCCTTGGCTACCAGATGGCGTGACCTGATCACCATGGAATGCCTGGTCGGCAAGGTTGGCTGGATATCACTGGTCACATAGCCAAGGTGCGGTTGTGTGTGCTGCCGTGAGGATGAGGAAGCCCATAGAGCAGTCTCTCCGGACTGTCTATATAACGGAGCATCCCGAGCAGTGGACGTATGCTCTGACTGAGGAACGTTTTGTACCACAACATCTGGGCCCAGATGTCCTACGAGAGAGGGACCTCTCTCGCTCGCAGCACGGATGGACCTGGATGAGCTAGGAACCGGACTAATAGGCTTCCTCCATACCATCCTCGTATCTGTCATCACTGGGTGTGCACTTTGTGTTTTTATAGTGCTCGCATCACCCAAATCTCCTTCCTGGACCACAACGGACGAACCCGATGAATGGTCACTACACCGGGCGAGCTAGCGGACGCGAAAGCCGTCGATCCTACTTGGGACCTCTTAGGCAATTGACGTATCTGCATGAGCACTTTTACCGCTAGCTCTTCATTTGACTGTGACAACAGAAGCACACTTTTCGAAGACATCACGGTAACATCACCCCGTTCATGTTCCTCAATGAGGCCTGTGGAGCCGCGGTCTTATGTAACTAGCCGCTGGAAGCTCCAGGGACATTCATTCCGGCATTTATATAATATGCGAACATCCCAACTCGAAAGGCCTCGTGTCCTTGGCTAGGGGATGGAGTGACCTGGTCGACGTGTATTCGCCGGTCGGCAATGCAGGAGCACCAGGGACGTTCATTCCTGCATTTATATAATATGCGAACGTCCCCTGGAAATATGTGGTCACATAGCCAAGGTGCGGTCGTGTGTGCTGACGTGAGCATGAGGAAGCCAATAGAACAGCCGCGACGGACTGTCTATGCGAAGGAGCGTCCCGAGCAGGAGGAGTGGACGTATGCGCCGACTAATGAACGAACATACAACAACATCGCGGCGCAGATGTTGATGTAAGAGAGAGGGGGGCCTCTCTCGCTCGCGGTCCGGATAGACCTGGATGAGCTAGCTACCGAACTGACAGGCTTCCTCCATACTATCCTCGGATCCGTCGTTGCTGGGTGTGCACATTCGATGTTTAAAGTGCTCGCATCACCCAAACTGCTTCCCTGTACCGCAACGGATGAACCCGGCTGCCGAGCCATTCATTGAATGATCGCTACACCGGGCGGACTAGTGGACGATCAATGCCTTCGATCCTACTAGGGAACTTCTGCAATTGTCGTATTTCCATGAGCACTTAGCTGCTAGCCCTAATACTGCAACGACAGAGGCACACTTGTTGAAGACATCACGGAAACATCACCCTGTTCTTGTTCTTCTGAAAAAGAGACTGATAAAGTAGAGTGACCCTGCGGCGAGAGGACCGGAATGGACCCCTCACCGCTAACAAAATACCGTGACACACGTTTCCAACGTTGTCATTCCAATCAGCACACACTGAGCAAGAATTAGTGCGAATACATTGACTACAAGAAACACAATAAACATGAGAATTAGAGGAAGATTTCCTTGTATTACAATTTGAACAATATTTTTTCATCATGTAAATATGTACACAGTCATAGTACTCGCACTAACCCTTGAAACAAAGATACATAATATAATATAATCCATTATAACATTTCGAAAAAATAACTTAAAAAAAAAAAAAAAATTTGAAAAAATTTTCAGAAAAGCCCAAGTTCCCAATGTGAACAATAAGCCCAAATGGATCCCAAAAAAGCCTAAGTGTGGACAAAATTTTTTAAACTATTTCAAATGAAAGTGTCAATGACACTGTAGCTCAACTTGTCAAGACATGTACATGTATAGTATGTGACACAGCAATGACAAACATCTAGGTAATGACCTGATAACAAAGGTACATATAAAGTATTGTAACGGCCTGTACATAAATACTGACCGTAGCCTGTAGCAAATGTATAGGTAAAGTATTGTAAAGGTGGGTGACAGTCAGATGCAAAACTAGAAAGAAATCTTTGAGTCCCAGAGTGGGTCTGACTGAACCCCAAAATATTTGTTCTCATAGCACAGTGATAACAAAGGCACCCCAAAACACACTCATTCCTGTCCCAAGGTGAAAACAAAGGTACCCAAGAAGTTTCGTGAAGATCAGTTCATAAATATGAGCTGTATAGAAGTCGTGACAAAAAACTGATTGGACCTAATTTCGGTACAAAATGGCCACTGGCAGCCATCTTGAATTTTGGACCGCACTCAGAAACACTCGTTCTCGTCCCAAGGTGATAACAAAAGTATCCAAAAAGTTTTGTGAAAATCGGTTGATAAATACAGCCTCTAGCCCGAGCCGTATTGACATGTGCACTTACAGTGTATAAGTAGCACTAAATAAATCAAAATTTATCTAATTTGCATAATTTCTGCACGAGAAAAAAAACCTGTACTGTATGTGATGTATTCCATTTTACTAAACATTCATACAAAAATTTATTCAAATCAGAACTTTCATACAGAAGTTCTGTACAAAAGACTGATTGCACTAATTTTGGTACAAAATGGCTGCTGGTGGCCATGTTGAATTTTGGACCACACCCCAAAACACCCATTCTCATCCCACGGTGATAACAAAGGTACCCAAGACGTTTCGTAAAGATTGGTTCATAAATACGGCCTCTAGCCTGAGACGTATAGAAGTTGTGTACAAAAAACTGATTAGACCTAATTTCGGTACAAAATGGCCACTGGCAGCCATCTTGAATTTCAGACTGCACTCAGAAACACTCGTTCTCATCCCAAGGTGATAGCAGAAGTACCCAAGAAGTTTCGTGAAGATCGGTTGATAAATACAGCCTCCAGCCCGAGCCGTATTGACATGACATGTGTACTTACTGTGTGTAAGTAGCACTGAAAAATTCAAAGTTCATCTAATTTGCATAATTTCTGCATGAGAAAAAAACCTGTATTATATGTGATGTATCCCATGGTACTAAACATTCACACAAAAAATTATTCAAATCAGAGCTTTCGTGTGGAAGTTCTGCGCAAAAATCTGATTGCCCCTAATTTTGAACAAAATGGCTGCCAGTGGCCATCGTGAATTTTGGACCGCACCCAAAAACACTCGTTCTCATCCCATGGTGATACCAAAGGTACCCAAGAAGTTTCGTAAAGATTGGTTCATAAATGCGGCCTCTAGTCCAAGCCGTATTGGCATTTGCACCGACAGTGCTGAAAGTAAGTAACACTAAATACATCAAAGTTAGTCTAATTTGCATAATTTACATACGAGAAAAAAACCCGTATTATATGTGATGTATCCCATGGTACTAAACATTCATACATACAAAAAAATTATTCAAATCAGCGATTTCATATGGAAGTTCTGTGCGAAAAACAGATTTCTGCATCATCTGTACAAATTGGCGGCTGGCAGCCATATTGAATTTCGGACCAGACCCCAAAACACTCGTTCTCGTCCCACGGTCATAACAAAGGTACCCAAGAAGTTTCGTAAAGATAGGTTCATAAATACGGCCTCTAGCCCGAGCCATAGCAGCTTGGCACTTACAGCTCTGAAAGTAACACTAAATAAATCAAAGTCAGTCTAATTTGCATAATTTATGCACGAGAAAAAAACCCGTATTATATGTGATGTATCCCATGGTACTAAACATTTATACAAAACTTTATTCAAATCAGAACTTTCATACAGAAGTTCTGTACAAAAAACTGATTTTTGCATCATCGGTACAAAATGGCCGCTGGCAGCCATCTTGAATTTTGGACCACACCTAAAAACACTCGTTCCCGTCCCAGGGTCATAACAAAGGTACACAAGAAGTTTCGTAACGATCGGTTCATAAATACGACCTCTAGCCCGAGCCATAGCCAATTGTTGATGTACGGACAGACGGACAGACGGATGGACGGATGGATGGACGGACAGATGGACGACGGGCCATGACAATAGCTCAAATTTGACTTCGTCAAAGTTGAGCTAAAAATTAATGTAACACTTACGGACAATATTAATGTATCTTGCTTATGAACTGGACTAAGCAGAAGACAAGTAATCACTATCAGAAGTAACCGTTGTCAACATAAACAAAAAGTGTACAAAAACTGGAAACATGACTCCAGGCACTGATAAACATGGCCCGAAATCAGTTACCAATTTAAACACTATCTGATGCAAAACAGAGACTTCTAGAGAAGAAACTGCAGAACATCAGATGGTAGATGGAGACCAAAATGCCTAAACACCCAAGGGTGAGGACGTAAACATAGGGAAAAACCGAATATTATTGTGTTACCAAGCCAAAACTCCCAAGAAATTTTAGTAATCAACATCACAAAAAATATGCCACAAGAATGGGAGAATAGCTAGAGGGAATAAAGGAAAGGGAGAGAGGAAACACTGAACAACAATGGTACATTCATAGCAAGAATGACAGCATTAGGGTCATGCCTTGAAAATAGGCAACATGAAATAATTTCGTAAAAAAAATTATAAGTTACACCCCCGAACATTTCCTGCCACTGTTTCTTCCTCTCATCCTTCTAGTTCCTCCTTAGATCCACCATTTCTCTCATAATTATGTGTCTGGCATCATTTAAACTGAGATTTACAAGCACAAATATCAATGAGATGTAACTGATGTAAGGGCCAAACAAAGAATGATAATTGCGCCAATTTCGAGACCTCCTTGACACTGCGCATGTGCAGTGGAGTAAAAGTATGAAGGACCATATAGGACATGTAATTTTTGGTTTTTGATGCAAATTTGGGGGATTGGGGGGTAAAATTTGTGTTTGGCCCTAAATATTTAAGAGTTAGCACCAGCTAAGTCTGGGTCATTGGTACAGTATAAAAATATAGCCCTGTACGCCTATGCAATGAATACCTGGACTTGAATAAATACCTATATTATGGTCATGATATAGCTGTATATGCTGAAAGTGACCTTAAATATCAGTAATTAATTTATTCTCTATCATTCTGTCTGTTTGTCAATGTGTGGGATTTGTCAACAAACGAGGGTAAGCTTCCAAATCCATGATTTCACAATTTTTCCAACATATCTGTTTCAGATACAATGAAATACATGTAATATGAGTTACTGTCACACACAAATTAGTTGTTTATTTGATATGGTTTAAACCATCTAGAGAGCTAGTATACATAGTGATGGGTACAGTTCAAGTCAAAATGAGTTGATTAAAGGGATGTTGAACAGCTTGTTAATATTTCTTGCATTACAATACCACTTTGCTATTTACTGACAGAAGGATTTCACAGAGGGTTTCCCTGACGGTATTTATTTATTGGTGTTTATGGTCACATACTTATCCACAATGGCTAATCATGACCCTGATAGTTTTACGGGTGGGGGAAGTCGGAGGACCCAGAGAGAAACACCGAGCAACTGTCAGCTCAACATTCTAATTATGTTCAAGCTCCGCTGAAGCAGAGTACCAGTGGTTGAAGACATGTGGACCATTGACATGCAGTATGCCTCAGTACATGGCATTATAGTGCCCCCAACCGGGATAAAGTGGCTTGCCCAAGGACATCACCTGGATTGTTCCAGATAGGGATCAAACTCAGGACCTCTATCATACAAGTCAAACAATCTACCACTGAGAAAATGCACTTTCTTTCCTGGCGGTATTCATATTTGTATGGCCAAACTGGTGTTGGATAACACGGAACACCAAAACATATAACACAAAATTTGTTCCCCAATGATTTTTGAAAGCAGTTATGGAAAGCTCAAAGAGCTCTTTCCTTTTTGTTTTTGGACAAGTGAGTTTTCACTCAAAGTCATTTTTGGCAGACAGTGCTATTTTTAAGTGGCCAAAGCACATGTTTCATTAAGTCCCAGAACATAACTAAAGCTGGATCTATTGATTAAACATCTCTGAAGATACAATGAAATACATGTAATATGAGTTGTATTTGAGACACTTTGCAAAGCAAAGCGTCTCAAATCAACCCATTCCAAAATGATAGTAGAGAGTAACCAAAGTTGGATAATTTGGGTATTTCCAAATGGTACACTTATTCTCACTCTCATTGTGCTTGAGGGTTAAATGTGAGATTGAAAAGGTATACCAATCTTACTCAGAGAAGGTGAGTACAGAAAAGTACGAAATTAATCAGAAAATGAATTTTGTCTGACGGTACTAATATTTGTACGAGCAAAACTGGTACTGGATTTATTTATTTATTAGGTTTTAACAACACATTAACAGCCAAGGTCATATTATGTCGGTGACAGTTGTAGGAGTGGAGGAAGCCGGAGTACCCAGAGAGAACCACCGAGCAATGACGAGCAGCTGCCAGCTCCCCAACATAGTGCCTCCGCACTGTAGCACAGGCAGGGTTAGATTGGTTGAAGATATGCACACCATCGACGTGCAGTATGCCTTAGTACACGGTGTCATGGTGTCCCCATGCGGACAATCGGGGTGAAGTGATCAGGACATAATTAGAATATATCCGACAGAATACAATGTCAATACAATCAGGGTTAAGGACAGATACAATATGTCTTATATATTCCAATTATGTCCCAATCATGAAAGGCAGCAACTTGAAATTTTCAGAATGTTTCCTACTGTCCCTGCCCGACAGTTTTTTATCTTTGTAAAGTGCCGAGACCTCGTGGAAATACCGTGGATCAGGTGGAAACCGAAGGCACGATTTGTCCCTACTTTATTCTCAACTCAACGACTTTTCCATTCATTATTTACCTGTCATCGGCTGAGTTAGGTATTATATTTGTCTATTTGATGAACTTTTCAACCTTAACTATTTGCGGCATCATGAAAGGCCACTGCACAGTTACCAATATATTCAGGGATTTATTTTACGAAAATAACAATTATTCCGACTATACCCACATGGGAACTCCTAAATATGCCAAGGGTTAAACTTTTGATAATGACAAATAAAACAGAAGTGGTCATGCTATGCTTGCTGCAAGCAGGCATAGAAAACATTCAGCGCTCAATGAATTGGGAATAGAGTAAATTGTCACTTAAACTTACGAAATTCTGAAAAAATGAGTTTTTTGGGATGGCATCTACCATTATGCATCTGAGACAGGGATTGCGTTAAACTTTACAGCAACCTTATAACAGAAAATATTCTTGGAATTGAACGGTGAATCCGAATTTCGAAAGCATTTTCGGATATTCTATTCCAAACTACCACTGCACGCTTATCAATATTCAGTGATTTTATGAAAATTAAAATTATTCCGACCATACCCATATGGGCAGTCTTGAATCTTCCAACGGTTAAACTTTTAATAATGACATATAAAACAAAAGTTGTCATACTAGTTGACAAGTTGACTGCTGCATACAGCCATAGAAAATGTTCAGTGCTTAATCAATTAGGAATGGAGTAAAAACTTACCAAATTCTGAAAACGAGAGTTTTTTTGGACTGCACCTATCTTTATGCAAACAGAACGAGCATAGGGTTAAACTTTACAACCAAACTTACAACAGCAAATATGCTCGGTAGGCAATTGTAAATACGAACATGTAAATCATTTTTCGATATTCCTTTTGAAAATGGAAGAAAAGTGAGTTCCAAATTAGCCAATTTTATGAAGAATTTTAGGGCACTCAAATTCAAGGCCCGAAAACTGGGTGAAGGTTAAAACTTTGAATAAAATATATAACAGCAAAATTGTTCTTGGATGAAGGCCCAATCCTCTCATGGAAAAGGTTTTGAGACAATATGACTCCAGTGCTGAGAAAGTACATGTAAACGTTAGAGAAAATAACAATTATTCTGACAGTACCCTTATGGGAAGTCTCAAATCTGCCAAGGGTTAAACTTTTAATAATAACATATAGAACAAAATTTGTCATACTTTGACTGCTGCAAGCAGCTATAAAAAACATTCAGAGCTCAAGCAATTAAAAATGGAGTAAATCGCCACCTAAATTTACCAAATTCTGAAAAATTGGAATTTTTTTGGACGGTGCCTACTTTTATGCAACCAGAATGGGATAGGGTTAAACTTTACAACCAAACTTACAACAGGAAATATGCTCGGTAGTCAATTGTGAATACGTACACAAAAAGTGTTTAAAATTAACCTTTTTCCAAAATGATGGAAAAAGCAACCAAAGTTGGCTAATTTTGGTATTTTCAAATGGTACTCATATTCTCACCCTCATTGTGCTTGAGGGTTAAATCTGAGATTAAAAAGTAAACAGTAACTTTCTTCCGCAATCATTGTTGCATCTATCCAAACCAAAATAATTGTTACAACAACCTTGTTATTAGAGAAATTTGCCCTTGAAGTTGGTCAATTTTGAAGAAAAATTCGATATTCATGTCATTTTTGGCCAGTGGGGGTTAAAGTTGAAAGATCTGAGTGGTGATTGTGGTGTATCATATTATGCTCTAAATGTGTGGAAAATTTGAGCTAAATAACTGTAAACAATTTTGAGACATTCGAAAAATGGTGAAATTTTGAAGGTTTTGGCAGAATATTTTGAAAACACGCGTTTTCACAGATATGACGATACCGCATTTCACGAGATTTTATGACATTACATAAGTGTGCCAATTTGGTCAAAATTGTACAGCTTGTTTTTGAGCGGTTCAACAGACAAAATTCAGGGAGGAAAAAAAAAAATTAAAAAAAAATAAAAAAAAAAAAAATAAAAAATAGAGAAGAAAAATTTTGAAAAAGAAGAATAACAATAGTCTTTCCCAAACTGGGTTTGGGAAAGCCTTATGATTTTCAAGAAGTCATCTTCCATCCAGCAATGCTATAACAGTGAGAAAACACAAGTTTCAATGATTCCCCTCTATTTCCATCCATGCCAAATGTCTATTCTGTGTCAAATATATTCTGGAATTCTTCCCCTCATACCACCTTAAAGACTGAAATGGTAAACACAGGTAAATGTTTTAGTATCAGTTATTTGTGTCCATTCTTTGGGCAGACATTGATACAAACTCCTGCCAATACACTCAGTTTCTTTTATCTAAAGGAATCATGTGAGAATAAGTAGCCTCTGGTGAATAATTTATAGTATGAAAATAAAAATCAAATAAATCGATTTAAATCAAAAAAATCTAATTTAAATCAAACTAGAGTGATGTCATGCATGCAGCCCAACTGTCCCAGCAATGGCAATGCTTAGACACAAAATAGTCGGAGCCATTACGTGAGTTTAAAAGAAAGTTCCGCATGAAGTGACTGGAAAGAGTTAAAAATGCATATTGGAGGAAAGAGAGAGAAAAAAAATGCCTAATTGGCGGGGGCAGGGCAGGGCAATAACTTCAACAATTTTCATTGGATGATTGTGATCCTCAAACTTGACCTGGAGGCATGTACTGAAAAGAATTGAAATCTGTTAACTTTTGTTTAAGTTATGGCATAAAGAAAGTTCGGACAAACAGATGGACTGACGAATGGTCGGATGGACTGAGACGGACTGACAGATAGACAGACAGAGCGAGGTCTGTGCTATATCCCTCTCTTGGGGGAGGGGATAATGAAAGTGTCAATGACGCTGTAGCCTAACTTGTGTATGTGTTGTGTTTGATGAAAAGGAGAATGTTTAATGTTTATGAAAGGATTATGAAATAAGACAAGAATTGTGATAATTGGGAATATGTTAATTTCTGTTCCCTGTATGCTATGTTTTGAATAAAAATAATATGAGGTGTACACGGTACTAAGGAGCTGAGGGGTGGGTTAATATGACCTCACAGTTAATGTATGTGGCCCTCACAGTTAACGTATGTCAATGAAAGTTACCAAGTTACAGTGAAATTATTTCAAAATGAGTCATCCTATCAAGTTACATTGAAATCCCTTCATAAATATGGCCTGTAGACTGTGCTAAAGGTTTTCGGGCTTCAGGCCTGTGTAGCCACGACGGTAGACCGATTGCAACTAAAAGAGAACGTCCTCATCTCGACATTATACTGAGTCATTCTACTAAGTTACAATGAAATCCCTTCACAAATACAACCTGTAGTCTGTACTAAAGATTTTTGGGTTTTGGGCTCGGGAAACCATCATGGTTGAATGATCGCGACCAAAAGTGGGCGTTGTCATCTGGGCATAATCTGGAGTGATCCTACGAAGTTACAATGAAACCCCTTCATATATATGACCTGTAGACTGCGCTCAAGGTTTTGGGGGGTTCGAGCCCCTGAAGCAATCACAGTTGACCAATCACAACCAAAAGGGGATGTAATCATCTAGGCATTATATGGAGTCAACCTAACAAGTTACAATGAAATCCTTTCATAAATATGACCTATAGACTATGCTAAAGGTTTTGGGCCTGGACAGCCATCAAGGCTACAATGAAATCTTTCCATAAATGTGACCTATAGACTATGCTAAAGGTTTTGGGCCCGGGCAGCCATCAAGGCTGAATGATCGCGACCAAAAGGTACGTTCTCATCTAGACATTATTTGGAGTCCTCCTACCAAGGTACAATGAAATCCCTTCATAAATATCACCTGTAGACGGTGCTAGAGGTTTTTGGGCTTCAGGCCCCTGTAGCTGTCACAGTTGCCTAATGGTGTCCAAAAGGGGCTGTTCTCATCTAGTCATTATACGAAGTCAACCTACCAAGTTACAATGAAAGCCCTTCATAAATATAAACTGAAGACTGTGCTAGAGATTTTTGGGCTTTGGGCTCGGGCAATCATCACGGTTGAATGATCGCAACCAAAAGGGAACATCCTCATCTGGGCATCATCTGGAGTGATCCTACGAAGTTACAATGAAATCCCTTCATAAATATGACCTGTAGACTGTGCTCAAGATTTTCAGGCTTCGGGCACCTATAGCCATCACAGTTGACCAATCATGACCAAAAGGGGATGTCATCATCTAGGCATTATATGGAGTCAACCTAACAAGTTACAATGAAATCCTTCCATAAATACGACGTACAGACTATGCTAAAGGATTTTGGGCTCGGGCAGCCATCAAGGCTGAATGATCGCGACCAAAAGGGGTCATTCTCATCTAGACATTATTTGGAGTCATCCTACCAAGCTACAATGAAATCCCTTCATAATTATGACCTGTAGACTGTTCTAAAGGTTTTCGGGCTTCGGGCCCTTGTAGCTGTCACAGTTGTCCAGTTGTGTCCAAAAGGGGACGTTCTCATCTAGACATTATATGAAGTCAAACCTACCAGGTTACAATGAAATTCCTTCATAAATATCACCTGTAGACTGTGCTAAAGGTATTCGGGCTTTGGGCTCAAGCAGCCATAATGGTTGAATGATCGCAACCAAACAGGGACATTTTCATCTAGGCATCATCTGGAGTGATCCTACGAAGTTACAATGAAATCCCTTCATAAATATGACCTGTACACTGTGCTCAAGATGTTCGGGCTTCGGGCACCTGCATCCATCACAGTTGACCAATCACAACCAAAAGGGGATGCCATCATCTTGGCATCATATGGAGTCAACCTAACAAGTTACAATGAAATCCTTCAATAAATACGACCTATAGACTATGCTAAAGGTCTTTGGGCTCGGCAGCCATAAAGGCTGAATGATCGCGACCAAAAGGGGATGTTCTCATCTAGACATTACTTCGGGCCCCTGTATTTATTTATTTATTTATTGATGTTTAAGGTCACATACTTATGCACAATGGCTAATTATGACCGTGACAGTTTTACGGGTGGAGGAAGCCGGAGTACCCGGAGAGAACCACCGAGCAACGACGAACAGCTGCCAGCTCCCCAACATCGTAACTCCACACTGCAGCACAGACAGGGTTAGATTGGTTGAAGACATGCGTACCATCGACGTGCAGTACGCCTTAGTACACGGCGTCATCGTGCCCCCAGGCGGGCAATGGAGATGAAGTGTCTTGCCCAAGGACACAACGCGGTTGCCGCAGGAGGGATTTGAACCGAGGACCTCTCGGCTTGCAGCCTGCGCCTCTACCTACTGAGCCACCGCGCTCCCTCAGGCCCCTGTAGCCGTCACAGTTGCCCAATCATGTCCAAAAGGGGATGTTCTCATCTAGACATTATATGAAGTCAACCTACCAAGTTACAATGAAATCCCTTCATAAATATGACCTGTAGACTGTGCTCAAGGTTTTCGGGCTTTGGGCTTGGGCTGCCATCATGGTTGAATGATCGCAACCAAAGGGAACAATCTCATATAGGCATCATCTGGAGTGATCCTACAAAGTTACACTGAAATCCCTTTATAAATATGACCTGTAGACTGTGCTCAAGATTTTCGGGCTTCGGGCACCTGTAGCCATCACTACTGACCAATCACGACCAAAAGCGGATGTCATCATCTAGGCATTATTTGGAGTCATCCTACCAAGTTACAATGACATCCCTTCATAAATATGACCTGTAGACTGTGCTAAAGGTTTTTGGGCTTCAGGCCCCTGTAGCCATCACAGTTGCCCAATCAGGACCAAAAGAGGACTTTCTCATCTAGACATTGTATGAAGTCAACCCACCAAGTTACAATGAAATTCCTCAATAAATATGACCTGTAGACTGTGCTAAAAGTTTTCGGGTTTTGGGCTCAAGCAGCCATCACGGTTGATAGATCATGCCCAAAAGGAGACGTTCTCAACTAGGCATTATACAGAGGCATCCTACCAAGTTACAATGAAATCCCTTCATAAATACGACCTGTAGACTGTGCTAATGGTTTTCGGGTTTTGGGCTCGGGCAGCCAAACTGATTGACTGATCGTGACCAAAAAGGGATGTTCTCATCTAGGCATGACCCCAAACCCGCATATAAAATCTCAAGACGATCAGAGAAGAACTGCGGGGTGTAGCCCGTGCTAAAGGAAAATGTGAACTGACTCACAGACTTCTGCACGTGTGATGGCAATAGCTTTTTGTTGACTATGTCAAGTTAAGCTAAAAACAATCCAATTATAAATGTGACCTGTAGTCCATATCAAAGAAGAATGCTGATGCACAAATGCAATAAATTCAAAGGTTTAGAAACAGTTTCTGATGGAAATGAAAAGAAAATCGATAGCTCCTATCTTTGTCACCCTGAATTTGCATACCAAGTTTCAAAACAACCTGATAATGAATGCACCCTCTGAGGCGGGCCAAAGGAAGATGTTAATGCATAAATGTTTGACGGTCACTGCTAGTGGCAATGTTTTTTTCTTCTAGAAATTCATAAAAATTCCCTGTAGAGAGTGCAAATGGGATAAGTTGCTGCACAAATGCACTAAGTTCAAAGGCTGGCACTAACAACAATAATTTTCTAAGGAAATGACAGAAAATCACTAGCTCCCATCTAGAGGTCACCCCGAACATGCATACTAAGTTTCAAAGCGATCCAATAATAAATGTGCCCAGTTCGGCATGCAAGAGGAATATACTGATGCCTGACGAAATTAAGTTCAAAGGTTTTTGCCAAGTTAATGCCATTGACAAAGTTTTTTGATGGAAATGGAAGAAATCGATAGCTCCCATCTAGAGGTCACCCTAAAAGAGTTTCAAAGCAATCCGATCATAAATGTGCATGGTAGGATTTGCCAATATTGATGCCTGGCTAAACTAAGTTCAAAGGTCATTGCCAGAGGCAACATTTTTTGATGGAAATGGATGAAAATCGATTGTTCCCTCTAGAGGTCACCCCAAACAAGCATACCAAGTTTCAAAGCGATCCAATCATAAATGTGCCCTGCATGGTGTGCCAAGGGGAAATATTAATGCATACTTGCATTAAGTTCATCGAAGGTCATTGCCAACAGCAACTATTTTTGATGGAAATGGAAGAAAATCGATAGCTCCCATCTAGAGGTCACCCCAGACAAGCATACCAAGTTTCAATGTGATCCTATTATAAAAGTGCCCTGTAGGGCATGCCAAAGGAATATATTGATGTGTGACTAAACTAAGTTCAAAAGTTGTTGCCAGCGCAACATTTTTGGATGGAAATGGAAGAAAATCAATATATCCCATACAGAGGTCACCCCAAACAAGCATACCAAGTTTCAAAGTGATTCAATCTTTAAATGTGCCCGGTAGGGTGTGGCAAAGGAATATATTGATGCTTGACTAAACTAAGTTCAAGTTCAGCTAAAAACTTGATTATTTTCCAAGAAAGATGAAGGTAAACAGAAGAGTACGAAAATAGGATGAATGTTCACTCACATGTTGTTATCCCTCTGAACACTAAAGTCAAATACCAAAATTTAAAGAAGCATTTTTCATTGAAAATTGCAACTAGGAATTCAACCAATGCAATTTTCTTTGGCAGTGCTAACAAATTTGAATTGGTTATATTCCTAGTTGCCTCAAGGGAAAGATTTGCAAGTTGAAATTTTGATATTTCACATCAGTGTGCAGAGTTTTTTTATTGTGTTTATTTGCGTTTAACGACATCATTGTATTGTCTGTGTCCTCCTTGCAGAAGAAAACAAACTGTGGGTTTTCTTGCATGTAGTCCAGCATTGTGGAGTGGAGTCAGTTCCTGATTGTCTGTGTGGATACAGTGGCTCCAGTAATTGCATTATAGGGAGGGGGGGGCACTTTGCAGAGCTGTAGCCCCACTCTCAAAGTTCCATGGTCTGCTCTGTGACTATCATGGAATTCCATGGAAATCCATGGAAAACAATGGAATTTATATAAAATCCATGGCAGACCATGGAAAACTTAGAAAATCACCATGGAATTCCATGGTTCTTTTTTGCCCAAACCATGGAAATTAACATGGAAACCATGGAAATTAGCATAGAAAACCCTGGAATGTTTGAACTTAGAAATTTTCTGTTACAATTTGCAGTGACTTTAAAAACTCTTTGCAAATTTGCACTCTGGAAAACCATGGAAATCAATAATTAAGCATGGAAATTTTGTACTTAGAAAATTTTGATTCAGAAATAGGCAACCGTTAAACATCTGCAAAGGTTAATTTTTCAAGGTTTACAAGCGCTGCACTAAGATCCCTGATTCCTCAGTGAATTGCCTTCAATTAAGCCATGGTGAGTGGATAGCCATTAGGGCTTTTCTTTTAAGGTTTTTAACAAATGACAAAAATGGTATTGAATGAAGCCATTGGCTGAATTTTATAAGCAACAATTCATACCTCCATGCAAACGATAGGAAATATGGCACATGTTCTCACCTTTCCATGACAATAAATTGTTCCCATATGAAAATATAAAATTAAGTGGTTCTCAAGGTTGAAGATTTTCAGCATAAATAAATAGCTATCCAATGGCTTTATGCATTTATATGTTAGGATGTTGACATTTTCCTGTTTTCCAAG
The DNA here is from genome assembly GCA_031216915.1 of Pictodentalium vernedei. Classification (NCBI taxonomy): domain Eukaryota; kingdom Metazoa; phylum Mollusca; class Scaphopoda; order Dentaliida; family Dentaliidae; genus Pictodentalium; species Pictodentalium vernedei. The sequence continues at coordinate 460,731,625 of CM062289.1, read as the reverse complement.
TTTATTATAGAACAGATATATTTGATATTGACATTTTTTCTACTTAGTGCTTAATCTACTCAATCTCTTTTAATAAAATTTGGTAGCTTGCAGATTATTCTCTGGCCATTAACCTCAAAACTGTTTACTATTTCTGTGATTCTTGTTACTCTCTCAACTAGGGCTGTCACGATCAATCGATTAATCGATTGCTGATCGGTCATGGCGAAATCGATTAGTATTTTTCATTGTCGAATAATTGGTAAATTGTATCCCATTTTAGATGTTTAATAATTAAAAGAAAATTTGATGAAAAAACTATTGTTTCTAAAGGTATTGAGTTAAGAACATCGATGTTAAACCCCAAGAAGCCGTTGGAAGCATTTGTCTTCCAGGTACATTCATCAAAGCTTTGATGTTCAGAATCTTTGAACCGTAAGTGTAATAATCAAGACCGGTCGCCAGTTGCAAAGATCGCAACTGCCGACCGGTCTTGATTATTACACTGACGGTTCAAAAGTTCAGAACATCAAAGCTTTGAATGTACCTAAAAGTTGATCGTCTTCGTTGTTTACTTGAGGTAGGTCAGCTGACTTGAACTTCATTTTTATCAACTTCAAAGAGAGGGAGAGGGGTGGGGGTCATCTAGGTACGATTAATTGATTATTATCGATTATTTGTGATGATTAATCGATTCCTAAATTGAAAAATCGTGACAGCCCTACTCTCAACACCAAGACCAATATTTATCAATGTATTACTATTTAAGCTTTTACCCAACATATCTTTTTGAAAGTAAACAAAACTTTATATTACTTAAAACTTTAAAAAATTCTCGGAGAAAAAACATGTAATTATGGATAACATTAGAACTGGCTTGAGCTTTTTCCAATGATATCCATGTTTGTAAAGTTTTAATGAGAAAGTTCTGTAATATTTCAAGTCTTATTATTTACTGAAATTTTTGTCATCGCGACAGTACTTGTCTTTTTCAAATTTCTCGGATGCCATAGAATTAAGAAAGGACGCTGGTTTTGCCGTAGAATTAAGTGCTTAGATGCAACTATCTGATGAATAATTAAATAATTGAGTATTCCGTGTGTTCTGTACTGGTCTCGTATATACTTGGTTAACTAGCATTCCCTTTTTGGGGTCTGTCGGTGGCCGAGTGGTGTGCGTGGTTCAGTATAGTTTCGCTAGGCGGTTGGTGCCGAAGGAAACTCTCTCGGCGTGGGTTCAAACCCCCGCCATGCCAATGTAAACAAAACCAGCATCCTCTCTTAATTCTATGGCATCCGAGAAATTTGAAAAAGACAAGTACTGTCGCTGATTTCTTCTGAGGTGCAGTTCGTAGAATTAAGTGCTTAGATGCAACTATCTGATGAATAATTAAATAATTGAGTATTCCGTGTGTTCTGTACTGGTCTCGTATATACTTGGTTAACTAGCATTCCCTTTTTGGGGTCTGTCGGTGGCCGAGTGGTGTGCTTGGTTCAGTATAGTTTCGCTAGGCGGTTGGTGCCGAAGGAAACTCTCTCGGCGTGGGTTCAAACCCCCGCCATGCCAATGTAAACAAAACCAGCGTCCTTTCTTAATTCTATGGCATCCGAGAAATTTGAAAAAGACAAGTACTGTCGCTGATTTCTTCTGAGGTGCAGTTCGTAGAATTAAGTGCTTAGATGCAACTATCTGATGAATAATTAAATAATTGAGTATTCCGTGTGTTCTGTACTGGTCTCGTATATACTTGGTTAACTAGCATTCCCTTTTTGGGGTCTGTCGGTGGCCGAGTGGTGTGCGTGGTTCAGTATAGTTTCGCTAGGCGGTTGGTGCCAAAGGAAACTCTCCCGGCGTGGGTTCAAACCCCCGCCATGCCAATGTAAACAAAACCAGCGTCCTTTCTTAATTCTATGGCATCCGAGAAATTTGAAAAAGACAAGTACTGTCGCTGATTTCTTCTGAGGTGCAGTTGGTAGAATTAAGTGCTTAGATGCAACTATCTGATGAATAATTAAATAATTGAGTATTCCGTGTGTTCTGTACTGGTCGTATATACTTGGTTAACTAGCATTCCCTTTTTGGGGTCTGTCGGTGGCCGAGTGGTGTGCGTGGTTCAGTATAGTTTCGCTAGGCGGTTGGTGCCGAAGGAAACTCTCTCGGCGTGGGTTCAAACCCCCGCCATGCCAATGTAAACAAAACCAGCGTCCTTTCTTAATTCTATGGCATTCGAGAAATTTGAAAAAGACAAGTACTGTCGCTGATTTCTTCTGAGGTGCAGTTCGTAGAATTAAGTGCTTAGATGCAACTATCTGATGAATAATTAAATAATTGAGTATTCCGTGTGTTCTGTACTGGTCTCGTATATACTTGGTTAACTAGCATTCCCTTTTTTGGGGTCTGTCGGTGGCCGAGTGGTGTGCGTGGTTCAGTATAGTTTCGCTAGGCGGTTGGTGCCGAAGGAAACTCTCTCGGCATGGGTTCAAACCCCCATCATGCCAATGTATTCTATTATGGTTTTCATGCATTCAAGTTAAAAACAAATTCTGAGACATGACATTACTTCATGAATGCCATGGTCTATGCAGGTTTACCTTTAACATTTTTAGTGAGTTACAGGGGTTTCAACAGTTTTTGAACAAGGAGATGATACACTGGAGAGTACAAGACAAATTTTCAGTTAATATGCCACAGGCCACTCAGTAGCATATTAACAGTAATCTGCTGCTCATTTTGGGTTTTCAGCAAACCATTTTATGAATTTGTAACACATGTATAATTATTAAGGCTAAAAAAAAATAATGTTTTGATTCTCACGCCCTCCCCCATTGGATTTGAACCTCCTCATTAGACATTTTTATTATGTCATGTTTTTTTAAGAATTTGTGAAAACTTGGAATGGTCATTTTTTCACATTTCTCAAAATATAATTATTTAGCTGTGTTCGCAGTAAAGTGGTTTTTCTTGTTGCAGTTTATGGGAGAGTGCCCAGAACTCTCCCATAAACTGTAACAAGGCAAATTCTGATATACTGGATCATGATTTAATTATTTATTTATTTGCTGGTGTTTAAGGTCATATATTTCTGCACAATGGCCAATAATGGCCGCAATACAGATATAAACTCCCTCAAGCCAATCATTTAGAGCCATGTTTCCCATTTTAAAGGACTCCTACCCCAAGCATTGTTTACTGGGGCCTATTCTAATGGATCATGATGTTCTGACAGATCTATACCATTAAAAAGAACAATAAAATACAAATCCTTTTAGCTGTTATTACGGCAGTTAGTTATAAAAGGTATACTATAATTACACTAAAATATAACCTTTTCTCTTTTTCAAGTGGAAAGACAGCAAAAAGATTTACTGAGTATACTCAACCCTTTACACGAAAAAAAAAAAATCAAAATAAAACCCTCCCTCCCTCACTGATTTGAAAAAAAAATTGCCTGAGAATCAATTCATTTTTTTTATTTGGCCTAATGGACTGCTTAACAAGGAAAAAGTGGGGGGTGATTCATTATTTAAATTTTTGATGATTATTCCTAGATTTAGTGTTTGGAATCTAATATTATTGCATTTGTGGAAGTGTCCAGTCCACGGCGACTGTACTGTATATGTTAGTAAACATGGAAGTGAAGTTTACGCTCACTTAAACAAAGATGCCAGTGGAACAGGCTCTATGAGCTGCTCCCACTGACATCTATATTTGTAACATAATTACTTTAATATTAATAAAATAGAATATTCCAAAATAACAAACACAGTACATGGAGAGTGTATTATCACTAAATGACCCATAGAGTGGAGATTCCACAAGCACAATAATAGCAGAATTGTTGCAAAGTATAACAAGCACAAGCAAAGTTCCAGCCAATGGATCTCCGGAATAAACCTGGAGGTCCATTGGCTGAAACATTGCTTGTGTTTTTTATCCATATGTACAGAATTCGAAAGTGATAATTTGTGTGATAACTCCACTGTGAGGGTGATTTAGTCACAATCCACTCTCCATGAACTGTACAAGAAGGGTGTTCCTACACATCATAGTAAATCAAAATTTAAAAAAAATATGGAAAGGAAACAGGTTAATATGTCTTCAAGTGATGACAGAGGGCTCCCAATAAAGATATAGCAGACTGTGAGACAGTAATTATCACCAAAGTGAACTAAACACAAAGTTGAATATTTAGATTGTGACAATGTTGGAGTTGAATACAAAACTCAAAAGACACTTGGGTGATGACATTGATGGTATATACCTTTGTAGTTTATACTGTGTGCTTCTTGGTACAGAAACTGAAGAATCATACTCGTACATCTTGTATTTTCTGCAAGGAGTATTAACTGAAAACAGAGAAATCATCATGAACACAGGGGTACATATATATATTCTAGCTTCAGAATACCAAAGGGAAACTAAGATTGTTATCAAGTAACATATTTATGCACCAAAAGTGCAAAAACTATTTTAACCCTTTACCCAACGAATCACCCGCATCCTCCAGTGTAATATGCGGATTGAGCAGCTGAAAAAATATTATTTTTCAAAATATTTCAACAAAACCATATCATGTGACCCCTCTTTGGAACGAGCTCATAGAGCTCTTTCTAATGAGGGGGTCACATGATATGGTTTTGTTGAAATTTTTCGAAAAAATTTAAAAAATGATATTTAAATTAATAAATTTTGAAATCGTCAGCGTTGGGTAAAGGGTTAAATAAGTTAGCCCAATATTTGACCCAACCACATGACAAGTATACAGCACAAAACCTACATGTATATGTAGCATGAGGGTGATGTTTTACAACATATATTCAAGTAAAAACAAATTCTGAGACATGACATTACTTTATGAATGTCATGGTCTATGCAGGTTTACCTTTAACCTTTTCAATGAGTTACATCACTTTCAACAGCTTTCGAACTAGGAGATGCTACATTTGAAAGTAAGTTGCAAATTTTCAGTTTATGTGCCAATGGCCACTCCGTAGCATATTAACAGTAAACTACCTCTCATTTTGGTTTTTCAGCAAACATGTTATAATTTATAATTATTGGACATACAGTTGATGGCGACAGAATGGGCCATGACATAAGCTCACAAACTATCATTGTTGAGCTAAAAATGTAATCATGCAGGGAAACAAAACTTTCTACTGAAAATATACTCTTGAGTGCCTAACAATCATACATGTATGATTATTCTTTTTCGAACAAAATTCCCACCTGTGCGATCCTTATTTGACCCTGTATGATTATTAATTTTCAGCAATCGAATGTGCAGAGCAGCCGCTTATCTCCAGAAGTTCACCAAAACAAACTAGTAAGGCACATGTACAAGCCAACACAGGATGCAATGGAAATGTTAATGGGTAGAGACCTGGAAGCATATATTTGGGCTTTATTCTGAAGTACTGTTAGCAAACTTTAAGACCTAGTACTCAGTGGATGTGCTTCATACCATCACTGAAACAGAATTAATTAAGACAATAAAGTTTTGCCTTCAGGCACTCTCTCATAAATTGCAACAAGTCAAATCCATGTGAAAATTATGATAACCGAAAGTATTTTAGCCCTTCACCACATCAAGAGCATCAGACTTCTGTGTTATAAAAATGGCTCCGAGCATAGCATCTGACTCACATCTTGGAATTGTCCACCCTATACTATTATTCGACCCTATACTATTATTAATTTTCAGAAATTTTCCACTCTGTTCTATTATTTTGCCCTGTACTATTACTAGGCACTCGAGAGTAGAAGGTGATCCAAACCAAAGTAGGAACAGGCTCTATGAGCTGGTCCCATTGACATTTATATTTGTAACATAATTACTTTATTAATACAGTTAGAATATTCCAAAATAACATGTTCAAGAAGGGTGTTTCTATGGCATAGTAAAACCAATTTGGGACCAGTTCACTGGGGTCACACAGTTCTAACGTGGTTTTCAGTATTATTACCTTAGAGTTAAAACTAGAAGTCCTGTCATGAAAAGCGCACAAAAAGCATGTCGATCTGCGCATTAATCTACACCTTATGAGCATAGTAAGGCTATTAAATTCTGTACATATGGCCTGTGCACAAGCAATGTTTCAGCCAAAGGACCACCGGGTAACCCGGAGGTCCATTGACAGAAACATTGCCTGTGTTTGCTATGAGTAACCAGGAGAACCTGCTTTGAATGCCATTCGATATAGCAATGCACAATGAAGCCTACTAGTTGACAAGCGCACAGTTCATGACAGGACTTCTAGTTTTAACTGTAAATAAGTCTCCAAAAATTCTCTTTCTGTATAATATAGTCCTGATGCTTTCACCATTTCCACAGAACTGAATTTACTAGTTGCTGTACTGTTTGAACTAAATGCAAAAATCTCAAGACTCTCGAGGGATGATGGTGGTATTTAACTTTTTAGTTTTTCTGTGTGCTTCTTGGTACAGGAACTGAAGAATCAATGACATGAAATTTATTTATTTATTATTTATTTTTTTTCATTGGTGTTTAAGGTCATATGTTTCTGCACAATGGCTAATCACGACCACAACAGTTTTACGGGTGGAGAAAGCCAGATTACCCGGAGAGAACCACCGAGCAACAGCGGGCAATTGTCAGATCCCCAACATACTAACTCCACACAAGCAGGGGTAGCATTGGTTGAAGACAGGTGCACCATCGACGTGCAGTACACCTAAGTACACATCACTGTGCCCCCACATGGGCAATGGATGTGAAGTGTCTTGCCCAAGGACACAACGTGGTTGCCGCAGAGTGGGATTCGAACCGAGGACGTCTCGGTTTGCAGCCTGCACCCCTACCTACTGAGCCACCATGCCCCCAATGACATGAAATGTATACAGCACAACACCTATATACAGCATGAGGGTGATGTTTTACAACAGTCAACTAAGCTGTCCAATGGAAATTGTTTTAAGGCAATTTGCCCTGGGAACCCAAAGTCCTCCTGATTTAAATGAAATATTTCAAAATCTTTTTTCATTAGCAGCAGCACCCCTGCCCCTCTCCCAAACACTCTCACCATCAACCCTTCCCAACAGTACTTCAAAACTCAATGTGAAGATGTTGAGCTTCATAACCACTGACTCAAAAAAAACTTGAGTCTCATTATGAAGAGTCGCATACAAATAGACGGATGTATACAACAGACCATACACAACTACTGTATGGCTTCTCTTTCTAGCGCAAATTATTTTCACTTACTAGCAGTGCTGTGAATATTCATGATATGAGTCTTCAATATTTGTTTTCTTGACATTCTTTTCTTGCAATTTTCAAGTGGACATTCCCAAATTGTTTTTCCATCACATGGATTTCATTTTTTACAGGCATTCAAATTATCAACATCCTGAAAAAACAAACATAATAATTAATGAGTTATAGGCATCAGACTTACTTCTAACATTTTAGACAAAATTGCCTTCTTTCAAATGTGATGACAAGAAATGCAAAACAAGAGGTCCCAAGGGACCTAAGAGTGCTCACCTGACACTGACAACTATCAACCGAGGGTCCTGAACAAACTTGCATCTGCCCCATTAAGAAAGCCATATACCAAATATCAAAACATTCTGACAGGTGGATCTGAAAAAATTTTTTTTTTTAAATATTTCTCATATTGAACTAAGTTATAATTTGGGCTCCCATAGGGAGCCCAAATATGAACCCAGGGACTTGGCTTTAACAAATTTGAATCTCACCACTCTAACGATACAGTATACCAAATATCAAAAGATTCTTACTGGTGGATGTGAAGAAGATTTTTAAAGAATGTTCCTCATATTGAACTAAGTTACAATTCGGTCTCCCACAGGGAGCATAATATGGATTCAGAGACTTGGCTTGAACAAACTTGAATCACACCTCCCTAAGGATACTGTATGTACCAAATATCAAAACATTCCGACTGCTGGATCTGGACAAGAAGACTTTTAAAGAAAATTCCTCATATTGAACTAAGTTATAATTCAGGCTCCCACAGTGAGCACAAATATGAACCCAGAGACTTGGCTTGAACAAACTTGAATCTACATAGCAAATATCAAAAGATTCTGATTGGTGGATCTGAAGAAGATTTTTAAAGAATATTCCTCATACTGCACTAATTTAAATATTTCGGCTCCCATAGAGTGCCCAAATATGGATCAGGGATTTGATTTCAACAAACATGTGAAACAATCTTCCAAAGATGTTATATGTGAAATTTGAAAGAATTTGGAGAAGTGGTTTGAGAGAAGAAGAGTCTTAAATGTTTTCTCTGTTACCCACAGTGTTAAAAAATGCTGACTCATCACTTTTCAAAGTGCCAAAAAAGTACCCTATGATAAAACCGATAGCAATTTTTTTGGACCATTCCACATTCTCTGTTATTCCTACGGAAGCTTCACACCAAAAAAGAATTCTCAGTGCTGTGTAGTTTTGGAGATATGGATGTTGGAATTTTTTTCTATTTTTAGCTCCTATGGTTCCCATGGGTCATTTTTTAAAATAATTTGGGCATAAATCAAGTACTTATGACCCATTAATACTTCATATCAAATTTGGTTCAAATTGGCCTCTCGGTTTGGAAAATATAAATTTTGGGCGAGGCAAAAATTCTTGCCCCACCCATAATTGCGACAAATATTACCCCTCGAACTTCTCTTGAACAAAGTTGAGTCTACACCTCAAAAGAAAGCTGCATACCAAATATTATCAAGTCTTTGCTACAGCTGGTTCAAGAGAAGATTTTTTTAAAAATTGGGGCATTTTGGCCCACCCCCTCCTCAATATGAGCAGAAACCCAATTAGAAGAAAAACCCAAATGCCCCTGTATAACTACTACTCATGTGAAATTTCATTAAAATGTGGCCAGTAGTTTGGGAGAAAAAGACCCAAACACCACCTTCACGACGAACAACAGGTGAAGAACGAAAAAAAGTGATGAGAATAGCTCACTCCGACTTTCAGTCAGGTGAGCTAACAAGTCTGACCAGAAAAAGTGATCAAAATAGTTCACCCCGACTTTCAGTTAGGTGAGCTAAAAAGTCTAACCAGAAAAAGTGATAAAAATAGTTCACCCCGACTTTCAGTTAGGTGAGCTAAAAAGTCTAAGTGCAAAAGACCAAGAAAAAAAATATTTGGACAGATTTGTTTTGCAATCCCATTTGTCGGATATTAGCACTAAAATGGTTATATAAGAAATTTTTGGGGAAAAAAATTTGAACAGTTCTCTTTCAAACTGTCATAGGAATCGGATGGATGGATGGCAAGGCAGACAAGCAGAGGGACGAACAGAACTCATTCCTATATCCCCCTCCCACTTTGTGGTGGAGGATAATGCCAAGGGTGGCCATGTTCCTGCACCCCATCACAATGGATGCCCATACCCCAATTCACCCACCAGTACATTTGACCAAAACATGAGCTCAGCAAAAGTGCCTATTGGAGTTCGACACAATTGCTCCCACTTTAGTATAAACCTGTATGAACGCAAAATTTCTGTCTCGAAAACAGTAAATCTGCAATCATTCAAGGTAAATACGTGTAATCTGGATATGGCCAGAAGCAAACTTGTTCTGTATTTTATCATATCAAAATCAAGAAAAAAATTAGTCTGGGGAAGCTAAAGTTATCAGCCAAAAACTAAAGACATATGGATAAACACACAAACAGACAGAAGGTATCAACTCGAATCAAAAGTCGTACAGACAGACAGATGGATGAACAGACTCAACAAGGGTAACCTTTGGACATCCAACCATGACAGAAATAGCTGTGGGCCAATCTTAACTTTCTAATATTGCATAAGAATCCATCTGCTATCATCTCAGTCACACAAATAGCTGAATGTGACCAGCCAAGTAAATGTCGCATTGCCGGCAACACGAAAGCCAACTTTGAAATGTGAGAATGAACTCAATTCTATACTGGTTGCAAAGCCAAAATGTTAAGGAAACATTTCCTGAAAAAATAATATTCATGTATAAACTGAGCAAGCTAGCACAAATGTAGAAGAGGTAGCATCGGGGACTTCAGGAGGGGTTCTGTGCGGTTCTGGTATTTAAATTATATGAACCAAAACAGCCTGCTTACCATATTTTCAAGTGTCGATCTGTTAGTTGCGATATATATTCGTTGCTGTAAAATTTTATGATGTTATACGGAGAGTCGGAAAATTACACTGTTTCAATACTGACTGAATATCTGTGATCGAAAGAAAAACTTTGCTGTTTTCACTTTCAATTCTTTTAACTTCCGCTTTCCGGAAATTGGACAAATCAAAGAAACAGAAATATGGAAATTGGAATCAAAGTCGGTCAGAACATGCTGAAATTTAATTCTCAGAAAATTAACGAAAAAATTGTACTGACACAACTCGAGTCTGAATCGTTCAGTCTTGCTAAAACAGTTTGATGACATTATAAACACAACGTTTTTACACACTAACATACAAATATTCAATTTACAACTTACCAATATCTGTCCACTATCTGTATCTTCGGTGAAATCGGAATAATTCCTGCAACCCAGCCTCATTTTAAATATCGGTGAATTAACACGCGGCATTTTCAAAGTCGGACGAATCAGCCGTTCAACTGTTTATTTCATTTTTAACTTCTTCAAGAAAAAAACTACGCAATATGGCGAAATTCTATGGTCTTTTCATATGGTACAACGACAAGCCCATCAGAGGAACTGTACTGTCATTGTCGAACATCACAGAGACCAGAAAAGCATTTACTGAATACAATACCGGCGAGAAAGTTACTGCAAAATGTCCGGGTTATGGAATTTTTTCGGCCATAATTCGAAAAATTGTTGGTATGTATCTATTTAATTATACACATTTATTGAATCAAAAATGAAACCAATTCACGAAGATGCATGACCTTATGTTTCAGAATTGTGGGTCAGCGGGTTTTGTTTTTTTTGTTATTTATCTGTGTGAAACACAGACTATTGTTTTTGTATGGGTTCGTTTTTTAGTCTGTGCAAAACACAGACTATTGTTTTTTGTATTGTTTCTACTTCGGAACTAACTCATGCTTTTAGAATCTTTTCCAAACGAGTTGGAAAAGTACTTGAGTGCAAAAGCACGAAAAAGATCGAAAAAAGGGTCAAGCGAGACCAGCGCTCGAAATTACAGGTACTCTCTCTGCACACCTCTTGCATTTACCGAGCGCATGCGCAACAACCGTGACATCAGTTCCGTATTTCCTCCACCGAGAAGTTTGTGATTTAGCGGGGAGGCATCGATATCAAAGATATCCCCAAGGAGGGTGGGCCTCCGGTAAACAATTGTGGTAGGTATGTTAAGAAACAAAATTTACTAAAAAATTTTAATTTCTTTTCAACCTACTCACAACTGTTTACAATTGGCTGAATAAACAATAGGAGGAGGTGAATCACATAACCAATACCAACAAGAGTAGCAGAACGAAAGCAAGGATGGCTGAGAACAACGAAAACCTGTAATGAAGATAGAGAGAAGGCACCTGAAAAGAACAAGGCTGAGCAAAACACAACCTCGATAAAAACAATTTTAACGAGGGTGCACAACAGCCTGAGCAGCAACGAGAGGGCCTAAAGAATAAAGGTCCTCAGATTGCTGCTGAAGGTGGCAGAGATAAAAGGAGGAGAAGGTAGAAGCATTCCTCCAGTAAGCCGCATTCATAACATCCCGGAGCGAAACAGAATTGGAGAATGCCCAGGATGTAGAAATGGCACGAACCTCATGAGCATTAAGCCGGCTCGAAACAAGATCCGACACAGACAAGCGAGAATAAGCCAGCTTGATTGCAAGACAGATCCACCTGGAAATAGAATGGGAAGAGATAAACTGCCTCTTAGGAATGAGAGACAGAAAGAATCTCTTCCGACCCCTCCTAATGAACTGAGTGCGAGTAATATAAGTCTTGATCGCATGAACAGGACAAAGAAGAGGCCTCCGACCATCTACAGCAGGGAGAGCCTGAATGCAGATGGGAGGAGGTACCGAATCAGGAAGTTGATTCTTAGCTAGAAAAGAGCAATCAGTAGTGAAGGTGACACTGTTAGCCTCATTTCAACAGATAGCGCATGAAGCTCACTGACTCGACGAGCAGAAGCAAACGCTAGAAGAAAAGCCGTCTTATAGGTGAGAAAACGCATGTCGGTCTCAGATAAAGGCTCGAATGGCGCCCCCTCCAAACAGTGCAACACCCATGCCAAGTTCCACTTGGGTGTAAGACGCAAAACTCGAAACTCGAGGCCTCTTCAAAGAAAAGTGCCGAATGAGTTTGGAGAGAAAAATATTACAACCAATGCACCGCTTTCCCACATAAGAAAAAGTATCAGACAGCATAGACCGATAGCCCTTAGTCGTAATAGGCTGAAGGCCCTTGGAGTCAAAAAGAAAAACCAGAAAATCCGCAATTTGAGCGATTGACGGATCACGGTAATTCACATTGTGATCTGCACACCAGCGACAAAAAACCCTCCACTTGGCGGCATAAGTCATGCCAGAGGAATGTCGCCGCGATGCAGAAATGCACTCCACTGATCGTCTCAAAAAACCTCTACGTCGGAGACTGGGCCTGATAAAAGACAGGCGTGAAGGGACAGGCTCACCAGGTTGTTGTGATACTTCCTGGGATGACCCTGTGAAAGAAGATCGCAACGTAGAGGAAGACGAATCGGTCGATCGGCCACTAGAGGCCGCAGCAGATTGATCCACACCCTCTGTGGAGACAGGGGTGTGATCAGAATGATCCTGCAACTGCAAGCACGAATTTTCGCTAATACCTGAGTAAGAATCGGTGCAGGAGGAAAGGCATAGTCGATCCAACCTGTCCAGTCCAGAGACAGAGCGTCTACTGCAAATGCCAGAGGATCTGGACAAGGGGAGACAAAGGTCTCTGATTATTCCAGCGAGTAGCGAAAAGGTCGACGTGAGGACGGCCCCACTGCTTGCAAATCGCCTGAAACACCGACTGATGTAGCATCCATTCGGTTGGAAGGACACTGTCGCGTCGGGACAGGGAGTCTGCTAGGACATTGAGATGCCCAGGAATGTGTCGAATGGACACCCGAGCGTTCACATCCCGCGCCAACAGAAGAAGATCCCGAGACAGCCGATACATGGGAATCGAATGTGTGCCTCCTTGATTCCGTATGTAGGCCACTACTGTTGAATTGTCCAAAAGAAGTAGGACAATATGGTCCGACAGATGAGGGATCCAAAGCCGAAAACTCAACAGAAGAGCAAGGAGCTCCTTCTGGTTGATATGAAGGCCCACCTGCTCGCTGTCCCACTATCCGTGAGTAGACAGACCGAGAGGATCCAACGTCGCACCCCAGCTCCGATCGCTGGCATCCGCAGTAAGGATGCGATCGGCCAAAGGAAGATCCAACGGAACACCCTGTGTCAGCCGAGGAATAGTGAATTCCAGGTCCAGCGGATCTACATTCGAAATCCAATGATCCAACAGGAAGTGTTAGAGAGGTCGGACAAACAAGCAACCGGGCGGAATGAGATCCGTCACCGAACCGCAAAGGCCCAGCATCCGAAGGAAAGTCCTGGCTGAGACCAAGGAAGATTGAAGCAGGTTCCGAGTCAAGGCGGAAAGAATCGTCGCCCGAGCCTGGGGGACCGACACTACATTGTGAAGAGTGTCGAAATCCATCCCCAAATGACGGAATCGCTGAGAAGGAAGAAGATCCGACTTCTCGCGATTGACTCTGAAACCCAGCAACGCTAGCAGGAAAAGAAACTGCCGGACATCGAACTCCAGAACAGCAGCATCGTGGGGCCGTTGGAGGATGTCGTCTAGGTAGGCTGACAAAGTCACTGCCGACTGAGTGCAGTGGAAAGCACATGTGACATCAGTCAGGTGAAGGCCCAAGGAGCCAGGTTCAAACCGAATGGGAGAGCTCTGATTGAAAAACTCGATCCCGAAACGAGAACCGAAGGTATTTCCGTGATGCCAGATGAATGGGTACATGGAAGTAGGCATCCTTCAGGTCGATACTGGCCGCAAAATTGCCCTGATGAACTGAACGTCGAACTGACCGGAAAGTCTCCATACTGAAACGAGGAGCTATTATGTACTCGTTCAGGGTACTCAGATCGATAACAGGACAATATTGGCCGTTTTTCTCCGGCACCAAGAAAAGTCTCAAGTAAAACCCCGGTGAAAGGGTGTTTCTGACCACCTCGATCGCCCCTTTGGAGAGGAGATTGTCAATCTCCTGCACCAGAAGGTCCCGACGCAGAGAATCGGAAGGGACCTGAGTCAGAAGGGGCACCTTCTATAAAAGAGATAAACTGGGGATGCCGATGGAAGGACAGTCGCAGACCAGATTGAATGACGTCGAGGACCCAAGAGTCCGACGTTATCTCTGTCCAACAGTCGTAAAACAGCGACAGCCTTCCCCCGACTGGAGGCAAATCGAGGTGAGAACCTTCACTTCCGGCCTCGACGAGGCCCCCGAGAGGAGAAACCACCTCGGGAAGTGACAGAGTCCTGAGACTTTCCAGCCTGAGGCTGCCAGCGAGCCTGGCCACGTCAGCGCTTCTTATGTGCAGAAGGAGCAGACGGAGCCGAAGGCGTAGCCGACGTCGCCGACGAGGCAGATGCAGCAGCACGCTTGGCGGGCCTGGAACGACCCCACCCGCAGCAGCAGGTTGGTCAAGCTGTCGCAGCAAAAGCTGGTCCTTCGAATGATGGAGAACTTCGCCACGAACACCTTCCACGGAACCATGGAACAACTGAGGTCCCACCAAAGAGGCAGACCTCAGAACAGCACATTGCTCAGAAGGAAGGGATGGTAAAGAATCCAACACCGCATCCCGGCGTGCCAGCTCCAAATTAGCCATGTTACAGGCGTGAGCGTGTGTCAAGTTCATAAGAGCCTGTGACAAAACGCGAAAAGGCGCCTGAGTGTCATCAAACTCCGCTGGTGGAAAATATTCAGCCAGAGCAGCGATGACATGGTCCGCGAGAGATAACATACCCAGCATTTCTCGGGACAGGCCCACCATAGACTCAACTACCGACATCGGGAGAACTGCCGGCTTAGGCTTAGTCAACCCAAGGGTAGAAGAATCCTCATCCACAGTAGTCATCCCTTGGAAGTCTGGTGGAGAGACGGAAGCGTAAACACGAAACCGCGATGGAGGCAGAAAGGCATCAGCTCTAGAAAAGAAGGAACCCTTGAGGGCCTTAGAACGCATTTTGGCGTCTAAGCCCTGGAAGGACTCAACAACCTGAGCCGATTGTAGAGGATGCAAAGCCCCGGAGCTAGAAGGCTCAACAGGGTTACGGCGCTCCACAGTGAACCACGGCCGGACGGTCACAGAAGGCTGGTCGGAAGGTTGAACGTCCGGCAATAAGCCAAGGACGAAATCCAAAGCCTGCCCCAAGACTGACGAGGGGGGCCCATCACCTTCAAGATACTCGTCATCCTCCATAGCAGAGGAGACGTAGCCCAACTCGGGCTGACCAGCAGAAACCTCCTGTGAATACTGTGCAGTATCCAAGGGGCCAGGCGAGACATCTCGGCGACCGACCGAAGGAGGGGTTGTGCCTCAGGAGGCACAGGGAGGCCAACTTGAGGGTTGCCAGAAAGCAACCGGGTGAGCGCCAAAATGGCCTGACGCAGGTCACCCGGAGAATCCGTCGCAGCAGCATCGCCCGACGGAGTGTCCTCCCAATGGACCCTTCTGGTAGAAGAACCCAAATCCTCAGAAGAGACCGACGTCAAACGTCGATCAGCAGACAGAATAGGGATACGGTGAGAAGACACCGGAGGATAGTCCCAATTGTGATGCCCAGGGGCCATCACTGACCTCTGCGAAACAGAAGGTCCTGCCTGCAAATCCTCTAAAGAGACCGACGGTGCACGTCGATCGGTAGCTGGACCTAGGACACGGTGAGAAGACACCAGAGGATTGTCCCAAGAATGACAGGAACCTGTTATTGGCCTCTGCGCAGCAGACGGCCCCAACTGCCTATCCTCTGAGACCGATGGCAAGCATCGATCGACACCCAGACTCGGAACACAGTGAGGAATCACCGGAGGAAGGTTCCGAGAGTGACAGCTAACAGGGGCTGTCACTGACCGCTGCCGAACAGCAGGCCCTGGATGCCAACATCCCAACACCATCCCGCTAGGTGGCACACTAGCAGGGGAAGGTGGAACAATAAACGATTCACTCGAGGGACGAGGAATCGCTGCCGAAGCGACCGGCCGGCTCAACCGACTAGGCGCAAACCTAGCCAGATGATACGGACCAGACAGCAAACCCGCACAGCCCCGCCGCAAGGCTAGGAGAGGCTGAGAACACACAGACACACCAGCAGATACAGCCTCGGTCCCCCGAGACTGTAGACCATCCCCAGAGGAGATGGAAGAGCCACCTTCAGACAGAATAGGATCTGGAGTAACAACTTCCTCAACAACAGTCGGCGGCGTAGGAGGCAGATCGGAGAGGGTCACTGAGCTGACCTCGGAAAAGCTCTCAACGAAAACAGACGCCTCAATAGTGACATCAGAAGACAAAGAGACCACGGTCTCCTCGTCAGGTATCATTGAACTAACACCGTCAACAGTTGCAGAGGAACTCGCCACAGAAGACAGATCAGAATCCTGTGTGACAGAGTCACCACATGCACCAGCAGAAATGTCTGCTACGGCATGGCTACCCTTACCCCGAGAACGAGGGGTTCTAGCTCTGGACAGAACCACCTTGTTAACAGAAGCCCAGAATTTAGAGGACCAAACCCCACAAATACCACATGATTGGGCCTGAGTGCAATTGTTGCAAGTGACACATGTGGAATGAGAGTCGTCCACATGCTTCACTTGCAAGCAAGAGGTACAAGGAATAGTCTTTGGCATTATATCAAAGTAATCAAGCTTCCCGCCGACGGAAAACAGCACGAAGGTCGTGTTCACACGTGGGGGAAAAACAAGATAAAGTGTGAAGAAACAAGCAATAATAATACAAATTAACATTAATTAACAATAATTTGGTAGCTTGACAAAAGGATACAATCCACTTGCACACTAAGAATGTAGAATAAGTTGTTCACGAAGAATAAACAGCAAATTAGCACGAGTCACAAAAATTTCCGACCATGTACAATGGCGGAAATAAAAGGAATTGACGTCACGGTTGTTGCGCATGCGCACGGTAAACGCAAGAGGTGTGCAGAGAGAGTACCTGTAATTTCGAGCGCTGGTCTCGCTCAACCCTTTTTTCGATCTTTTTCGTGCTTTTGCACTCTAGTACTTTTCTAACTCGTTTGGAAAACATTCTAAAAGCTTGAGTCAGTTCCGAAGTAGGGCTTGCACTTATGTTACAGCCAATTGTAAACAATTGTGAGTAGGTTGAAAAGAAACAAATGGAGTTTTTGCATACTGTGAGAGTCACAAATACTTGGCAACCGATGTTTTTCAAATTGCTCGGGCATTGGGGTGCATAAGGGCATTTTGAAATCATATCATAATTTCAGGGGTTACTTGTGGATGACCAGACAATGCTTCCTTTCGATTTTGGTCCAGTCTGCTAATTCAATATGGCAGCCATATTGAATTTGATTTGCGTCCAACTACTCATGAATGCTGACTCGAAGAAATTTTATTTTTTAATTATGCATTGTGGGGGTGTAAAAACTTCCTTTTGATTTTTAGATGAGTCAGTCGAGCCAACATGGCCGCCAGTGGC
The DNA here is from genome assembly GCA_031216915.1 of Pictodentalium vernedei. Taxonomy (NCBI): domain Eukaryota; kingdom Metazoa; phylum Mollusca; class Scaphopoda; order Dentaliida; family Dentaliidae; genus Pictodentalium; species Pictodentalium vernedei. The sequence continues at coordinate 460,713,932 of CM062289.1, read as the reverse complement.
CAAATCATTATGGCGGCCATCTTGAATTTGGTTTCCCCCCAATAACTAATGAATACTGACTTGAATCAATTTCATTTTTTGGTTATGCATTACTGGTGTCTAGAGGAAGCTTCCTTTCGAGTTTGGACCAACGAGCTAAACCAAGATGGCCGCCACTGGCCAATTCATTTATGGTGGCCATCTTGAATTTGGTTTCCATCCAATAACTATTGAATGCTGATTTTAATTAATTTTATTTTTTAGTTATGAATTGTTGGTGTCTAGAGGAAGCATCGTTTCGATTTTAGACCAGTCAGCCGAACTAATATTATGGCGGCCATCTTGAATTTTGTTTCCACTCAATAACTAATGAATACTGACTTGAATCAATTTAGTTTTTTAGTTATGCATTGTAGGTGTCTAGAGGAAGCTTCCTCCTTTCGATTTTGGGCCAGTCAGCTGAAACAAGATGGCCGCCACTGGACAATTCATTATGGTGGCCATCTTGAATTTGCTTTCCGCCCAATAACTAATGAATACTGACTCGAATTAATTTCATTTTTATACGCCCGTTTTGAAAAAATGGGAGTATTATGTTATGGCATTGTCTGTCTGTCTGTCTGTCTGTCTGTCTGTCTGTCTGTCTGTCTGTCTGTCTGTCTGTCCGTCCGTCCGTCCGTCCGTCCGTCCGTCCGTCCGTCCGTCCGTCCGTCCGTCCGTCCGTCCGTCCATCCATCCATCCATCCGTCCGTAAACAATTTTTGTGTCGCCTACTCCTCCAAAAGTTTACATGCTACATTGTTCAAACTTTGCACACATGTTGATCAGTAATTGCCGTTGTGCATGTGACAAGTGCAGGTAAATCTATTTTGTATTTCCAGAGTTATGCACCCTTTTAGTACTTTTGTATTTCCAGAGTTATGCACCCTTTTAGTACTTAAACATTACAGTATTGTGTCGCCTACTCCTTCAACATTTTACATGCTATATTGTTCAAACTTTGCACACATGGTGATCACCAATTGCCATTGTGCATGTGGCAAGGGCAGATAACTCCATTTTGTATTTCCAGTGTCATGCACCTTTTAGTACTTAAAACATTACAGTATTGAGTCGCCTCCTCCTTCAACATTTTACATGCTACATTGTTCAAACTTTGCACACCTGTTGATCACCAGTTACCATTATGTATGTGACAAGAGCAGGTAACTCTGTTTTGTATTTCCAGCATTATGCCCCTTTTAGTACTTAAAACATTACAGTATTGTGTCGCCTACTCCTTCAACATTTTACGTGCTATTTTGTTCAAACTTTGCACACATGGTGATCACCACAGGCATATGTTGCCCCACTAGGCAGTGCTCTTGTGTTGTTACACATTATTGGTGTTTAGAGGATGCTTCCTTTCAATGTCGGATTAGATAACTAATTCAGCCAATCCAATATGGCCGCCATCGTGGCCATATTGAATTTGGTTTCTGTCCAATAATTAATGAATGCTGACTCAAATCAGTTTTATTTTTTAATTATATGTATGCATTGTTGGTGACTCGAGGAAGCTTCCTTTCATTTCTGGACCACTCCCTGGGGTCACAGAGTTCTAAAATAAACTTTTCAGAATTGTTTCAAATTGCATATTATAACCTCAATGCATTTTTGAAGTTACTACATGAATTTTGTCTCTCAAAAAAGTGGGCAGAGTTAAAACTATCCATTGATGATTCTTTTTAAAGAACACCTTTTACTGCTGTGCACAAAAGTTATTTTAGGTTTCTTGAAAAAAGTCCTCTGAATCCTGTATGAAAATCTTTAAATACTGTTTACGAAAATTTATTTCTGATTTCTTTGAAGATATTTTACTCCCATCAAATAAGTCTCCATAAATTCTCCTTCTATGTAATTTAATTCTGATGTTTTCACAGAATTGAATTAACTAGTTGCTGTAAATTCTGTTTTTCTAGTTATTTTTTTTTTTTCCTTTTGTCCTGTGTGTTTGTGGTGCTGGGGTTGGTTCAAAACCACCAGGCCACAGTGAGGTAGATACATATGTAAGGTCACATGGACGTGGGAACTAAAACTAATAGGATAAATTGGGGAAATTTTGTGTATGTGGTGGTGGAGAGGGGGAGAGGGGGTATCATGTGTGGGTAATCATAGCTGGGTGGTCTTTACTACTTTTTGGTAGGTTGTAGGGGTTGGGAGGGTCAAGAACAAAACAGGATTTCATAGGTGAAAAAAAGATAAATATAGCAATGCTACATTTATCTTTTTTTTTCACCTATGAAATCCTGCTGCAATTAGACTCTTGTATCTGATTGAATAGAAATTGTGCTCTGCCCTGGGGAACCCATGCCAATGTTTTGTTATTTAGCTCATATGTAGGTTTGTTATGTTGACACCCAGACATTTATATTGCAGAGCAGAAAAACAAATTGCAAATTGACAAAATCCTAAAAGACGATGAGCAGTTTTTGAAACTACTCCAAGATTTTAGTTTGATACAGTCTGCCGGGGAAGCTGCACTGCCAGATAACATTTCTTAAGAAAATGTATCACTGCCATCAAAAACTGTACCACCACCTGTAAAGAAAATTTGCTTGAAACAGGAAGAGAGCAAGTCAAAGGTAAGACATTTAAGACATTTATTTTAGCTCTCGGGTTTCCGCTACATAGTCTGGACATGTAGTACATGTATATTGAATGATTAATTAAATTATTAATTATTCCTTGACCTAAAGAAGTTAGCTGGGGAAAAATATAGAAAAAAAAGCTTTGTGTAAATGTTTCTCGTTTGCTTAAGAACCTTTAATACATATATGTCTCTCCTTTTGCTGTTTTATTTTTAATATGAATGACAATCGAAAAAAATTACCATTGCCGGGCCAGGAAACCAGAAGTTGATGAATGCAATATTTTGCTCCCGTAATTCAAAGGATGGGTGCTGTTTGCCCTTGTGAATGCTCTGCGCATTTGTCTTGAAATTTAGATTTTGCATTTTCAGGAAAGTGTGGAGTGAATCTTGCATATTCATAGAGTTCAATTTAACCTTTATTTTTCAATTTATATTTGTGATATAAAATGATTTATTATGACATTAACAACATATGTTGGCAACATATTACTTGAGGTTTTGTACATGTAGTTATAAATGTTCAACAGTTGTGATATTTAGAGAATTCAAAATGCAGAAGATGGTGGTAAATGGGTACACTACAATTACTCTTGTACCTGTGACATTGTACATACATGTATACTATCACGAGAGGCAATCATCATCATCATCTTAAAATTTAATAAATTATCGTCCGAACAGATCTCCATTTGTGAAAATCGAAGGTGAACTACGAGTGGCTTTCCTAAAGTACTATTTGCAGGAGTAATTTTGGTCATGCTGAACATTTATTTTGTAAAATATGACTGCTTCTTTATTTCACAGTAAAATAGACATTCAGGTAGTCATAGATAAAATAACTACCTGTACTTTGCCAAGTGTCTATTAAACAGTGGGGAGGGGGGGGGGGGGGGGGGGCATATTTCCACCGGTATTAACAATCTACTACTGGCTGTACTACTAATCGCATAACATTTTTTTTTTTTTCAGGAAAAAAGGGGACCTCAGCATTCTGCCAAGTCTTTGGAATGGATTACAGAAAACCTGGTTTTAACTGAGCTACACAGTGAAAGATCCAACACATGTAGCAGCATAGAAAGTTCTGAGAGGTATATGTTAACATATAATTTGCACCCCTACAAGTTACCAATGAAACGAATCAAATTGTTTATAAAAGTTACCAATCACAAGAATCAAATTGTTTATAATTTATATCATATAAATTATAAACAATTTGATTTGTGTGATTGGTAACTTGTAGGGGTGCAGGCGAAAATTGCACCAAATCTTGTTTGCGAAAACAGCACAAACTGACAAAACGGGCACCACATGTGGCTGGCAAAAATGGCACAAAGTGCATCTGACGAAAACAGAACCAAACCAAAAGAAGAACCCCACAATATTACACCATCAAGTATTTCATTTTTCTCACATGGTGCCGTTTTCTCTATAACCTACTTGTAGCCCATTATCTTGACTTACCAGTGATAATCAATCTCTCTGTCTTACTCTCCCATTCTCTCTCTCTCCCCTCCCAACTCTCTCTATTTGGAATCATGGATACAGTAAAAACTAGAACTATCACTGAAGGTGATTAATACCCCCGCTTTGGGTTTTTAGAGGAATGCACTTCTGATCATGTAGGCAAAGGCCATAAGGAAATGTATACATAAAGATCATTTTTTGTTGTTGAAATTTGTATTTGCATGTGGCCTTCCACAGAACAGCACTGAATACTTAAAGAGCCCACACATATATGGTTTACATTTGGAAAAACACATTTACAATGTGCAACATGTATTCAAAATCGGTTCATTAATGTAGGAGGAGTTGCACACACAAGAATCCCATTTGAAAACCCATAATAAATCCAAGTTAAAGGGAGATAACCTGGTTAAAATTGTCGCAGATCAAAAATTTGGGAATAAGCGTATGTTCACTTAGTTGTGATAATGTTTGAAAGGTTTCATCAAAATTGATTGATAAATGTAGGAGGAGTTGCATGCACAAGAATTTCATGTAGAAACCCATAATAAATCTAAGTTAAAGGGAGATAACCTAGTTAAAATTGCCACAGCTCAAAAATTTTGGAATATGCGCATGTTTACTTAGTAGTGATGATGTCTGTAAATATTCGTCCAAATTGATTGATAAATGTAGGAGGAGTTGCGCACACAAGAATTTCATGCCGAAATCCATAGTAAATCAAAGTTCAAGAGAGATAACCTGGTTAAAATTGTCGCAGATCAAAAAGTTTGGAATATGCACATGTTCACTTAGTAGAGATGATGTTTGAAAGGTTTCATCAAAATCGGTTCATTAATGTAGGAGGAGTTGCGCACACAAGAATTTGTTCAGACGGAAAGACATAATAAATCTAAGTCAAAGGGAGATAACCTGGTTAAAATTGTCGCAGATCAAAAATCTTGGAATATGCGCATGTTCACTTAGTAGTGATGATGTCTGAAAAGTTTTGTCCAAATTGATTGATAAATGTAGGAGGAGTTGCACGCACAAGAATTTCATGTAGAAACCCATAATAAATCTAAGTTAAAGGGAGATAACCTAGTTAAAATTGCCACAGCTCAAAAATTTTGGAATATGCGCATGTTCACTTAGTAGTGATAATGTCTGTAAACTTTCGTCCAAATTGATTGATAAATGTAGGAGGAGTTGCGCACACAAGAATTTCATGCAGAAACCCATATTAAATCAAAGTTCAAGAGAGATAACCTAGTTAAAATTGTCGCAAATCAAAAAGTTTGGAATATGCACATGTTCACTTAGTAGAGATGATGTTTGAAAGGTTTCATCAAAATCGGTTCATTAATGTAGGAGGAGTTGCGCACACAAGAATTTGTTCGAACGGAAAGACATAATAAATCTAAGTCAAAGGGAGATAACCTGGTTAAAATTGTCGCAGATCAAAAATCTTGGAATATGCGCATGTTCACTTAGTAGTGATGATGTCTGAAAAGTTTTGTCCAAATTGATTGATAAATGTAGGAGGAGTTGCGCACACAAGAATTTCATGTAGAAACCCATATTAAATCAAAGTTCAAGAGAGATAACCTGGTTAAAATTGTCGCAGATTAAAAAGTTTGGAATATGCACATGTTCACTTAGTAGAGATAATGTTTGAAAGGTTTTATCAAAATCGGTTCATTAATGTAGGAGGAGTTGCGCACACAAGAATTTGTTCGGATGGAAAGACACAATAAATCTAAGTCAAAGGGAGAAAACCTGGTTAAAATTGTCGCAGATCAAAAATCTTGGAATATGCGCATGTTCACTTAGTAGTGATGATGTCTGAAAAGTTTTGTCCAAATTGATTGATAAATGTAGGAGGAGTTGCGCACACAAGAATTTCATGTCCGGAAAGACGTACGGACGGACGTACGGACGGACGGACGGACGGACGTACGGACGTACAGGGCGATTCCTATATAGCCCCCACTTCTTCGAAGCGGGGGTATAATTATAAATATCAGCCACTGTGGGTTTACATACATGTTTTGTATTACTGATCATTTTGACCTTGAACATGCACTGAAATGGAACTTTCATATTTCAGTCCCAGCAAAAAATTTTTTTTTTTTATTTCAGTGTTTCATCAATAATTGGAGAGAGTTTTTGGGTGCTGAGTGATGACAATCCAAGTACAAGTTGTACAAACAAAACTACAGCTACACACTCCAACTGTAGTTACACATCCAAAATAAAAAAAACTTGAAAACAGAATAGCTCAACTTGAAAGTGAAAAGATATAACTACAGCAGGATGGTGACCGCCTGGCAGGGCGTGTCAACAACTTAGAGATAAATTTAAGCTGGTTGTGGAACTCGCACCATGAGGTCAGTAATATGTTAGCATTAGGCCTGCCATGATTAAACGATTTGTCAACTAATTATTAACTACCCAGGTAGCTGGTAGTTTGGGGTTTTTTTTCGTAAATCATCGGTCATTTTCAAAAGATATTCTTGTTCAAATTGCACTCTCTCATGCAGCAGGGCTTATATTTCGGCGAGAATCCAGATTCCGATCCTTGTACAGTTCTCACTAAGGCTTCCACGTTTAGACAAAATTGTAACTGTTTAAACGACTGTCTGTAAACGAAACGGAAACATTTACACATACTAACTAGAACTATCACTGAAGGTGATTAATACCCCCGCTTTGGGTTTTTAGAGGAATGCACTTCTGATCATGTAGGCGAAGGCCATAAGGAAATGTATACATAAAGATCATTTTTTGTTGTTGAAATTTGTATTTGCATGTGGCCTTCCACAGAACAGCACTGAATACTTAAAGAGCCCACACATACATGGTTTACATTTGGAAAAACACATTTACAATGTGCAACATGTATTCAAAATCGGTTCATTAATGTAGGAGGAGTTGCACACACAAGAATTTCATGTCCGGAAAGACGTACGGACAGACGTACGGACGGACGGACGGACGTACGGACGTACAGGGCGATTCCTATATAGCCCCCACTTCTTCGAAGCGGGGGTATAACAATGCAAGTAGTCAATATTTGATAGAAGTGTGTAATAATACACAGTAAATTCATCATATCTTTGCATACAGGGCATACAATTTATGTTATTGAGACAGCCGATTTACAGTTCGTCCAAAAATGACATAGACGAACGATTCACAGCATGCAGATGCCGAAGGCAAAGTCGCTCGGTCTATGGGGGGGGGGGGGAGGGTCTGGGGGATTCTCCTCCAGGTAAATTTTGAAATTTATGGGGGTCTCTGAGCTCATTCTGGTGGGTTCGGGGTGAAATTCCTTGTGTTTTTTCAAACAGTAATGTTGGAGCGAGTTGCCATGGCACACAATAGTGACAATACCGGACTTGAGAGTGGAATGCAATGTCACAAAAATAAACAAAGTCTACAAACCATGCAGGGGAATCCAAATTTTCAAACATCGCAAGTGCCAGTCTGTCTGTCAAACTCCATAAATCGATCCTAAGATCATCCCATGTGTGAATAATAAATTAATAATCCATGTCAGGTGAACGAAATCATAGAGAACAATTGTGTATCACTTTGGGAATATACATGTAAATCCGAATAAACTAAAACATCCCACACATGTTTCGAAGGAAACACCAAAGATAAGCACGTGCCATGCAGCTCACGTGACTGTGTCACATACGACATCACATGATTTGAAGATGATTTCGTTCGGTTACTGTGGAGGCGGCGCCAGTCGGAACCAGTACACAGTTTTTCTGAAGCATTACCAAAATATTGCATTGCAAAGTTGGAATTTTTTTTTTTGTTTCTTTGACTTTCTGCATTAATCTGCAATTTTGAAATTACTCTATTAAAACTTCATTCCGTGTACACGTTTTCCAGAACTGTAAACGTTTAATGCCCATAAACGAAACGGCCACGTTTACACGTGCAAACGTGGAAGCCTTAGTTCTCAACTTCTCACAAACTGAAATTGCACAGATCAGGATTCTCACTTGGATTCTCGCAAAACTGAATGAAATATAAGCCCTGGAGAGTTAATTGGTTAGAGACTTCAATTAAGTTTATAGGAAACGGCTATTAATTGACCTACAGAAAGATTTATCAACTATAAAACTTTAGTCATGACAGCCCTATTTTGACATGTATCCCAAAAAAGGGGATGTTGGAACAGGTTTCTATCCTTAAATTTGGTCCTTCATTCTGTCCTTTGATTCATCTGTAGATTTCATATTTGAGGAACTTACAATGACATTTAGATGGGTAGGAAGAGGCTCACACATCCCACAGCTTTTGATCTGTTGATATTTGAAAAAAGGCATTGATTTTAACACTTGTGGTTTCTAGTTAGTCTGGGCATATTTGCCTCTGCCTTTGAGTCAGTTTGTGGGAACCAGCTACTGTAAATGATTTCTGATTACTGTAATTATAATTCTAGTGTTCAACCAATTACCAAAAATGGCTGCTGACCAATTACAGGTTATTTGAGCTCACAGTCAGCCCATTCCGATGCCGATTACAGTTGTAATAATGTGCACTAATAGACAAGTCAAGGCTCGAAAGAACTAACATTAAATTGAACTTATTTTACGGGTTTACAGTTCGTTCACTACTTGGTAAGTCGAGTCTCGAAAGAACAACATTAAATTGAACATTTTTCACAGTGTTAAACTCCATTGACTCAGGCCCAGTAAAATTACCAGTTGTACACACTTGGGCGGTAAATGTGAATCTAGAGCCACGTTAACCACCTAGTTCACGTAACTGGTAAATTTTACTGCTACCTGAGTCAATGGAATGCATCCTTCACTTTTCCGGTATGAACTGGCGATTGCCACAAGTACGCCCAATTGTAAGCTTTAGATGTCATTTAACTTGTATATCCCATAAACGGGAGTCCAGAGAGAGATTAAGATACACATTATGGTGGTTTTTCAATTTTATTGAATAGTATCATTGACATCATTTTACATTATCAATTGAACAATTTCAGAAGAAAATAAAATTTGGTGAATGAATCATCACAAAAAATGCTTGGCAACAATCAGTTGAAAAGATGTACCGGTAGCCATTGCTGCTGTCATCCGATTGCCCACAATCGGCCGAGTGTACACTATTTAATTCTACTTCACTTCTTTTGTTTCAAGATGCTCGAGAAAAACAAACCAAAAGACACAGATCCAAATACAAGTGGAACAACATTATCAACCACAAATGTGAGTAATCAAAACTAAAATAAATAAATAACTGAATTATTTGAACACAAATAACTGCAATAGAACTGCATTCATCTGCCAACTTTGTTCTATGTTATTATCCCCCCGATTAACTTTTTGAGCTTCATTTTGGGATAGAAAATAAAGAAAAAAATAGGGGCGGGCATTTAAATTTGGGACAGGCAGGGATGAAAATCTACCATTTTTTTTATGCCTTAAAGCTAATTTAAGCGTAATCATTCAACTTGGCAAAAAATTTCGGGTGTTCAGGCGATAATTTGGCATGGCCCATTTTTTTTTTTAGCATGTTTTTCATTTTACTTAACTTCCATGTGACCCAAATGGACATTTGCCTCAAATTAACAGGCCTTCACATGGACCAGAACACTATTGAAGTGTACCGATATTTGATATTATTCTCTTCCCACATCTGCAGTGTACATAGAGAGGGTGGGCTTCAAAAAACAAAAACAGAAAATACAGGAGGAACTGTGGAGTATATATTGGGGGGGGGGGGGGGGGGGTTGGCAGAGGCAGAAATTCATACACTGGATGATTCATACCTTTGCTATGTTATGGGCTTTGGCAGCAGTTGAATGGGCAAAATGAACTGGTAGTAAATAACAAACTATAATAGGTGGTTGAGGTGGGCAACATTGATGGGACAGAGTAGGGCTGGCAAAAAGGTAGGATTTAGGTGTGAAAGAATGTATTTCAATTGGAAACAGACAAAACTGTATTTGTTTCCAAGATATTACAGAATTTTAACTGGCATAGGTCTGAAAATTTTAATTGTTTGTAATTACAAGATTTATTTTATATAATTACAATCATTTATAACTATTTTGTTGTTACAGTTTATTTGAGAATGCATTATTAATTGTAAACTGTGGGAATACAGTATTTAATGTAACAGAGGGTAGACAGCAAAGCCAAAATAAATTGTCAACGTGTAAAGCCATTACAGTGGCTTTCAGCCCCTGTAAAAAAAAGGTATATAACATTTATCCAAATGGATCTAGTTTTCCTGAGACCTTCAGGAATTCTGCCCCTGTTAACTTGAGCTCTACAAGGCTTTAAGATTCACTTAACTAAGTGAGTGCTTTTTTTTTATTTAGGTTTCTCAAGACTCGCATTCCATTGAAGGATCAGAACGTTTGTTCAATGGATTCACAAAGGTAAGAAGTGACAAATGTAAAAAAAAAAAAAAATTGGAATTTTAAAATTTGTTGGGCTCAAATATTGAAACTGTATTCTTAATAACTATCACTCGACTATGACATGGGTTGAGAAGTATGACGTATAAATATAAATGAGCATGCTGTTGATGATAACCTCTTTCTCCATTTAATAATTACATGTACATGGATACCCCCAATTTCTAAAAGTGGGGTATACTGAGTTGCATCTGTCAATCCGTCAGTCTGTACGATGTCCATCTGGAGCATAACTCCTATAAAAGCAAAGATAAACTGGTGAAATTTGATATTAAAATTTGGTATGACAAGTCCTTTCTGATAAATATAAAATTGTGCTCACAGCCTTTCAAACTTAATGAGTTATGCCCCTTGTTCTTTGCGGAAACAAACAGTTTGTGTCTGGCCTGCCCATAGCTCAGCCAATATATTCATGGGATGTCAAGGAAATCTATATGGATGTTCAGCATGATGTGCACTTTCATTATACTCACATAATGTTATGCTGCCTGCTCATTATTTTTGAGTTATTCTCTCTTTTCATCTTTGGAAATCAACTTTTTTTTGTCTGACCAAAACTCGGTCAGCAGTCATTAGATCTCAATGAAGTCTTACGTACTTGTTAAGCATGTCACATCTTTTCAGGTGTCATTGAAGTTAGGCCATCAGCACATTGCAATTACTGCATAATTGCTACATCAACATTGGTCTCTAAGTTTAGACTCTCTGGACAGTGGATATGGCATTTTCAGGGCCATATCCAGGGATAATTTGGGGTCAACAGTCCATATAGGTCGCAGGCATATCTGAAGGCCACTAAAGTTGGAGTTACCGTAATGCCTCCATGTGCTTTCCGCACTTGTGTTCTGTGTGCATTTTTTTTTTATCAGAGTGTAGTTGCATCGGGCATATTTTTTGTCAGCTACAGTATCCTAGTTCATGATTCAAGTGATTAGCTTTGTGTTTGTTTTAGTCATGTATAATTTTCACTGAATTTTGACCGTTTTAGTGAACCATGGGATTGGGATTATACACAAATACAATGAGTTTGGGTGCCCAAACTGGTATATGGGTACAAAAAATGTCCTGGATGTGGCTTAGATTTTCTCCCTGATCTAAGCACAATGTGTGTTTTTTTTTCTTGCCCTGTTCATGAACATATCTTATTTATTCAGATGCAGCTGGCAGAACAAGTAAGGAATAGCTCAACCTATCAAAGATGCTCTGCTTTGTTGTTCCGCCTTCTTTACAAAGAAGAAGAGATTAAAGAAGGTCTTTGAGCGGACAAAGGAGCAGAAATGGAGTTACTCCTCGGCTTGCATTAGAAGACAGAAGTAAGCTGGAGATAATATATGGTACTTATAAACCTCTTGACTAATATCAGACAATATAACATAATAATAACATGATTTTGGAAAGCTTTACTGTTTAATAACGGCCCAGCAGCAATGGGGAACAGCCTGAGAGCCTATTAGTGGCCTTAGACAAGGTCAAGGTCCATTAATAGACTAGAGGGTTGTTGGTCATTCCTGAAGGGCTGTTATTAAACTGTGATGCTGTTAGAATCAGGCTATTACAGTACTATTATTACCACTTACAACTAAAGCGTTGGGATGTGGGGTGGGCAATAACCAGTTAACAAGAGTTTTCAATAACTGCCCGACACCTGCTTGCATCATCATGTTTGTTATGGCATTTTACCATACTGGTAGTCATGGTGTTTTACCATACTGGTAGACATCTTGTATTAGGAATGTGGTAAAAAGTATTAAATAATAAGCATCCCATTTTTCTTGTTTTCGTGTATAACTAAGTGTTCCTGAAAATGGTTGTTGATGCACGTGATATATAGCATTGCACTCGAGATTGCAAGGTCACAGGTTCCCATCTGGTCAGTCTAGTGCATTGTGTCCTTGAGCAAGGCCCTAAATACCCATTACTCACATGGGGAAACACTGACAAATATTCAAATTACTGACCACTATTATAAATGATTTTTTTTTTTACAGTGGGTTATTATTATTAGGGCCCTACAAAGTGGACGTTTTCTGATCATCTCGAATTGAATCCTGAATTGACATCAGTGCATTGATGGGTGGCACAAATATATTCATGAAGATTGCCACCAAGATTGGGTATTGGACATTCCAATAATCAGGCAGCAGGGGTGCCCCAGAGTGCAGAGTTGCCCCAAATTGCATTCATCTACAGACTTTTGGCAAATAAACTGAATTGTGGAGATGGCACAAATAGCCTCATGAAGACTGCTACAAAGATTGGCATTGGACCATCCAAAAACTGGGCACAGTGGGTGCCCAAAAGCACGAAGTTACTCAAAAGCACATTCATTAACCAATTTCTGACAAATAAAATACATTGCAGGGTGGCACAAATAAATTCCTGAAGATTTCAACCAACATTGGTATCGAACCCTCCCATTTTTGATACACAAGGGGTGCCTAAAAGTGCTGAATTGCTCAAAATCATATTCATCAACCGATTTTTGCCAAATAAATTGTGGGTTTGGTGCAAATAGATTTATGAACCTCCCCATGAAGATTGGGCATCCGACCCTCCTTAAATTGGGCCCCAGGGGTGCCCAAAAGTGCCAAGCTGCTCAAATGCGATTTTCAGCAACTCATGACTTTTTGGATCCCCTGGTGCCCGATATTGGGAGTGAGCATTATCAAATCTTGGTGGCAATTTTCATGAATCTATTAGTGCCACCTCACAATGAAATTTATTTGGTGAAAATCAATTGATGAATGCAATTTTGTCAACACATTTTCGGAAAATAAACTACATTTTGGGAAGGCATAAATAGATTCATAAAGATTCACACCAAGATTATGCATCAGACGATAACCAAATTGGGCACCAGGGGAGCAAAAAAGTGACGAGTTGCTCAAAATCGCATTTATCAACCAATTTTCACCAAAGAAACTGTATTGTGGGGCTGGTAGAAACTGATTCATGAACACTGCCACAAGATTGGACATTGGCTCCTTCAAATTTGGGCATCAGGGGTGTTCAAACATGCAGTTGAGTTGCTCAAAATCGCATTCCTAAACCGATTTTCATCAAATAAACTGTATTGTGGGGTGGTAAAATGATTCATTATGATTCCCACCAAGACTAGGCATCAGCTCCTCCAACAAGTGGGCACCAGGAGTACCCAAAAGTGCCAGAGTTGCTTACATGTCGTGTTGTTCAAAATTGCATTCATAAACCCGATTTCCGGCAAATAGATGGCATTGGCACAAATAAATTCATGAAGATTGTCACCAAGATTGGACATTGGATCCTCCGTAAAATGGGCACCAGGTGAGCCCAAAAGTGCTGGGTTGCTCAAAATCGCATTCATCAATTGATTTTTGCCAAATAAACTGCACTGTGGGGTGGCAAAAACAGCTTCAGGAAGCTTGCCATCAAGATTGAGCATCAGACCCTCTCAAAATTGGGCACCGAGGGTGTCCAAATGTACCAAATGTTTCAAAATTTGCATTCATAAACTGATTTCAACTAAACAAACTGATTTGTGGGGTGCCATGAAAATTGCCACCTAGTTTGTGCATTGACCTTCCTAAAATTGGGCACCAGGAGTGCCCAAAAGTGCTGAACTGCCTAAAATAGCATTAATCTACCAATTTTCACAAAGAAAACTGCATTGTGGGGGTGACACAAATAGATTCATGAAGACTGCAAGTAAGAATGGGCAATAGACCCTCTGCAGATTGGGCACCACAATGCCCAAAAGTGCAAACTTGCTCAAAATCACATTCATAAACTGATATTCCCCAAATAAACTACACTGTGGGTTGGAACAAATAAATTCATGAAGATTGTCGCCAAGATAGGGCATTGAACTTTCCATTTTCTGGGCAACAGGGGTGCCCAAGTGCTGAGTTGCTCAAAATCAAAATTCATGAACCAATTATCACCAAATAAACTGCATTGTGGGTTGGCACAAAGAGATTCATGAAGAGAGTCACAAAGATTTTTAGCAACTCGGCACTTTTGGGTGCAACTGTTGCTCAATTATGCGAGGGCCTGATGCCCAGTCTTGGTTGCAATCTAACCAAGACTGGGCATCAGGCCCTCACAAAATTTGGCTCAGGCCCTCACAAAATTGGGCACCAGTTGCACACAAAAGTGCCGTCTTGCTACAAATCACATTCATGAACCGATTTAGGCCAAATAAACTACATCGTGGGGTGGTACAGTAGATTCATAAAGCTTCTAACAATGATTGGGCATTGTGCCCAACCAAAATTGTACACCAGGGATGCCCAAAAGTGCTCAAAATCGCATTCATCAATCAATTTTTGACAAATAAACTACTTTGTGGGGTGGCACAAATTGATTCAAGAAGACTGCCACTAAGACTGGGAACCAACCCCTCACCAAATTTGGGCACCAGAAGTGCCTAAAAATTCCATTCGTCAATCAATTTTCGCCAAATAAACTGCATTGTGGGTTGACAGAAGTAGATTCATGAAGATTACCAAAAAGATTTAGCATCAGAACTTCCCAACTGAATATTTCAATAAATAATAAACCTATAAAAAGAGTAGGCAGCTTTGAAGAAGAAAAATCATTAAAATTCCTTGGTATGAATATTGATGAAAAGCTATCCTACAAATCCCACATATCAAAAATCTGCTCCAAAATTGGATGGGCAAACTACGCACTAAACAGAGCCAAGAAAATCCTACCACGTGCGGCCATGCTGACACTTTATTACGCACTTGTGCATTCTCATCTTCTGTATGGCATTCATATATGGGGCAATTCTAGAGGGATTGAGGCTCTTGAAAATATAAAAATGCTCCATACGGATTATAAATAATAAAAAATTCAACTCCCACACGAACCCCTTATTTGCAAAGGATAAAATACTCAAGGTTACACACATTTTTACTCTCCAGACTTGTCTTTTCATATTTGATTGGAAGAATGGTACACTACCTGAATCACTGCATGATTATTTTAACATAAGGACTAATTCCAATCACAGGAACACTAGGCAGTCGGACTTACTTCGTGAAAGCAGAACTAGGACTAAAGCCTTAGATAGGTTACCTAATTTTGCTTTTCTAAAAATTTACAACAAGTTAGGTCCAACACTAAGAAACTTGGGCAACAGAAATGAATTTTAAAAAAGGCTAAGTAATCAACTTCTGACAACATATCAAACAGACTACCAATGTGATAATCCTTACTGCCCTGATTGCCAAAGCTAATAAATTGCTTATATGAAAATAAGGGCTACTGATGCTGAGTGGATCCAGACTTCTCGTTCTAATGATTGTTTCAAGAACCCAAGGCTGGGTTCCACTCAGTGCTAGTATGATCATATGGACAGAAGGTCATATGCTAATTTTTTAGGCTCTGATAATATAATATCATCTCAAACTCACTCACAAAAAACTTTGGTGGGAGACGTCTTCGGTGGAGTGGACTTTGTGCTGGTTTGCATTACGGGGGACTACAGGAAGACAGCCAATCTGGTTATGTAGTCTCCCGACGATATAAGCAAAAAAACTGCTTGAACATTATTTGAAGACTGTGTTGTGTGTATTTGTATTAATTGTTTATATCGTGTAACAAAATATCTATTTACCCAAAATTGGGATGCAGGAATGCCAAAAAGTGATGTGTTGCTCAAAATCGCATTCAACAAACTTTCACCAAATAAACTGCATTGCAGGGTGGCACAAACAGATTCATGAAGATAACCAACAAGATTGGGGGGAATCAAACCCTCCCAAAATTGGGCACAAGGAGTGCCCCAGAGTGCCAAATTGCCCCAAATCGCCATCATCTACCGAATATCACCCAATAAACTGCATTGCAGGGTGGCACAAACAGATTCATCATGAAGATAACCAACAAGATTGGGGGGCATCAAACCCTCTCAAAATTGAGCACAAGGATTGGCCCAGAGTGCCAAGTTGCCCAAAATCACATTCATCTACCGACTTTCACCCAATAAACTGAATTGTGGGGATGGCACAAATTGCATCATGAAGATTGTTACAAAGATTGGCGTTGGAACATCCAAAAACTGGGCACAGGAGGTTCCCAAAAGTGCCAGGTTGCTCAAAATAGCATTCATTAACTGATTTCAACAAATAAACTGCATTGTGGGGTGGCACAAATAGATTCATGAAGGTTTCCACCAAGATAGGGTATCGAACCCTCCAATTTTAGGTTCACAAGGGGTGCCTAAGTGTTGAGGTGCTCAAAATCATATTCATCAAGCGATTTTCGGCAAATAAGCTAAATTGTGGGGTGGCACAAATAGATTTATGAAGTTCCCCATGAAGATTGGGCATCCGACCCTTCTAAAATTCGGCACCAGGGGTTTTATTTATCAATTTTCAGAAAAAAACTACATTGTGAGGCGACATAAATAGATTCATGAAGATTCGCACCAAGATAGTAGGCATTAGATGATAGCCAACTTGGGCACTAGGGTGCAAAAAAAGTGCAGAGTTGCTCAAAATTGCATTCATAAACTGATTTTTGCCAAATAAACTGCATTGTGGGGTGGCAAAAAAATTCATTATTAATCCCTCCAAAACTGGGCATCAGTTCCTGCCACAAGCGGCCACCAGGAGTGCCCAAAAGTGGCGAGTTGCTCACATGCCGAGTTGTACAAAATCACATTCATAAACTGATTTCCACCAAATAGATGGCATTATGGGGTGGCACGTATAGATTCATGAAGATAGCCACCAAGATTGGACATCAGATTTTCCATAAAATGGGCACCAGAAGTGCCCAAAAGTGCTGGGTTGCTCAAAATCGCATTCATCAATCAATTTTCAGCAAATAAACTGCATTGTGGAGTGGCTCAAATATATTCATGAAGATTACCATCAAGATTGACATTGCACCCTCCCAAAATTGGGCACAAACGGTGCCCAAAAGTGCCAAGTTGCTCAAACTTGCATTCATCAATTGATTTTTGCCAAATAAACTGCATTGTGGGGTGGCAAAAACAGATTTATGAAGCTTGCCATGAAGATTGAGCATCGGGCCCTCTCAAAATTGGACACCAAAGGTGCCCAAAAGTGCCAAATTGTTCAAAATTTGAATTCATGAACTGATTTCAACCAAACAAACTACATTGTGGGGTACCATGAAGATTGCCACCAAGATTGGGCACTGACTCTCCCAAAATTGGGCACCAAAAGTGCCGAGTTGCTAAAAATCTCATTCATCCAATTTTTGACAAATAAATTACATTATGGGTTGGCTCATATAGATTCTTGAAGCTTCAAACAAAGACTGGGCATTGGACCCTCCCAAAATTGGCCACATGTGCCCAAAAGTGAAGAGTTGCTCAAAATTACATTCATCAACCACTTTTCAACAAATCAACTGCATTGATGGGTGGCACAAATAGATTTGTGAAGATTATCACCAAATTTGGGAATCTGACCCTCAAAAAAATGGGCACCAGGGATCCCAAAAGTACCAAGTTGCTCAAAATCGCATTTCCTAAACTGGTAGAGTGCTAAATTATTTTTGGTCATCAAACTTTCTTCATATATCTTTGCCTTGTCATAATTTAGGACAGAGAGCCCATGGGCACTCTCCCCTAAATTATAATAAGGCAAAGCCTTACACACTAAATTTCATTTAAAAGATAACTGTGATGCATATCCACAGAATATGAATAAAGCCTTTAACTCCTAGCCCTCTGGTAGTATTTCACAATTTTCATCATTGACCCTATATTGCACATCAAGAATGAAGAATATAACAAATTACATCTTGTTTGACAGAGCTCAATGAGCTCTGTCAAACAAGATATAATTTATTAAATTGTCTGTTGCATTGTGGGAAAAATTTGCTGCTGAAAACTTTGGTATTTTGACATCAGTGTGCAGAGGGTTAAATCTTGGTGCATTCACTTCTGAACAAACCCCAAATATGGGTTTTCAGCACTCTACCAGCTAACAGATTTTAGCAAAAGAAACTGCATTGTGGGGTGGCACAAATAGATTCATGAAGATTGCCACTAAGATTGAGCACTGTACCCTCCTAAAATTGGGCACCAGACATGCCCAAAAGTGTCAAGTTGCTCAAAATCGCATTCATCAACCGATTTTCAGCAATTAAACTGCAATGTGGCATGGCACAAATAGATTCATGATGATTGCCACCAAAATTGGGAATTGGACCCTCCCAAAATTGGACTCCAGGAGTGCCCAAAAGTGCAAAGTTGCTAAAAATCACATTCATTAACTGGTTTTCACAAAACAAACTGCATTGTGGGGTGGCACAAACAGATTCATGAAGATTGTCACCAAGATCGGGCATTGAACTTTCCATTTTCAGGGCACCAGGGGGGGCCCAAAAGTGCTGAGTTGCTCAAAATCTAAATTCATGAACCAATTATCGCCAAATAAACTGCATTGTTGGGTGGCACAAAGAGATTCATGAAGAGAGCCACAAAGATTGGGCATCAGACTCTCCCAAACTTTGGCATGAGGGGTGCCCAAAAGTGCAAAGCTGCTGAAAATCAGCAAAATTGGGCTCAGGCCCTCACAAAATTGGGCACCAGTTGCACACAAAAGTGCCGTCTTGCTACAAATCACATTCATGAACCGATTTAGGCCAAATAAACTACATCGTGGGGTGGTACAGTAGATTCATGAAGCTTCTAACAATGATTGGGCATTGTGCCCAACCAAAATTGTACACCAGGGATGCCCAAAAGTGCTCAAAATCGCATTCATCAATCAATTTTTGACAAATAAACTACTTTGTGGGGTGGCACAAATTGATTCAAGAAGACTGCCACTAAGACTGGGAACCAACCCCTCACCAAATTTGGGCACCAGAAGTGCCTAAAAATTCCATTCGTCAATCAATTTTCGCCAAATAAACTGCATTGTGGGTTGACAGAAGTAGATTCATGAAGATTACCAAAAAGATTTAGCATCAGAACTTCCCAACTGAATATTTCAATAAATAATAAACCTATAAAAAGAGTAGGCAGCTTTAAAGAAGAAAAATCATTAAAATTCCTTGGTATGAATATTGATGAAAAGCTATCCTACAAATCCCACATATCAAAAATCTGCTTCAAAATTGTATGGGCAAACTACGCACTAAACAGAGCCAAGAAAATCCTACCACGTGCGGCCATGCTGACACTTTAATACGCACTTGTGCATTCTCATCTTCTGTATGGCATTCATATATGGGGCAATTCTAGAGGGATTGAGGCTCTTGAAAATATAAAAACGCTCCATACGGATTATAAATAATTAAAAATTCAACTCCCACACGAACCCCTTATTTGCAAAGGATAAAATACTCAAGGTTACTGACATTTTTACTCTCCAGACTTGTCTTTTCATATTTGATTGGAAGAATGGTACACTACTTGAATCACTGCATGATTATTTTAACATAAGGACTAATTCCAATCACAGGAACACTAGGCAGTCGGACTTACTTCGTGAAAGCAGAACTAGGACTAAAGCCTTAGATAGGTTACCTAATTTTGCTTTTCTAAAAATTTACAACAAGTTAGGTCCAACACTAAGAAACTTGGGCAACAGAAATGAATTTAAAAAAAGGCTAAGTAATCAACTCCTGACAACATATCAAACAGACTAGCAATGTGATAATCCTTACTGCCCTGATTGCCAAAGCTAATAAATTGCTTATATGAAAATAAGGGCTACTGATGCTGAGTGGATCCAGACTTCTCGTTCTAATGATTGTTTCAAGAACCCAAGGCTGGGTTCCACTCAGTGCTAGTATGATCATATGGACAGAAGGTCATATGCTAATTTTTTAGGCTCTGATAATATCATCTCAAACTCACTCACAAAAAACTTCGGTGGGAGACGTCTTCGGTGGAGTGGACTTTGTGCTGGTTTGCATTACGGGGGACTACAGGAAGACAGCCAATCTGGTTATGTAGTCTCCCGACGATATAAGCAAAAAAACTGCTTGAACATTATTTGAAGACTGTGTTCTGTGTATTTGTATTAATTGTTTATATCGTGTAACAAAATATCTATCTACCCAAAATTGGGATGCAGGAATGCCAAAAAGTGATGTGTTGCTCAAAATCGCATTCAACAAACTTTTGCCAAATAAACTGCATTGCAGGGTGGCACAAACAGATTCATCATGAAGATAACCAACAAGATTGGGGGGAATCAAACCCTCCCAAAATTGGGCACAAGGAGTGCCCCAGAGTGCAAAATTACCCCAAATCGCCATCATCTACCGAATATCACCCAATAAACTGCATTGCAGGGTGGCACAAACAGATTCATGAAGATAACCAACAAGATTGGGGGGCATCAAACCCTCTCAAAATTGAGCACAAGGATTGCCCCAGAGTGCCAAGTTGCCCAAAATCACATTCATCTACTGACTTTCACCCAATAAACTGAATTGTGGGGATGGCACAAATTGCCTCATGAAGATTGTTACAAAGATTGGCGTTGGACCATCCAAAAACTGGGCACAGGGGGTTCCCAAAAGTGCCAGGTTGCTCAAAATAGAATTCATTAACTGATTTCAACAAATAAACTGCATTGTGGGGTGGCACAAATAGATTCATGAAGGTTTCCACCAAGATTGGGTATCGAACCCTCCAATTTTAGGTTCACAAGGGGTGCCTAAGTGTTGAGGTGCTCAAAATCATATTCATCAAGCGATTTTCGGCAAATAAGCTAAATTGTGGGGTGGCACAAATAGATTTATGAAGTTCCCCATGAAGATTGGGCATCCGACCCTTCTAAAATTCGGCACCAGGGGTTTTATTTATCAATTGATTTTCACCAAATAAACTGCATTGTGGGGAGGCACAAATAGATTCATGAGGATTGCCACCAAGATTTGATAACAGGCACTCCCAAAATTGGGCACCAGGGGTGCCAAAAAGTGATGAGTTTCTCAAACTCGCATTTGTCAACAGATTTTCAGAAAAAAACTACATTGTGGGGCGACATAAATAGATTCATGGAGATTCGCACCAAGATAGTAGGCATTAGATGATAGCCAACTTGGGCACTAGGGTGCAAAAAAAGTGCAGAGTTGCTCAAAATTGCATTCATAAACTGATTTTTGCCAAATAAACTGCATTGTGGGGTGGCAAAAAAATTCATTATTAATCCCTCCAAAACTGGGAATCAGTTCCTGCCACAAGCGGCCACCAGGAGTGCCCAAAAGTGCCGAGTTGCTCACATGCCGAGTTGTACAAAATCACATTCATAAACTGATTTCCACCAAATAGATGGCATTATGGGGTGGCACGTATAGATTCATGAAGATAGCCACCAAGATTGGACATCAGATTCTCCATAAAATGGGCACCAGAAGTGCCCAAAAGTGCTGGGTTGCTCAAAATCGCATTCATCAATCAATTTTCAGCAAATAAACTGCATTGTGGAGTGGCTCAAATATATTCATGAAGATTACCATCAAGATTGACATTGCACCCTCCCAAAATTGGGCACAAACGGTGCCCAAAAGTGCCAAGTTGCTCAAACTTGCATTCATCAATTGATTTTTGCCAAATAAACTGCATTGTGGGGTGGCAAAAACAGATTTATGAAGCTTGCCATGAAGATTGAGCATCGGGCCCTCTCAAAATTGGACACCAAAGGTGCCCAAAAGTGCCAAATTGTTCAAAATTTGAATTCATGAACTGATTTCAACCAAACAAACTACATTGTGGGGTGCCATGAAGATTGCCACCAAGATTCGGCACTGACTCTCCCAAAATTGGGCACCAAAAGTGCCGAGTTGCTAAAAATCTCATTCATCCAATTTTTGACAAATAAATTACATTATGGGTTGGCTCATATAGATTCTTGAAGCTTCAAACAAAGACTGGGCATTGGACCCTCCCAAAATTGGCCACATGTGCCCAAAAGTGAAGAGTTGCTCAAAATTACATTCATCAACCACTTTTCAACAAATCAACTGCATTGATGGGTGGCACAAATAGATTTGTGAAGATTGTCACCAAATTTGGGAATCTGACCCTCCAAAAAATGGGCACCAGGGATTCCAAAAGTACCAAGTTGCTCAAAATCGCATTTCCTTAACTGGTAGAGTGCTAAATTATTTTTGGTCATCAAACTTTCTTCATATATCTTTGCCTTGTCATAATTTAGGACAGAGAGCCCATGGGCACTCTCCCCTAAATTATAATAAGGCAAAGCCTTACACACTAAATTTCATTTAAAAGATAACTGTGATGCATATCCACAGAATATGAATAAAGCCTTTAACTCCTAGCCCTCTGGTAGTATTTCACAATTTTCATCATTGACCCTATATTGCACATCAAGAATGAAGAATATAACAAATTACATCTTGTTTGACAGAGCTCAATGAGCTCTGTCAAACAAGATATAATTTATTAAATTGTCTGTTGCATTGTGGGAAAAATTTGCTGCTGAAAACTTTGGTATTTTGACATCAGTGTGCAGAGGGTTAAATCTTGGTGCATTCACTTCTGAACAAACCCCAAATATGGGTTTTCAGCACTCTACCAGCTAACAGATTTTAGCAAAAGAAACTGCATTGTGGGGTGGCACAAATAGATTCATGAAGATTGCCACTAAGATTGAGCACTGTACCCTCCTAAAATTGGGCACCAGACATGCCCAAAAGTGTCAAGTTGCTCAAAATCGCATTCATCAACCGATTTTCAGCAATTAAACTGCAATGTGGCATGGCACAAATAGATTCATGAGGTTTGCCACCAAAATTGGGAATTGGACCCTCCCAAAATTGGACTCCAGGAGTGCACAAAAGTGCAAAGTTGCTAAAAATCACATTCATTAACTGGTTTTCACAAAACAAACTGCATTGTGGGGTGGCACAAACAGATTCATGAAGATTGTCACCAAGATCGGGCATTGAACTTTCCATTTTCAGGGCACCAGGGGTGCCCAAAAGTGCCGAGTTGCTCAAAATCTAAATTCATGAACCAATTATCGCCAAATAAACTGCATTGTTGGGTGGCACAAAGAGATTCATGAAGAGAGCCACAAAGATTGGGCATCAGACTCTCCCAAACTTTGGCATGAGGGGTGCCCAAAAGTGCAAAGCTGCTGAAAATCAGCAAAATTGGGCTCAGGCCCTCACAAAATTGGGCACCAGTTGCACACAAAAGTGCCGTCTTGCTACAAATCACATTCATGAACCGATTTAGGCCAAATAAACTACATCGTGGGGTGGTACAGTAGATTCATGAAGCTTCTAACAATGATTGGGCATTGTGCCCAACCAAAATTGTACACCAGGGATGCCCAAAAGTGCTCACAATCGCATTCATCAATCAATTTTTGACAAATAAACTACTTTGTGGGGTGGCACAAATTGATTCAAGAAGACTGCCACTAAGACTGGGAACCAACCCCTCACCAAATTTGGGCACCAGAAGTGCCTAAAAATTCCATTCGTCAATCAATTTTCGCCAAATAAACTGCATTGTGGGTTGACAGAAGTAGATTCATGAAGATTATCAAAAAGATTTAGCATCAGAACTTCCCAACTGAATATTTCAATAAATAATAAACCTATAAAAAGAGTAGGCAGCTTTGAAGAAGAAAAATCATTAAAATTCCTTGGTATGAATATTGATGAAAAGCTATCCTACAAATCCCACATATCAAAAATCTGCTTCAAAATTGTATGGGCAAACTACGCACTAAACAGAGCCAAGAAAATCCTACCACGTGCGGCCATGCTGACACTTTATTACGCACTTGTGCATTCTCATCTTCTGTATGGCATTCATATATGGGGCAATTCTAGAGGGATTGAGGCTCTTGAAAATATAAAAACGCTCCATACGGATTATAAATAATAAAAAATTCAACTCCCACACGAACCCCTTATTTGCAAAGGATAAAATACTCAAGGTTACTGACATTTTTACTCTCCAGACTTGTCTTTTCATATTTGATTGGAAGAATGGTACACTACCTGAATCACTGCATGATTATTTTAACATAAGGACTAATTCCAATCACAGGAACACTAGGCAGTCGGACTTACTTCGTGAAAGCAGAACTAGGACTAAAGCCTTAGATAGGTTACCTAATTTTGCTTTTCTAAAAATTTACAACAAGTTAGGTCCAACACTAAGAAACTTGGGCAACAGAAATGAATTTAAAAAAAGGCTAAGTAATCAACTCCTGACAACATATCAAACAGACTGGCAATGTGATAATCCTTACTGCCCTGATTGCCAAAGCTAATAAATTGCTTATATGAAAATAAGGGCTACTGATGCTGAGTGGATCCAGACTTCTCGTTCTAATGATTGTTTCAAGAACCCAAGGCTGGGTTCCACTGAGTGCTAGTATGATCATATGGACAGAAGGTCATATGCTAATTTTTTAGGCTCTGATAATATCATCTCAAACTCACTCACAAAAAACTTCGGTGGGAGACGTCTTCGGTGGAGTGGACTTTGTGCTGGTTTGCATTACGGGGGACTACAGGAAGACAGCCAATCTGGTTATGTAGTCTCCCGACGATATAAGCAAAAAAACTGCTTGAACATTATTTGAAGACTGTGTCCTGTGTATTTGTATTAATTGTTTATATCGTGTAACAAAATATCTATCTACCCAAAATTGGGATGCAGGAATGCCAAAAAGTGATGTGTTGCTCAAAATCGCCTTCAACAAACTTTCACCAAATAAACTGCATTGCAGGGTGGCACAAACAGATTCATGAGGATAACCAACAAGATTGGGGGGAATCAAACCCTCCCAAAATTGGGTACAAGGAGTGCCCCAGAGTGCAAAATTGCCCCAAATCGCCATCATCTACCGAATATCACCCAATAAACTGCATTGCAGGGTGGCACAAACAGATTCATGAAGATAACCAACAAGATTGGGGGCATCAAACCCTCCCAAAATTGAGCACAAGGATTGCCCCAGAGTGCCAAGTTGCCCAAAATCACATTCATCTACCGACTTTCACCCAATAAACTGAATTGTGGGGATGGCACAAATTGCCTCATGAAGATTGTTACAAAGATTGGCGTTGGACCATCCAAAAACTGGGCACAGGGGGTTCCCAAAAGTGCCAGGTTGCTCAAAATAGAATTCATTAACTGATTTCAACAAATAAACTGCATTGTGGGGTGGCACAAATAGATTCATGAAGGTTTCCACCAAGATTGGGTATCGAAACCTCCAATTTTAGGTTCACAAGGGGTGCCTAAGTGTTGAGGTGCTCAAAATCATATTCATCAAGCCATTTTCGGCAAATAAGCTAAATTGTGGGGTGGCACAAATAGATTTATGAAGTTCCCCATGAAGATTGGGCATCCGACCCTTCTAAAATTTGGCACCAGGGGTTTTATTTATCAATTGATTTTCACCAAATAAACTGCATTGTGGGGAGGCACAAATAGATTCATGAAGATTGCCACCAAGATTTGATAACAGGCACTCCCAAAATTGGGCACCAGGGGTGCCAAAAAGTGATGAGTTGCTCAAACTCGCATTTGTCAACAGATTTTCAGAAAAAAACTACATTGTGGGGCGACATAAATAGATTCATGGAGATTCGCACCAAGATAGTAGGCATTACATGATAGCCAACTTGGGCACTAGGGTGCAAAAAAAGTGCAGAGTTGCTCAAAATTGCATTCATAAACTGATTTTTGCCAAATAAACTGCATTGTGGGGTGGCAAAAAAATTCATTATTAATCCCTCCAAAATTGGGCATCAGTTCCTGCCACAAGCGGCCACCAGGAGTGCCCAAAAGTGCCGAGTTGCTCACATGCCGAGTTGTACAAAATCACATTCATAAACTGATTTCCACCAAATAAATGGCATTATGGGGTGGCACGTATAGATTCATGAAGATAGCCACCAAGATTGGACATCAGATTCTCCACAAAATGGGCACCAGAAGTGCCCAAAAGTGCTGGGTTGCTCAAAATCGCATTCATCAATCAATTTTCAGCAAATAAACTGCATTGTGGAGTGGCTCAAATATATTCATGAAGATTACCATCAAGATTGACATTGCACCCTCCCAAAATTGGGCACAAATGGTGCCCAAAAGTGCCAAGTTGCTCAAACTTGCATTCATCAATTGATTTTTGCCAAATAAACTGCATTGTGGGGTGGCAAAAACAGATTTATGAAGCTTGCCATGAAGATTGAGCATCGGGCCCTCTCAAAATTGGACACCAAAGGTGCCCAAAAGTGCCAAATTGTTCAAAATTTGAATTCATGAACTGATTTCAACCAAACAAACTACAT
This sequence comes from Pictodentalium vernedei, assembly GCA_031216915.1. NCBI lineage: Eukaryota > Metazoa > Mollusca > Scaphopoda > Dentaliida > Dentaliidae > Pictodentalium > Pictodentalium vernedei. The sequence continues at coordinate 460,687,146 of CM062289.1, read as the reverse complement.
TGTGGGGTGCCATGAAGATTGCCACCAAGATTCGGCACTGACTCTCCCAAAATTGGGCACCAAAAGTGCCGAGTTGCTAAAAATCTCATTCATCCAATTTTTGACAAATAAATTACATTATGGGTTGGCTCATATAGATTCTTGAAGCTTCAAACAAAGACTGGGCATTGGACCCTCCCAAAATTGGCCACATGTGCCCAAAAGTGAAGAGTTGCTCAAAATTACATTCATCAACCACTTTTCAACAAATCAACTGCATTGATGGGTGGCACAAATAGATTTGTGAAGATTGTCACCAAATTTGGGAATCTGACCCTCCAAAAAATGGGCACCAGGGATCCCAAAAGTACCAAGTTGCTCAAAATCGCATTTCCTTAACTGGTAGAGTGCTAAATTATTTTTGGTCATCAAACTTTCTTCATATATCTTTGCCTTGTCATAATTTAGGACAGAGAGCCCATGGGCACTCTCCCCTAAATTATAATAAGGCAAAGCCTTACACACTAAATTTCATTTAAAAGATAACTGTGATGCATATCCACAGAATATGAATAAAGCCTTTAACTCCTAGCCCTCTGGTAGTATTTCACAATTTTCATCATTGACCCTATATTGCACATCAAGAATGAAGAATATAACAAATTACATTTTGTTTGACAGAGCTCAATGAGCTCTGTCAAACAAGATATAATTTATTAAATTGTCTGTTGCATTGTGGGAAAAATTTGCTGCTGAAAACTTTGGTATTTTGACATCAGTGTGCAGAGGGTTAAATCTTGGTGCATTCACTTCTGAACAAACCCCAAATATGGGTTTTCAGCACTCTACCAGCTAACAGATTTTAGCAAAAAAAACTGCATTGTGGGGTGGCACAAATAGATTCATGAAGATTGCCACTAAGATTGAGCACTGTACCCTCCTAAAATTGGGCACCAGACATGCCCAAAAGTGTCAAGTTGCTCAAAATCACATTCATCAACCGATTTTCAGCAATTAAACTGCAATGTGGCATGGCACAAATAGATTCATGATGATTGCCACCAAAATTGGGAATTGGACCCTCCCAAAATTGGACTCCAGGAGTGCCCAAAAGTGCAAAGTTGCTAAAAATCACATTCATTAACTGGTTTTCACAAAACAAACTGCATTGTGGGGTGGCACAAACAGATTCATGAAGATTGTCACCAAGATCGGGCATTGAACTTTCCATTTTTTGGGCACCAGGGGTGCTCAAAAGTGCAGAGTTGCTCAAAATCTAAATTCATGAACCAATTATCGCCAAATAAACTGCATTGTTGGGTGGCACAAAGAGATTCATGAAGAGAGCCACAAAGATTGGGCATCAGACTCTCCCAAACTTTGGCATGAGGGGTGCGCAAAAGTGCAAAGCTGCTGAAAATCACATTCAAAAACTAATTTTCTCCGAACTGCATTGTAAGTGGCAGAAAAAATATTCATGAAGATTTCCATCAAGACTTAGCATCAGTTCCTCCCAAAATTGGGCACGAAGGTTTCCCAAAATGTAACGTTCCCAAAATAGATTCATGAAGTTTCCCACAAAGACTGGGCATAAGACCCTCCCAAAATTCGACACGAGAAGTGGGCAAAATTGCTGAATTGCTCAAAATTCCAGACATCAACTAATTCATGCCAAATACACTGCATTGCAGGGTGGCAGAAACCAGGGTTTCCGCTAGACCAGCTGCGGGTCCGTCGACTGGACCCATTCCCCACGCCGCTCATACTATGATCAGTCAGAAAAGCTGGTGGTTAAAATGTCGAGTACAATGCTGTATCGTAACAACACTCAGGATCCTTTGTTTCCACGTAATATAGGCATAATTGTGTTGCATACTATGCCTACTATTACTGGCGACAATCTGATACTTTGTAACCCCAGACGAGGGGGGAAACAAAGTTCAAATCCAAAACGTCGCCTATAAAATTTCGGACTCAAATTGTTGTGTTTGGTCCGAAATCACTGGCTTTTATTTCGAGCGATAAATGATGTAATTGCACGTGCATGACTTCACACGTCAGCATCATGGTTCTTTTCGAATATTTCATACTCTCTGCATTTCCAATTATTTATGTTGGCACGTATCAGGTTGTATAAAAAAAATTGAGGTCAAGCGTCGCAGTCACTTTTAGGATTCGTGGATTTTGTGTTGTTTTGGGTTTGTATTTTTATGAAACCTCCGACCAGATGTAGTATTGTGTGTCCCGTGGGAATTTAGAGAATTGTAGGAGGAAAAAATACATATTTTCCACTTCAATTATTCAGCATTTTAGCAACCAGAATGCCCCCAGAGGCCACCAGAGAGCACCTAAAAATCAAAATTTAGACCCCTCTCTCTATGCACGTGCCAAAGGCATGTGCGGCAGACGCCGAAGCGTCTGAGTTTCACTTTCTTTAAACTACCGGACCCACGAATTCATGAAGAGTGCCATCAGGATTGGACACAAGACCCTCCCTAAATTGGGTACTATGGTGCCCAAAAGTGCAGAGCAGCTCAAAATTGAGTTTGCAAACAGATATTCACCAAATAAACTGGTCTGTGGAGTGACACAAATAGATTTATAGAGACAGCCACCAAGACTGGGCTCAGCCCCCAAAAAATTGGGCACCAGGAGTACCCAAAGGTGCAGAGTTGCTAAAAATCACATTCATCAACAAATAAACTTCACTGTGGGGTGGCTAATGAAAATGTGGTTGAAAATAATAACGAGAATATATAAAACACAGTCCTGTTATTATACGATCCATAATTCCAAACACAGGAAACCATTATCGACGAGTTGAATTATCACTGTTTCGTAATACAAATGGGCGAACATCATCCTTGAATGTCGGACGAAAAAAAGAATGGTTTGATGACTGCTTTGTGCACTGGTTAACGGAAGTCGTGGAATTGTATTAAGAGAAGAGCGTCTCCTACTGTGTGTGTGCTGATGGCATTCGACCCAGTTTTGGCTTTTTTTTTTCGTGGTGTTTTTACACCACTTTTCTTTCCCAAATCTCTTGGGAAAGATTAAAATAGAGAGTATTTTAACCGAGGGTCTTCCACTGTGGTGCAAGCAGGGTTGGCTGATTTAAATCAATTTAAAAATCATTGATTTAAATCAAAAATTTACAAATATTCAGAAATATTTTCAAAACAACTTGAAAATGAGCTGAAACAAGATGGAATGCATATTAACTGTTGAAATACAGTTATTAGCTCTTGTTTATGACAGTTAGAACTAAGCTATGGAGTGGGAAGATACACATCCCACTGTGTCTTGACTGCTAGAACATGCTGTAGGGAAGTTAAATGTTCCCGAATCTTTTATAAGTATATATAATTTTCAGCTAACATGAATAAAACTATATTTAAGTGAACATAGATTTTAAACCATATATATGATAATCTTTCAATGAACCCGTCAAAAGTATAAAATCAACTCCAAGAACAACAATCAGTGATTTAAGTATCAAAAGTATCAAAAATGATTTTCAAGAAGTAATCTTCCATCCAGCAATGCTATAACAGTGAGAAAACACAAGTTTCAATGATTCCCCTCTATTTCCATCCATGCCAAATGTCTATTCTGTGCCAAATATATTCTGGAATTCTTCCTCTCATACCACCTTAAAGACTGAAATGGTTAATACAGGTAAATGTTTTAGTATCAGTTATTTGTGTCCATTCTTTGGGCAGACATTGATACAAAATCCTGCCAATATACTCAGTTTCTTTTATCCAAAGGAATCATGTGAGAATAAGTAGCCTCTGGTGAATAATTTATAGTATGGAAATAAAAATCAAATAAATCGATTTAAATCAAAAAAATCTAATTTAAATCAAACTAGAGTGATGTCACGCATGCAGCCCGACTGTCCCAGCAATGGCAATGATTAGACACAAAATAGTCGGAGCCATTACGTGAGTTTAAAAAAAAGTTCCACATGAACTGACTGTAAAGAGTTAAAAATGCATATTGGAGGAAAGAAAGAGAAAAAAATGTCTAATTGGCGGGGGCACGGAAGGGAAATAACTTCAACAATTTTCATTGGATAATTGTGATCATCAAACTTGACCTAGAGGCATGTACTGAAAAGAATTGATATCTGTTAACTTTTGTTTAAGTTACGGCATAAAAAGAGTTCGGACAGACAGATGGACCCACAAATGGATGGATGGACTGACGGATGGACTGACAGATAGATGGATGGAGTGAGGTCTGTGCTATATCCCTCTCTTGTGGGAAGGGATAATGAAAGTGTCAATGACACTGTAGCTTAACATGTGTATGTGTTGTGTTTGATGAAAAGGATAATGTTCAATGTTTATGAAAGGATTATGAAATAAGACAAGAATTGTGATAATTGGGAATATGTTAATTTCTGTTCCCTGTATGCTATGTTTTTAATAAAAATAATATGAGGTGTACATGGTACTAAAGAGCTGAGGGGTGGGTTAATATGACCTCACAGTTAATGTATGGGGCCTTCACAGTTAATGTATGTCAATTAAAATTACCAAGTTACAGTGAAATTATTCCAAAATAAGACATTCAATCAAGTTACACTGAAACCCCTTCATAAATATGGCCTGTAGACTGTGCGAAAGGTTTTCGGGCTTCAGGCCTCTGTAGCCACAACGGTAGACCGAATGCAACTAAGGGGAATGTCCTCATCTCGACATTATACTGAGTCATTCTACTAAGTTGCAATGAAATCCCTTCACAAATATGACCTGTAGTCTGTACTGCAGTTTTTTGGGTTTTGGGCTCGGGAAGCCATCATGGTTGAATGATCGCGAAAAAAAGTGGGCGTTGTCATCTGGGCATAATCTGGAGTGATCCAACGAAGTTACAATGAAACCCCTTCATATATATGACCTGTAGACTGTGCTCAAGGTTTTGGGACTTCGAGCCCCAGAAGCAATCACAGTTGACCAAACACGACCAAAAAGGGGATGTTCTCATCTAGACATTATATGAAGTCAACCTACCAAGTTACAATGAAATCCCTTCATAAATATGACCTTTAGACTGTGCTATAGGTTTCCGGACTTTGGGCTCAGGCAGCCATCATGGTTGAATGAGCACAATCAAAAGGGGACATTCTCATCTGGGCATCATCTGGAGTGATCCTACGAAGTTACAATGAAATCCCTTCATAAATATGACCTGTAGATAGCACTAAAGGTTTTTGGGCTTCGGGCCCCTGTAGCAGTCATAGTTGACCAATCATGACCAAAAGGGGATGGCATGATCTAGGTATTATATGGAGTCACCTAACAAGTTACAATGAAATCCTTCGATAAATATGACTTATAGAGTATGCTAAAGGTTTTTGGGCTCAGGCAGCCATCAAGGCTGAATGATCGTGACCAAATGGGGACGTTCTCATCTAGACATTATTTGGGGTCATCCTACCAAGATACAATGAAATCCTTTCATAAATATGACTTGTAGACTGTGCTAAAGGTTTTTGGGCTTTGGGCCCCTGCAGCCATTACACTTGCCCAATCGTGTCCAAAAGAGGTTGTTCTCATCTAGACATTATATGAAGTCAACCTACCAAGTTACAATGAAATCATTTCATAAATATGGCCTGAAGACCGTGCTAAAGGTTTTCAGGCTTCGGGCTCGGGCAGAGATCATTGGTGAATGATCACAACCAAAAGGGCACATTCCCATCTGGTCATCATCTGGAGTGATCCTACGGAGTTACAATGAAAACCCTTCATAAATATGACCTGTAGACTGTGCTCAATATTTTCAGGCTTTGGGTGGCTGTAGCCATCACAGTTGAACAATCACAACCAAAAGGGGAGGTCATCATCTAGGCACTATCCTTCCATAAATACGATCATCATCTAGGAAATCCTTCCATAAATACGACCTATAGACTATGCTAAAGGTTTTTGGGCTTGGACATTATTTGGAGTCATCCTACCAAGCTACAATGAAACCCCCTTCATAATTATTGCCTGTAGACTGTTCTAAAGGTTTTCAGGCTTCGGGCCCCTGTTGCCGTCACAGTTGCCCAAAAGGGGACGTTCTCATCTAGACATCATACGGAGTCATCCTATCAAGTTACTCAGAAATCCCTCCATAAATATGACCTGTAGACTGTGCTAAATGTTTTTGGGTTTTGGGCTCAGGCAGTCATCATGGTTGATAGATCACACCCAAATGGGGAAATTCTCATCTTCACATCATACTGTGCTAATGGTTTTCTGGTTTTGGGCTCGAGCAGACATACCGGTTGACCGATCACGACCAAAAGGGTACATTCTCACGTAGACATGACCTAAAACCTGCATATGAAATCCGTGACGATCAGACAAGAACTACCAGGTGTAGCCTGTACTTGAAGGTTGAATAAAAAAATGTAACCACAAACTTAAAGTTTTTTACTGAATGTTCAAGTGGGTTTTTTGGGGGGTTTTTTCCTGTTTAGTTGACATTTGGAGTTTTGGTTAAACAACAAACTTTAACCAAAACTCTAAATGTTAACAGATGAACAGATGGACGGACGGACGGACGGACGGACGCATGCAGAGACGGACGGACGGACGGATGGATGGACAAAAGTCATTACTATAGCCCTCACTGTAAACAGTCGGGCTAAAAAATCAATTTTTTTTTAAAAAAAATTTTTAAAATAAAAAAAATCACCTACCCTGAGTGCAAGCCTGTAGTAAACAATTATAAGGTAGGTTGATAAGAAATTTTCCAAAAAGCTTAAGAGTTTAACAGGAAGGGTTCATGGAAGGATAGGGAAGGAATACTTAACAAACAGTGGAATAATCATTCACAAAAATGATGATGTCAGGCATATGTTCCGAAATTGGAAAACGTGAAATAATTTTATAATTGTTATAAAGTTACAGCCCTGAACGTCAAAAACCACCGTTGAACACTTACATCATCCAATAATAGCCTTGGACCCACCAATTCTTGCCTTGAGTTGAGTCTGGCATCCTCAAATAAACAGCTGTACCATAAGCGCATGATACGCCTGTTATCAATTACAATAGGGAAGCACACACACAATATGAGTATACATGTGTACTTGTCAGTTTTTTTTTTTTATTCTTGTACAATAATCATAACCAACAACATACTGTGTTCATTAATTTGGAAATAAATTGAAATGAATTTCATGTATATATCTTATGTCTATAGAGATCATAACTTTAAATGAAAGTGTCAATGACACTGTAGCTTAACTTGTGTGTTCTGTTTGATGAAAAGGATAACGTTCAATGTTTATGAAAGGATTATGAATGTTCATTTCTGATCCCTGTATGCTATGTTTATGATAAAAATAATATGAGGTGTACACTGTACTAAAGAGCTTAGAGGTGGGTTAATATGACATCACAGTTAATGTATGTGGCCCTCACAGTTAACGTATATCAACAAAAGTTACCAAGTTACAGTGAAATTATTCCAAAACGAGTCATCCTATCAAGTTACATTAAAATCCCTTCATAAATGGCCTGTAGACTGTGCTAAAGGTTTTCGGGCTTCAGGCCCCTGTAGCCGTCAGTTTCCCAATTGCGGCCAAAGGGGATGTTCTCATCTAGACATTATATGAAGTCAACCTACCAAGTTACAATGAAATCCCTTAATAAATATGACCTGTAGACTGTGCTAAAGGTTTTTGGGCTTTGGGCTCTGGCAGCCATCATGGTTGAATGATCGCAACCAAAAGGGGACATTCTCATCTGGGCATCATCTGGAGTGATCCTACAAAGTTACAATGAAATCCCTTCATAAATATGACCTGTAGACTGTGTTCAAGGTTTTTGGGCTTTGGGCCCCTGAAGCCGTCACAGCTGACCAATCACGACCAAAAGGGGCTGTCATCATCTAGGCATTATATGGAGTCAAACTTACGGGTTACAATGAAGTCCTTCCATAAATATGACCAACAGACTATGCTAAAGGTTTTGAGGTTTTGGGTTCGGGCAGCCATCAAGGCTGAATGATCGCGACCAAAAGGGGACGTTCTCATCTAGACATTATTTAGAGTCATCCTACCAAGTTACAATGAAATCCCTTCATACATATCACCTGTAGACTGTGCTAAATATTTTCGGGCTTTGGGCCCCTGTAGCCAACACAGTTGCCTAATGGTGTCCAAAAGGGGCTGTTCTCATCTAGACATTACATGAAGTCAACCTACCAAGTTACAATGAAATCCATTATTAAATATGATCTGAAGACTGTGCTAAAGGTTTTCGGGCTTTAGGCTTGGGCAGCCATCATGGTTGAATGATCACAACCAAAAGGGGACATTCTCATCTGGACATCATCTGGAATGATCCTATGAAGTTACAATGAAATCTCTTCATAAATATGACCTGTAGACTGTGCTCAAGATTTTCGGGCTTCAGGCACCTGTAGCCATCACAGTTGACCAACCACGACCAAAAGGGGATGTCATCATCTAGGCATTATATGGAGTCAACCTAACAAGTTACAATGAAATCCTTCCATAAATACGACCTACAGACATGCTAAAGGTTTTTGGGCTCGGGCAGCCATCAAGGCTGAATGATCGCGACCAAAAGGGGACGTTCTCATCTGGACACTATTTGGAGTCATCCTACCAAGCTACAATGAATTCCCTTCATAATTATGACCTGTAGACTGTTCTAAAGGTTTTCGGGCCCCTGAAGCCGTCACAGTTGCCCAATCGTGTCCAAAAGGGGATGTTCTCATCTAGACATTATATGAAGTCAACCTACCAAGTTACAATGAAATCCCTTCATAAATATGACCTGTAGACTGTGCTAAATGTTTTCAGGCTTTGGGCTCGGGCAGCCATCATGGTTGAATGATCACAACCCAAAGGGACAATCTCATCTGGGCATCATCTGGCGTGATCCTAAGAAGTTACAATGAAATCCCTTCATAAATCTGACCTGTAGACTGTGCTCAAGGTTTTCGGGCTTCGGGCACCTGTAGCCATCACAGTTGACCAATCATGACCAAAAGGGGATGTCATCATCTAGGCATTATATGGAGTCAACCTAACAGGTTACAATGAAATCCTTCTACAAATATAACCTTTTGCCTATGCTAAAGGTTTTTGGGCTTGGGCACCCATCAAGGCTGAATGATCACTCCAAAATGGGACATTCTCATCTAGACATTATTTGGAGTCATCCTACCAAGTTACAATGAAAGCCCTTCATAAATATGACCTGTAGACAGTGCTAAAGGTTTTCGGGCTACGGGCACCTTTAGCCGTCAAAGTTGCCCAATCATGTCCAAAAGGGGACGTTCTCATCTAGACATTATATGAAGTCAACCTATCAAGCTACAATGAAATCCCTTCATAAAGATGACCTGTAGACTGTGCTCAAGGTTTTTGGGCTCCGGGCACTTGTAGCCATCACAGCTGACCAATCACAACCAAAAGGGGATGTCATCATCTAGGCATTATATGGAGTCAACCTAATAGGTTACAATGAAATCCTTCCATAAATATGACCTTTTGCCTATGCTAAAGGTTTTTGGGCTCGGGCACCCATCAAGGCTGAATGATCGCGATCAAAATGGGACGTTCTCATCTAGACATTATTTGGAGTCATCCTACCAAGTTACAATGAAATCCCCTCATAAATATGACCTGTAGACTGTGCTAAATGTTTTCAGGCTTCGGGCACCTTTAGCCGTCACACTTGCCCAATCATGTCCAAAAGGGGATGTTCTCATCTAGATATTATATGAAGTTAACCTACCAAGTTACAATGAAATCCCTTCATAAATATGACCTGTAGACTGTGCTAAAGGTTTTCGGGCTTTGGGCTCAGGCAGCCATCATGGCTGAATGATCACAACCATAGGGGACAATCTCATCTGGGCATCATCTGGAGTGATCCTAAGAAGTTACAATGAAATCCCTTCATAAATATGACCTGTTGACTGTGCTCAAGTTTTTCGGGCTTCGGGCACTTGTAGCCATCACAACTGACCAATCACGACCAAAAGGGGATGTCATCATCTAGGCATTATATGGAGTCAACCTAACAGGTTACAATGAAATCCTTCCATAAATATGACCTTTTGCCTATGCTAAAAGTTTTTGGGCTCGGGCACCCATCAAGGCAGCATGATCGCGATCAAAATGGGACGTTCTCATCTAGACATTATTTGGAGTCATCCTACCAAGTTACAATGAAATCCCTTCATAAATATGACCTCTAGACTGTGCTGAAGGTTTTCGGGCTTCGGGAACCTGTAGCGTCACAGTTGCCCAATCACGTCCAAAAGGCGACTTTCTCATCTAGACATTGTATGAAGTCAACCCACCAAGTTACAATGAAATCCCTTCATAAATATGACCTGTAGACTGTGCTAAAGGTTTTCGAGTTTTGGGCTCGGGCAGTCGTCACGGTTAGCAGATCATCCCCAAATGGGGAAATTATCATCGAGACATCATAAGGAGTCATCCTACCAAGTTACAATGAAATCCCTCCACATTAAACATGAGCTGCAGACTGTGCTAAAAGTTTTTGGGTTTCGGGCTTGGGCAGCCATCACGGTTGATAGATCAAGCCCAAAAGGGGACGTTCTCATCTAGGCATTATACAGAGGCATCCTACCAAGTTACAATGAAATCCCTTCATAAATACGACCTGTAGACTGTGCTAATGGTTTTTGGGTTTTGGGTTCGGGCAGCCATACCGGTTGCCCGATTGCGACCAAAAGGGGACGTTCTCATCTAGACATGACGCCAAACCTGCATATGAAATTTCGTGACGATCAGACAAGAACTGCGGGGTGTAGCCCGTGCTAAAGGAAAATGTGAACAGACGTCACAGACTCAGACTAACAGACTCACAGACTTCCGCACGTGTGATGGCAATAGTTTATCTTGACTATGTCAAGTTAAGCTAAAAACAAGTTATTGTTCGACATGAGAAAAATTGCTTATATTTTGATGAATAAAGTCCCATAACTCTGGAATGACATATCGGACGGTGACATAAATAGAAAGGGAGATTTCTTCCATCAATATAAACTGCATTGTGAGGATTCTCGTTGTTTAAAAATAAGATAGTGTTATCTGCTCCTGTTACATGCACGACGACAAGTGATGATCAACATGGGTGCAAAGTTTGAACAATAAAGCAAGTAAAATGATGGAGAAGGTTTTAAGCAGAAAAAGGGGCATAACTCTGGAAATACAAAATGGAGTTACCTGCTCTTGTCACATGCACAATGGCAATTGGTGATCACCATGTGTGTAAAGTTTGAACAATATAACATGTAAAATGTTGGAGTAGGTGACACAATACTGTAATCTTTTATGTACTAAAAGGGAGCATAACTATGTAAATACAAAAAAGAGTTACCTACTTTTATCACATGCACAATAGCAATTGGTGATCAACATGTGTGCAAAGTTTGAACAATATAGCATGTAAAATGTTGAAGGAGTAGTCGACACAATACTGCAATGTTTTAAGTGCTAAAGGGGGCATAACTCTGGAAATAAAAAAAGAGTTACCTACTCCTGTAACATGCACAACGGCAATTACTGATCTACATGTGTACAAAATTTGAACAATGTAGCATGTAAAATGTTAAAGGAGTAGGCGACGCAATAGTGTAATGTTTCAAGTACTAAAAGGGGGCATAACTCTGGAAATGCAAAACAGAGTTACCTGCTCTTGTCACATGCACAATGGCAATTGGTGATCACCATGTGTGTAAAGTTTGAACAATAGAACATGTAAAATGGGCACAGGAGGTGCCCAAAAGCACCAAGTGCTCAAAACTCATTCATTAACCAATTCTCGACAAATAAACTGCATTGCGGGGTGGTACAAATAGATTCGTGAAGATTTCCACCAAGACTGGGTATCAAACCCGCCCATTTTTGGTGTACAAGGAGTGCCTAAAAGTGCAGATTTGCTCAAAATCATATTTAGTAACTGATTTTCGTCAAATAAACTAAATTGTGGGGGTGGCACAAATAGATTTATGATGCTCCCCACGAAGATTGGGCATCCAACCCACCTCAGAATGGACACCAGGGGTGCCCAAAAGTGCCAAGCTGCTCAAAATTGCATTCATCAATTGATTTTCACCAAAGAAACTGCATTGTGAGGAGGCACAAATAGATTCAAGAAGATTGCCACCAAAATTTGATAACAGGCACTCCCAAAATTGGGGAGCAAGGGTGCTAAAAAGAGATGAGTTGCTCAAAATCGCATTTGTCAACAGATTTTCGGAAAATAAACTACATTGTGGGGTGGCATAAATAGATACATGAAGATTCGCACCAAGATTAGGCATCAGACGATATCCAAATTGGGAACCAGGGGTGCAAAACAGTGATGAGTTGCTCAAAATTGCATTCATCAACCAATATTCACCAAATAAACTGTATTGTGGGAGTGGTACAAACAGATTCAGGAAGACTGCCACAATATTGGATGTTGGCTCCTTCCAAATTTGGGCATAATGGGTGTTCAAAAGAGTTGCTAAAAATCGCATTCATCAAATGATTTTTACCAAATACAACATTGTGGGGTGGCACAGATAGATTAGTAAAGCTTCCATAGGCATTGTACCCTCCTAAAATTGGGCATCTGGGGTACCGACAATTGACAAATTGTGAACCAGGGGTGTCAAAAAGTGATACAGTTGATCAAAATTGCATTCATCTATCAATTTTCATCAATAAACTACACTTTGGGGATGGCAAAAACAGATTGATGAAGATTGCCACAAGACTGGAATTTGCCTCCTCCCAAATTTGGGCATCAGAGGTGCCCAAAAGTGCAGAGTTACTAAAAATTGCAATCATCAATCAATTTTTGACAAAGAATAAAAATCAACTGCATTGCGGAGTGGCACAAATAGATTCATGAAGATTGCCACCAAGATTGGGCAGCAGACTCTGCAAAATTTGGCCACCAGGAGTGCCCCAAAGCGCAAAGTTGCTGAAAATAGCATTCATCAACCAATTTTCACCAAACAAACTGCATTGTGGGGTGGCACAAATAGATTCATCAAGATTGCCACCAAGATTGGGCATCAGACTCAGCAAAAATTTGGCCACCACGTGTGCCCCAAAATGCTAAGTTGCTGAAAATAGCATTCATCAACCCATTTTCACCAAACAGCATTGTGGGGTGGCACAAACAGATTCATCAAGATTGCCACCAAGATTGGGCATCAGACTCAGCAAAAATTTGGGCACCAGGAGTGCCCAAAAATGAAAAGTTGCTCAAAATCACATTCTTAAACCGATATTCGTATGAATGAACTGCATTGTGAGGTGGCACAAATAGATTATGAAGTTTGCCCCAAAGACTGCATCTGCCGCTCACCAAATTTGGACACCAGGATTAACCAAAATCGCATTCTTTCATCGAGCGATTTTCGGCAAATAAACTACATTCTGGGTGGGGTGGCACAGACAGATTCATGAAGTTTCCAACAAAGTTTGGGCATTGAACTCTCATGAAATTGGGCTCCAGGGATGTCCAAAAGTGTAAGGTTGCTCAAAATTGCATTCATCAATTAATTTATGCAAAATAAGCTGCATTGAGGGGTGGCGCAAATAGATTCATGAAGATTGCAACAAAGTTTGGCACTGGACCCTTTTGAAATTGGGCACCAGGAGTGCCTCAAAGTGCTGAGTTGTTCAAAATTGCATTTATCAATAGAAATTTGCCACAGAAAGTGCATTGTCAGGTGGCAGAAATAGATTCATGAAGATTGCCATCGGATTGAGCATCGGACCATCCAAAATTGGTCGCCAAGGGTGCCCAGAAGTGCGGAATTGCACAAAATGACATTCATCAACTGATTTTTCCCGAATAGATTGATGAAAATTGCAACCAAGATTGTGCATTAGACGCTAGAAAATTAGGCACCAGGGTACCCTAAAGTGCCGAGTTGCTGAAAATTGAATTCATAAAGCAATATTTGACAAATGAACTGCTTTATGGGGTGGCACAAATAGATTCTAAGAAGATTGCCACCAAGACCGGCATCCTCCCAAAATAGGGCACCAGGAGTACCCAAAAGTTGCTAAATATCATATTCATCAACTGATTTTTTCCAAATAAACTGCATTGAGGGGTGGCACAAGTAGATTCATGAAGATTGCCACCAAGATTGGGCATCGGATCCTCCTTAAAATATGCACCAGAGGTACCCAAAAGTGCCAAATTGCTCAAAATCGCATTCATCGATCAATTATTGCCAAATAAACTGCATTGAGGGGTGGCACAAATAGATTCATGATGACAGCCACCAAGATTGGGCATCAGACTCTCCCAAAATTGGGCATGCAGGGTGCCCAAAAATGTGAAGCTGCTAAAAATCGCATTCAAAAAACGATTTTCTCCAAACTGCATTGTGTGGTGGCAGAAATATATTCATGAAGATTGCCACCAAGACTGAGCATTGGGAACCTCCCAAAGTTGGGCAACTGGGGGTGCCCAAAATGCAGAGTTCCCAAAATGGATTCATGAAGTTCTTCACGAAGACTGGGCATCAGATCTCCCAAAACTGGGCACAACCTATGTGAAATTTCCTCGGGAATTCTAGGGAATTCCGGGAAATGACATGGTCTTTTTCATGTCCGGAAACCCTGGAAATCTGGGTAATTCCAGAGAATATCAAGTCAAGAAAATCAGAAAACAAGGATTCTGCAGTATTGGCCAACCCAGAATTCCAGGGATTTCTGGGTTTTAACCAAACCTGAGCAAAAATTCCTAAAATTCCGGATTTCTAAGAATTCAACTGATGTTTCATTGTTAACAAAATTCCTGATTTTTCAAGATTTCACAGACTTCAGTTTTATTTTGTCAGAAAAGAACTCCTGATTTTTCCAGGTTTCCTGGAATTCAATATTTGTTACAAATTAAAAAATGTAATTAAAGTTCACAGACTGAGAAATTCACACATCAGTAATGCAATTTTTGCAGCTGATTGGATCAAGAATCTCTTGAATTCATGGACATATTATTTTTGTAACCCTTTACCTTACTCAACAGAGATGACACAAATTTTGTAGTACGACTAGATATTCCATTTTTAGCTTCAAAAACGTAGCTCATGACCCCTTCAGTGAAATGAGCATATGTAGGTCATTGCACTGAGATTACAACAAATATGAATGTGTCATGGTACATGTATGCACCATACATTTGAGAAAAAGTTATCCTTGGAGGAAGTTTATAAATGAAAGTGTCAATGACACTGTAGCTCAACTTGTCAAGACAAAGACATGTACATGTATAGTATGTGACACAGCAATGACAAACATCTAGGTAATGACCTGATAACAAAGGTACATATAAAGTATTGTAACGGTCTGTACATAAATACTGACCGTTGCCTGTAACAAATGTATAGGTAAAGTATTGTAAAGGTGGGTGACAGTCAGATGCTAAACTAGAAAAGAAATCTTTGAGTCCCAGAGTGGGTCTGACTGAACCCCAAAATATTTGTTCTCATAGCACAGTGATAACAAAGGCACCCCAAAACACACTCGTTCCTGTCCCAAGGTGAAAACAAGAGTACTCAAGAAGTTTTGTGAAGATCAGTTCATAAATACGAGCTGTATAGAACTTGTGACAAAAAACTGATTGGACCTAATTTCGGTACAAAATGGCCACTGGCAGCCATCTTGAATTTTGGACCGTACCCAGAAACACTCATTCTCATCCCAAGGAGATAACAAAGGTACCCAAGAAGTTTTGTGAAGATCGGTTCATAAATACAGCCTCTACCCTGAGCCGTATTGACATGTGTGCTTACATTGTGTAAGTTGCACTGAATAAATCAAAGTTCATCTAATTTGCATAATTTCTGCACGAAAAAAAACCCTTACAATATGTGAGGTATTCCATGTTACTAAACATTCATACAAAAATTTATTAAAATCAGAACTTTCATACAGAAGTTCTATACAAAAGACTGATTGCACTAATTTTGGTACAAAATGGCTGCTGGTGGCCATCTTGAATTTCGGACCACACCCAAAAACACTCCCTCTCATCCCACGGTGATAACAAAGGTACCCAAGAAGTTTCGTAAAGATTGGTTCATAAATATGGCCTCTAGTCTGAGCTGTATAGAAGTTGTGTACAAAAAACTGATTAGACCTAATTTCGGTACAAAATGGCCACTGGCAGCCATCTTGAATTTTAGATCGCACCCAGAAACACTCGTTCTTGTCCCAAGGTGATAACAAAGGTACCCAAGACATTTCGTGAAGATCAGTTCATAAATACAGACTCTAGTCTGAGCCGTATTGACATGTGTACTTACTGTGTGTAAGTCGCACTGAAAAAATCAAAGTTCATCTAATTTGCATAATTTCTGCACGAGAAAAAAACCCGTATTATATGTGATGCATCCCATGGTACTAAACATTCACACAAAAAAATTATTCAAATCAGGGCTTTCATATGGAAGTTCTGTGCAAAAATCTGATTGCACCTAATTTTGTACAAAATGGCTGCCATCGGCCATCTTGAATTTCGGACCGGACCCAAAAACACTCGTTCTCGTCCCACGGTGATACCAAAGGTACCCAAGAAGTTTCGTAAAGATCGGTTCATAAATACGGCCTCTAGCCCGAGCCGTATTGGCATTTGCACTTACAGTGCTGAAAGTAACCCCAAAAAACATCAAAATTAGTCTAATTTGCACAATTTACGTACGAGAAAAAAACCCGTATTATATGTGATGTATCCCATGGTACTAAACATTTATACAAAACTTTATTCAAATCAGAACTTTCATACAGAAGTTCTGTACAAAAAACTGATTTTTGCATCATCGGTACAAAATGGCCACTGGCAGCCATCTTGAATTTCGGACCACACCTAAAAACACTCGTTCCCATCCCAGCAATATTTTTCAAGTTATCGAATGCCAAAGGGATTGGAAGAATTTTCAATTTGAAGGATAAAGGGTTAATATCTCAAGATTAAATTATCCGATTTACACCAAAAACTATAGAGCTCGGCACATCAGTAACCTGAACACAAATATAAAGTAACTTGACAATCCAAGTAATATTTTTCAAGTTATCGAATGCCAAAGAAATGGATATGGATGCCGGACGGATGGACAGACGGACAGATGGATGGACAGACAGATGGACAGATGGACAGATGGATGGACAGATGGACAGATGGATGGACAAAGGATGGACGAACGACGGATGGTCACCTCGGATGCCGGCATTATGTGTACCTTACATAGTATGGGTACACATAAAAATACAGACAGCCACACAACATTATAGAATGGCTTTCAAGATTCAATATTTAAAAGAGAATCATCAAAAACTGTGGGGAAAACAAGCTGGAATCAGGAATTACAAATCCAACTGATGAAACCACCCATGAGATGTGTTGAATGAGAAATTAAGATTTTGATGAAACAAATTGTTGACAGTTAACATTTTCACAACCTGTATCCATTGGGCTCTGAAGATTAATGTTTATAATTCAGAAGTGTATTATCAAGCTGAAGGACTGAATACTCGCACGTCTAGGTTTATTTCCTTTCAGAATAGTCTCTTCACCAAAAATACAACATGGCAGAGATGTGAAACTTTTTCCTCCAATTTTTAAATTATCTAATGGGGACATATTATATATACGTTACAGATTTCTACTCCAACACAGTAAAAATTGTAGACTTTTCTAGGAAATAGGAATTTGAAACTCAGTCATCAGATGCTTTTTATGAGAAATCCTGATTTTTCAGGGAAAACAGGAATTTAAAAACAGGAAAAATACAGAAATTCTCTGGAAAAAAGTTTTCAAAATAATTACCACTTTTTCTTGATTTTTTCAAGCTTTGTCTTGATTATTCTCCCAGAATTCCCCAGAATTCCTGAAAACATGGAATAAAATTCACAGAGGCAGGGGTGGGGGAAAATGCTGAATTGCTCAAAATTCCAGACATCAAACGATTTTTGTCAAATACTCTGCATTGCAGGGAGGCACAAATAGAATCATGAAGAGTTCCATAAAGATTGGGCACTAGAACCACCCTAAATTGGGTACAATGGTGCCCAAAAGTGCCAAGTAGGTCAAAATTTCATATATAAATCAATACTCGCCAAATAAACTGCTTTGTGGAGTAGCACAAATAGATTCATGAAGATGGCCACCAAGACTGGGCATCAGCCCCTCCCACAACTGGGCACCAGGAGTACCCAAAAGAGTGGAGTTGCTAAAAATTGCATTCATCAACTGATTTTTGCCAAATAAACTACATTGTTGGGTGACAGGTAAATTAGTGGCACAAATAGATTTAAGAAAATTGCCACATAGATTGGGCAAAGGACCTTCCCAAAAATGGGCACCAGGGTTTCCAAAAGTGCAGTTACTCAAACTCACATTTATAAACCACTTTTTGTCAAATAAACTTCATTGTGGGGTGGCACAAATAGATTCATGAAGATTGCACCATGATTGTCCATCAGGCACTCCCAAATTTGGGCACCATGGATACCAAAATGTGCAGAGTTGCTCAAAATCGAATTCATCAACCAATTTATGCCAAATAAACTGCACTGTGGGCTAGAAGAAATAAATTCATGAAGATTGCCCCAAAACTGGGCATAGCCAGACCCCCACCCACCACCCCTCCAAAAGAAAATTTGGTACCAGGAGTGCCCAAATGTGCTAAAACTGTCTATAAATGTGGGGAATTCAGAGGTTGTAAGAGTAATTCTGCGACAAATTAATAAGATTCTCTTGTCAGTTATAAGAATATTGTTCTTTAATTCATTTATCAATCGATTTTCGCCAAATAAACTGTATAGTAGGGTGACACAAATAGATTCAGGAAGATTGCCATCAAGACTGAGCATTGGGCCCTCCCAAAATTTGGCACAAGGGTACTCAAAAGGGCCAAATTGCTCAAAATTCGAATTCATGAGATGATTTCAACAAAACAAACTGTTTTGTGGGGTTCCACAAATGGATTAAAAAAGAGTGCCATCAAGATTGAGCACCAGGTGAGCCCAAAGTAATGAATTGCTCAAAATAGCATTCATCTTCCAATTTTCACGAAGTGAACTGCATTGTGGGGTGGCACAAACAGATTCATGAAGATAGCCACTAAGATTGGGCATTAGACCCTCCGTGCCCAAAAGTGCCAAGTTGCTCAAAGTCGCATTCATAAACTTACATTCGCCAAATAACTGCATTGCGGGGTGGCACAAATAGATTTATGAGGATTGCCACCAAGACTGGGCACTGGCAAAATTGGGCATCAGGGCTGCCCAAAAGTGCAGAGTTGCTCAAAATCGCATTCATCAATCGATTTCTGACAAGTAAACTACATTATGGGGTGGTAAATAGATTATGAAGATTGCCACCAAGACTGGGCATCAGCCCTTCACCAAATTTGTGCACCAGAAGCACCAAAAAGTGATGAGTTGCTCAAAATTAATAAATTTTTGACAAATAAACTGCACTGTGGGCCAGCATAGATAGATTCATGAAGATTGCCACCAAGAATGGCCATTCTACCCTCCCATATTTGGGGCACCAGAGGTGCCAGAAAATGTCGAGTTGGTCACAATTGCATTCATCAATCAATTTTAGCCAAATAAACTGCATTGTGGGGTGGCACAATCAGATTCAAGAAGATTGCCACCAAGATAGGCATCAAACTCTACCAAAATCGAGCACGAGGGGTGCCCAGAAGTGAAAAGCAGCTGAAAATCAAATTCATCAACTGATTTTCTCCAAACAAACTGCATTGTGGGGTGGAAGAAATATATTCAAGACTGCCACCAAGACTGAGCATCTGACCCTCCTAAAATTGGGCATCAGTGGTTCCAAAAGCGCAGTTACTCAGTTACTCAAAATAAATGAATTAATGAATTTTCCCACCAAGATCGGGCAACAGACCCTCCCAAAATTGGGCACCAGGAGCATGCAAAAATGCTGAATTGCTCAAAATTGTGGACATCAACTGATTTTTGCCAAATAAAGGGCTTTGCAGGGTGGCACAAATAGATTCAGTAAGAGTGCCATCAAGATTGGGCATTAAACACTCCATAAATTGGGCACCATGGTGCAGAAAAGTGCTGGGCAACTCAAAAACATATTCATCAACCGATGTTCACCAAATAAACTGCATTGTGAGGTGGCAAAAATAGATTCATGAAGATTGCCACCAAGACTGGAGATTGGACCCTCCTAAAATTGGACACCAGGGATGCCCAAAAGAGCAGAGTTGCACAAAACCACATTCATCAATCGATTTTTCCCAAATAAAGTACATTGGTTGCCAACAAGATTGTGCATCTGACCCTCCCAAAACTGAGTACCAGGGTGTGCGGAGTGCACAAAAATGCAAAGCTACTAAAAATCGCGTTCAAAAAACGATTTTCTGCAAACTGCATTGTGAGGTGGCAGAAATATATTCATGAAGATTGCCACCAAGAGAGAGCATTGATAACCCCCAAAATTGGGCACAAAGAGTGCCCAAAATGCAGAGTACCCAAAATAGATTCATGAAGTTTCCCACGAAGATTGGGCATCAGAACCTCCCAAAACATGGCACCAGGAGTGGGCAAATATGCTGAATTGCTCACAATTCCAGACATCAACCGATTTTTGCCATATACACTGCATTGCGGGGTGGCCCAAATAGACTCATGAAGAGTGCCATCAAGATTGAGAACTAGACCATCCCTAAATCGAGTACCATGGAGCCTAAAAGTGCAGAGTAGCTCAAAATCGCATTTATAAACTGATATTCGATGAATAAACTGCGTCGTGGAGTGGCACAAACAAATTCATGAAAAGGGCCACCAAGACTGGGCATCGGCCCCTCCCAAAATTGGGCACTGATTTTGGCCAAATAAACTACATTGAGGGATGGCACAGACAGATTCATGTTGCTTCCAACAATGATTGTGTTTTGTACCATCCTGAAATTGGACACGAGGGGTGCCCAAAAGGGCCAAGTTGTTCAAAATCACATTCATCGATCGATTTTTGACAAAACAACTGCATTGTGGGTTGGCACAAATAGATTCCTAAAAATTACCACCAAGTTTGGTCATCGGCCCATGATCAAATTTGGGCAGAAGTGCCTGAAAGTGCCGAGTTATTAAAAATCACATTCATCAATCGATTCTTGCAAAATAAACAACATTGTGGGGTGGGACAGATAGCTTCATGAAGCTTTCAACAAAGACTGGGCGTTGGACCCTCACAAAACTGAGCACCAGGAATGCCCAAAAATGCAGAGTTGCTCAAATTCACATTCATCAATAGATTTTCACCAAATAAACTGGCACAAATAGATTCATGAAGACTGCCACCTGGATTGGGCATCAGATCCTCCCAAAATTGGCCACCAGGGGTGCCCAAATGTGCTGGGTTCCTTAAGATCGCATTCATCAACCAATTTTTGCCAAACAATCAACACTGTGGTGTGGTACAGATAGCTTCATGAAGCTTTCAACAAAGATTGGGCATTGGACCCTCACAAAACTGAGCACCAGGGATGCCCAAAAATGCAGATTTGCTCAAAATCACATTCATCAATAGATTTTCACCAAATAAACTGGCACACTCCAGGGGTGCCCAAAAGTGTAAATTTGCTAATAAATTGTATTGATCAACTGATTTTCATCAAACAAACTGCAATGTGGAGTGGAACGAATAGATTCATGAAGACTGCCGCCAACATTGGACATAAGACTGCAGCTGGGCATTGGGCAGTAGGGCACCAGAAGTACCCAAAAGTGCAAATTTGCTAAAAATTGCCTTCATTAACCGATTTTCACCAACCAAACTGCATTGTGAGGTGGCACAAATAGATTCATGAAGATTGCCGCCAAGATTGAGTACTGTGACCTCACAAAATTGGGCACCAGGAGTGCCAAAAAGTGAATAGTTGCTGAAAATTGCATTTGTCGACCGATCTTTGCAAAACAAACTACATTGTGGGGTGGAACAAACAGAGTCATGAAGATTACCACCGAGATTAGTCATCGAATGGTACCCAAATTGGGCACCAGGGGTGGAAAAAAAGTGACAAATTGCTCAAAATCGCATTCATCAACAAATTTTCATGAAATAAACTGAACTGTGGGGGTGGTACAAACAGATTCATGAAGATTGCCACAAGATTGGACATTGGCTCCATCCAAATTTGGGCATCAGGGGTGTGGAAATGATCAAAATCGAATTCATCAACTGATACTGCATTGTGGGGTGTCTCAAATAGATCCGTTAAGACTGCCACCGAGACTGGGCATTGGCCCCTCCCAAAATTGGGCATCAGGAGTACCCAAAAGTGCGGTGATGCTAAAATCGCATTCATCAACCAATTTTCGCCAAATAAACTGAATTGTGGGGTTGGTACAAACAGATTCATGAAGACTGTCACAAGATTGGACATTGGCTCCTTCCAAATTTGGAAATTTGGACATCAGGGGTGTTCAAAAGTGTTGAAATGCTCAAAATCAAATTTATCAACCAATTTTTTACAACTAAACTGCATTGTTGGGTGTCTCAAATAGATTCATGAACATTGCCACTAAAACTGGACAACAACCCAAAAGTGTGGTGCTGCTAAAATTGCATTCATCAACTGATTCTCGCCAAAATAAAACTACATCGGCACAGATAGATTAGTAAGGCTTCCACTGATTGGGCATTTGATCCTCTGAAATATGGGTGCCAGGCATTCCCAAACATTCCGAGTTGCTCAAAATCACATTCATCAATTGATTTTAACCATATAAACTGCATTGTTGGAGGCATAAATAGATTCATGAAGATCACCACAAAGATGGGGCATTGGTCCTCCCAAAATTGAGCATTAGATGAGCCCAAAAGTGTCAAGTTGGTCAAAATCACGTTCACCAACTGATTTTCCCAAATAAACTACAATGTGGGTAGGCACAAAGAACTTCATGAAGATTGCCACCAAGATTGGGTAACAAACCCTCCCAATTTGGGGGCAACAGGGGGTGCCTAAAAGTGTGGAGGTGTTGAAAATTGCATTCATCAACTGATTTTTGTTAAATAAACTACATTGTAGGGAGGCACAAATACAGTTATGAAGCTTAACATGAAGATTGGACACCAGACAATCTCCAAATTGGGCACCAGAGGTGCCAAAAAGTGCAGAATTGCTCAAAATCACATTCATCAATAGATTTTCGCCTAATGAACTGCATTGTGGGGTGGGACAAACAGATTCATGAAGATTGCCACCAAGATTGAGCATCAAACCCTCTCAAAATTAGGCACCATGGTGCTGAATTGCTCAAAATCGCATTCATTAACCGATTTTTGACAAAAGATGGCCTTGTGGAGTAGCACGATTCAGGAAGATTGCCACAAAGATTGGGCAATGGATCCTCCAAAAAATGCGCAAATTATCAACCAATTATCGCCAATTAAATTACATTGTGGGGCGACACAAATAGATTCACCAAGATTGCCACCAACATTGTGCATTCAACCCTCCCATTTTTGGCCACTAGGGGGTGCCCAAAAATGTCCAGTTGCTCAAAATTGCATTCATCAACTGACTATTGCCAAATAAACTGTATTGCAGGGTGGCATATATTCATTAAGAGTGCCATCAACATTGGGCATTAAACCCTCCTAAAATTGGGCACCATGGTGCCCAAATATCCAGAGTAGCTACAAATCGCATTCATAAAGTGATATGCACCAAAGAAACTGCATTGTAGAGCGGTACAAATAGATTCATGAAGATTGCTACCAAGACTGGGCATCGGCCCCTCCCCCCAAAATTAGGCATCAAAATTACCACAAAATGTTGAATTGTTAAAAATCGCATTCATCAACTAAGTTTTGCCAAATATACTACATTGTGGGGTGGCACAAATAGATTAGTAAAGTTTCCATTGGGTATTGTACCCTTCCAAAATTGGGCATCAGTGGTACCGAAAAGTGCAGAGTTGCTCAAAATCGCATTCATCAACTGAATTTCGCCAAATAAACTGTGTAGAGGGGTGGTATGCTTAAAATCGCATTCGTCAACTGATTTTTTAAAAATGAAAGTGTCAATGACACTGTAGCTCAACTTCACAAACTTGAACTTGGTAAGTTATAAGTGAAATGGCAAAATTGAAGATTATTGGTTACAATGTTATTTGGAGAAACTTCCACATAACAGCATTGTGTGTGCACAATGTCAGAGCAATCCATGCATTTTTAAATGTAAACTGTAAGGCTGGCTGAAGGATGAATGTTGATACACAAATGCAGTAAGTTTAAATGTAAACAGCAACTTTGGTCAACAGAAATGAATGCTAATCAATAGCTCTTATCTCGAGGTCTCGCCCAATGAGCACACCAAGTTCATTTGAAGTGTCAATGACACTGTAGCTTAACTTGTGAGTTGTGTTTGATGAAAAGGATAATGTTCAATGTTTATGAAAGGATTATGAAATAAGACGAGAATTGTGATAATTGGGAATATGTTCATTTCTGATCCCTGTATGCTATGTTTTTGATAAAAATAATATGAGGTGTACACTGTACTAAAGAGCTGAGGGGTGGGTTAATATGACCTCACAGTTAATGTATGTGGCCCTCAGTTAAAGCAAATCAATGAAAGTTACCAAGTTACAGTGAAATTATTCCAAAACGAGTCATCCTACCAAGTTACATTGAAATCCTTTCATAAATATGGCCTGTAGACTGTGCTAAAGGTTTTTGGGCTTTGGGCTTGGGCAGCCATCAAGGCTGAATGATCGCGACCAAAAGGGGACGTTCTCATCTAGACATTATTTGGTGTCATCCTACCAAGGTACAATGAAATCCCTTCTTAAATATCACCTGTAGACTGTGCTAAAGGTTTTCGAGCTTCAGGTCCTGTAGCTGTCACATTTGCCTAATGGTGTCCAAAAGGGGCTGTTCTCATCTAGACATTATATGAAGTCAGCCTACCAAGTTACAATGAAATCCCTTCATAAATATGAACTAAAGACTGTGCTAAAGGTTTTCAGGCTTCGGGCTCAGGCAGCCATCATGGTTGAATGATCAAAACCAAAAAGGGACATTCTCATCTGGGCATCATCTAGAGTGATCCTACGAAGTTACGATGAAATCTCTTCATAAATATGACCTGTAGACTGTGCTCAAGATTTTCAGGCTTCAGGTACCTGTAGCCATCACAGTTGACCAATCACGACCAAAAGGGGATGTCATCATCTAGGCATTATATGAAGTCAACCTAACAAGTTACAATGAAATCCTTCCATAAATACGACCTATACACTATGCTAAATGTTTTTGGGCTCAGGCACCCATCAAGGCTGAATGATCGCGACCAAAAGGGGACGTTCTCATCTAGACATTATTTGGAGTCATCCTACCAAGTTACAATGAAATCCCTTCATAATTATGACCTGTAGACTGTTCTAAAGATTTTCGGGCTTCAGGCCCCTGTAGCCGTCACAGTTGCCCAATCGTGTCCAAAAGGGGATGTTCTCATCTAGACATTATATGAAGTCAACCTATCAAGTTACTCAGAAATCCCTCCATAAGTATGATCTGCAGACTGTGCTAAAGGTTTTCGGGCTTCGGGCTCGGGCAGATATCATGCTTGAATGATCGCAACCAAAGGGGACAATCTCATCTGGGCATTATCTGGAGTGATCCTACGAAGTTACATTGAAATCTCTTTATAAATATGACCTGTAGACTGTGCTCAAGGTTTTCGGGCTTCGGGCACCTGTAGCCATCTCAATTGACCAATCACGACCAAAAGGGGATGTCATCATCTAGGCATTATATGGAGTCAACCTAACAGGTTACTATGAAATTCTTCCATAAATATGACCTTTTGCCTATGCTAAAAGTTTTTGGGCTCGGGCACCCATCAGGGCAGAGTGATCACTATCAAAATGGGACATTCTCATCTAGACATTATTTGGAGTCATCCTACCAAGTTATGATGAAATCCCTTCATAAATATGACCTGTATACTGTGCTAAAGGTTTTCGGGTTTTGGGCTCAGGCAGTCGTCACGGTTGGCAGATCACGCCCAAATGGGGAAATTCTCATCTAGACATCATAAGGAGTCATCCTACCAAGTTACAATGAAATCCCTCCATATCAAACATGACCTGCAGACTGTGCTAAAAGTTTTTGGGTTTTGGGCTTGGGCAGCCATCATGGTTGATAGATCATGCCCAAAAGGGGACGTTCTCATCTAAGCATTATACAGAGTCATCCTACCAAGTTACAATGAAATCCCTTCATAAATACGACCTGTAGACTGTGCTAATGATTTTCGGGTTTTGGGCTCGGGCAGCCAAACCTGCATATGAAATTTCGTGACGATCAGACAAGAACTGTGGGGTGTAGCCCGTGCTAAAAGAAAATGTGAACAGACTCACAGACATCTGCATGCATGATGGCAATAGCTTATCTTGACTATGTCACCCTGCAAAAGCATACCAAGTTTCAAAACAACCCGATAATGAATGTGCCCTGAGAAGTGCCAAAGGAAGATGTTAATGCACAAATGTTTGAAGGTTACTGCTAGTGGCAATTTTTTTTCTGTTTTTTTCTTCTGGAAATTCATAAAAATTCCCTGCAGACAGTGTAAAAGGGATAAGTTGCTGCACAAATGCACTAAGTTCAAAGGCTGGCACTAACAACAATGATTTTCTGTGGAAATGAAAGAAAATCACTAGCTCCCATCTAGAGGTCACCACGAACATGCATACTAAGTTTCAAAGCAATCCAATAATAAATGTGCCCTTTAGGGCATGCAAGAGGAATATACTGATGCCTGACGAAATTTAGTTTGAAGGTTTTTTGCCAAGTTAATGCCATTGACAAAGTTTTTTGATGGAAATGGAAGAAATCGATAGCTCCCATCTAGAGGTCACCCTAAAAGAGTTTCAAAGCAATCCGATCATAAATGTGCCCGGTAGGATTTGCCAATATTGATGCCTGGCTAAACTAAGTTCAAAGATCATTGCCAGCGGCAACATTTTGTGATGGAAATGGATGAAAATCGATTGTTCCCTCAGATTCAGATTCAGATTTTTTATTTTGCGGTATAAATATACATGTTTTACAGAATTCATTACAGAGTTATAGTTACATAACATAAATCAGATGTATACACCGCACGGAGGTGACATAGCCAGATTGGCTGTCTACCTGCCACCCCCTTGTAATAAGTATGTTATCCTCAACACTGCAAATCGACTAGGAACTAATATAATTAACAGGCCTGTAATATAAACACGTCATTCACTTTAAGAATCTTATCTTTTAAGAACAGAGGATCTGTGTGCGAATTATAATTTTTGTTATTTATGATTCGAAGTGAACGTTTCTGTATTGTAACAAGTTTTCTGACTGCTTCTGAGGTGCCCCATATATGGATACCATATACCAAATGACAGTGAACTAATGTATAATATAACGTTTTTAGAGCTTCGTGTGGTAATATCTTTTTTACTTTGTTTAGTGCGTAATTTGCCCATCTTATTTTAGAGCTGATTTTAGATATATGGGCTTGGTAAGATAAGTTTTCGTCAATGTTTATTCCCAGAAATTTCAAGGTATCTTCCTCCTCATTGGTACCTACTCTATCAATTTTCTTATTGTTTATAAAAATTTCAGGCATTTCGGTCTTCCTATTATTAGGCGATGTATTTATCAACATATACTTTGTTTTATTCGCATTTAAGACTAACTGGTTGGCCGAACACCACTCAAACACTTTGTTGAGTTCATCATTAGTGTGTGTCGCCAGAAGCTCGACGTTCGAGGACGATTCGAACATAGACGTATCATCAGCAAATGAAAGAAGATTTATTGATGTTGCGGTACTGATATCGTTAATGTATAACAGGAATAATATTGGACCAAGTATAGATCCTTGTGGAACGCCACACGTTATTTCGGCTAAATCAGATTTTTTGTCCCCATATTGGACGTATTGGTACCTATTAGATAAGTAGCTCCTAAACCATTTGCTACTTACTCCTCTAAATCCGTATTTCTCTAGTTTACACAACAGAATGTTGTGATTTATAGTGTCAAAGGCCTTAGAGAGATCTAGAAATACTGCTAAGGTATTATTTTTGATATCTTTGTTGTTTTCTGATCCTATATGCTTAAGAAGTTGCATCACCGGATGTATGGTTGAGTGGAACTTTCTGAATCCGTATTGATGATGGTAAAGAATGTTGAATGAATCTGAGAATTTTGTTATTCTGTTGGACATAAGTTTTTCTAGTAGTTTAGAGAAGGCTGGTAAAATACTGATCGGCCTGTAATTGTTGAATTTATGTTCGTCGCCTGCTTTGAAAATGAGGATTACTTTACCTATCTTCATTTTGTTCGGAACTACGCCATAAGTAAACGAGTTGTTAATTATGTGGGTCAGAGGTTCTACGATCTTATCAATTGTATGTTTAAGGAGGTAAGTGGTCATACCTTCACAATCCTCACTATATTTAGATTTAATTGAGTTGGTAACATTTATTATTTCAAGCGGCGTTGTGGGGGTTATGAAAAAATTATGTGGGGAATTATTTTCCATGTAATCTAAAAAATGTTTTGGGGGGTTGGCTATTTTCTCACTCGTACTTTTTCCTATATTTGAAAAGTAATTGTTGAATTCTTGGGCAATTTCATTGGGGTTGTTTATTTCCTTATTTTCTTCTTTTACAAAGAAGGATGGCAAAGGGGACACGCATTTAGTTCTATTTACAGTTTCATTTAAAATTTGCCATGTTTTATGTAAATTGTTTTTGTTTTCCATGAGTATTTCTTTGTAGTACATCGCTTCTCTTTGTTTTTTTATCTTGTTGAATATCCTACAGTAGTTTTTGTAGTTATTAATATTCAGTTCTGTTGGGGCTTTTAGTTTTTTATTGTAAAAATTTAATTTATTACGTGATGAGGTTAGAAGCCCTTTGGACATCCACGGATTTTGCTTTATGAACCGTTTACTTAATGGCGTGCGTCTCTGTGGGAATGCGTTTTCGTAAGCTGATGAAAGTATGTTAGAGAATCTATCATATGCTAAATTTGGACAATTAGCCTCATAGACTGATGAAAAGTCAGTTTGAGATAAAAGTGTGTTAAAGTTTGCTATACTATCTTTATCTATCTTGAGCTTCAACGTACTCATTTAGATAATAGTAGGTTTTTGATTTGTTTCTGCATGAAAAGTGGCAAAGTGATCGGATACATCCGTTATGATTATGCCAGAAGAGATGAACATATGTTATTTGAAAACATATGATCAATTAGAGTGGCTTGTTACTCGCGTTGGTTTTGTGATGTGTGGAAGAAAGCCCTGGCTCATCATAATATCAACATAGTTTGTGGTATTGCTGTGAGTTCCTGCTTTCAAGAGGTCGATGTTAAAATCACCTATAATATACGTTTTTTTGTTCTCCTTATTTAGTTTATCTACTAATTCATTTAATTTGGACAGAAAGAGATCTATATCTGCTTTAGGTTGAGTATTAGGTCTATATATAACCCCGACTGTTTTAATACATTTATTAACTTTGATTTCAATGAAGAGAGATTCAAAAACGTGTGGGATGAAGAAGGAAAGGTCATGGCGTATTTTGAAAGATATATCCTCTTTGATATAAATTCCAACACCACCGCGCCCATCATCTCCATCAGGCCTTGTGTTTTTAATTAGACTGTGGTAACCGTTTAACGGGTATGACATATTTGACGGAATATGAAATATTTCAGTAAGACCAATAATGTCAAACTGATTGTGAGAAGCTTGTATTTCACATAGCAGCTCTTTAAAAGGATCCCAGTGCGCTTTGAGACTCTGGCAATTGAGATGGAATAGCGAAAATCCTCCATTTTGAATACTGAAATTTGATGGGATTTCGTTTGGTGAATAGTAGTGGCATTCATTTTGAAGTCGTTCTACAGGAGTAACTGGGTCTTCATCTGTGTTTAGATCGAATTGGACGAGGAGATGTGGACAGATGGGTGAAAGCGTAAGCCGACAAGGGTAGCATTAATTTTGTATTGTGAATACAATTTTATTGGGGTTTATCGTCACCTATGTTTTTTTTCTTTTGTTTTTTTTTCCTTTTTTTTTTTTTTTTATTTTTTTATACAATGAGTATTTATTGGGGTTTATCAACACTTTCGACAAATAAGGTCATGGAATGAGTGAATAAATCAAGGAACAGAATAGCTGAATATATATAAGAGTGAGTGAATGGACGAATCGTTAAGGCGACAGACTAGTTTTAGGCACTCGTGAACATAAATTTTATGCATTAAAAAAAAAAAAAAAAAAAAAAAAAAAAAAAAAATTATTATTTTTTTTTGGGGGGGTTCTATCAGCACTTGAAGTCAACGCTCGTAGTCAATGAATGAATCGACGAATGAATAGATAAACGAACGATTGAAGGAGTGAATGAGTGCAGCTTTCAACATTTTCTGAGACAGATCATCAGGTCAGATTAAGGCCAGACAGGTTTTGAATTCTGATATTTATGATATTCATTCATCGATTGAAGCCCCCACCCCACAATCCTCCCATTCAGTCATCCATGCATTCACCGAATGAATGAATGAATGAATGAACAAATGAATGAATGAATGAATGAATGAATGAATGAACGAATGAATGATTGAATGAATGAACGAATGAATGAACGAACGAATGAATGGACAAACGAACGAATGAATGAACGAACGAACGAACGAGGAATGAATGAATGACAAGTGTGGTTTTAAATACTTGTGAACAAAAAATTTATACGATGAGTAAATCTTTATTGGGGTTTATCCGCACTCCCACCCACAACATTCAATCCGTCCACTCACTCACTCACCCAACCAACCATCCACCCATTCCTTCACCCAGCCCTTCACCAATCGACGAATGAAAGGACGAACGAATGGATGAATCAGCAATACGACAAGGGTATTTTTAAATACTTTTGAACAAAAATTTTATACAGTGAATAAATATGATTGGGGTTTATCGACACTTTCACCTATAATTTTCAATTCGCCCATTCACTCTCCGCACTCTCATCCACAACATTCAATCCGTCCACTCACTCACTCACTCAATCAACCATCCACCCATTTCTTCGCCCAGCCCTTCACCAATCGACGAATGAAAGGACGAACGAACGGATGAGTCAGCAATACGACAAGTGTATTTTTAAATACTTTTGAACAAAAATTTTATACAGTGAATAAATATGATTGGGGTTTATCGACACTTTCACCTATAAATTTCAATTCGCCCATTCACTCCCCCAACCAACCAACCATCCACCCATTCCATTCGCTCACCCATTCCATTCGCCCACCCATTCGCCAATTGATGGAAGAATGGACAACTGAATGAATGGACGAACGAATGAATGGACGGATGGATGAGTGAACAGATGGATGAGTGAACAGATGGACGAATCAATGAGACGACAGACTGATTCCAAATATTTGTGAACATTTATACAATGAGTAAATTATATTAGGTGTTTAATTGGCACTTTCGACAAGTAAGGTCATGAAATAAGTGAATAAATCAAGGAATGGAAGAATACACGAACAAATGAGCAGAAGAGTGAATAAACAGAGGTTTTAATAGATTTGATTAAAATTTGATAATTGATCATTGCAGTCAGTGTTATCATCTTTATCTCATGTAGAAGTCAACATACATACATGCAGTTTTACGTATGTATGAACGTAAGATTTAAGTAATGTTATTAAGTATTCTCAGAACTTGAAATCAACAACCACGGTCAGAAAAGGAATCGATGAATGAATAACCTTGTATCTTTTGCTTATTGGGGATGGAGGTCAGTGAGTGTCATCATTTCTGTCTCCAGTAGACAGTTTTCGCATGTACCTTTACCTCTAAGAGAAATATCTAGTCGAATTACATGTATGGCAGGACGGTACGGGTTCAGATATTTATGGCCTTCACTTGCTCTAGCACTCACCAATCACGAATAGAATGAGTGAATGCATGAGCAAATGGACGAGGCAGTATATCGACAGGTATAATTCTAAATACTTGTGAACATAATTTGAATACAGTGGATACAATTTCATTGCACATTCACTCATGCATCCAATTCCCCCACCCAGCCAACCACCCACCCACTCGCTCACCCATTCACCAACCAAGTGAATAAGTGAATGAATGAATTAATGGATGGGTGAATGAGCGAACGAGTGCAGGAGCAAATACGATGGTAAACATGTATCTCAGTCCTTGTGAGCATAAATTTATATTCAGTGAATAAATCTTTACTGGGGTTTGCCCGTGCTTTCGACACCAATTGTCACGAAATAATTGTCACGAAGTGAATTCCCGGTACTTGTGAACATAAATTTATATACCGTGAATAGATCTTTATTAGGGTTTGCCTGTATTTCGACACCAATTGTCACGAAATGGATTCCCAGTACTTGTGAACATAAATTTATATTCTGTGAATAAATCTTTATTAGGGTTTGCCTGTGCTTTCGACACCAATTGTCACGAAATGAATGGGTAAATTAATAATGAAAAAAAAATAGAATGAATCAACACAGCTTCTGACAAATCGGGTAATTTCTGGACTGGTCATTTCTCCACCGAGCCATATTCTGGCGTACTCTTGAATGATAACACTGATGCTATTCGCCATAAAGGAAGACACACACGTTTTATGAAAAAGCATGAGCGAATGGATGAACCAATAAGACCAAACCAGTTATGAGTTCTGAAATATCTGGCGTTTATCCATCCATCCACTCACACTGTCAATCACCCACCCAATCACTCCACAACCAAGCGAATGAGTGATTGAACGAATGAATGTGCGAACGAATGAGTGATTGAACTAATGAATATGCAAACGAATGAATGTACGAACGAATGGATCAATCAACAAGATGACAAACATAGTTCTAAATACTTTGCACATAAATTTTCTACAATGAGTAGATTTAGGGTGGTTTATCGACATTTTCGACAACAA
This sequence comes from Pictodentalium vernedei, assembly GCA_031216915.1. Taxonomy (NCBI): domain Eukaryota; kingdom Metazoa; phylum Mollusca; class Scaphopoda; order Dentaliida; family Dentaliidae; genus Pictodentalium; species Pictodentalium vernedei. The sequence continues at coordinate 460,654,118 of CM062289.1, read as the reverse complement.
AGTGATAGAATGATCACTCTGTTGTCACTCCGAATTAATGAATGAGTGGTAGAAAAAAATGAATGAACATAACTTTTAGCAAATCTGATAATGTATTTTGCTCTTTCGGGTCTAGGGTCAGAATCGTCATCCTCGTTCACTCAACCACCCATTCAAGAATAGAATGAGTGAGTGAATGAATGAGTGAATGAAAGGATGAATTTATAGATCATGAGCATTAATTTTATACAGTGAATACATTTTATTGTGGTTTATCGACACTTTCAACAAACAGGGACGATGAATGAATGGATGAAAGGATTTATGAATGAATGAGTAAATTAACGCATGGGTGCAAAAATGTGGGTAAAAAAAACTGTTGAACATTTGGCAACTGGTACTTGAATTAGCAATTGAATAATGAAAGAAAAAAAGCGTTTGGATGTGTTGCTTTGTAAACTTTTAGGAAATCTGGTGTTTTTTTGCTCTTTCGGGTATAGGGTCAGTATTGTCATCATCGTTCACCCATTCACTCAGCCCCTCAGTCTGCAATAGAATGAGTGAATGAATGAATCAGTGAACAGGCGGATGAATTTATAATCGACAGAGTTTTAAATACCCGTGAACATCAATTTTATACAGCGAATTCATTTTATTGGGGTTTAGCGACACTTTTAGCAAGCAGGGTCGATGAAAGAATGGATGGGAGAATTATGAATGAATGATTTAGTATATGAACGGATGGGTGAAAGAATGTGGGTAAAGTAACTGTTGAACTTTTGGCAGCTGGTACTTGAATTAGCAATTCATATTCGTTCACTCAATCACCCACCCACCCACTCACTCACCAATAGACTTAGTGAATGAATGAACGAGTGAACGAATGGACGAATTTGTAAATCGACAGACATATTTTTACACGCCCGTGAACATCAGTTGTTTCCAGTGGATATAATTTTAAAAGGGTTTATTGGCAATTTCAACAAGCAGGTCGATGAATGATGGGATGGAGGAATCTATGAATGAATGATTGAATAGATTAGCGAATGGGTGGAATAATGTGGGTGAAGTAACTGTTAAACGTTTGCCAACTAGTACTTAAATCAGCAATTAAACAATCACAGAGAAAAAAAAAACAAAAAAACAATTCGATGTGTCAGTTTGCACGATGAAAATGGGTAGAAAATGAATTGCTGAAGAATCCTTCAGGATTTCCATCATAAAAGTAACATAAACGTTACATTACTGACATGGATGTCTGAAGATCTCTTACAAAGGGCTATTCGGGAAACAAAGACAGAAACGGGGTTTATCAGTGGGAGACGGGAAGTCTTCTTCTATTTGTTATTTATTCTTACCTTCTGAAGTTAATCAACATTGATTTGAATGTAATTTTATTTATTTTCCTTAACAAGGTAAGTGTGTTAAATATTTTGAATGAATTGTCTTTCCATTAACTCCCTCACTCAGTGTCCAAGCGTATGAGTGAATGAACGAATGAATCTGTGAACGAATAGATGAATCACCAAGATGACAAGCATAGTTCTAAATACTTTGAACACAGATTTTATACAATGAATAGATTTTGGGTGATTTATCGGCATTTTCAATAACAGAGTGACAGAGTGAATTAATTAATCAATGAACGAATTAGTGAATGAGTGAGCGAAAAAATGAATGAACATAACTTTTAGCAAATCGGATAATGTCTTTTTGCTTTTTCGGATTTAGGATCAGTAACGTCACCCCCGTTCACTCATTCACTCAACCACCCATTCAACAATAGAATGAGCAAATGAATGAGTGAACGAGAGGATGCATTTATAAATCGACATAGTTTTTAAATACCCGTGAGCATTAATTGTATACAGTGAATACATTTTATTGGGGTTTATCGACACTTTCAACAAGTAGGGTCGATGAATGATTGGATAAAAAGATTTATGAATGAGTGATTGAGTAAATTAACGAATGCGTGCAAAAAATGGGGTTTATCGACACTTTCAACAAGTAGGGGTTTATCAGTTGGAGACAAGCAGGAAGTTTTTTCTATTTATTATTTATTCTTACCTTCTGGAGTTAATCGACATTGATTTGAATGCAATTTTATTTATTTTCGTTGTTAACAAGGTATGTGTGTTGAATATTTAAAATAAATTGTATTTCCATTAACTCCCACACTCAGTGTCCAAGCGAATGAGTGAAGGAACGAATGAATCTTTGAACTAATGGAACTAATGGATGAATTACAAGATGACAAAACTTAGTTCTAAATACTTTGAACATAAATTTTATACAATAAATAGATTTTGGGTGGTTTATCGGTATTTTCAACAACAGAGTGAGAGAATGAATTTAATTAATCAATGAACGAATTAGTGAATGACTGGGCGAAGAAATGAATGAACATAACTTTTAGCAAATCTGATAATGTCTTTTTGCTCTTTGGGGTTTAGGGTCAGTATCGTCATCCTCGTTCACTCATTCATTCAACCACCCAATCAACAATGGAATGAATGAATGAATGAATGAATGAATGAATGAATGAATGAATGAATGAATGAATGAATGAATCTACAGAGTTTTAAATATCTGTGAACATTAATGTTATACAGTGAATACATTTTATTGGGGTTTAACAACACTTTCAACGAGCAGAGTCGAATAATTGAACAGATTAACGAATGGGTGCAAAAAAGTAGGTAAAAACAACTGTTGAACATTTGGCAACTGGTACTTGAATTAGCAGTTGAATTAGAGAAAGAAAAAAACTTTTGATGTGTTGTTTTGCACTGTGTCAGTGTCGTCATATTCGTTCACTCAATCACCCACTCACCAATAGAATGAGTGGATGAATGAGTGAACGAACGAACGAACGAGTGGACGAATTTATAAATCGAGCGACATAGTTCTACATACCCGTGAACATCAATTGTGTACAGTGAATACACTTTCATTAGGGTTTATCGGCAATTCCAACAAACAGGGTCGATGAATGATGAGATGGAGAAATTTATGAATGAATTGAAATATTGAAATGAGTGAAATAATGTAGGTAAAATACTGTTAACTTTTGACAACTAGTATTTAAATCAGGAATTATTAAACAACAACAACAACAAAAAAAGCAAAGCATTTGGATGTGTCAGTTTGCACGGTGAAAATGGGAAGAAAATGAATCGCTGAAGTATTCTTTAGGATTTCCATCATAAAAGTGACATTACTGACATGGATTTCTGAAGACCTCTTACAAAATACTATTTGGGAAACAAGGTCAGAGGCGGTGTTTATCATATGGACAGGCGGGAAGGCTTTTTCTATTTATTATTTATTCTTACCTTCTCCAGATAATCGACATTGATTTGAATGTAACTATTTAATTTCCTTGTTAACAAGGTCAGTGTATTACATATTTTTAATGAATTGTCTTTCCATTCTCTCCCTCACTCACTGTGTCCGGTATTTACATCCATATGTTGATCGGAAGATTGAGATTTTACTTCTAAACTGACAAAGTCTGTATCCAAGTCTATTGTAGAGATTTTATTGTTTATTAACTTGACTGTTATTTTGCCGTTATTCGACCAGACTTCTTTAACAAACTTTTGTTTCTTTGCCATAAGTAATAGCTGTTGATTTTTTCGGGTCAAGTCCTCTCTTATCACGATTTGACTGCCTTTTAGGAGTTTTCGCTTTTTTATTACCTCTATTTTATCCTTTCTTTTAAGGAAGCGCACAATAATTGGTCTGTTTCTAAATTCATTATTATTCATATTATGCATTCCTACTCTATGTGCCATGTCTATATCGTCACTAGTTAAGCTTGTATTTAACTTTTTATTAATGACGGAGCAAACTTTGTCCACACATTCCTCCCATGTTTCCGTTTTCTTATCACCGTCAACTCCCCAAATTCGAATTGACGATTTCCTGGAATATTGTTCATTCCTCTTTGCGTGCACCAGGGCTTCAAATATTTCCTTCTCGTGAAATTTTTGTTCTTTTTCCATTTTGAGATATTTTTGTTGCACATTGGTTCGATTTTCAATGGCTTCCTTTTTTAAATTTTCAATTTCCTGCTTTAATTGTTTATTCTCCTTTTTAATCGAATTAATCTGGGTGTCCATTGCGTCACATTTCTGTGTCAATTTCTCATTGAATTTTTCCAAGCTACTGATGATTTCTTCTTTCGTAACTAAGTTGTCAATTTTCACAATGATTGTTTCTATCATGTCTTTGGATGGTAGTGTTTCAATCTTTTTTTCCAAAGCCTCCAATCTGCTAAACATGGTTACTTCGATTTGATGTGCCATGATCTGTTGGTCTTTAATAAGTGTTTCAGTGCTCTCTTTTGCATGTTCAGCGTCAATAACCTCCTTCCGTTCTTTGTGTATTTTTAAAGTATTTTCTGCTTTTTTCGCTTTTTTGGGTTCTTTTGTCAATATTTCCTCAACAATATTGCCTTGATCACTGGAAGATGAACCTGATTGTCAAGCTCTCTTTTTTTGTGTTTAGTCGGCATACAAATAGTGGAGAGTAAGCTGGGGACTGAAACTGATGATCAATAAACTATTGTTCGATACTTTGTTTTAGTCTTTACTTTTCACACGTCAGCATGACATAAATTTTAAGAAAACGCACCAGAGCATATATCACACATCTTAAACACAGGGGTGAGAATAGAGTTCATTGCGTCATACGTTGGCATAGCATCTAGGAGATTTTGGTACAGCAATAATCAAAAACAAGAGCGTATCAGGTCTAAATCTTCTGATTTATCGTGTGGCGTGTCGAAAAGAAAACAGCAAAATACATTTTTAACCCTTTCTGATGTATCCTGTAGTTGTTTAAAGCTGTATACTTGTTAACATCTTAACACATATTTTTCACAGGACTCTCAAAAGAATCCTTTGCTCAAAGTCAAGGTAACAAGATGACTTACCTATAGTATAGGCTATACATCGAAAACCGATGAGAAGCAAGGAGGAATAAATAACAGTTACTTTTCCCAGTAATTACAAACAAACAGCGTGTACATATTCTCTCCTGACTATCCAAGGGTTATCAGAAAACTAATCCAAATCATTTTACAACAAAAGAATAATCGACTCCTCCAAAAACAAGTTGCTGCTCTACATCCTGGTCTAGAGGTCACCCCAAACAAGCATACCAAGTTTCAATGCGATCCAATCATAAATGTGCCCTGCAGAGTGTGCCAAGGGGAAATATTAATGCATAACTGCATTAAGTTCATCAAAGGTCATTGCCAACAGCAACTATTTTTGATGGAAATGGAAGAAAATCGATAGCTCCCATCTAGAGGTCACCCCAGACAAGCATACCAAGTTTTAATGTGATCCTATTATAAAAGTGCCCTGTAGGGCATGCCAAAGAAATATATTGATGTGTGACTAAACTAAGTTCAAAAGTTGTTGCCAGCAGCAAAATTTTTGGATGGAAATGGAAGAAAATCAATATATCCCATATAGAGGTCACCCCAAACAAGCATACGGAGTTTCAAAGTGATTCAATCTTTAAATGTGCCCGGTAGGGTGTGGCAAAGGAATATATTGATGCTTGACTAAACTAAGTTCAAGTTCAGCTAAAAACTTGATTATTTTCCAAGAAAGATGAAGGTAAACAGAAGAGTACGAAAATAGGATGAATGTTCACTTACATGTTGTTATCCCTCTGAACACTAAAGTCAAATACCAAAATTTAAAGAAGCATTTTTCTTTGAAAATTGCAACTAGGAATTCAACCAATGCAATTTTCTTTGGCAGTGCTAACAAATTTGAATTGGTTATATTCCTAGTTGCCTCAAGGGAAAGATTTTCAGGTTTGCACACTGATGTTGAAATATCAAAATTTCAAGTTTTTTTATTTTGTTTATTTGGGTTTAATGACAGCATTGTATTGTCTGTGTCCCCCTTGCAGAAGAAAACAAACTGTGGGTTTTCTTGCATGTAGTCCAGCATTGTGGAGTCAGTTCCTGATTGTCTGTGTGGATACAGTGGCTCCAGTAATTGGATTACGGGGGAGGGGGGGGGGGGGGCACTTTGCAGAGCTGTAGCATTGAAAGTGCAGTACATGCATGCTGTCATAACATTCTAAACATCTTCATGAGCTACTGTCGATGAGTTCGTTCCAAAGATCACATGATATGGTTTTGTCAAAATGTTTTGAAAAGTTAAAAAATTTATAGTAATTTATATATTTTTTATACTTACCAATGACCCAGACTTAGCTGGTGCCAACTCTTAAAATTCTAGGGCCAAACACAAATTTTGCCCCCCAATCCCCAAAATTTGCATCTAAATCCCAAAATTCAATGTCCAATGTGGTCTTCCATACTTTTATCCACTGCACATGCACAGTGTCAAGGAAGTAATAAAATTGGCGCCAGTCCTCATTCTTATAACTAGTGCCTAGTAAATGTTAAGAAATCAGCGGGGAGGTAGGAGTTCCCAACTCATGGGAGGGCCATCCCCATCTGGGTCATTGGTAAGTATAAAAAATATATAAATTACTATAAATTTGTTAACATTTTTATACTGTACCAATGACCCAGACTTAGCTGTATAGAAAAAAGGCTGGAAGGCCTAGGACATAGAGGAAAACCCAATAGACTCAATTCCATGTAAACCGAATTATCCCCTCCAGGAGAAAAGGTGAAACAGGCTTTACATGTATCTTTCTTGATTATACCAAAGAAGAAAGACACAATACCTTTCCGTAATTGAGCACAATAACATCAATGATCTCAATTAAAATCCAGTATAACCCATTATACTAATTTTTAAAGGAAAGCCAATAAATAAAGATAGTCCAGAGAATGAGACTCATTTAAAAGTGTCCGAGGATTGTATATTAGTGCTCGAATGACACGTGACATATACAAATGCTTCGCACAGAGCTACACTTAAAAAAAATATTACATAAATGAGATAAACATTAGCTTTACACTTAAAAACCATCCCGGCACCGACTCGGAATTACTGACTCCAGAGGAGGTATTCCCTTGCTTTTCACTATAAAGCAGGTGATATAAGGGAACACCATTCCACCCCCCCCCCCCCCACCCCTTCCCCTTGCTCTGGGTCAAATACCCCAGAGTGAAGAGGACAGTAAAACAGAAACACTGCCGGAACAAAGTCTGCATAACTATAGTTGCAACTGTTTAGTGGACGACATTCTGAGAAACAGATAATGGACCTAAACAATGCAGGTCGCCAGAAATGGACTCAATATTTCTAAGATAAAATTTTGGTAAAAGCAACACTATTAGCATTAGCCCAAGATGTAGACAGCGCTCTTTCTTCATGCACCGAAATCTTAAGCACAGACTGCCGAGATGAAGATAATTTTTCATAAGCAGTACGGATAGTTAATTGAATCCACCTTGCAATAGAATGGACCGTAATGTCCTTTCTATTAGGCAGCTGAGACAGAAAGAAACGCTTACGTCCCTTTCTGGTAAACTCAGATCAACGTTTGTAAATATGCATAGCTCTAAATGGACAGAGCAAAGGCCTATGACCGTCTGAAGACGGAAGAGCCTTAATAACAAAAGGTTCAGGATACTAATTAGGAGCCTGATTCTTAGCAAAAAATCCAACATTAGTAGTCAAAGTAATAGTATTACCAGCACTACAACAGTGAGAATCATCAACAGATAGTTCATGAAGCTCACTAACTCTTCTCGCAGAAGAGAAGGCAAAGAGAAAAGCTGTCTTATAAGAAAAGTACTTGAAGTCCACTGTATCAAGGGGCTCAAGTGGCGCTTCTTTTAGCCTTAGAAGAACCCAAGCTAAATTCCACTTAGGAATTAACCTTAAGGTTCTAGGTCTAATTATCGAAAAGTTTATCATTAACTTAGATAAAGAGACACTAGATACAATTTGTAAGCTATCATGATGAGCATAGGTATCCGATAGCATAGCCCTATAACCCTTAACAAAGAATGGGCATTGGAACCTCATGAAATTGGGCTCCAGGGATGTCTAAAAGTGTAAGGTTGCTTAAAATCGCATTCATCAACCAATTACAAAACAGGCTTCATTGAGGGGTGGCCAAAACAGATTTATGAAGATTGCAACGAAGTTTGGCATTGAAATCCCGAATTTGGAACGGGGTGTGCATCAAAGTGCCAAGTTGCTCAAAATCGCATTCATCAACCAATTTTTGCCAAATAAGTGGAATTGTGGGGATGTAACAAATAGATACATAAAGATTGCCACCCAGAATGGGTATTAAATACTCCCATTTTTGGGGCACAAGGGGGTGCCTAAACATGCCGAGTTAAATAAACTGCACTGTGGGGTGGCACAACTAGATTCATGAGGACTGCCACCAAGATTGGGCATCAGACTCTCCCAAAACCAGGCAGGGGGGTCCAATAAAGTGAAAAATTGCTAAAAATCGTATTCATCAAACAGATTTTCACAAGGTGGAGGCAGAAATATATTCAGGGAGATTGCCACCAAGCCTGAGCACCAGAAACTCCCAAAACTGTACATCAGGGATGCCCAAAATGCAGAGCTACCTAAAATAGATTCATGAAGTTTCCCACAAATATTGAGCATCAGACCCTCCCACAATTGGGCACCAAGAGTGTGCAAAAGTACTGAATTGCTCAAAATTTCATCCATCAACCGATTTTGGGAAATAAACTGCAGTACAGGGTGGCACAAATAGATTCACGAAGAATGTCATCATTGTGAGGGGCATTTGAACCCTCACAAAATTAGGCACCAGAGGTTCCCAAAAGTGTCAAGTTGCTCAAAAGCACATTCATCAATTTTTGCCAAACAAACTGGATAGTGGGGTGGCGCAAATAGATTCATGAAGATAGCGACCAAGATTCAGCAACAGACCCTCCCAAAATTGGACTCCAGGGGTGCCCAAAAGTACCAAATTGCTCAAAATAGCATTCATAAATATATTTTTGACAAATAAAATGCATTGTGGGCTGGAACAAATGCATTCATGAAGATTGCACAAAGACTGGGCATCGGTCACTCACCAATTTTGGACATGAGAAGTGCCCAAAAGTCCCCAGTTGCTAAGAATCGCATTCAGCAACTGATTATCACCGAATAACCAACATTCTGGGGTGGCACAGATAGATTTTGCTGAAAACTCAAAATCATATTAACCTTTTGCTTTTGAAAAAGAAACTGCATTGTGGTGAGTGGCACAAATAGAATCATGAAGATTCCTACCAAGATTTGGCATATTGGCATCCGACCCTCCTCAAAATGGGCACCAGGGGTGCACAAAATTGCATGATTTTCACCAAATAAACTGCATTGTGGGGAGGCACAAATAGATTCCTGAAGATTGCCACCAAGAATGGGCATCAGGCTCTCTGAAAATTGGGCACCTGGAGAGCTGAAAAATGCAAAGTTGCTAAAAATTGCATTCATCAACTGATTTTCACCAAACAAACTGCACTATGGGGTGGCACAAGTACATTTATGAAGATTGGGCATTAGACCTTTCCACAATTGGGCACTGGGGGTGCCTCAAAGTGCCAAGTTGTTAAAAATCACATTCATCAACTGATTTTCGACCAATAAATGGCATTGTGGGGATCGTACAAATAGATTCATGAAGATTGCCAACAAGATCGGGCATCAGACAATCCTATTTTGGGGGGAAACCAAAAGTGCCGAGTTGCTCAAAATTGCTTTCATTAACCAATTATTGAGAAATAAACTGCATTGATGGGTGGTACAAATATATTCATGAAGATTGCCACCAAGATTGGGCATTTGACATTCAAATAATCAGGCAGCACCGGTGCCCCAGAGTGCAGAGTTGCCCAAAATCGCATTCATCTACCGACTTTTGGCAAATAAACTGAATTGTGGGGATGGCACAAATAGCCTCATGAAGACTGCTACAAAGATTGGCATTGGACCATCCAAAAACTGGGCACAGTGGGTGCCCAAAAGTGCCAAGTTACTCAAAAGCACATTCATTAACCAATTTCTGACAAATAAAATACATTGCAGGGTGGCACAAATAGATTCATGAAGATTTCAACCAAGATTGGGTATCGAACCCTCCCATTTTTGGTGCCTAAAAGTGCTGAATTGCTCAAAATCATATTCATCAACCGATTTTTGCCAAATAAACTAAATTGTGGTGTGTCGTTCAAATAGATTTATGAACCTCCCCATGAAGAATGGGCATCCGACCCTCCCCAAATTGGGCACAAGGGGTGCCCAAAAGTGCCGAGCTGCTCAAAATTGCATTCATCAATTGATTTTCACCAAATAAACTGCATTGTGGGGAGGCACTAATAGAGTCATGAAGATTGCCACCAAGATTTAACGGGCACTCCCAAAATCGGGCACCAGGGGAGCCAAAAAGTCATGAGTTGCTGAAAATCGCATCTGTCAACAGATTTTGGGAAAGAAACTGCCTTGTGGGGCTGGTAGAAACAGATTCATGAAGATTGCCACAAGATTGAACATGAGCTCCTTCAAATTTGGGCATCAGCAGTGTTCAAACGTGCTGATGAGTTGCTCAAAATAGCATTCATAAACTAATTTTCACCAAATAAACTGCATTGTGGGGTGGTAAAAAGATTCATTATGATTCTCACCAAGACTGGGCATCAGCTCCTCCAACAAGAGGGCACCAGGAGTACCCAAAAGTGCCGGAGTTGCTCACATGTCGTGATTTCCGCCAAATAGATGGCATTGGCACAAATAGATTCATGAAGATTGTCACCAAGATTGGACATCGGATCCTCAGTAAAATGGGCACCAGGTGAGCCCAAAAGTGCTGGGTTGCTCAAAATCACATTCATCAATACATTTTTGACAAATAAACTGCATTGTGGAGGTGGCTCAAATATATTCATGAAGATTACCATCAAGATTGAGCATCGCACCATTCCGAAATTGGGCACAAATGGTGCCCAAGAGTTGCACAAAATCGCATTCATCATTTGATTTTCACCAAATAAACTGCACTGTGGCAAAAACAGGTTCAGGAAGCTTGCCATCAAGATTGAGCATCAGGCCCTCTCAAAATTAGGCACCAAGGGTGCCCAAAAGTGCCAAATTTTTCAAAATTTGCATTCATAAACTGATTTCAACTAAACAAACTGATTTGTGGGGTGCCATGAAGATTGCCACCTAGTTTGTGCATTGACCCTCCTAAAATTGGGCACCAGGAGTGCCCAAAAGTGCTAAACTGCCTAAAATAGCATTAATTTACCAATTTTCACAAAGAAAACTGCATTGTGGGAGTGACACAAGTAGATTCATGAAGACTGCAAGTAAGAATGGGCAATAGACCCTCTGTAGATTGGGCACCACAATGCCCAAAAGTGCAAACTTGCTCAAAATCACATTCATAAACTGATATTCGCCAAATAAACTACATTGTGGGTTGGAACAAATAAATTCATGAAGATTGTCACCAAGATTGGGCATTGAACTTTCCAGTTTTTGGGCAACAGGGGTACCCAAGCGCTGAGTTGCTCAAAATCAAAATTCATGAACCAATTATCGCCAAATAAACTGCATTGTGGGTTGGCACAAAGAGATTCATGAAGAGAGTCACAAAGATTTTTAGCAACTCTCACTTTTGGGTGCAACTGTTGCTCAATTATGCGAGGGCCTAATGCACAGTCAAGGTTGCAATCTAACCAAGACTGGGCATCAGGCCATCACAAAATTGGGCACCAGTTGCACACAAAAGTGCCGTCTTGTCAAAAATCACATTCATGAATCGATTTAGGCCAAATCAACTGCATCGTGGGGTGGTACAGTAGATTCATGAAGCTTCCAACAATGATTGGGCATTATGCCCAACCAAATTGGGCACCAGGGATGTCCAAAAGTGCAGAGTTGCTCAAAATCACATTCATCAATCAATTTTTGACAAACTACTTTGAGGGGTGGCACAAATTGATTCAAGAAGACTGCCACTAAGACTGGGCACCAACCCCTCACCAAATTTGGGCACCAGAAGTGCCTGAAAATTCCATTCGTCAATCGATTTTCGCAAAATAAACTGCATTGTGGGTTGGCACAAATAGATTCATGAAGATTACCAAAAAGATTTAGCATCAGAACTTCACAAAATTGGGATGCAGGGGTGCCAAAAAGTGACGTGTTGCTCAAAATCGCCTTCAACAAACTTTTGCCAAATAAACTGCATTGCAGGGTGGCAAAAACAGATTCATGAAGATAACCAACAAGATTGGGGGCATCAAACCCTCCCAAAATTGGGAACAAGGAGTGCCCCAGATTGCCCAAAATTGCATTCATCTACTGACTTTCGCCAAATAAACTAAATTGTGAGGATGGCACAAATTGCCTCATGAAGATTGTTACAAAGATTGGCATTGGACCATCCAAAAACTGGGCACAGGGGGTTCCCAAAAGTGCCAGGTTGCTCAAAATAGCATTCATTAACCAATTTTGACAAATAAACTGCATTGTGGGGTGGCACAAATAGATTCATGAAGGTTTCCACCAAGATTGAGTATCGAACCCTTCAATTTTAGGTGCACAAGGAGTGCCTAAGTGTTGAGGTGCTCAAAATCATATTCATCAAGCGATTTTCGCCAAATAAACTAAATTGTGGGGGGTGGCACAAGTGGATTTTTGAAGTTCCCCATGAAGATTGGGCATCATACCTTCTAAAATTTGGCACCAGGGGTGCCCAAAAGTGCCGGACTGCTCAAAATTGCATTTAACAACTGATTTTCACCAAATAAACTGCATTGTGGGGAGGCACAAATAGATTCATGAAGATTGCCACCAAGATTTGATAACAGGCACTCCCAAAATTGGGCACCAGGGGTGCCAAAAAGTGATGAGTTGCTCAACTTGCATTTGTCAACAGATTTTCAGAAAAAAACTATATTGTGGGGCGACATAAAAAGATTCATGAAGATTTGCACCAAAATAGTAGGCATTGGACAATACCCAACTTGGGCACTACGGGTGCAAAAAAGAGCAGAGTTGCTCAAAATCGCATTCATAAACTGATTTTTGCCAAATAAACTGCATTGTGGGGTGGCAAAAAGATTCATTATTATTCCCTACAAAACTGGGGATCAGTTCCTGCCACAAACGGCCACCAGGAGTGCCCAAAAGTGCCGAGTTACTCACATGCCGAGTTGTACAAAATCACATACATAAACCCGATTTCCACCAAATAGATGGCATTATGGGGTGGCACATATAGATTCATTAAGATAGCCACCAAGATTGGGCATCAGATCCTCCATAAAATGGGCACCAGAAGTGCCCAAAAGTGCAGGGTTGCTCAAAATCGCATTCATCAATCAATTTTCAGCAAATAAACTGCATTGTGGGGTGGCTCAAATATATTCATGAAGATTACCATCAAGATTGAGCATTGCGCCCTCCCCAAATTGGGCACAAATGGTGCCCAAAAGTGCCAAGTTGCTCAAAATCGCATTCATCAATTGATTTTTGCCAAATAAACTGCATTGTGGGGTGGCAAAAACACATTTATAAATCTTACCATCAAGATTGAGGACCAGGCCCTCTCAAAATTGAACACCAAAGGTGCCCAAAAGTGCCAAATTGTTCTAAATTTGCATTCATGAACTGATTTCAACCAAACAAACTACACTGTGGGGTGCCATGAAGATTGCCACCAAGATTGGGCATTGACTCTCCCAAAATTGGGCACCAAAAGTGCAGAGTTGCAAAATATCTCATTCATCCGAATTTTTGACAAATAAATTACATTATGGGTTGGCTCATATGGATTCTTGAAGATTCAAACAAAGATTGGGCATTGGACCCTCCCACAATTGGCCACATGTGCCCAAAAGTGCAGAGTTGCTCAATATTACATTCATCAACCATTTTTCAACAAATAAACTGCATTGATGGGTGGCACAAATAGATTCGTGAGGATTGTCGCCAGGTTTGGGAATCTGACCCTCCAAAAAATGGGCACCAGGGATCCCAAAAGTACCAAGTTGCTCAAAATCGCATTTCCTAAACTGGTAGAGTGCTAAATTATTTTTGGTCATCAAACTTTCTTCATATATCTTTGCCTTGTCATAATTTAGGGCAGAGTGCCCATGGGCACTCTCCCCTAAATTATAATAAGGCAAAGCCTTACACACTAAATTTCATTTAAAAGATAAACGTGATGCATATCCACAGAATATGAATGAAGCCTTTAAATCTTGGTGCATTCACTTATGAACAAAGCCCAAATATGGGCTTTCAGCACTCTACCAGCTGACTGATTTTGCAAAATAAACTGCATTGTGGGGTGGCACAATAGATTCATGAAGATTGCCACCAAGATTGAGCACTGTACCCTCCTAAATTTGGGCACCAGACATGCCCAAAAGTGTCAAGTTGCTCAAAATCACATTCATCAACTGATTTTCAGCAATTAAACTGCAATGTGGCATGGCACAAATAGATTCATGAAGACTGCCACCAAGATTGGGCATTGGACCTTCCCAAAATTGGACTCCAGGAGTGCCCAAAAGTGCAAAGTTGTTAAAAATCTCATTAATTAACTGATTTTCACAAAACAAACTGCATTGTGGTACAAATAGATTCATGAAGATTGTCACCAAGGTTGGGCATTGAACTTTCCATTTTTGGGGCACCAGGGGTGCCCAAAAGTGTTGAGTTGCTAAAAATCGCATTCATTAATCAATTTACGACAAATAAACTACATTGTGGGGAGGCACAAATAGATTCATGGACATTGCCACCAAGACTGGGCATCAATCCTCACCAAGCACCAGGGGTGTCATAAAGTGACGAGTTGCTCAAAATCGCATTCAGCAATAGATTTTTGCCAAATAAACTACACTGTGGGCCGGCACAAATAGATTCATGAAGATTGCCACCTAGATTGGGCATTCAACCCTCCGATTTTTGTGTCACTAGGGTGCCCAAAAATGTCCAGTTGCTCAAAATTGCATTCATCAACCGATTTTTGCCAAATAAACTGCATTGCAGGGTGGCAAACTGATTCATGAGGAGTACCATCAAGATTGGGCACCATGGTGCCCCAAAGTCCTGAGTAACTCAAAATCGCATTCATAAACTGATATTCACCAAAGAAACTGCATTGTGAAGCGGTACAAGAAGATTCATGAAGATTGCTTTCAAGACTGGGCATCGGCCCCTTCCAAAATTGGGCACCAGGAGTACCGAAAAAAGCAGAGTTGCTAAAAATCACATTCATCAACTGATTTTTGTCAAATATACTACATTGTGAGGTGGCACAGATAAATTAGGAAAGCTTCCATTGGGCATTGAACCCTCCCAAAATTGGGCATCAAGGGTACCAAAAAATGCAGATTTGCTCAAAATTGCATTCAACTGATTTTTGCAAAATAAACTTTGAGGAGTGGCATGCTCAAAATCACATTTGTCAACCAATTTTTGCAAAATAAACTACTTTCTGGGGTGGAACAAATAGATTCATGAAGCTTCCCACTAAGATTACGCATCGGACAATCCTCAAATTGGGAACCAGGGGTGTCAAAAAGTGATAGAGTTGCTCAAAATTGCATTCATCTACCAATTTTTGCCAAATAAACTGCATTGTGGGGGTTGTACAAACAGATTGATGAAGATTGCCACAAGATTGGACTTTGGCTCCTCCCAAATTTGGGCATCAGAGGTGCCCAAAAGTGCAGAGTTGCTCAAAATCGCAATCATCAATCAATTTTTGACAAAGAATGAAATAAACTGCATTGTGGAGTGGCACAAATAGATTCATGAAGATTGCCACCAAGATTGGGCATCAGACTCTGCAAAATTTGGGCACTAGGAGTGCCCAAACTGCAAAGTTGCTGAAAATAGCATTCGTCAACCGATTTTCTCAAAACAAACAGCATTGTGGGGTGGCACAAACAGATTCATCAAGATTGCGACCAAGATTGGGCATCAGACTCAACAAAATTTGGGCACCAGTAGTGCCCAAAAATGCAAAGTTGCTCAAAATCAAAATTTTAAACCAATATTAGTTAAATTAACTGCATTGTGGGGTGGCACAAATAGATTATGAAGATTGCCACAAAGACTGCAGGTCATCAGCTGCTCACCAAATTTGGGAATCAGGAGTACCCAAAAGTGCCGAGTTGCTCAATATCGCATTCATCAACCAATGTTCGCAAAATAAGCTGCATTGAGGGATGGCACAAATAGATTCATGAAGATTGCAATGAAGCTTGGCACTGGACCATTGGGCATCAGGGTGCCCAAAAGTGCAAAGCTGCTAAAAATCGCATTCAAATTGCAGAGTTAGCCAAAATATATTCATGAAGTTTCCCACCAAGACTGGGTATCAGACCCTCCCAAAATTGGGCACTAGGAGTGTGCAGAAGTACTCAATTGCTCAAAATTGAAGATTGCTACCTAGCTTGGGCATTGGACATTCCAAAAGTTAAAAAATTTATAGTAATTTATATATTTTTTATACTTACCAATGACCCAGACATAGCTGGTGCTAACTCTTAAAAATTTTGCCCCCTAATCCCCAAAATTTGCATCTAAAACCGAAAAAAAATCATGTCCTAAATGGTCCTCCATACTTTCCCTCCACTGCGCATGCGCAGTGCCAAGGAGGTCTCGAAATTGGTGCCAATTATCATTCTTACCAGCAGTGCCTGGTCAGCGCTATGTACTCAGCGAGGAGGTATGAGTTCCCAACTCCTGGGAGGGCCATCCCCGTCTGGATCATTGGTAAGTATAAAAAATATATAAATTACTATAAATTTTTTAACATTTTTATACTGTACCAATGACCCAGACATAGCTGAATAGTAAAAAGGTTGGAGGGCCTAGGACATAGAGGAAAATCCAATAAGCTCAACTATATAAAATAGAGTCATCCCCTCAAGGAGAAAAGGAGTATTAGGCTTTACATGTATCTTTCTTATTTTATGATAAATTAGAAAGACACAACACCCTCCATAATTGAGCATAATAACATTCATGTTCTCTATTAACATCCAGTATAACCCTTTATACTAATTATTTTTAAAGTAAGCCAATAAATAAAGTTAGTCCAGAGAATTGAGACTCTTTATACTCTTTTAAAAGTGTCCGAGGATTGTACATCAACGCCCGTTTGACACGTGACATATACAAATGCTCCACACCGAGCTACACTTTAAAAATATGACATGAATGAATTTTTAAACATTAACTTTACACTTTAAAACCATCCCGGTAACGACTCAGAATTACTGACTCCGGAGGAGGTATCCCCTTGCTTTTCACTATAAAGCAGGTGACCTAAGGGAACACCCTCCCCCCACTTCCCCTTGACCTGGGTCAAATAGCCCAGAGCGAAGAGGGCAGCAGGATGGAGTCACTGCCGGAACAGAAAGCCTGCATAACTATAGTTGCAACTGTTTAGTGGACGACATTCTGAGCAACAGATAACGAACCTAAACAATGCAGGTCTCCAGAAATGGACTCAATATTTCTGAGATAAAAATTTGTGAATGTGGATGGCTGAGACCAATATGCAGCCTTCATTAAATCTGTAATAGCAACTCTATTTGCGTAAGCCCAAGATGTAGAAAGAGCTCTTACTTCATGAGCCGAAATCTTAAGCACAGACTGCTGAGTTGAAGATAGATTATCATAAGCAGTACGGATAGTTAATTGAATCCATCTAGCAATAGAATGTACCGTAATGTCCTTTCTATTAGGCATCAGAGACAGAAAGAAGCGTTTTCGTCCCTTTCTGATAAACTGAGATCTTTGTTTATAAATACATAAAGCTCTAGCCGGACAGAGTAAAGGCCTATGCCCGTCTGAAGATGGAAGGGCCTTAATAACAATAGGTTCCGGATATTTATTAGGAGCCTGATTCTTAGCCAAAAATCCAACAGTAGTAACGGTAATAGTGTTCCCGACACTACGATAGTGAGAATCGTCCACTGATAGTGCATGAAGCTCACTGACTCTTCTAGCAGAAGAGAAAGCTAAGAGAAATGCTGTCTTTTAAGACAAGAATTTGAAATCTACTGTCTCAAGAGGCTCAAATGGCTTTTCTTTTAGTTTAAGAAGAACCCAAGCTAAATTCCATTTTGGAGTTAATCTAAGGGTTCTAGGTCTATTTATCGAGAAGTTTCTAACTAATTTAGATAAAGAGACATTAGATCCATTTTGTAAACTATCATGGTGTGCATAGGTATCAGAAAACATAGACCTATAACCTTTAATAGTAAAAGGCTGCAGTTTGATCTCGTCAAACAAGTATACTAGAAAGTTTGCAATGTCTGGTATGGAGGGATCAAAAATATCAACAGAATGATCCCTACACCAACGACGAAAGACCTTCCACTTAGCTGCATAGTTTAGCGAAGAGGAGGTCCTCCTACAGTTAGAAATCGTGTCCACTGCTCGTCCTGTAAAATGCTTGCCGTGCAAGAAGGACCGCACAACAGAAAAACGTGAAGGTTGAGACCTTGCGGGTTGTGATGAAGTTGACGCGATTTCCCCTGCGAAAGAAGATCCTCTCGTGGAGGAAGTTTTCGTGGTAAGCCCCACAGCAGACACCTAAGTAGATTTATCCACGGTCTCTGTGGAGACAGAGATGCTACCAACAGAATTTTGCATTGTGATTGTTTTATCTTTAGCAATATTTGCTGAATCAACGGCGCTGGAGGATATGCATATCCTATCATTCCGTCCCACGAGATCGATAGAGCGTCTACTGCATATGCTCGGGGATCCGGACATGGTGACACATACGTCTGCAACTGATTGTTGAGTTGTGTCGCAAATAAGTCTATCATTGGCCGCTCCCATTGGTAGCAAATCTGATTGAATACCTGTTTGTTGAGAGTCCATTCTGACGGCAACAAGCGACCCTTCCGTGAAAGGGAGTCTGCTAATACATTCAGACGACCCGGAATATGATGGACCAAAAGCAGAACTTGGTGTTCTATAACAAACAGAAGGATTCTTTCCGTTAACTTGAATAACGGAACGGAATGAGTGCCTCCCTGGTTCCGGATATACGCTACTACTGTCGTATTGTCGGACAGGATTTGGACATGTACTTTCTGAATAATGTTCATCCAATGACGTAGTGCAAGCCAAATTGACATCATTTCCTTGATGTTTATGTGCTTGCCTAGAAACTGCGGATCCCAAAGACCCTGGCACTTCGAATCCGTTGGGATCAATGTTGCACCCCAACCTGTTTGACTGGCATCCGTCATAATCGTAAAACTCGGATCCGGCAACTGCAGTGGAACTCCCTGAGTCAACCACTGAATGTTTGCCCAAGTCTGAATCTCTTGTTTCACTTGATTTGACAAGAGAACGTCTATATCGAGTGAATGAATCTTTACACTCCAATTCTGAGTCAAGAAAATTTGGAGAGGATGAGTGACCTCTCTCGCTCGCAGCCCGGATGGACCTGGACGAGCTAGGAACCAGACTAATAGGCTTCCTCCGTTCTCTCCTCTGATCCGTCATCACTGGGTGTGCACTTTGTCTATTTATAGTGCTCACATCACCCAAATCTCCTTCCTGGATCGCAATGGACGAACCCGGCTGCCGAACCATTCGATGAATGGACGCTACACCGGGCGAGCTAGCGGACGCCAACGCCATCGATCCTACTAGGAACCTCTTAGGCAATTGACGGATTTCCATGAGCACTTTTGCCGCTAGCTCTTCATTTAACTGTGACGACAGAGGCACACTTTTGGAAGACATCACGGAAACATCACCCTGTTCTTGTTCCTCTGAAATAGAGATTGATAAACTAGAGTGACTCTGCGGAGAAAGGACCGGCATGGCCTTTTCCCCGCTAACAACATACCGTGACACACGTTTCCAATGTTTGTCATCCCAATTGACACATACTGAACAGGAGTTAGTGCAAGTACACTGACTACAATTATTACAATGATTTTGAAAGTCAGAGGAAGAGTTCCTCTTATTACAATTTGAACAACATCCTTTCATTGCGAAAAGAATACAAAAAGTCCTAGTACTCGCACCAACCCCTGAAAACAAAGATACATAATAACATGATCTATTAACATAGAAAAAATAATTGAAATCAAAAAAAATTTTTGAAAAATTATTTTTTCAGAAAAGCCCAAGTTTCTGAAAAGTAACGTTGAGCCCCAATGGATCCCAAGAAGCCTAAGTGTGGACAAAAATTTTTAAAAATATTTTTAAAAAATTAATGCAACACTTACATATAATAATAATGTATCTTGTTATGATTAAGCTAATACAAAGACAAGAAATCCCGCTACACAGAGACTGTTGTCAATGTAAACAAGAGTTGTATAAACACCAGAAACATGACTCCAGGCACTGATAACCATGGCCCGAAATCAGTTACCAATAACACACTATCTGATGCAAAACAGAGACTTCCAGGGAAGAAACTGCAGAACATCAGATGGTAGATGCAGAACACTATGCCTAAACACCCATGGGTGAGGACGTAAACATGGGGAAAAGAACAGAATTCATTCTGTTATCCAGCTAAAACTCCCAAGAAATTTTAGTAATAATATTACAGAAAATATGCCAAAAGCATGGGAGAATAGCAAGGGGGGACTTAAAGGAAAGGGAGAGAGGAAACACTGAACAAGCAGTGTAACTTTATAGCAAGAATGACAACAACAGGCCCATGCCTCGAAATTAGGCAACATAACATAATTTCGTAAAAAAATTTTAAGTTACAGCCCTGATTATTTCCTGCCACTCATTTTTCCTCTCCTCCTTCTATTCCTTCTATTTCCTCTTTAGATCCACCATTTCTCTAATATTTATGTGTCTGGCATCATTTAAACTGAGATTTACAAGCACAAAGATCAGTCAGATGTGAACTGATGAAGGGCCCAACAAAGAATGATAATTGGCGCCAATTTCGAGACCTCCTTGACACTGCGCATGCGCAGTGGAGGGAAAGTATGGAGGACCATTTAGGACATGATTTTTTTCGGTTTTAGATGCAAATTTTGGGGATTGGGGGGCAAAATTTGTGTTTGGCCCTATATTTTTAAGAGTTAGCACCAGCTATGTCTGGGTCATTGGTACAGTATAAAAATATTAGGCACCAGGAGTGCAGAGTTGCCCAAAATTGCATTCATCTACCAACTTTTGCCAAATAAAGTGAATTGTGGAGATGGCACAAATAGACTCATGAATATTGCTATAAAGATTGGCATTGGGCCATACAAAAACTGGGGGGGGGGGGGGGGGGGGGGGGGGGGGGGGTGCCCAAAAGCACCAAGTTGCTCAAAATCGCATTCAGTGACTGATTTTCGACAAATAAACTGCATTGCGGAGTGGCACAAATCATTTCATGAAGATTTCCACCAAGACTGGGTATCAAACCCTCCCATTTTTGGTGCACAAGGTGAGCTTAAAATTGTCGAGTTGTTCAAAATCATCAACCGATTTTTGTCAAATAAACTAAATTGTGGGGGGGTCGCACAAATAGATTTATGAAGATGGGCATCCGACCCTCATTAAATTGGGCACTGGGGTTGCCCAAAAGTGCTGCGCTGCTCAAAAGTGTATTCCAGAACTGATTTTCACCAAATAAACTGCATTGTGGGGAGACACAAATAGATATTGGGCACTTCCAAAATTGGGCACCAGGGGTGCCAAAAAGTGATGAGTTGCTCCAAATCGCATTTGTCAACAGATTTGCAGAAAATAAACTACATTGTGGGGTGGCATGAATAAATTCATGAAGATTCGCAGCAAGATTAGGCATCGGAGGATACCCAAATTGGGCACCAGGGGTGAAAAAAAGTGATGAGTTGCTCAAAATCGCATTCCATTCATCAACCAATTTTCAGCAAATAAACTGCATTGTGTGGTGGCTCAAATATATTCACAAAGATTACCATCAAGATTGAGCATTGCGCCCTCCCAAAAATGGGCATAAATGATGCCCAAAAGTGCCAAGTTGCTCAAAAGCGCATTCATCAATTGATTTTTGCCAAATAAACTGCATTGTGGGGTGGCAAAAACACATTTATGAAGCTTGCCATCAAGATTGAGCATTGGGCCCTCTCAAAATTGGACATCAAACGTGCCCAAAAGTGCCAAATTGTTCTAAATTTGCATTCATGAACAGATTTCAACCAAACAAACTACATTGTGGGGTGTCATGAAGATTGCCACCAAGACTGGGCATTGACTCTCCCAAAATTGGGCACCAAAAGTGCAGAGTTGCTAAAAATTTCATTCATCCAATTTTTGACAAATAAATTACATTATGGGTAGGCTCATATAGATTCTTGAAGCTTTAAACAAAGATTGGGCATTGGACCCTCCCAAAATTGGCCACATGTGCCTAAAAGAGCAGAAGTGCTCAAAATTACATGCATCAACCACTTTTCAACAAATAAACTGCATTGATGGGTGGCACAAATAGATTTGTGAAGATTATCACCAAATTTGGGAATCTGACCCTCCAAAAAATGGGCACCAGGGATCCCAAAAGTACCAAGGTGTTCAAAATCGCATTTCCTTAACTGGTAGAGTGCTAAATTATTTTTGGTCATCAAACTTTCTTCATATATCTTTGCCTTGTCATAATTTAGGGCAGAGTGCCCATGGGCACTCTCCCCTAAATTATAATAAGCCAAAGCCTTACACACTAAATTTCATTTAAAAGATAAACGTGATGCATATCCACAGAAAATGAATGAAGCCTTTAAATCTTGGTGCATTCACTTCTGAACAAAGCCCAAATATGGGCTTTCAGCACTCTACCAGCTAACTGATTTTCGCAAAATAAACTGCATTGTGGGGTGGCACAAATAGATTCATGAAGATTGCCACCAAGACTGAGCACTGTACCCTCCTAAAATTGGGCACCAGACATGCTCAAAAGTGTCAAGTTGCTCAAAATCACATTCATCAACCGATTTTCAGCAATTAAACTGCAATGTGGCATGGCACAAATAGCTTCATGAAGATTGCCACCAAGATTGGGCACTGGACCCTCCCAAAACTGGAGTGCTCAAAAGTGCAAAGTTGCTAAAAATCGCATTTATTAACTGGTTTTCACAAAACAAACTGCATTGTGGGGTGGCACAAACAGATTCATGAAGATTGTCACCAAGATCAGGCATTGAACTTTCCATTTTTTGGGCACCAGGGGTGCCCAAAAGTGCTGAATTGCTCAAAATCAAAACTCATGAACCAATTATCGCCAAATAAACTGCATTGTGGGGTGGCACAGAGATTCATGAAGAGAGCCACAAAGATTGGGCATCAGACTCTCCCAAACTTTGGCATGAGGGGTGCTGAAAAGTGCAAAGCTGCTGAAAAATCGCATTCAAAAACTAATTTTCTCCAAACAAACTGCATTGTGGAGTGGCAGAAAAATATTCATGAAGATTTCCATCAAGACTTAGGATCAGTTCCTCCCAAAATTGGGCACGAAGGTTTCCCAAAATGTAAAGTTCCCAAAACAGATTCATGAAGTTTCCCACGAATATTGGGCATAAGACCCTCCCAAAATTGGGCACCAGAAGTGGGCAAAATTGCTGAATTGCTCAAAATTCCAAACATCAACTAATTCTTGCCAAATACACTGCATTGCAGGGAGGCAGAAAAAGAAGAGTGCCATCAGGATTGGACACTAGACTCTCCCTAAATTGGGTACCATGGTGCCCAAAAGTGAAGAGCAGCTCAAAATTGAGTTTGCAAACATATATTTGCCAAATAACCTGCTCTGTGGAGTGACACAAATAGATTCATAGAGACAGCCACCATGACTGGGCTCAGCCTCCACCAAAATTGGGCACCAGGAGTACCCAAAGCTGCAGAGTTGCTAAAAAATCACATTCATCAACAAATAAACTTCATTGTGGGGTGGCTAATGAAAATGTGGTTGAAAATAAAAACGAGAATATATAAAACACAGTCCTGTTATTGTACGATCCTCAGATCCATAATTCCAATTGTACTAAGAAAAGAGCGTCCCCTACTGGGTGTGTGCTGATGGCACTCGACCCAGTTTTGGCTTATTTTTTCGTGGTGTTTTTACACCACTTTTCTTTCCCAAATCTCTTGGGAAAGATTAAAATGGAGAGTATTTTAACCAAGTTAGAGTCTTCCACTGTAGTGCAAGCAGGGTTAGCTGATTTAAATCAATTTTTTAAAAATCATTGATTTAAATCAAAAATTTACAAATATTCAGAAATATTTTCAAAACAACATGAAAATGAGCTGAAACAAGACGGAATGCATATTAACTGTTGAAATACAGTTATTAGCTCTTGTTTATGACAGTTAGAACTAATGGAGTGGGAAGATACACATCCCACTGTGTCTTGACTGCTGGAACATGCTGTAGGAAAGTTAAATGTTCCCGAATCTTTTATAAGTATATATAATTTTCAGCTAACATGAATAAAACTATATTTAAGTGAACATAGATTTTAAACCATATTTCTGATAATCTTTCAGTGAATATTTATTTATTTATTGGTGCTTTACGCCACATCAGCAGCTTAGGCTATATCGTGGCGATGAAATTATGTATTTCAAAAAGACCATTGATTGAAATATGAAATGAAAGGAATAAGAGGTTTAAAAATGATGAGTGTCAAACATAATGAGAAAGTGAGATCAGGTGTACAAAAATGCTGTGTAAATCAACCAATGAATTAAATATGGAGAGACGAAATTTAAAAAGGTAAAAATAATTTAAAATTTATTAAAAAGGTTGATTACTTTCAAGAATGAGTTTATTTTTTGTGGGCTTGTAAGATAAAATAAATCTCTCAAAGATCTGACTGTAAAATACTGCCCTCTAGCATGATTAAAATCAGTACAATTCAAAAGAATGTGTTCCACTGACAGCACCTGCTGGCAGGGAACACACTCTGGTCGCAAATTACCCTCTAACTAAAAGGAATGTGTAAGTCGTGTATGACCAATATGACATTGCGTCAAAACTGCAAGATCCTTTCTACAAAGGTTACTGGACGGGTAGTGATCTGAAATAGTTGGTCGGAAGTGATGAAGTTTGTTATTTGTCACTCCATCCCATTCCACCTGCCACACAGATTTGATGTAGTTACTAATATGTGGTTTGAAATCACTGAAAGGGATGTTAAAATCAGTGAGAGGTTTTGTTAAAGCCTGTTTTGCTGCACTGTCTGCTTTGGTGTTACCAGCGATACCTACATGTCCGGGTAACCAGCAAAACACGATATCATATCGGTCAGACATGAGAGTTGTTAACTTCTCACGAAGTTCCAAAATGAGAGGGTTCTTCAACTTGGGGTTGAGTAAAGCAACTAAAGAGGAAAGAGAGTCGGAAAAAATAATCGACTTCTTTTCCTGCACATTTTCGATGTGTTCAAGCATGAGTTGTATAGCTTTAACTTCAGCTGTGAAAATAGAACTCTGATTCGGTATTCTGATTGAGGTGATATGATCACCAGTAACAGCAGCTGATGATACCTTGTCACCATCTTTAGATCCATCTGTATAGATCCTTGTATATGTACTATACTTGGACTTTATTTCGGCATATTTTTGTTTAAACTGCAAGGAATTGGTATCAGATTTTTTGGTAGAAGCAAGGTCCAAAATAATTGTAGGTTTTTTAAGATGCCAAGGAAGAATGTGTGATTTACGGTTTTCTTTTATAGAATCAGAATCAATTTTGGCAGACTCCATGTGGGGTTTGATTCTAATTCCCAATGGAGGAATATGTTTCTGGTTGCGGTTAAAAAATTCAACATTTTGAGGGTCTGAAACACAATTATAAGCAGGATTTGAAGGATTGGCCAAAAGTTTAGACACATACTGGAGAGATAATTTAATTCTGCGCTTGTTAAGAGAAGGCTCCTCTGCTTCAACAAGCATCAAGTCTATTGGGGATGTTCGAAAAGCCCCTAGACTAATTCTAATACCACTATTATGAATTGCATCAAGTGGTTTGAGATATGATTTCCTAGCAGAACCGTAAACTACACAACCGTAATCTAATTTTGACTGAACAAGTGATCTATACAGATGGAGCAAAGTTTTTTGGTCAGCACCCCAATCGGCGCTACCAACAACCTTCAGTAGGTTCAGAGCTCTCTTACATTTAACTTTTAGTTGTTTTATGTGGGAAGTGAAATTCAGTTTGTTGTCAAACAACAAACCTAAGAATTTCACTTCCTTAACAACTTTAATAGGACTCCCATCAATTTTTAACTCCGGATCGAGGTGATGTTTCCGAAGTTTACAAAAATGAACACAATTCGTCTTTGACTTTGAAAATTTAAAACCGTTTTCTGTGGCCCATTTTTGAATTCTGTTTAGACACAGCTGAAGTTTGCGCTCTATAGCATTCATTTTCTTGCTGCTGTAGCAGATTAAAAAATCATCTACATACAACGAAGAATCTACCATATTCTCAATTGTTTCGATGATACTATTAATTTTCACCGAAAAAAGGGTAACAGATAAGATACTACCCTGAGGAACCCCCAATTCCTGCTCGTGCGAATCGGATAACGTTGATCCAACACGAACCTGAAATTGGGGGTCCCTTAAAAAGTTTCCAATAAAAAGAGGCATTCGCCCTCTCAACACCATGTTAAAAAAAGATCCTTTAAAATCCCATACGTCCACGTTGTGTCATATGCCTTTTCCAGGTCAAAGAAGATGGCGACCACATGTTCCTTTCTGGCGAAGGCATTTCTGATAAACGTTTCAAGTCTGACCAAATGATCCACAGAACTTCTCTGGTTTCTGAAACCACATTGAACATCCGCAAGCAGATTGTTCGATTCCAGAAACCAGACAAGTCGGTCATTGATCATCCTCTCCATGGTTTTACACAGACAACTGGTTAAGGCAATAGGCCTGTAATTGCTTGGGTTGCTGTGATCTTTATCAGGCTTAGGAATTGGAATTATTGTTACTTTACACCAGGATGGTGGAAACTGGCCAGTCACCCAAATGCCATTAAAAATTGATAATAAAAGTTCTAGTGAAGATTGAGGCAGATGCTTTAAAATTTGGTAGTGAATTTCATCGGGACCAGTGGCAGTATCCTTTGCTCTATGCAAAGAGTTGTTTAACTCTTCCATAGAAAAAGGTTCGTTGTAATTCTCTGAATTATTGGATGTAAATTTGAGCTTTTGTTTTTCTTGTTGTTTTTTAATTTTTAGAAATTCAGGATTACAATTTTCAGACGACGAATGTTTCGAAAATGTAGAGGCCAATTTATTTGAAATTTCTTTTTTCGATGTGATTAGTGTGTTGTTATCTTTCAGATGTTGTACTGTTGATTTTGTGTCTTTTCCTTTAATTTTTCTTATCATTTTCCAAATTTTGTTGATGGGGGTGTTTTGGTTAAGCTTTGAAACATAAGTTTCCCAAGAACTTTTCTTTTTTTGTTTTATTAGTCGTCTTGTTTTTGCCCGATTTATACGTAATTTATCTAAATTATTTGTGGATGGTGATTTGTTGAATTCCCGTTCAGTTTTCTTCCGATCCTTTATAGCCTGTTTACATTCGTTATCAAACCATGGTTTGGTGAAACGTTTTGGATTTGTCGAGGTTTTAGGAATGACTTGGCTTGCAATGTCAAGTAACTCATGTAAAATGTTCAATCTGGTCAGTACTTTCACAAAATTTCTCCAGTGTGAGGCGTTCAGAACAGAGCAAGATGAAGGTCTCCCAGTCAGCCTTTTTAAAGCTCCACTGGGGCATCCTCCCATCATCTGCCGGAACTACACTCTCCAACACAACCGGAAAGCGGTCACTCCCACACAAGTCATCTTCCACCTTCCAAGAATAATCAAGAAAGAGGGAAGGGCTTGCAACTGAAAGATCAATTGAAGTGTAAGAACCAGAAGCGGGGTGCAGATAAGTATCTGACCCATCATTGAACAAGCACAAGTCATATTTAGTAATGAACTCTTCTACAGTTTTCCCTTTCACATCTTCTTGACTGCAGGAATTACCCCAAAGGGGGTTATGAGCGTTAAAATCACCCAACAAAATGTATGGGGTTGGGAGCTGTTGGACCAGTAGCTCAAGGTCATTCAGTAGTAGGGTTTTACTTCGTGAAACATAAATCGAACAAATTGTAACTGTTTTGTCTAAAGTTAGGCGTACCGCCACAGCTTGTAAATTTGTCTGTAATGGTACAGAACTGTGAATGATGTCGTTCCTAACTAAAACAGATGTTCCACGAATATGAAGATCATTATCATCTGCCCAGGCATTATACGAAGTATAATGCTTAAAAGCTGAATGACCTTGAACCTCAGGTTTCTTTAGAAGAGTCTCCTGCAGGCAAAAAGCTGCAGGTTTATATTTTGGGCTTAAAATACCAAGTTCATTAAAATTCGCTCTAAAACCTCGACAATTCCACTGTATAATATTTTATGTAGATGTGTTATCCATGTTTGAGTGGTGATTTGTTAGGTGGACGTATGGGCGATATTGCCCCCGTGTTTGTCTTTGGTGATGATTTACGCAGGGACCTATTTTGAGAAGAGGTCGAGCGTAAGTGCCCGAACGTTTCATCGATGCACTCACCGACTTCCATTGCTTCAAGGCCCTCAAACCTGTTGCGGGTGATTGGGTCATGAAGAGCTTTAGGCAATCTCTCTGATACTTGTTTTGCTTTTTCTTGTTGCTTTCTGATTTTCTCTTGATTTCGTCTCTGACTCTGACTAAGAGGTTTGGGTTCTGGTTTTGATTTTGTTTTATTGTCATTTTTCTGTTGCGATTTTGCTTCATTGGCTTTTTTCTCTTCCGTTTTAGTTTCATCTTGTTCTTTCTTCTGATTTGTTTTAGATTTTTCTTCCATTGTTGTACGTGTGGCTGGTGGTGTCTGAGTTGAATTTGGTTCTACTTGATCACTGTGATCTATTGTAAAGGCTCGAAGCAATGATGGCATTGTGCTTTTGAGCCATGCATATTCTGTCTGGCATTCGACTGATTTTGTTGGAAGTGTTCTCTTTAGTGTAGTTGCATATGATGGTGATGTTGAATTCATGCCAGGCATAGATGAAACGATGTCTCTGGCCTCCTTAAAACTGACCTGCTTTTCACATTTAACCTTCTGTATCATTTTCTCCTTTTTCCACACAGGGCAATCCTTGGATGATGCAATATGATTGCCCAGACAGTTACAACATTTGGTGGAAGTATTACATGGCTCAGGGTGTTGTTCGCCACACTTGAAGCATACTTTTTGTCCTCTACAATTGTTCTGACCATGGCCATACTTTTGACAGTTGAAGCATCGAAGTGGATTTGGGATGTACAAATCCACTTTGACGTTCATATATCCAATTTTGATCGATTTTGGTGGTTGGCTAGAATTAAAAGTAAAAATATATGTATTTGTTTGTATTAATGCCCCTTCCCGTTTGATCTGAATTCTTTTCACGTTTGTTACACCCTGTTGTTTCAGTTCTGTCACAATTTCCAATTCGTCAATGCCAGCTAATTCCTTTGTTCTTATTACCCCCTTGCTTTCATTTAGTGTCTTATGAGGAGAAACATTCACTTTCATATCTGCAATTTTTGTAACTTTCAGAAGGTTAATAGCCTGTAATTCTCTTCTACATTGTATTAAAATGCCACCAAATCTTAATTTTTTAACTTCTTTTACAGTACCTGCAATTGCCTTGATTGATTTTTCTAAGGCAAGCGGATTGATGTTTGTTACCTGTTTGACTTCTTCTGCCGAATATATAATTACAAATTGAGGTCAGGTATTAGTTTTTGATAAATCACCATTATCAATATCTGAGTCAGAGTCCATTGAATCATTTCCGAATTCGTAACCCCGTTTCTTTTTGTTTGGTATTAAAGCCATGTTTTAAGATAATTGATTCTTCTTCACAAGCCTCCCACCCTTACTCCGAGCCCAACATGGGTGTGATGTCGCGGTATATCCAGCGAACGGCACCAGAAGTACTTATGAAGCATACTCAGCCAACGTTGATGCAAAAGCATATCCGCTAACCGATTGACCCGTAGAATTTGTGAGAAGTGCCAGGCCATGGTGACCATTCAACCAACAATTTCCCTAAAAAAGTGTAACAAAACCTACCACTGACAACAGATGCAGACAGAGCAACAAAACGGAAGATGGTAAAAAAGGATTAAAATAACCAAAAGTCAGTATAGGGTAGTAGTGTTAAAATCAAAGTAAAAGAAATAATTGATCGAACAGTGACCGTTGGGAGCGGGGAGAGCAGGAGAGTGGAAATTCACTCTCCACTTTTAGATTTTACGAGAGTGAAAAATTTTAGGAGAGTGATTTTTAAAATAATGCCTCGGGCCAATTCGCCCTCAGGTGGAATAACGAGGATTGGTGGTGATTGCTGTTGAGAAATCAGTAGGCCTAATAACGCGCGATTTCCAAAATAATTGGTTTTATGACGTTTCGGCCTTGAGACGTTTCGGCCCTAAGAGGCCAAAACGTCTTAGAAATTGGGCCGAAACGTCTTCACATTCGGTAATTCTTTTTTAGATGTGATTGTGTGGAGGGGTTAAAGTATGCTATCGCCAGTATCGGCGCATTTCGTTTCTCTCTTCAAGCATCGTGAAAGCGAAACTCGAAATGCACCCCTTCTCAGCAAACCTGTCGTCAGCGACCACCTGTCTTTAACGACCATTTTTGGCAAGTCCCAAGGGTGGTCGCTCATGACCAGGGGTCAGCCTGGCAGCTGATTTTAGGGAGAAGTGACTTCTCCCTTCAGAGACTTTAGGGAGAAGTCAGGACCCAGGAGGGAGAAGTCAGTGGACATGAAGGAGAAATAAGAAAAAAAAACATAAAACGTATATGACATCGTGACAAAATAAATGAACATAGAGGACACAATTGTGGAGAAAAAAATAAATAAAAGTTTATACAAACACACACAAAACTAAGTCAAGATGGTTACATAACAGAATGTAGGTTAAAATCCCCCACCCCACCCTACAAAAAACTGTGTTGTTCATGGTTTCTGAATACCCCCTAACTCTTTGCCTAACAGTGATGACTAAGGTTACCGTGCAGTTGATTTTGTATTTGCCTCAACGATGTGGATTTGAAATTTAGTATGACCCATGGTGAGAGTGTTCTTCTCTGTAACAGAAGGTATATTCTTTTTAAAAAAATATTTAAAGTGTTTAAAATAAATTTCAAGTTCATATAAGAAGCTGGGTCATTCATGGTTTCTGAATACCCTAACTGAGTTGAAAAGCGTAGTTAAAAAAGTTTTCGATATCCTTCGTAAATTAAGCGTTATTAACAATTTGAGTTAATTAATTTCTTTGGTAAATGACAAAACATTTCAGTTGTCTCCCTTCCCGGCTGCGCTGGGTAAACTAATAATACACTGTTCAGGAAACTGACAATTTCTGCCAACCATCTTTCACTGACACGTGCGATTGGTGCTTTGAAGGTCTGCCATTCTTATCCATCCAAATACCTGTGATTTCTATTGCAGCCTTATTACATTTAACCCCCTTCCAACAAACTTCACAAGTTTTCAAAGAAAAACATTCAATGCAAATTGGGGGGCGAATTTCAAAGCAGCCAATTTTTCAGTGGAACAGAGCGTAACAGCAAGCAATTTCGATATGGACGGACTGTCTCCAATACATTTTTTTTGTTTTGAAACGATGGTTAACTTTAATAAATTCTAATTAACTCGATGCGTGTCTTGTGTGATTCGTTGTTGTCTGGTACTTTGTTTTTAAATAGCCATTTTGTGCTGGTTGCTATCAGTTGGGGCGAATTGTTCGAACGACTACGCCATTGCAATTCTTTTCAGAAATATAAAATTGGGCTAGTTTAGGCTATTTTCATAGCCGTGTGACGGACTTTAACAGCAACCGTGTTTACTGTTTTTTGCAGAAGCGTGTGTTTTTAAAAAATTAAACATAAGAAAATACAGTAAACTGCCATGTCTCCCAAGGAAGTTTGGGAGGGCGACTTGAATTTCACCCCCAATGTAAGCCAAGGCGACTTGAGGAATGATGACAAGGCGACTTCTTCGCCCAAGTCGCCCACTCGGCTGACCCCTGCTCATGACAGGTTCTTCTGTACTTTGCACTTCTCCAACGAAGGCTTTGAACACGACCGGAAGATAAACGTGCGCTACTAATTACTCGCGGTATACGAAAAAGCGGTGCGCGATGGTGCGCTGGCGCGATCGCTCGCCGTTCCCAACGGTCACTGATCGAATGACCACCCAATGCCACCCGATATTCTTGGGGTTGGGGGCTCCCGATTGGCCAGACCGGGCCATCCGACCATCCGTCTATTCCCGAAATTAGGGCCAAAGCAGTGTGTTGGACATTATCGGAAAAATGGAGATGAGAGCCAAACAGGGTTTACGACCTGATCTCCATCTTAGAGAACTGCCCTAACCGGGTCCGAGTCCTCAACTGTCAGGATTCCTTCTTCCGGGGCCTTCGGAACGCACCTCACGGGAGAACAAGGTGCCTGCCAGATGGAATTAGCAGGGTTGACCATTTTGGTCCGGGGCTGCGTATTCGTGTATTTCGCAGCGAACCAGCTCAATTGAGCAAACCTGCCAATTAGAAATTAGAAAACCTGCCCAATTGAGAAGGCTGTCCTCTATCCGCCACCTGAGGACCCACCTAGTAGGGGACGATCAAACCCCCTTAGGATCTTTCAGTGAACCCGTCAAAAGTATGAAATCAAGTCCAAGAACAACGATCAGTGATTTAAGTATCAAAAGTATCAAAAATGATTTTCAAGAAGTAATCTTCCATCCAGCAATGCTATAACAGTGAGAAAACACAAGTTTCAATGATTCCCCTCTATTTCCATCCATGCCAAATGTCTATTCTGTGACAAATATATTCTGGAATTCTTCCCCTCATACCACCTTAAAGACTGAAATGGTTAACACAGGTAAATGTTTTAGTATTATTTATTTGTGTCCATTGTTTGGGCAGACATTGATACAAACTCCTGCCAATATACTCAGTTTCTTTTATCTAAAGGAATCATGTGAGAATAAGTAGCCTCTGGTGAATAATTTATAGTATGGAAATAAAAATCAAATAAATCGATTTAAATCAAAAAAATCTAATTTAAATCAAACTAGAGTGATGACATGCATGCAGCCCGACTGCCCCAGGAATGGCAATGATTAGACACAAAATAGTCGGAGCCATTACGTGAGTTTAAAAAAAAGTTTTGCATGAAGTGACTATAAAGAGTTAAAAATGCATATTGGAGGAAAGAACGAGAAAAAAAATGTCTAATTGGCAGGGACAGGGCAGGGCAATAACTTCAACAATTCTCATTGGATGATTGTGATCATCAAACTTGACCTGGAGGCATGTACTGAAAAGAATTGAAATCTGTTAACTTTTGTTTAAGTTATGGCATAAAGAGAGTTCGGACAGACAAATGGACTGACGAATGAACTGATGGACGGACTGACAGATAGACGGACGGAGCGAGGTCTGTGCTATATCCCCCTCTTGTGGAAGGGGATAATGAAAGTGTCAATGACACTGTAGCTTAACTTGTGTTTGTGTTGCGTTTGATGAAAAGGATGATATTCAATCTTTATGAAAGGATTATGAAATAAGACAAGAATTGTGATAATTGGGAATATGTTAATTTCTGTTCCCTGTATGCTATATTTTTAATAAAAACTAGAAAGTGTTTTAGCACACTAAAACATATGTCTCCCCTTCCTTTTGAGGTCAGAGGTCAAGGCCACATGCAGTTCATCAAGGCAGCGGACATGCGGTTTCATGGTGACACATCCACATGTCAAAAAAAAAAAATTCTGGTCTGGACAATCACTCCCTATTGAAAGTACATAACCTTGAGGTCAAGGTCACATTTAGGTCATGATGACATGTGGTCTCATTGTGATACATCCACATGTCAATCATCTAAGTCCCAGGTCAAAAAACAAAAAAGCTCTGATCTGGACAATTATTCCCTATTTGAAGTACATAAATTTGACCTTGAGGTCAGAGGTCAAGGTCACATGCAGTTCATCAAGGTAGCGGACATGCGGTTTCATGGTGACACATCCACATGTCCAGAAAAAAAAAATCTGGTCTGGACAATTACTCCCTATTTAAAGTACATAAATTTGACCTCGAGGTCAAGGTCACATAAAGGTCATGATTACATGTGACATGCGGTCTAATTGCGATACATCCACATGTCAAATATCTAAGTCCTAGGTCAAAAAACAAAAAAGTTCTGGTCTGGATAATTATTCCCTATTTGAAGTACATAAATTTGACCTTAAGGTCGGAGGTCAAGGTCACATTAAGGTCATCGAGGTAGACGACATGCAGTCTCATGGTGACACATCCACATGTCAAATAACCAAGTCCTAGGTAGAAAAAAAAAAAATTCTGGTCTGGACAATTACTCCCTATTTGAAGTACATAAATTTGACCTTGAGGTCAAGGTCACATGAAGGTCACAACATGCAGTCTCATGGTGACACACCCACATGTCAAATAACCAAGTCCTAGGTCAAAAAACAAAAAAATTCTGGTCTGGACAATTACTCCCTATTTGAAGTACATAAATTTGACCTTGAGGTCAAGGTCACATGAAGGTCACAATGGTATGCAACACACCGGCTCATGGTGATACATCCACGTGCCAAATATCTAAGGCCTGGCTCAAAAGACAAACAAGTTTTGGTCTGGACAAAGTTTCCTTGAAAAAAGCACAAATCTGACCTTCAGATCAAAGATTAAGGTCACATGAAGGTCACAATGGTACGCTACACACCGGCTCATAGTGATACATCCACATGCCAAATATCTAAAGCCTGACTCGAAATACAAAAAAGTTTTGGTCCAGATAGTTTACCTTAAAAAAGTGCATAAATCTGACCTTCAGGTCAAAGGTCAAGGTCACAGGAAGGTCACTATGTGAAGGTCACTATGGTACACTGCACACCGGCTCATGGTGATACATCCACATGCCAAGTATCTAAGGTGTAGGTCAAAAGACAAAAAAGTTATGGCCCGGACAAAGTTTGTATGAGAAGAAGAAGAAGAAGAGGAAAAGAAGAAGAAGAAGAAGAAGAATATGCACTAAAACGGGGAGACATAATAATATGAGGTATACATGGTACTAAAGAGCTGAGGGGTGGGTTAATATGACCTCACAGTTAATGTATGTGGCCCTCACAGTTAACGTATGTCAATGAAAGTAACCAAGTTACAGTGAAATTATTTCAAAATGAGTCATCCTATCCAGTCACACTGAAATCCCTTCATAAATATGGCCTGTAGACTGTGCTAAAGGTTTTCAGGCTTCAGGCATGTGTAGCCATGACGGTACACCGATTGCAACTAAAAGGGAACATCCTCATCTCGACATTACACTGTGTCATTCAACTAAGTTACAATGAAATCCCTTCACAAATACGACCTGTAGTCTGTACTAAAGTTTTTTGGGTTTTGGGCTCAGGAAGCCATCATTGTTGAATGATTGCGACCAAAAGTGGGCGTTGTCATCTGGGCATAATCTGGAGTGATTCTCCGAAGTTACAATGAAACCCCTTCATATATATGACTTGTAGACTGTGCTCATGGTTTTGGGGCTTCGAGCCCCTGAAGCAATCACAGTTGACCAAACATGACTAAAAGGGGATGTAATCATCTAGGTATTATATGGAATCAACCCAACAAGTTATCATGAAATCCTTCCATAAATATGACCTATAGACTATGCTAAAGGTTTTGGGCCCGGGCAGCCACCAAGGCTAAATGATCACGACCAAAAGGGGATGTTCTCATCTAGACATTATTTGGAGTACCAAATTACATTGAAATCCCTTCATAAATATGACCTCTGGACTGTGATTAAGGTTTTCAGGCTTGGGGCCCCTGTAACCATCACAGTTGCCCAATTGCATCCAAAAGGAGTCGTTTTCATCTAGACATTATATGAAGTCAACCTACCAAGTAACAATGAAATCTCTTCATAAATATGACCTGCAGACTGTGCTAAAGGTTTTCGGCTTTGGGCTTCGAGCTTGGGCAGCCATCAAGGTTGAATGAGCACAATCAAAAGGGGACATTCTCATCTGGGCATCATCTGGAGTGATCCTATGAAGTTACAATGAAATCCATTCATAAATATGACGTGTAGACTGTGCTCAAGGTTTTCGGGCTTTGGGCCCCTGTAGCAGTCACAGTTGACCGATCATGACCAAAAGGGGATATCACGATTTAGGCATTATATGGAGTCAAGCTAACAAGTTACAATTAAATCCTTCCATAAATGTGACTTATAGAGTATGCTAAAGGTTTTTGGGCTCGGGCAGCCATCAAGGCTGAATGATCGCAACCAAAAGGGGACGTCCTCATTTAGACATTATTTGGAGTCATCCTACCAAGATACAATGAAATCCCTTCATAAATATGACCTGTAGACCGTGCTAAAGGTTTTCGGGCTTCGGGCCCCTGTAGCTTGCCCAATCGTGTCCAAAAGTGACCGTTCTCATCTAGACATTATATGAAGTCAACCGACCAAGTTACAATGAAATCCCTTCAAAAATATGGCCTGAAGACTGTGCTAAAGGTTTTTGGGCTTCGGGTTTGGGCAGCCATCATGGGTGAATGATCACAACCAAAAGGGCACATTCTCATCTGGGCATCATCTGGAATGATCCTATGGAGTTATAATGAAATCCCTTCATAAATATGACCTGTAGACTGTGCTCAATTTTCAGGCTTTGTAGCCATCACAGTTGACCAATCGAGGTCATCATCTAGGCATTATATGGAGTGAACCTAACAAGTTACAATGAAATCCTTCCATAGACATCACCTATAGACTATGCTAAAGGTTTTGGGGCTCAGGCAGCCATCAAGGCTGAATGATCATGACCAAAAGGGGACTTTCTCATCTAGACATTATTTGGAGTCATCTTACCAAGCTGCAATGAAATCCCTTCATAATTATGGCTTGTAGACTGTTCTAAAGATTTTCGGGCTTTGGGCCCCTGCTGCCGTCACAGTTGCCCAAAAGGAGGCCTTCTCATTTAGACATTATATGAAGTCAACCTATCAAGTTACAATGAAATCCTTCCATAAATATGACCTGTAGACTGTGCTAAAGGTTTTTGGGTTTTGGGGTCGGGCAGTCATCACGGTTGATAGATCAGGCCCAAATGGGGAAATTCTCATCTAGACATCATACGGAGTCATCCTATCAAGTTACAATGAAATCCCTCCATAAATATGACCTGTAGACTGTGCTAAATGTTTTGGGGTTTAAGGGGTCGGGCAGTCATCACGCTTGACAGATCCTGCCCAAAAGGGGACGTTTTCATCTAGGCATTATACAGAGGCATCTTACCAAGTTACAATGAAATCCCTTCATAAATAAATTACTAATGGTTTTTGGGTTTTGGGCTTGGGCAGCAATAACGGTTGACCGATCACTACCAAAAGGGGACATTCTTATGTAGACGTGACCTAAAACCTGCATATGAAATTTCGTGATGATGAGACAAGAACTACCGGGTGTAGCATGTACTTGAAGGTTGAATAAAAAACTTTAACCACATTAACTTTAACCAAAACTCCAAATGTTAACAGATGGACAGATGGATGGACAAAAGTCATTACTATAGCCCTCACTGTAAACAGTCGAGCTAAAAAATCATTTTTTTTATTGTTTTTTTTTAAAAATCACCAACCCTGAGTGCAAGCCTGTAGTAAACAATTGTAAGGTAGGTTGATAAGAAATTAGCCTAAAAGCTTAAGAGTTTAACAGGAAGGGTTCATGGAAGGATAGGGAAGGAATACTTAACAAACAGTGGAATAATCATTAACAAAAATGATGATGTCAGGCATATGTTCCGAAATTGGAAAACGTGAAATAATTTTATAATTGTTATAAAGTTACAGCCCTGCACGTCAAAAACCACCGTTGAACACTTACATCATCCAATAATAGCCTTGGATCCACCAATTCTTGCCTTGAGTTGAGTCTGGCATCCTCAAATAAACAGCTGTACCATGAGCGCATGATACGCCTGTTATCAATTACAATAGGAAAGCACACAATATGATTATACATGTGTACTTGTCAGGTTTTTTTTTATATTCTTGTACAATAATCATAACCAACAACATACTGTGTTCATTAATTTGGAAATAAATTGTTTGAATTTCATGTATATATCTTATGTCTATAGAGATCATAACTTCAAGAACCAAGTTATTGTTCGACATGTGAAAAATTGCTTATATTTTGACGAATAAAGTCCCATAACTCTGGAATGACATATCAGATGGTGACACAAATAGAAAGGGAGATTTCTTCCATCAGTATATACTTGCCACCAAAAAATCATGAAAATTGCTCAAAGATTTTTCAAGTTATTGTCCGACATGTGGAAAATTGCCTATTTTTTGATGAATAAAGTCCCATAACTCTGGAATGTCAAATCACACAGTGACACAAATCAAAGGGGAGCTTTCTTCCATCAACATGAACTTTCCACCAAAAAATCACAAAAATTGCTGGAACCGTTTTCGAGTTACTGTACGACATGTGGACAGATGGACAGCGGTATACCATAATACAACCGTTTTTTTTCAAATCGGGCACATAAAAAGGAGATTTTAAAACACAGATGTCATTTCATTGTCGATGACTTTAGGGCCAAACAAAGAATGATGTTGGCGCTAATTTCGGTCACTTCCTGTTGATTGTGCATGCGCGGTGAGTAAAAGGATGCAGGACCAGATGGGACTTTTAATTTTCGGTTTTGCAAGCAACTTTCGGGGGTGGGGGGGGGGGGGGGGGTTAAAAATTTGTGTTTGGCTCTTGATAAGTTTGAGTTAGCACCAGCTAAGTCTGGGCCATTGGGTATAGTAGAAAAATAACGCATTCATCAAACAGATTTTCACAAAAAACTGAATTGTTTGGGGGGGTGGCTGAAATATATTCATGTAGATTGCCACCAAGCCTGAGCACCAGAAACTCTCAAAATTGTGCACCTGGGATGCCCAAAATGCAGAGTAACCCAAAATAGATTCATGAAGTTTCCCACAAAGATTGAGCAGAGACCCTCCCACAATTGGGCACCAAGAGTGTGCAAATGTACTGAATTGCTCAAAATTGCAGACATCAACCGATTTTTGTGAAATAAAATGCAATGCAGGGTGGCACAAATAGATTCACGTAGAATGTCATCAACATTGGGCATTTGAACCCTAACAAAATTGGGCACCAGAGGTGCCCAAAAGTGTCAAGTTACTCAAAAGCGCATTCATCAATTTTCGCCAAACAAACTAGATTGTGGGGTGGCACAAAGAGATTCATGAAGATTGCGATCAAGATTGAGCATCGGACCCTCCCAAAATTGGACTTCAAGGGTGCCGAAAAGTGCCAAATTGCTCAAAATAGCATTCATAAATGGATTTTTGACAAATAAAATGCATTGTGGACTGGAACAAATGCATTCGTGAAGATTGCTAAGATTGCTAAAAATAGCATTCATCAACTGATTTTCACCAAACTGCACTGCGGGGTGGCATAAATACCTTTATGAAGATTGGGAATTAGACCCTTCCAAAATTGGGCACTGGGAGTTGCTAGAAATAACATTCATCAACTGATTTTCGCCAAATAAACTGCATTGTGGGGATCATACAAATAGATTCATGAAGATTGCCAACAAGATCGGGCATCAGACAATCCTATTTTTGGGGGAACCAGGGCTGCTGATAAAAAGTGCTGAGTTGCTCAAAATTGCATTCATCAACCAATTAGTGACAAATAAACTGCATTGAGGGGTGGCACAAATATATTCATGAAGATTGCCACCAAGATTGGGCATTGGACATTCGAAAAATTAGGCACCAGGGGTGCCCCAGAGTGCCGAGTTGCCCAAAATTGCATTCGTCTACAGACTTTCGCCAAATAAACTGAGCTGTGGTGATGACACAAATAGCCTCATGAAGATTGCTACAAAGATTGGCATTGGACCATCCAACAAGAGCACCAGCTAGCGGGGCAACATACGCCAGTCAAAATTGGAACATGCACAAGTTTCTCTGGGGCAAAGTTTGAAATTTTTGCTGCCTCGACTATGTCTGTCCCCCCCCCCCCCCCCCCACCCTCTGTCACTGCCCATTCCTGCCCTGTCTGGGGTAAAGGGTAATTAACCTGTTTTCACATTTTCATATTAACAGATCTGAGGTCTTCACAAAATAAAAACAAGGCTGCTGTAGATGATTCTTCTCGCTGTTTACAATGGTAGCATCCTT
The DNA here is from genome assembly GCA_031216915.1 of Pictodentalium vernedei. Classification (NCBI taxonomy): domain Eukaryota; kingdom Metazoa; phylum Mollusca; class Scaphopoda; order Dentaliida; family Dentaliidae; genus Pictodentalium; species Pictodentalium vernedei. The sequence continues at coordinate 460,613,859 of CM062289.1, read as the reverse complement.
TACAATGGTAGCATCCATTCATTGACAGGTTAACTTCATTGATTACGATTAACGATAGGTGACACCGAGGAAAAGTACATTTTGAGGATCATAATAGCTATACACGGTGAGGATTCTCGTCGTTTAAAAATAAGATATATGCTCCTGTCACATGCACAACGACAATTGATGATCAACATGGGTGCAAAGTTTGAACAATGAAGCAAGTAAAATGATGGAGAAGGTGACACAATACTGTAATGTTTTAAGCAGTAAAAGGGGCATAACTCTGGAAATACAAAATGGAGTTACCTGCTCTTTTCACATGCACAATGACAATTGGTGATCACCATGTGTGTAAAGTTTGAACAATGTAACATGTAAAATGTTGGAGTAGGCGACACAATACTGTAATATTTTAAGTACTAAAAGGGGCATAACTATGGAAATACAATAAAAGAGTTACTTGCTCTTATCACATGCACAATGGCAATTGGTGATCAACAAGTGTGTCAAGTTTGAACAATATAGCAAGTAAAAGGTTGAAGGAGAAGGCAACACAATACTGTAATGTTTTAAGTACTAAAAGGGGCATAACTCTGGAAATACAAAATGGAGTTACCTGCTCTTGTCACATGCACAACTGCAACTGGTGATCACCATGTATGCAAAGTTTGAACAATATTGCATGTAAAATGTTGAAGGAGTAGGCGACACAATACTGCAATGTTTTAAGTACTAAAGGGGGCATAATTCGGGAAATAAAAAACAGAGTTACCTGCTCTTGTAACATGCACAACGGCAATTACTGATCAACATGTGTGCAAAGTTTGAACAATATAGCATGCAAAATTTTGAAAGAGAAGGCGACACAATACTGTAATGTTTTAAGTACAAAAGGGGGCATAACTCTGGAAATACAAAATGGAGTTACCTGCTCTTGTCACATGCACAACTGCAATTGGTGATCAACATGTGTGCAAAGTTTGAACAATATAGCATGTAAAATGTTGAAGGAGTAGGCAACACAATATTGTAATGTTTAAGTACTAAAAGGGGGCATAACTCTGGAAATACATGATGGAGTTACCTGCACTTGTAACATGCATAACGGCAATTACTCGTCAACATGTGTGCAAAGTTTGAACAATGCAGCATGAAAACTTTTGGTGGAGTAGGCGGCACAAAAATTGTTTACAGATGGGCGGATGGACAGACGGACGGATGGGTGGACAGATGGGCGGATGGGTGGACAGATGGGCAGACAGACAAACAGACAGAGAGACAGACAGATGAACAACACTGTAACATAATACATCTGTCAAATGACGGGCGTATAAAAAATGGGCACAGGAGGCGCCCAAAAGCGCCAAGTGCTCAAAATGCATTCATTAACCAATTCTTGACAAATAAACTGCATTGCGGGATGGCACAAATAGATTCATGAAGATTTCCACCAAGATTGGGTATCAAACCCTCCCTTTTTTGGTGCACAAGGGGTGCCTAAAAGTGCAGATTTGCTCAAAATCCTATTTATTAACCGAAAATTGGGGAGCAAGGGTGCCAAAAAGTGATGAGTTGCTCAAAATCGCATTTGTCAACAGATTTTCGGAAAATAAACTACATTGTGGGGTGGCATAAATAGATTCATGAAGATTTGCACCACGATTAGGCATCAGACGATACCCAAATTAGGAACCAGGGGTGCAAAAAAGTGATGAGTTGATCAAAATTGTATTCATCTACCAATTTTTACCAATAAACTACACTGTGGAGATGGCAAAAACAGGTTCATGAAGATTGCCACAAGATTGGAATTTGGCTCCTCCCAAATTTGGGCAGAGATGCCCAAAAGTGCAGAGTTGCTCAAAATTGCAATCATCAATCAATTTTTGACAAATAAAATAAACTGCAATGCGGAGTGGCAAAAATAGATTCATGAAGATTGCCACCAAGATTGGGCATCAGACTCTGCAAAATTTGGGCACCAGGAAGGCTCCAAAATGCTAAGTAGCTGAACATAGCATTCATCAACCAACTTTCACCAAACAAACTGCATTGTGGGGTGGCACAAATAGATTGCCACCAAGATTGGGCATCAGACTCAGCAAAATTTGGGCACCAGGAGTGGCCAAAAATGCAAAGTTGCTCAAAATCACATTCTTAAACCGATATTCGTAAAATGAACTACATTGTGAGGTGGCACAAATAGATTATGAAGTTTGCCACAAAGACTGCATCTGCCACTCACCAAATTTGGACACCAGGAGTACCCAAAAGTGCTGTGTTGCTGAAAATCGCATTCATTCATCAAGCAATTTTCGGCAAATAAACTACATTCTGGGTGGGGGTGGCACAGACAGATTCATGAAGTTTCCAACAAAGTTTGGGCTTTGAACTCTCATGAAATTGGGCTCCAGGGATGTCCAAAAGTGTAAGGTTGCTCAAAATTGCATTCATCAATTAATTTCTGCAAAATAAGCTGCATTGAGGGGTTAAGCTGCATTGAGGGGTGTCGCAAATAGATTCATGAAGATTGCAACAAAGTTTGGCATTGGACCCTTTTGAAATTGGGCACCAGGGGTGCCTCAAAGTGCTGAGTTGCTTAAAATCGTATTTACCAATAGGCATTCGCCACAGAAAGTGCATTATGGGGTGGCAGAAATAGATCCATGAAGATTGCTAAGAAGATTTGGCATCGGAGTCTTTCAAAATTAGGCACCATCATGGGGGCCAAAAAAGTGACAAATTGCTCAAAAGCGCATTCATCAACCAGCGGTTCCCAAAAGTGCCAAGTTCCTCAAACTTGCATTCATCAACTGATTTCTGACAAATAAATTGCATTGTGGGGTGGCACAAAATAGATTAATGAAGATTGCCACCACGACTGAGCATCGGACCATCCAAAATTGGGCGCCACGGGTGCCCAGAAGTGCAGAATTGCACAAAATGACATTCATCAACTGATTTTTCCCGAATAGATTTATGAAAATTGCAACCAATATTGTGCATTAGACCCTCTGAAAATTAGGCACCAGGGTACCCTAAAGTGCCGTGTTGCTGAAAATTGAATTCATAAAGCAATATTTGACAAATGAACTGCTTTGTGGGGTGGCACAAATAGATTCATGAAGATTGCCACCAAGACAGGGCTTCGTCTCCATCCCAAAATAGGGCACCAGGAGTACCCAAAAGTGCTAAGTTGCTAAATATATTCATCAACTGAGTTTTGCCAAATAAACTGCATTGAGGGGTGGCACAAGTAGATTCATGAAGATTGCCACCAAGATTGGTCATCCGATCCTCCTTAAAATAGGCACCAGGGGGTGCCCAAAAGTGCCAAATTGCTCAAAATCGCATTCATCAACCAATTATTGCCAAATAAACTGCATTGTGGGGTGGCACAAATAGATTCATGATGATAGTCGCCAAGATTGGGCATCAGACTTTCCCAAAATTGGGCATGCAGGGTGCCCAAAAATGTAAAGCTGCTAAAAATCGTATTCAAAAACCGATTTTCTCCAAACAAACCAATCATGACCAAAAGGGGTTGTCATCATCTTGGGATTATATGGAGTCAACTTAACAAGTTACAATGAAATCCTTCCAGAAATACGACCTATAGACTGTGCTAAAGGTTTTGGGGTTTTGGGCAGTCATCAAGGCTGAATGATCGTGACCAAAAGGGGACGTTCTCATCAAGACATCATTTGGAGACATCCTACCAAGTTACAATGAAATCCCTTCATAAATATGACCTATAGACCGCACTAAAGGTTTTCAGGCTTAGGGCCCCTTTAGCCACCACAGTTGGCCAATTGCATCAAAAAGGGGACGTTCTCATCTAGACATTATATGAAGTCAACCTACCAAATTACAATGAAATCCCTTCATAAATATGACCTGTAGACTGTGCTAAAAGTTTTCGAACTTTGGGCTTGGGCAGCCATCATGGTTGAATGATCGCAACCAAAGGGGGACAATCTCATCTGGGCATCATCTGGAGTGATCCTACGAAGTTACAATGAAATCCCTTCATAAATATGACCTGTACACTGTGAAGGTTTTTGGGTTTCAGGCCCCTGTAGCTGTCACAGTTGACCAATCATGACCAAAAGGGAATGTCATCATCTAGGCATTATATGGAGTCAATCTAACAAGTTACAAGGAAATCCTCCATAAATACGACTTCTTGACTATGCTAAAGGTTTTTGGCTCGGGCAGTGCTTAAAGGCTAAATGACTGCGACCAAAAGAGGACATTCTCATCTAGACATTATTTGGAGTCATCCTACCAAGATACAATGAAATCCCTTCATAAATATGACCTGTAGACTATGCTAAAGGTTTTCGGGCTTCGATCCCCTGTAGCCACCACAGTTGCCCAATTGCGTCAAAATGGGGACGTTCTCATCTAGACATTATTTGGAGTCATCCTACCAAGGTACAATGGAATCCCTTCATAAATATCACCTGTAGACTGTGCTAAATGTTTTCGGGCTTCAGGTCCCTGTAGCTGTCACATTTGCCTAATGGTGTCCAAAAGGGGCTGTTCTCATTTAGACATTATATGAAGTCAACCTACCAAGTTACAATGAAATCCCTTCAGAAATATGAACTGAAGACTGTGCTAAAGGTTTTCAGGTTTTGGGCTCGGGCAGCCATCATTGTTGAATGATCGCAACCAAAAGGGGATTCTCACCTGAGCATATTCTGGAGTGATCCTACGAAGTTACAATGAAATCCATTCATAAATATGATCTGTAGACTGTGCTCAAGGTTTTCGGGCTTCGGGCCCCTGTAGCCGTCACAGATGACCAATCATGACCAAAAGGGGATGTCATCATCTAGGCATTATATGGAGTCAACCTAACAAGTTACAATGAAATTCTTCCGTAATTATGACCTACAGACTATGCTAAAGGTTTTGGGGCTCGGGCAGCCATCAAGGCTGAATGATCGTGACCAAACGGGGACATTCTCATCTAGACATTATTTGGAGTCATCCTACCAAGCTACAATGAAATCTCTTCATAAATATGACCTGTAGACTGTGCTAAAGGTTTTCGGGCTTCGGCCACTGTAGCCGTCACAGTTACCCAATCGTATCCAAAAGGTGACGTTCTCATCTAGACATTATATGAAGTCAACCTTCCAAGTTACAATGAAATCACTTCATAAATATGACCTGCAGACTGTGCTAAAGGTTTTCAGGCTTCGAGCTCGGGCAGCCATCATTGGTTGAATGATCGCAACCAAAAGGGGAATTCTCATCTGAGGATAATCTGGAGTGATCCTACGAAGCTACAATGAAATCCCTTCACAAATATGTCCTGTAGACTGTGCTCAAGGTTTTCCGGCTTCGGGCACCTGTAGCCGTCACAGTTGACCAATCATGACCAAAAGGGGATGTCATCATCTTGGCATTATATGGAGTCAACCTAACAAGTTACAATGAAATCCTTCCATAAATACGACCTACAGACTATGCTAAAGGTTTTTGGGTTTAGGAAGCAATCAAAGCTGAATGATCTGTGATCAAAAGGAGACGTTCTCATCGAGACATTATTTGGTGTCATCCTACCAAGTTACAATGAAATCCCTTCATAAATATGACCTGTAGACAGTGCTAAAGGTTTTTTGGGCTTCGGGCCCCTGTAGCCGTCACAGTTGCCCAATCACATCCACAAGGGGACGTTCTCATCTAGACATTATATGATGTCAACCGACCAGGTTACAATGAAATCCCTCCATGAATATGACCTGTAGACTGTGCTAAAGGTTTTTGGGTTTTGGGCTCAAGAAGTCGTCACGGTTGACAGATCAAGACCAAATGGGGAAGTGCTCATCTAGACATCATACGGAGTCATCCTACCAAGTTACAATGAAATCCCTCCATATTAAATATGACCTGCAGCCTGTGTTAGAAGTTTTTGGGTTTCAGGCTTGGGCAGACATCATGGTTGATAGATCATGACCAAAAGGGGACGTTTTCCTCTAGGCATTATACAGAGGCATCCTACCAAGTTACAATGAAATTCCTTCATAAATACGACCTGTAGACAGTGCTAATAGTTTTGGGGTTTTGGGCTCGGGCAGCCATACCAGTTGACCGATCATGACCAAAAGGGAATGTTCTCTCATCTAGACATGACCCTAAACCTGCATATGAAATTTCGTGATGATCAGACAAGAACTACGGAGTGTAGCCTGTGCTAATGGAAAATGAGAAGAGACTTACAGACTAACAGACTTACAGACTAACAGACTTCCACACGCGTGATGGCAATAGCTTATCTTGACTTTGTCAAGTTAAGCTAATAAACTACAGTGTGGGGTGGAACAAATAGATTGATGAAGAGTCCCACTAAAATTTGGCATCCGACGATCCCCAAATTGAGCACCAGGGGTGTCAAATGAAAGTGTCAATGACACTGTAGCTCAACTTGTCAAGACAAAGACATGTACGTGTATAGTATGTGACACAGCAATGACAAACATCTAGGTAATGACCTGATAACAAAGGTACATATAAAGTATTGTAACGGTCTGTACATAAATACTGACCGTTGCCTGTAACAAATGTATAGGTAAAGTATTGTAAAGGTGGGTGACAGTCAGATGCTAAACTAGAAAAAAAATATTTGTGTCCCAGAGTGGGTCTGACTGAACCCCAAAATATTTGTTCCCATAGCACAGTGATAACAAAGGCACCCCAAAACACACTCATTCCTGTCCCAAGGTGAAAACAAAGGTACCCAAGAAGTTTTGTGAAGATCAGTTCACAAATATGAGCTGTGTAGAAGTTGTGACAAAAAACTGATTGGACCTAATTTCGGAACAAAATAGCCACTGGCAGCCATCTTGAATTCTGGACTGCACCCAGAAACACTCGTTCTCGTCCCAAGGAGATAACAAAGGTACCCAAGAAGTTTTGTGAAGATCGGTTCATAAATACAGCCTCTAGCCCGAGCCGTATTGACATGTGCACTTACAGTGTATAAGTAGCACTGAATAAATCAAAGTTCATCTAATTTGCATAATTTCTGCACGAGAAAAAAACCCGTACTATATGTGATGTATTCCATGTTACTAAACATTCATACAAAAATATATTCAAATCAGAACTTTCATACAGAAGTTCTGTACAAAAGACTGATTGCATTAATTTTGGTACAAAATAGCTGCTGGTGGCCATCTTGAATTTTGGACCACACCCCAAAACACTCGTTCTCATCCCACGGTGATAACAAAGCTACCCAAGAAGTTTCGTAAAGATCGGTTCATAAATACGGCCTCTAGCCTGAGCCGTATATAGAAGTTGTGTACAAAAAACTGATTAGACCTAATTTCGGTACAAAATGGCCACTGGCAGCCATCTTGAATTTTGGACCGCACCCAGAAACACTCGTTCTTGTCCCAAGGTGATAACAAAGGTACCCAAGACGTTTCGTGAAGATCGGTTGATAAATACAGCCTCCAGCCCGAGCCGTATTGACATGACATGTGTACTTACTGTGTGTAAGTAGCACTGAAAAAATCAAAGTTCATCTAATTTGCATAATTTCTGCACGAGAAAAAAACCCGTATTATAAGTGATGTATCCCATGGTACTAAACATTCACACAAAAAATTATTCAAATCAGCGCTTTCATATGGAAGTTCTGTGCAAAAATCTGATTGCACCAAATTTTGTACAAAATGGCTGCCATCGGCCATCTTGAATTTCAGACCGGACCCAAAAACGCTCGTTCTCGTCCCACGGTGATAACAAAGGTACCCAAGGAATTTCGTAAAGATCGGTTCATAAATACGGCCTCTATCCCGAGCCGTATTGGCATTTGCACTTACAGTGCTGAAAGTGACACCAAAAAACATCAAAGTTAGTCTAATTTGCATAATTTACGCACGAGAAAAAAACCCGTATTATATGTGATGTATCCCATGGTACTAAACATTCATACAAAAAATTATTCAAATCATAGCTTTCATATGGAAGTTCTGTACAAAAAACAGATTTCTGCATCATCGGTACAAAATGGCAGCTGGCAGAAATCCTGAATTTTGGACCAAACCTCAAAACACTCGTTCTCGTCCCACGGTCATAACAAAGGTACCCAAGAAGTTTCGTAAAGATCGGTTCATAAATACGGCCTCTAGCCCGAGCCATAGCAGCTTGGCACTTACAGCTCTGAAAGTAACACTAAATAAATCAAAGTCAGTCTAATTTGCATAATTTACGCACGAAAAAAAACCCCGTATTATATGTGATGTATCCCATGGTACTAAACATTTATACAAAACATTATTCAAATCAGAACTTTCATACAGAAGTTCTGTACAAAAAACAGATTTCTGCATCATCGGTACAAAATGGCCACTGGCAGCCATCTTGAATTTCGGACCACACCTAAAAACACTCGTTCCCGTCCCAGGGTCATAACAAAGGTACACAAGAAGTTTCGTAAAGATCGGTTCATAAATACGACCTCTAGCCCGAGCCATAGCCAATTGTTGACGTACGGACAGACGGACAGACGGATAGACGGACGACGGGCCATGACAATAGCTCAAATTTGACTTCGTCAAAGTTGAGCTAAAAATGATGAGTTGCCCAAAATCAGATTCATCAACCAATTTTCCCTGCATTGTGGGGGTAGCAGAAACAGATTCACGAAGATTGCCACAAGATTGGAATTTGCACTTTTGGGAACCTGTGATGCCCAAATTTGGGAGGAGCCAGAGTTGCTCAAAATCGCATTCACCAATCCGTTTTTGACAAAGAATAAAAATCAACTGCATTGCGGAGTGGCACAAATAGATTCATGAAGATTGCCACCAAGATTGGGCAGCAGACTCTGCAAAATTTGGCCACCAGGTGTGCCCAAAAATGCAAAGTTGCTGAAAATAGCATTCATCAACTGATTTTCACCAAACAAACACACTGCATTGTGGGGTGGCACAAATAGATTCATGAAGATTGCCACCAATATTGGGTATTGGACCCTCCTTAAGTGGGACACTATGGTGCCCAAAAGTGGCCGGTTCATTTCACATTCTTAAACCGATATTCATCAAATGAACTGCATTGAGGGGTGGTACAAATAGATTCATGAAGATTGCAACCAAGACTGCAGGTCATCAGCCTCTCAAAAAAATGGGAACTAGAAGTACCCAAAAGTGCTGAGTTGCTAAAGATCGCATTCATCAAGGAATTTTCACCAAATGAACTACATACATTCTGGGTGGGGTGGTACAGACAGTTTCATGAAGCTTCCAACAAAGAATGGGCATTGGAACCTCATGAAATTGGGCTCCAGGGATGTCTAAAAGTGTAAGGTTGCTTAAAATCGCATTCATCAACCAATTTTCACAAAATAAGCTTCATTGAGGGGTGGCCAAAATGGATTCATGAAGATTGCAACAAAGTTTGGCATTGGACCCTTCCAGAACTTGGAACGGGGTGTGCATCAAAGTGCTAAATTGCTCAAAATCGCATTCATCAACCAATTTTTGCCAAATAATTGGAATTGTGGGGGATGTAACAAAAACATTCATAAAGATTGCCACGCAGAATGGGTATTAAATCCTCCCATTTTTGGGGCACCAGGGGGTGCTTAAAGATGCCGAGTTAAATAAACTGCATTGTGGGGTGGCACAACTAGATTCATGAGGACTGCCACCAAGATTGGGCACCAGACTCTCCCAAACGTGGGCGGGGTGTGAGGGGAGGGGCGGAGGGATCCAATAAAGTGAAAAGTTGCTAAAAATCACATTCATCAAACAGATTTTCACAAAACAAACTGCATTGGGGGAGGGGGGGGGGGAGGTAGAAATATATTCAGGGAGATTGCCACCAAGCCTGAACACCAGAAACTCCCAAAACTGTACACCAGGGATGCCCAAAATGCAGAGTTATCCAAAATAGATTCATGAGGTTTCCCACAAAAATTGAGCATCAGACCCTCCCACAATTGGGCACCAAGAGTGTGCTGAAGTACTGAATTGCTCAAAATTGAAGACATCAACCGATTTTGGGAAATAAACTGCAGTACAGGGTGGCACAAATAGATTCACGAAGAATGTCATCATTGTGAGGGGCATTTGAACCCTCACAAAATTAGGCACCAGAGGTTCCCAAAAGTGTCAAGTTGCTCAAAAGCACATTCATCAATTTTTGACAAACAAACTGGATTGTGGGGTGGCGCAAATAGATTCATGAAAATAGTGACCAAGATTGAGCAACTGACCCTCCCAAAATTGGACTCCAGGGGTGCCCAAAAGTGCCAAATTGCTCAAAATAACATTCATAAATAGATTTTTGACAAATAAAATGCATTGTGGGCTGGAACAAATGCATTCATGAAGATTGCACAAAGACTGGGCATCGGTCACTCACCAATTTTGGACATGATTATCACCAAATAACCGACATTCTGGGGTGGCACAGATAGATTCAAGAAGCTTTCAACAAAGATTGGACATTAGGCCATAACAAAATTGGGCAACAGGGGAGTCAAAAAGTGCTGTAATGCTCAAAATCGCATTCACCATTTGCTTTTGAAAAAGAAACTGCGTTGTGGTGAGTGGCACAAATAGAATCATGAAGATTCCTACCAAGATTTGGCATATTGGCATCCAACCCTCCTCAAAATGGGCACCAGGGGTGCCCAAAAGTTCTGAGCTGCACAAAATTGCATTCATCAACTGATTTTCACCAAATAAACTGCATTGTGGGGAGGCACAAACAGATTCATGAAGATTGCCACCAAGAATGGGCAAATGGCTCTCCGAAAATTGGGCACCAAGAGAGCTGAAAAATGCAAAGTTGCTAAAAATTGCATTCATCAACAGATTTTCACCAAACAAACTGCACTATGGGGGGGGGCATAAGTACATTTTTGAAGATTGGGCATTAGACCCTTCCAAAATTGGGCACTGGGGGTGCCCCAAAGTGCCAAGTTGCTAAAAATCACATTCATCAACTGATTTTGACCAATAAACTACATTGTGGGGATCGTACAAATAGATTCATGAAGATTGCCAACAAGATCGGGCATCAGACAATCCTATTTTTGGGGGGCACCAAAAGTGCCGAGTTGCTCAAAATTGCTTTCAATAACCAATTATTGAGAAATAAACTGCATTGATGGGTGGCACAAATATATTCATGAAGATTGCCACCAAGATTGGGTATTGGACATTCCAATAATCAGGCAGCAGGGGTGCCCCAGAGTGCAGAGTTGCCCCAAATTGCATTCATCTACAGACTTTTGGTGAATAAACTGAATTGTGGGGATGGCACAAATAGCCTCATGAAGACTGCTACAAAGATTGGCATTGGACCATCCAAAAACTGGGTACAGTGGGTGCTCAAAAGCGCCAAGTTACTCAAATGCACATTCATTAACCAATTTCTGACAAATAAAATACATTGCAGGGTGGCACAAATAGATTCATGAAGATTTCAACCAAGATTGGGTATCGAACCCTCCCATTTTTGGTGCACAAGGGGTGCCTAAAAGTGCTGAATTGCTCAAAATCATATTCATCAACCGATTTTTGCTAAATAAACTAAATTGTGGTGTGTCGTGCAAATAGATTTATGAACCTCCCATGAAGATTGGGCATCCGACCCTCCTCAAATTGGGCACCAGGGGGTGCCCAAAAGTGTCGAGCTACTCAAAATTGCATTCATCAATTGATTTTCACCAAATGTTTGTTGGTGGTTAACGTCACATATTTATGCACCATGGCTAATCGCGACACAACATGGAGATGAAGTCAAGTTTAGTCAATCGTTGATCTACATGTTGCCCATTTTAGAGGACTTTCACCCCAAGCATTGGTGACTGGGTCCTATTTTATTAGTAAAGCGGAACTGGTTTACCACAGTAAACAAGTGCTGCTTACTTCCCGGGGTTCCCATGGGGAGATTTTCACCAAATAAACTGCATTGTGGGGAGGCACTAATAGATTCATGAAGATTGCCACCAAGATTTGATAATGGGCACTCCCAATATCGAGCACCAGGGGAGCCAAAAAGTCATGAGTTGCTGAAAATTGCATTTGTCAACAGATTTTCGGAAAATAAACTACATTTTGGGGAGGCATAAATAGATTCATAAAGATTTGCACCAACATTTTGCATCAGACGATAACCAAATTGGGCACCAGGGGTGCAAAAAAGTGACGAGTTGCTCAAAATCGCATTCATCAACCAATTTTTGCCAAGAAACTGTATTGTGGGGCTGGTAGAAACAGATTCATGAAGAATGCCACAAGATTGGACATTGGCTCCTTCAAATTTAGGCATCTGGGGTGTTCAAACGTGCAGTTGAGTTGCTCAAAATCGCATTCATAAACCAATTTGCACCAAATGCATTGTGGGGTGGTAAAAAGATTCATTATGATTCCCACCAAAACTGGGCATCAGCTCCTCCAACAAGTGGGCAACAGGAGTACCCAAAAGTGCCAGAGTTGCTCACATGTCGTGTTGTTCAAAATCGCATTCATAAATTGGGCATAAGACCCTCCCAAAATTGGGCACCAGAAATGGGCAAAATTGTTCAAAATTCCAGACATCAACTAATTCTAGCCAAATACACTGCATTGCAGGGTGGCAGAAACAGATTCATGAAGAGTGCCATCAGGATTGGGCATTAGACCCTCCCTAAATTGGGTACCATGGTGGCCAAAAGTGCAGAGCAGCTCAAAATTGCGTTTGCAAACAGATATTCACCAAATAAACTGCTTTGTGGAGTGACACAAATAGATTCATAGAGACAGCCACCAAGACTGGGTTCAGCCTCCACCAAAATTGGGCACCAGGAGTACCCAAAGGTTCAGAGTTGCTAAAAATTGCATTCATCAACAAATAAACATTCATTGAGGGGCGGCAGAGATAAATTACTAAAGTTTTCATTGAGCACTGCACCCTCCCAAAATTGGGCACCAGGGAGGCCGATCGCGAAAAGTTCCCAAAATCGCATTCCTCAACTGATTTTCCACCAAATAGATGGCATTGGCACAAATAGATTCATGAAGATTGTCACCAAGATTGGACATCGGATCCTCCGTAAAATGGGCACCAGGTGAGCCCGAAAGTGCTGGGTTGCTCAAAATCACATTCATCAATCAATTTTCAGCAAATAAACTGCATTGTGGAGTGGCTCAAATATATACATGAAGATTACCATCAAGATTGAGCATTGCGCCCTCCCAAAATTGGGCATAAATGGTGCCCAAAAGTGCCAAGTTGCTCAAAATCACATCAATTGTTTTTGCCAAATAAACTGCATTGTGGGGTGGCAAAAACAGATTTTTGAAGCTTGCCATCAAGATTGAGCATCAGGCTCTCTCAAAATTGGACACCAAAGGTGCCCAAAGTGCCAAATTGTTGAAAAATTGGCATTCATGAGCTGATTTCAACCAAACAAACTACATTGTGGGGTGCCATGAAGATTACCACCAAGATTGGGCATTGACTCTCCCAAAATTGGGCATCAAAAGTGCAGAGTTGCTAAAAATCTCATTCATCCAATTTTTGACAAATAAATTATATTATGGGTTGGCTCATATAGATTCTTGAAGCTTCAAACAAAGATTGGGCATTGGACCCTCCCAAGATTGGCCATATGTGTCCAAAAGTGCAGAGTTTCTCAATATTACATTCATCAACCACTTTTCAACAAATAAGCTGCATTGATGGGCGGCACAAATTGATTTGTGAAGATTGTCACCAAGTTTGGGGATCAGACCTGCCAAAAAATGGGCACCAGGGATCCCAAAAGTACCAAGGTGCTCAAAATCGCATTTCCTTAACTGGTAGAGTGCTAAATTATTTTTGGTCATCAAACTTTCTTCATATATCTTTGCCTTGTCATAATTTAGGGCAGAGTGCCCTCTCCCCTCATATATCTTTGCCTTGTCATAATTTAGGGCAGAGTGCCCATGGTCACTCTCCCCTAAATTATAATAAGGCAAAGCCTTACACACTAAATAATTTCATTTAAAAGATAAATGTGATGCATATCCGCAGAATATGAATGAAGCCTTTAAATCTTGGTGTATTCACTTCTGAACAAAGCCCAAATATGGGCTTTCAGCACTCTACCAGCTAACTGATTTTCGTAAAATAAACTGCATTGTGGGGTGGCTCAAATAGATTCATGAAGATTGCCACCAGGATTTAGCACTGTACCCTCCTAAAATTGGGCACCAGACATGCCCAAAAGTGTCAAGTTGCTCAAAATCACATTCATCAACCACTTTTCAGCAATTAAACTGCAATGTGACATGGCACAAATAGATTCATGAAGATTGCCACCAAGATTGGGCATTGGGCCCTCCCAAAACTGGACTCCAGGAGTGCCCAAAAGTGCAAAGTTGCTAAAAATCGCATTCATTAACTGATTTTCACAAAACAAACTGCATTGTGGCACAAATAGATTCATGAAGATTGTCACCAAGACTGGACATTGAACTTTCCATTTTTTGGGCACCAGGGGTGCCCAAAAGTGCTGAGTTGCTCAAAATCAAAATTCATGAACCAATTATCGCCAAATAAACTGCATTGTTGGGTGGCACAAAGAGATTCATGAAGAGAGCCACAAAGATTGGGCATCAGACTCTCCCAAACTTTGGCATGAGGGGTGCCCAAAAGTGCAAAGCTGCTGAAAAGCGCATTCAAAAACTAATTTTCTCCAAACAAACTGCATTGTGGAGTGGCAGAAAAAATATTCATGAAGATTTCCATCAAGACATAGGATCAGTTCCTCCCAAAATTGGGCATGAAGGTTTCCCAAAATGTAAAGTTCCCAAAATAGATTCATGAAGTTTCCCACGAATATTGGGCATAAGACCCTCCCAAAATTGGGCACCAGAAGTGGGCAAAATTGTTCAAAATTCCAGACATCAACTAATTCTTGCCAAATACACTGCATTGCAGGGTGGCGGAAACAGATTCATGAAGAGTGCCATCAGGATTGGGCATTAGACCCTCCCTAAATTGGGTACCATGGTGGCCAAAAGTGCAGAGCAGCTCAAAATTGCGTTTGCAAACAGATATTCACCAAATAAACTGCTTTGTGGAGTGACACAAATAGATTCATAGAGACAGCCACCAAGACTGGGTTCAGCCTCCACCAAAATTGGGCACCAGGAGTACCCAAAGGTGCAGAGTTGCTAAAAATTGCATTCATCAACAAATAAACATTCATTGTGGGGTGGCAGAGATAAATTACTAAAGTTTTCATTGAGCACTGCACCCTCCCAAAATTGGGCACCAGGGAGGCCGATCGCGAAAAGTTCCCAAAATCGCATTCCTCAACTGATTTTCGTCAGATAAACTGCATTGAGGGGTGGCACAAGTAGATTGATGAAGATAGCCACCAAGATTTGACATCAGAATTTCCCCAAATTGGGTACCAAGGGGTGCCTAAAAATGACAAGGCATCGGCCTCCTCACAAAATTTGGGCACCAGGAATACCCAAAAGTGCCGAGTTGCTAAAAATCGCATTCATGAACTGATTTAGGCCAAATAAACTACATTGTGGGGTGGCCCAGAGAGATTCATGAAGCTTCCAACAATGATTGGGCATTGTACCCTCCCAAAATTGTAGGGTTGTGGGCAGGATTGCTTTGGACCAGTACAGTACGCACACAGTCTAGGGGTGTACCAGACCGTAGACCAGACTGCCGGCAGTGAACTGGCCTGTACCGGTAGACTACCCCTGGTCCGGTATTTTGCAGTCTGGGCCACCTCATCAATTGAATTCTTGATAACAGAAAGGCAGAATTGTTTTTATTCGTCAAGTTAACTGGCTTTCATAATATTGTCACATGTTTATTATTGTGTGCACTGTGCACGTCGGCTTTTGACGAGGTTGTTACCGTCTGTCAAGAATCTTTCTCATCGTGACCGTATTTGACCTCGATGTTAATTTCAAAGACTTCGCTCCGCGAAATCATCAAAGCAATTAGCAATGATAAACTGATCACTGTCCTCATCAATACGACTACGATATGAAATTAAAGTATTATTTGTTCACTCTGGATTCTCATACACCCCTGCATGTAGCCAAGTGACTTTATTTCAAACCATGACCTCTGTAGAGTCCTGCTCACTTACTTTCTCCTGATTCAACTAGAACTATCACTGAAGGTGATTAATACCCCCGCTTTGGGTTTTTAGAGGAATGCACTTCTGATCATGTAGGCGAAGGCCATAAGGAAATGTATACATAAAGATCATTTTTTGTTGTTGAAATTTGTATTTGCATGTGGCCTTCCACAGAACAGCACTGAATACTTAAAGAGCCCACACATATATGGTTTACATTTGGAAAAACACATTTACAATGTGCAACATGTATTCAAAATCGGTTCATTAATGTAGGAGGAGTTGCACACACAAGAATCCCATTTGAAAACCCATAATAAATCCAAGTTAAAGGGAGATAACCTGGTTAAAATTGTCGCAGATCAAAAATTTGGGAATATGCGTATGTTCACTTAGTTGTGATAATGTTTGAAAGGTTTCGTCAAAGTTGATTGATAAATGTAGGAGGAGTTGCACGCACAAGAATTTCATGTAGAAACCCATAATAAATCTAAGTTAAAGGGAGACAACCTAGTTAAAATTGCCACAGCTCAAAAATTTTGGAATATGCGCATGTTTACTTAGTAGTGATGATGTCTGTAAACTTTCGTCCAAATTGATTGATAAATGTAGGAGTTGCGCACACAAGAATTTCATGCAGAAACCCATATTAAATCAAAGTTCAAGAGAGATAACCTGGTTAAAATTGTCGCAGATCAAAAAGTTTGGAATATGCACATGTTCACTTAGTAGAGATGATGTTTGAAAGGTTTCATCAAAATCGGTTCATTAATGTAGGAGGAGTTGAGCACACAAGAATTTGTTCGAACGGAAAGACATAATAAATCTAAGTCAAAGGGAGATAACCTGGTTAAAATTGCCACAGCTCAAAAATTTTGGAATATGCGCATGTTCACTTAGTAGTGATGATGTCTGAAAAGTTTTGTCCAAATTGATTGATAAATGTAGGAGTTGCGCACACAAGAATTTCATGTCCGGAAAGACGTACGGACGGACGGACGGACGTACGGACGTACGGACATACAGGGCGATTCCTATATAGCCCCCACTTCTTCGAAGCGGGGGTATAATTATCATCTGCTCCATGAGGTACCCAGACAGGAATTAAGTGCAGTTACACTGAGATGCGCTTACCTGGGCCTGGAGCCAGAGACCTTTTTTAAAGGAGTTCTCAGCCACCAGGCCTGGCTTTATTATTATAAGACGGAGATCTTGTTTCTATATGTCATTCTACAACTCCAAACTTTGTACCATATGATACCAATCAAGTCACTTTAGCCTAGTGCTCTAGTACATACTGAACACTCAATAGCTGTGATCCATTTTCCATATTGTCAAGGTGATAGCATTCCCCCTCTCCCCCCCCCCCCCCCCCCCCCCCCCCCCCCCCCCGCCCCCACACACACACACACTCACACAAAGAAGCCGGTTTGCTGTCGGGATATTTTGCTTTTTCTAAGGAGCCACAAGAAGACAGCTAACTTTGCTATGTCCCTTCCTTGCAGTGTATCGAACTAAATTTAAAAGATTTTTATTTCAATTATTGTATTTTCAATGTAGTTGATATACTGTGAATAAAAGATTTCATTTCAACATTTATATTTACTCGATTCTGATGATTCCGGTGTATTTAGGTGCACATCATGTGATATGGCCGTCAAGAAAGGTGGCGTTGGTCAGAAAAATTTGAAAAAAACATTTCAAGCGCCACCACAAGGACATCTACGACAAGTTGGATGCCAATAAAGCTAAAACTCCCTCAATGTTGGATTATGTGAGAAAAAAGTCTGAATGAACATCACCATTAGGATCTATGGGAAGTTCTGACTCAAGTCAATCTACTTCAGGTATAGTTCAAGAAATTGCTGTCCCTGAACCAGAATTTGGATCACAGGCATACTACAAGGAGGATAGTAATCGCTATATCCAATGCAAACAAAATCTCGCAGAAATGATCTGTGCAGATGTTCAACCAGTTTCTATCATTTCAGGATTTCTCAAATATTCCTACACCTTGAACTCAAAGTTCCTCGTGCCTTCGGGGGAGACTATTGAAATAGAAATAAACTTTACGAAGACAAAAAGGCCGTAATTCTCTCAAAATTTGAAACTAAAATTGATTATTACTCTATAACATTTGATATATGGATATCTCGGGCAATGAAGTCATTCATCAGCTTAATAGCGCATTGATATATGGATATCTCGGGTAATGAAGTCATTCATCAGCTTAATAGCGCATTGATATATGGATATCTCGGGTAATGAAGTCATTCATCAGCTTAATAGCGCATTGATATATGGATATCTCGGGTAATGAAGTCATTCATCAGCTTAATAGCGCATTGATATATGGATATCTCGGGCAATGAAGTCATTCATCAGCTTAATAGCGCATTGATATATGGATATCTCGGGTAATGAAGTCATTCATCAGCTTAATAGCGCATTGATATATGGACATCTCGGGTAATGAAGTCATTCATCAGCTTAATAGCGCATTGATATATGGATATCTCGGGCAATAAAGTCATTCATCAGCTTAATAGCGCATTGATATATGGATATCTCGGGTAATGAAGTCATTCATCAGCTTAATAGCGCATTGATATATGGATATCTCGGGTAATGAAGTCATTCATCAGCTTAATAGCGCATTGATATATGGACATCTCGGGCAATGAAGTCATTCATCAGCTTAATAGTGCATTGATATATGGACATCTCGGGCAATGAAGTCATTCATCAGCTTAATAGCGCATTGATATATGGATATCTCGGGCAATGAAGTCATTCATCAGCTTAATAGCGCATTGATATATGGATATCTCGGGCAATAAAGTCATTCATCAGCTTAATAGCGCATTGATATATGGATATCTCGGGTAATGAAGTCATTCATCAGCTTAATAGCGCATTGATATATGGACATCTCGGGCAATGAAGTCATTCATCAGCTTAATAGTGCATTGATATATGGACATCTCGGGCAATGAAGTCATTCATCAGCTTAATAGTGCATTGATATATGGATATCTCGGGTAATGAAGTCATTCATCAGCTTAATAGCGCATTGATATATGGACATCTCGGGCAATGAAGTCATTCATCAGCTTAATAGTGCATTGATATATGGATATCTCGGGCAATGAAGTCATTCATCAGCTTAATAGTGCATTGATATATGGACATCTCGGGCAATGAAGTCATTCATCAGCTTAATAGTGCATTGATATATGGACATCTCGGGCAATGAAGTCATTCATCAGCTTAATAGCGCATTGATATATGGATATCTCGGGCAATGAAGTCATTCATCAGCTTAATAGCGCATTGATATATGGATATCTCGGGCAATGAAGTCATTCATCAGCTTAATAGCGCATTGATATATGGATATCTCGGGCAATGAAGTCATTCATCAGCTTAATAGCGCATTGATATATGGATATCTCGGGCAATGAAGTCATTCATCAGCTTAATAGCGCATTGATATATGGATATCTCGGGTAATGAAGTCATTCATCAGCTTAATAGCGCATTGATATATGGATATCTCGGGTAATGAAGTCATTCATCAGCTTAATAGCGCATTGATATATGGATATCTCGGGTAATGAAGTCATTCATCAGCTTAATAGCGCATTGATATATGGATATCTCGAGCAATGAAGTCATTCATCAGCTTAATAGCGCATTGATATATGGATATCTCGGGTAATGAAGTCATTCATCAGCTTAATAGCGCATTGATATATGGATATCTCGGGCAATGAAGTCATTCATCAGCTTAATAGCGCATTGATATATGGACATCTCGGGTAATGAAGTCATTCATCAGCTTAATAGCGCATTGATATATGGATATCTCGAGCAATGAAGTCATTCATCAGCTTAATAGCGCATTGATATATGGATATCTCGGGTAATGAAGTCATTCATCAGCTTAATAGCGCATTGATATATGGATATCTCGGGCAATGAAGTCATTCATCAGCTTAATAGCGCATTGATATATGGACATCTCGGGCAATGAAGTCATTCATCAGCTTAATAGTGCATTGATATATGGATATCTCGGGCAATGAAGTCATTCATCAGCTTAATAGCGCATTGATATATGGATATCTCGGGCAATGAAGTCATTCATCAGCTTAATAGTGCATTGATATATGGATATCTCGGGCAATGAAGTCATTCATCAGCTTAATAGCGCATTGATATATGGATATCTCGGGCAATGAAGTCATTCATCAGCTTAATAGCGCATTGATATATGGATATCTCGGGTAATGAAGTCATTCATCAGCTTAATAGTGCATTGATATATGGATATCTCGGGCAATGAAGTCATTCATCAGCTTAATAGCGCATTGATATATGGATATCTCGGGTAATGAAGTCATTCATCAGCTTAATAGCGCATTGATATATGGATATCTCGGGCAATGAAGTCATTCATCAGCTTAATAGCGCATTGATATATGGATATCTCGGGCAATGAAGTCATTCATCAGCTTAATAGCGCATTGATATATGGATATCTCGGGCAATGAAGTCATTCATCAGCTTAATAGCGCATTGATATATGGATATCTCGGGTAATGAAGTCATTCATCAGCTTAATAGCGCATTGATATATGGATATCTCGGGCAATGAAGTCATTCATCAGCTTAATAGCGCATTGATATATGGATATCTCGGGCAATGAAGTCATTCATCAGCTTAATAGCGCATTGATATATGGATATCTCGGGTAATGAAGTCATTCATCAGCTTAATATAGCGCATTGATATATGGATATCTCGGGTAATGAAGTCATTCATCAGCTTAATAGCGCATTGATATATGGACATCTCGGGCAATGAAGTCATTCATCAGCTTAATAGCGCATTGATATATGGATATCTCGGGCAATGAAGTCATTCATCAGCTTAATAGCGCATTGATATATGGACATCTCGGGTAATGAAGTCATTCATCAGCTTAATAGCGCATTGATATATGGATATCTCGGGCAATGAAGTCATTCATCAGCTTAATAGCGCATTGATATATGGACATCTCGGGTAATGAAGTCATTCATCAGCTTAATAGCGCATTGATATATGGATATCTCGGGTAATGAAGTCATTCATCAGCTTAATAGCGCATTGATATATGGATATCTCGGGTAATGAAGTCATTCATCAGCTTAATAGCGCATTGATATATGGATATCTCGGGCGATGAAGTCATTCATCAGCTTAATAGCGCATTGATATATGGATATCTTGGGCAATGAAGTCATTCATCAGCTTAATATAGCGCATTGATATATGGATATCTCGGGCAATGAAGTCATTCATCAGCTTAATAGCGCATTGATATATGGATATCTCGGGTAATGAAGTCATTCATCAGCTTAATAGCGCATTGATATATGGATATCTTGGGCAATGAAGTCATTCATCAGCTTAATATAGCGCATTGATATATGGATATCTCGGGTAATGAAGTCATTCATCAGCTTAATATAGCGCATTGATATATGGATATCTCGGGCAATGAAGTCATTCATCAGCTTAATAGCGCATTGATATATGGATATCTCGGGTAATGAAGTCATTCATCAGCTTAATAGCGCATTGATATATGGATATCTCGGGTAATGAAGTCATTCATCAGCTTAATAGCGCATTGATATATGGATATCTCGGGTAATGAAGTCATTCATCAGCTTAATAGCGCATTGATATATGGATATCTTGGGCAATGAAGTCATTCATCAGCTTAATATAGCGCATTGATATATGGATATCTCGGGCAATGAAGTCATTCATCAGCTTAATATAGCGCATTGATATATGGATATCTCGGGCAATGAAGTCATTCATCAGCTTAATAGCGCATTGATATATGGATATCTCGGGTAATGAAGTCATTCATCAGCTTAATAGCGCATTGATATATGGATATCTCGGGTAATGAAGTCATTCATCAGCTTAATAGCGCATTGATATATGGATATCTCGGGTAATGAAGTCATTCATCAGCTTAATAGCGCATTGATATATGGATATCTCGGGCAATGAAGTCATTCATCAGCTTAATAGCGCATTGATATATGGATATCTCGGGTAATGAAGTCATTCATCAGCTTAATAGCGCATTGATATATGGATATCTCGGGTAATGAAGTCATTCATCAGCTTAATAGCGCATTGATATATGGACATCTCGGGCGATGAAGTCATTCATCAGCTTAATAGCGCATTATTTGGATATTAAGAAATCTTGGGAACTGGAAAGTAAATGTTAAGGTGCTCTGCCTTTCCCAGGAGAGCACACAGCTCACATCATTGCAGAGAAAGTTGATGAAATGCTCGACATTTGGCAGCAGACAAAAAGAAAACCTAGTGGCTGTTATTTGGGAAATGCTAGCTCAAACATAAAATGTTGTCAAGAGTTCTTGGATGTTAAGAGATTTCCTTGTTTCGGACATGTCATAAACTTAGCTGTTCAAGGTGGTCTGAAAGTCCAAGGAATCAGTGAGGCTGTTGCTCATTGCAAGAAACTAGTCAAACATTTCAAGAGAAGTAAAGTGATGCTAGACAGATTGGAGGAAGTTCAGACTGGGCATAATTACCCAAAATTCAGATTGATACAAGATGTAAAGACAAAGTGGAATTCTTGTTACATGATGATTGCTCGGCTTTTAGGGCTGAAAGATATGTTGACTAAAATAGTTGATGAAAAGTTGCCTCACCCGAATGCACCCAAACCAGTTTATTTTCTGACTGAAGCTGAATAGAACCACATTGCTCAACATCTGCCCATTTTAAGGCCATTCTATAATGTAACCATCTGGAGGAGCAGCTCATCGTATGTTACTGTTTCTGCTGTCAGGCCTTCTATCTGTATGCTAAGGAAAACAGTACATTTGTTACCGAATGACTTGCCTTCAGTGAAAACCCCCAAATGAACGCATAATGATGAAAATCAACAAGTATTTCGAAAACAACGATGAAATGGAACTGGACAAACGTACATATTTGAATCCAAGATTCCGTGAATTTAACCACAAAATTGAAATTTGATTGAATATCGAAAAAGAGCTGACAAGAGATTTGGAAAGAATGATTGAACAGAGAGAACAGTTCCAGTTCTTCGAGCACATGTGGTTGTTGTGAACCATCAGGGACAAAAGTGAAGGGATTAGAGCATCTGCTTTTGCCAGTTCTTGGAACTTAGTCATTGGAAGAACCAAGTCTTAATAATGCAAAGAATGCTGTCACCGAGATTGGCAGGTATAATGCTTTGCCAAGGGCAGATATAAACACTAACTCTCTAATGTGGTGGAAGCTGCACGAGAACACGCTTCCTAAGTTGTCACTTTTAGTCAGGAAATTAATGTGTGTTGTTGCCACAAGTGTCCCAAGTGAATGCCTGTTTAGCACTGCCGGTGACATTGTTAGTAGCGTTAGGCGCACACTGCTTCCAGACAATGTACATAAACTCTCTTTTCTACATGATAACAAAGGACCATGTCACCTTCCACAGTATAAAAAGATGAGAAGTGTCTGTCCCTGCAAGGCCTGCAAGGAGTTGGTCACGTCTGAGGGATTTGACAGTCTCTAACATTTTTTAAGATTCCATTTCCACATTTACTTGGAATTATCTTACTGGTAATTGGGCAAAGTCTTTTTCGTTACCTGCAGTTTCTTTCAGCCAAAAAAGAACAAAAAAACTTTATCGACGTTTATTTCTTGCATAAAGGTGCGTTCACAACTTCACATTTGTCTGATTCTGCATCATCAGCAATGCAACAACGAAAAAAATAAATTATGTGGTATACTGGTATTGAACTGGTGTGTGAACATGTTTACGGAAACGACAACGATAATGGTATCATTACCGTTTCTGTATACATGTGATCATTCCCATTTAATAATTAATACCACATAACCAATTTTTCGCTGTTATCGCATTATTGTTATCGCATTGCCATTGCAGCCAAATTGGAGAATTGTGAATTGGCAATGCTATTGAAGAGTTTCTGAAATGTGACGGTGTCTTTTTGAGTTTCTGATTATTAAAAATGCTCAATTTACTTGAATTTAGATTATTTTTAAATTTGTGTGGGGTGCCTAAAAGTATCGAGTTGCTAAAAATCGCATTCATCAATCGATTTTTTATAAATAAACTACATTGTGGGGAGGCACAAATAGATTCATGGACATTGACACCAAGACTGGGCATCAATCCTCACCAAGCACCAGGGGTGCCATAAAGTGATGAGTTGCTCAAAATTGCATTCATCAATAGATTTTTGCCAAATAAACTGCATTGTGGGCCGGCACAAATAGATTCATGAAATTTGCCACCAAGATTGGGCATTCAACCCACCGATTTTTGGGGCACTAGGGTGCCCAAAAATGTCCAGCTGTTCAAAATTGCATTCATTAACCGATTTTTGCCAAATTAATTGCATTGCAGGGTGGCAAACAGATTCTTGAGGAGTGCCATCAAGATTGGGCATTAAACCCTCCTTAAAATGGGCATCATGGTGCCCAAAAGTCCCGAGTAGCTCAAAATCGCATTCATAAACTGATATTCACCAAAGAAACTGCATTGTGGAGCGGCACAAGATGATTAATGAAGATTGTTTTCAAGACTGAGCATCGACCCCTTCCAAAATTGGGCACCAAGAGTACCGAAAAGTGCAGAGTTGCTAAAAATAGCATTCATCAACTGATTTTTGCCAAATATACTACATTGTGAGGTGGCACAGATAGATTAGTAAAGCTTCCATTGGGCATTGTACCTTCAAAAAATAGGGCATCAGGGGTACCGAAAAATGCAGATTTGCTCAAAATCGCATTCATCAACTGATTTTTGCCACATAAACTTTGAGAGGTGGCATGCTCAAAATCACATTCGTCAACCAATTTTTGCAAAATAAACTACATTCTGGGGTGGAACAAATAGATTCATGAAGCTTCCCACTAAGATTAGGCATCGGACAGTTCTCAAATTGGGAACCAGGGGTGTCAAAAAGTGATAGATTTGCTCAAAATTGCATTCATCTACCAATTTTTGCCAAATAATCTGCATTGTGGGGGTGACACAAACAGATTGATGAAGATTGCCACAAGATTGGAATTTGGCTCCTCCCAAATTTGGGCATCAGAGGTGCCCAAAACTGCAGAGTTACTCAAAATCGAAATCATCAATCAATTTTTGACAAAGAATGAAATAAACTGCATTGCGGAGTGGCACAAATAGATTCATGAAGATTGCCACCAAGATTGAGCATCAGACTCTGCAAAATTTGGGCTCTAGGAGTGCCCCAAAATGCAAAGTTGCTGAAAATAGAATTCATCAACCAATTTTCACAAAACAAACTGCATTGTGGGGTGGCACAAATAGATTCATCAAGATTGCAACCAAGATTGGGCATCAGACTCAGCGAAATTTGGGCACCAGGAGTGCCCAAAAATGCAAAGTTGCTCAAAATCAAAATCTTAAACCAATATTAGTAAAATTGCATTGTGGGGTGGTACAAACAGATTATGAAGATTGCCACAAAGACTGCAGGTCATCAGCCGCTCACCAAATTTGGGAACCAGGAGGACCCAAAAGTGCTGAGTTGCTTAATATCGCATTCATCAACCAATTTTCGCAAAATAAGCTGCATTGAGGGATGGCACAAATAGATTCATGAAGACTGCAATAAAGGGTGCCCAAAAGTGCAAAGCTGCTAAAAATCGCATTCAAATTGCAGAGATAGCCAAAATAGATTCATGAAGTTTCCCACCAAAACTGGGTATCAGACCTTCCAAAAATTGGGCACTAGGAGTGCGCAAAAGTACTCATTTGCTCAAAACTGAAGATTGCCACCTAGCTTGGGCATTGGACATTCCAAAAATTGGGCACCAGGAGTGCAGAGTTGCCCCAAATTGCATTCATCTACAACTTTCACCAAATAAACTGAATTGTGGAGATGGCACAAATAGACTCATGAATATTGCTACAAAGATTGACATTGGGCCATCCAAAAACTGGAGGGGAGGGGGGGGGGGGGGGGAGGTGCCTAAAAGCACCAAGTTGCTCAAAATCACATTCAGTAACTGATTTTCGACAAATAAGCTGCATTGCGGAGTGGCACAAATCATTTCATGAAGATTTCCACCAAGATTGGATATCAAGTTTTGGTGCACAAGGTGTGCCTAAAATTGCAGAGTTGTTCAAAATCCTTAAAATCCTCAACCAATTTTCGCCAAATAAACTAAATTGTGGGGGTCGCACAAATAGATTTATGAAGATGGGCATCTGACCCTCATTAAATTGGGCACCAGGGTTGCCCAAAAGTGCTGAGCTGCTCAAAAGTGTATTCAACAACCGATTTTCACCAAATAAACTGCATTGTGGGGAGGTAAAAATAGTATCGGGCACTTCCAAAATTGGGCACCAGGGGTGCCAAAAAGTGATGAGTTGCTCCAAATCACATTTGTCAACAGATTTTCGGAAAATAAACTACATTGTGGGGTAGAATGAATAAATTGATGAAGATTTGCAGCAAAATTAGGCATCAGAGGATACCCAAATTGGGCACCAAGTGTGCAAAAAAGTGATGAGTTGCTCAAAATTGCATTCATCAACCAATTTTTGCCAAATAAACTGTATTGTGGGGGTGGTACAAACAGATTCATCAAGACTGCCAAAAGAATGGACATTGGCTCCTTCCAAATTTGGGCATCAGGAGTGTTAAAAAGTGCAGAGTTGCTCAAAATTACATTCATAAACCGATTTTGCCAAATAAACTGCATTGTGGGGTGGCAAAAAGTTTCATTAAGATTCCCACCAAGACTGGGCATCAGCCCCTCCAACAAGTGGGCACCAGGATTGCCCAAAAGTACCCAGTTGCTCACATCCCGAGTTGCTCAAAATCGCATTCATAAACCGATTTTCGCCAAATAGATGGCATTGTGGGGTGGTGCAAATCAATTCGTGAAGGTTATCACCAAGATTGGGCATCAGATCCTCCAAAAAAATGGGCACCAGGGGTGCCCAAATGTGTTGGGTTGCTCAAAATTGCATTCATCAATGAATTTTTTGCCAAATAAACTGCATTGTGGGGTGGCACAAATATATTGTGACAAATGCCCCTTTTGGTGTCCATATTTTTCTAAATTCACCTATTTTTTTTTTATATGTTCCCATCCCTAGTATTTTTTTTAAGTTTGTTTAATCCCATGTAAACATCTCAGTGGATTCCAGTGTTTAGGAGTATCGGTATATTCTTTAACCTGATGTAAGTTGGGAAATGTCATTGTGGTAATCAATGCCATACCGTAGGTTATAAATTGTTACCTATTGGATGTTAAGCAATATAAATGTTTTGTCACAACTCCTTCTGCCAGTAAAATTATCCAGGACATAATATAATGTTGGTTTCGTAGCTTTATTGGTTCAAATTCACTCATCTTTATTTTAACATGTGAGCGTAAATTTTGTACTACAAGAAGTCAAGGACGTCACTGTCGAAATGCCTACTGGGAAATCTTGACCTATAAAAGCTGACTTGGAATTTCCAAGTTCACCTGAGTGTGCCATCATGTAATTTTCTCATTAATGGGGTAATTAAAGTTTTAATTAGTGGTAATATGCTTGATCTGGGGTAAATACCGTTACTGGTTTATGCCAGCATCGG
Organism: Pictodentalium vernedei; assembly: GCA_031216915.1. Taxonomy (NCBI): domain Eukaryota; kingdom Metazoa; phylum Mollusca; class Scaphopoda; order Dentaliida; family Dentaliidae; genus Pictodentalium; species Pictodentalium vernedei. The sequence continues at coordinate 460,586,060 of CM062289.1, read as the reverse complement.
TGTTTGTCTCGCACAGGCATTATCTTACGTGTTAATGGTCTGTCAGGCATTTGGTCTTTGGCAGAATTCCGCAGGGTTCAAAGTCCAACCTTTGCGGAATTCTGGCAGAAGTCATGTGACCCGGCGGAAAATTGACACTATAAAAGCAGAAGACCAGGGGTAAACGGGGCTGAATTCCTGAAGTGGAAAGCCATTGTCGGAGGACGTTCGTTATAACACTAAGTGTTTGGCCATCATTTTAATTTTTATTATTTTTCCATTTCTTCTGTTTGATTATGAAGCCAGAAGTGGCAGAAATAATATTTTATCTTATTTTAACCCTGATAGGCTAGGTATTTGGAGTCAAAGCCAGAAGTGGCAAAAGGCTCACGTCTATTTTAGTTTGACAGAATATGGCAGAATCATATTTAGTTTTAAGCCTGAAAGGGCCACCGATTTATTTATTTTTCTAAAATGTTTTCACTGTTGTTTCACACAGAAGGCTTGAAAGAGCCAGTGTGAAATTTTTAAAGGCACTACCCCTATGTAAAAATAATTTACACTCTTCCCCCCCCCCCCCCCCCCCCCTATAGATAGACCCTATCCCAGTTAAGGCCATATTCATTTTTTATTTATAAAATTGTATACGCTAAAGCTTGAAATAGCTAAGATTTTCTAGAATCTACCCCGCCCCATCTCCAGGTAGTTTATCAAGTAAAGTATTATTCATATCACTTGGATTATGATCCATTGCTTTGGTGAAAATCGAGGGCCTGAAGTGGACAGAGTTTTTACTCAATGCAATGGTGCTGTACTCCGCCCACAGTGAGCTGGTATTACGCTTAAAAACCACAAATTTCTATAAAGCACATAACATCACTTGAATTGTCACACTGAACTGTCTGGAATGATCCCAACATGGCTCATTCCAGAGAGTTTCAGTGTCACAGATTTTGTAAGTTATACACCTTTTTGGTTAAGAATTTATATTTTGTAGAAAAATAGTCTATTACTTGCCATATATTTAGTTATGCGTAATTTTCCATTAACCCCGTGTTGGGTGGTCTGTAGTTAATTATAACCCTTGCCCATAATGTTTAATACTGTTTCCTTTGCTTAAGTTAATACCTTCAAGTATTAACCATGGTGGAGACTGGAGGAGGGAGCTTGCATATATGGCTCTTTCGGGCTGGGTCCACCATGATTAATCAATGTGGGTATACTATCTCTATTGTTAAGGTAATTTAGTAATTGTCTTTAGAAGGACATAGACTCACTTTTAAGTTACACAAAATTGTCCATATAGCCCCTTTGTTTTAGCCTGACCATATTTCTTGGAAAGCACCCATTTCACTTTGCTCATATTCTTCCAAAGCCCCGGGTGCCTATAAATAGACCTTTTTAGTCTCATTTCACAAATGTGAAAGGTTTGAATAAATTATATATATCTGAGTAACATCAGAGCCTGAAGGGGCCAGAATGTGTCGGATATCTTTCAACATCAGAATCTGAAGAGACCAGAATGTTTCCTATGGGTACATCAGAGCCTGAAGAGGCCAGAATGTATAAAAGTCATACGACATCAGAGCCTGAAGGGGCCAGAATGTCTTGTATATCAAAGCATTTAGTTTTGATGTTTAGGTGATATCACCATAGGTTAGATATAGATAGTTACTTAAGTAACAATGGTTTCATATGTCTCAGAGCCAAATGTGGCTTTTAATTAATATACCCCTTGTATGAATGTGCATAAAATTTAATTTCATATAAAAACAACGGTGATTGAATTAGGGCTCGGGAAACCTAGTCAGTAATTAGGTTTTCTCTATTTCTGTTTGTCATTCCTGAGTACCGTACGTTGTCCTTCATGAAAGTGAACCTGGGATTACGATTCGAAATTTGGAAGTTTTCCCCATCGTAAAAATCAGGTTCTGTTATATTCCAGCCCGGCTTGATGTGTTGAGTGGCGTTGGAAAGATCTCATGCTGTGGCTCTTTCCAGCACCATACAACTCCACATGCTCCCATTAGTCCATACTTTTTGGAAGACATGCCCAAATGGGTATTCATTTCACCCTAGTTTGGTGTGTTGTATGTCGTTGGAAGGATTTCATTGTATGGCTCTTTCCGACTGCATGCAACACCTCAAGCTCCACTTGCAAGTATTTTAAAACACGCTGTAAAATAAATACAGTGTTTTGCCATCCGTGTAAATTACATTTGCCTTTGTGTGACCCATCATCAGATTAACCCTGCCCACTTGTTTGTCCGGTAGTTATTCAATGGATTCATGCTATAGTTAGTCATCATGTGTGGTTCTGGAGGAGTTGGAAAAGGGGCTCTTTCCAGCACTGCATAGAGTGATGGTAGTTAAAGGTTGTGTCTGTGTTAAAATATTTACTTTACACAATTGTTTGGGTTGTATACTCAAATGGGAGTATACACACAGATAACCTGAAGTGTTTTTTTGCTTCAGTTCTATCTGGTAAAGTATTTTTTTTGTATTTTCAAGCATATCTGCCATAGTTTAGAATATGAACACTATGTGCAGATAATGCATTCGCCTGCCTTGGGCATTAAATTGGTGTAATCCGGGATTACACCAGTTTCGTAGTCAGGGACTACAGGGATTGGTAGACATTATCTTGATGATGAGACTTCTATAATTGGCTCATCCTTGGGATAATAACTATTAATCATCATCTAACAATATCATTTTGTGTGCATTTCATCTGCACTTCATCTACATGTTCACTTTCATGTCTCATCCTGTTAATGTTAGATAATGTTCATGTTGTTGTACCGTATTTGTCTGTGTGATTGTGTGAATGAATGGCCTAGGTTTGTTTATAGTGTAAATAAAATTAAGCATTTATTAGAACTTAAATAAAGTATTTACTTACTTTCATTTTTTTTATTAAATTAATTGTAGACATTGTCTACTGGTGTCGGTGTCCTGACAATTCCCGGTGACCTGTTAGGTATTGTTGAAAGCAAAAGAAGGCCCATTTATAATCAGTCTTACACTCAATGCCAGAATAGCATACAAAGTGCACATGTAATCTATTCTGGGGTTGATTGTCATCCTGATGTCTTTTGGTTGTATTTATACAAAAATTACTCTTCTCTGCCCCACCTATATTTTAAGTTACATCATTATTATAAGCGATTTTAGCAATCTTTCGTCCTTTCTCTTCTTTTGCTGGATTCAAGCCTAGTGTAGTTTGTCCAGAGTGTTCTTGAGCAGATCCATGGGGGTAAATCCATTACCTTTCATATTTCTCCTTCCACTTGCAGAAATTGCTAGAGTTACCTCCCTTCATCTGTTCAGGTATCTGCCAACTTGCTTTTCACCCATTCTTTGTATTTGCAAGGAATCTTGGTATTATTTTTCCTAAAACCCCATTTTCATGCTCAAAAATTTTACTTTGTCATCTCGTACCGGTAGATCTGTGGAACAGTCATGGCCTTGAATGACAACCATAAACTGTTATTCAGTGCTAGGTCTGGGCCACCGATTTATCGTAACAATATTTATGAAGATTGCCATGAAGATTGAGCATCATACCCTCCCAAAGTTGGGCACAAATGGTGCCCAAAGTGCCAAATTGCTCAAAATGAAATTCATCAACCGATTTTTCACAAAAAAACTGCATTGTGTTACGCACAAATAGATTCGTGAAGATTGCCACCAGGATTGGGCATCAGACCCTTCCACCATTGGGCACCAGGGGTGCCCAAAACTGCTAAGTTGCTCAAAATCGCATTCATCAATTGATTTTTGCCAAATAAACAGCATTGTGGGGTGCAAAAACAGATTCAGGAAGCATGCCATCAAGATTGAGCATCGGACCCTCTCACAATTGGGCACTAAGGGTGCCAAAAAGTGCCAAATTGCTCAAAAGTTGCATTCATGAAATGATTTTAACCAAATAAACTGCATTGTGGGGTGCCATGAAGATTACCACAAATATTGGGCATTGACCCTCCCAAAACTGGGCACCAGAAGTGCCCAAAATTGTTGAATTGCTCAAAATAGGATTCATCTACCAATTTTCACAAAGAAAACTGGATTGTGGGGTGTTAAAAATAGATTCATGAAGATTACAACTAAGATTTGGCAATAGCCCCCCCCCCCCCCCCACTCCTCACCCAAAAGTGCCAGTTGATCAAAATCACGTTCATATACTGATAATCAGCAAATAAACTGCATTGTGGGCTGGCGCAAGCAGATGTATGAAGATTGCAACCATCAGCTCCTCACAAAATTGGGCCCCAGGAGCACCCAAAGGTGCAGAGTTGCTAAAAAATTGCATTCATGAACCGATTTATGCCAAATAAACTACATTTTGGGGTAGTACAGATAAATTCATGAAGCTTCCAACAATAATTGGGCATTGGACCCTCACAAAACTGGGCACCGGGAATGCCCAAGATGCAGAGTTGCTCAAAATCACATTCATCAATCAATTTTTGTCAAATAAACAACATTGTAGGGTTGCTCAAATAGATTCATGAAGATTACTAAGAAGATTTGGCATCAGAGCCTCCCAAAATTGGGCAGCAGGGGGTGCCAAAATGTGACGAGTTGCTCAAAATTGCATTCATCAACACACTTTTGCCAAATAAATTGCATTGCAGGGTGGCACAAACAGATTCATGAAGATAACCAAGTTGCTCAGAAGTGCATTCATCAACCGATTTTCAATAAATAAACTGCATTGTGGGGGGGGGGGGGGGGGGGGGGTGGCACAAATAAACTCATGAAGATTGTAATGAAGATTGGGCATTGGAACCTTCCAAAACTTGGGCACCGGGTGTCCCCCAAAAGTTTCGAGTTGCTAAAAGTCGCATTCATTATCCGATTTTCGACAAAAAATTACATTGTGGGGTGGCTCTTGAAGATTCCTGAAGCTTCAAAGATTGGGCATTGGACCCTCCCAAAATTGGGAACCAGGTGTGCCAAAAGGTGTAAAGAGTTTCTCAAAATTACATTCATCAACCGCTTTTTGACAAATTACATTGAGGGGTGGCACAAATAGATTTGTGAAGATGACCTCGAAGTTTGGGCATCAGACCTCAAAAAAATGGGCACTAGGGATCCAAAAAGTACCAAGTTGCTCAAAGTCACATTTCATTAACTGATTTTCACAAAATAAACTGCATTGTGGGGTGGCACAAACAGATTCATGAAGATTGCCACCAAGATTGAGCCTTGTACCCTCGTAAAATTGGGCACCAGATGTGCCCAAAAGTGTCTAAGTTTCTCAAAATCACCTTCATCAACCGATTTTCACCAAATAAACTGCATTGTGCGGTGGCACAAATAGATCCATAAAGATTGCCACCAGGAGTACCCAAATGTGCAGTTTTCCTGAAAATTGCATACATCAACCAATTTTTGACAAATAAACTACATTGTGGGGTGGCACAAATAGATTCATGAAGGTAACCATCAAGATTGGGCATCAGACTCTACCACAATTGAGCACCAGTGGTGCCCAAAAGTGCAAAGTTGCTAAAATTTGCATTCATCAACCAAATTTTCACAAAAAAGTAACTGCATAAAAGGGTGGCACAAAAGATTCATGAAGATTACCACCAAGATTGGGCATTCAAACCTCCCAAAATTGGGCACCAGAGCAGCTGACCAGTGATGCAAAAAGCACAGAGTTGCTCAAAATCACATTCATCAACCAATTTTCACCAAATCAACTGCAGTGTGGCACAGCAAAAATAGATTCATGAAGATTGCCACCAAAATTGGGCATTGGACCCTCCCAAAATTGGACTCCAGGAGTGCCCAAAAGTGCAAAGTTGATAAAATTCATAATGGACATCTGATTTTCACCAAACTGCATTGCGGGGAGGCACAAATAGATTCATGACGACTGCCACCAAGATTGGGCATCAGAATTTCCCAAAATTGAGCACAAGGAGTATCCTAAAGTGCAAATTTGTTACAAATCGCATTCATTAACCGATTTTCACAAAACAAACTGCATTGTGGGGTGTCACAAATAGATTCATGAAGATTGCAACCAAAATTGAGCATTGAGCCCTCCAAAAATTGGGCAGCAGGGGAGCCCAAAAGTGCTGTGTTGCTCAAAATCGCATTCATCAACTTAATTTTGACAAACAAACTGTATTGTGGGGTGGCACAAATAGCTTCATGAAGATTGCCATCAAAATTTGGCACTGGATCCTGAAAGAGCGGAGTTGCTCAAAATCGCATTCATTAACTGATTTTCACCATATAAACTGCATTGTGGGGTGGAATAAATAGATTCATGAAGATTGCCACCAAGATGAAGCATTGTACCCTCCCAAAATTGGGCACTAGATATACCCAAAATTGTGAAGTTGCTCAAAATTGCATTCATCAACCGATTTTTGCCAAACAAACTACATTGTGGGGGTGGCAAAAATGGATTTATGAAGCATCGCATGAAGATTGGCCATTAGAAACTCCCCAAATTTGGCACCAGGGGTGCCGAAAAGTGTGGAGTTGCTCAAAATCACATTTGCCAAATGATTTTCACCAAATAAACTGCAATGTGGGGTGGCACAAGTAGATTCATGAAGATTGCCACCTAGATTTGGCATAGGACCCTCCCAAAATTGGGCACCAGGGGTCCCCAAATGTGCAGATTTCCTCAAAATCACATTCATCAACCAATTTTTGCCAAATAACCTGCATTGTGGGGTGGCACCAATGGGTTCATATAAATTGCCACCAAGATTGGGAATCGAACTCTCACATTTTGGGGGAGCACAAGGGATGCCAAAAAGTGAGTGTTGCTCAAAATCACATTCATCAACCAATTTTTGCAAAATAAACTGCATTGTGGAGTGGAACAAATAGATTGATGAAGACCAGGGGTGCCAAGATACTCCAACTTACATTTACCAACTAAAATTCACCAAATAAACTGGATTGTGGCACAAATAGATTCATGAAGATTTCCACCAAGACTGTCCATCAGACCCTCCCAAAACTGGGCACCAAGGGTGCCCAAAATGTGCCGAGTTGCTCAAATTCAAACTCATCAACCGATTTTCACCAAATAACCTGCATTGCAGGGTGGCAGAAATAAATTCATGAAGATTGCCACCAAGATCGGGCATTGCCCAACCACCCGCCCCCCCCCCCCCCCCCCCCAAAAAAAAAATGAGCTAAGTTACTCAAAATCTTAGTCATCAACCATTTTTTGTCAAATAAACTGCACTGTGGGGTGGCACAAATAGATTCATGAAGACTGCCACCTAGATTGGGCATCAGATCCTCCCAAAATAGGGCACCACGGATGCCCAAAAGAAACAAGTTGCTCAAAATCGTGTTCATCAACTGATTTTCACAAAATAAAATGCATTGTGGGGTGGCACTAATAGATTAATAAAGATTGCCACCAAGATTGGGAATTGAACCCTGCCAAAATTGGACTCCAGGGGTGCCCAAAAGTGTAAATTTGCTAAAAATCATATTGGTGAACAGATTTTCACCAAACAAACTGCACTGCTGCTTACTTCCCGGGGTTCCCACGGGGATACTGCACTGTGGGGTGGCACAAATAGATTCATGAAGACTGACACCAAGACTGGGCATCAGACTCCCAAAATTGGGCACCAGGAGTATAGTCCTTAGGCTGAGGGGTGTTTCGTGTGCAAATCTTGTCCCCTAAATTACTATGCATTTTATTGGTGACGAACATCCCTCATAACAGAATATCGAGGGTAGACATCTCAAAACCTGGCAACTTTTGAGAAATTGAGACTTATATGATGGGTCAGAGGAAATTTTTCAACCAAAAAATAGGGGTATGGGTAACGAAATACTCCATATTTTCAAGACGAATTGTAACGGAGGAACCAAACACCATGCAAATTGTAGGGAATTGGTTCCTCTATACCATAAATACCTTAAATGGATAAGGTTTCTTGAAATGTCAAAATTGACATCACCAGAGGTCAAAAGGTCACAAAGTTTGATTTTTTTTAGAAATTTTGGTCAGGGAGCTTTATCTTCTCTATTTCAGCATTCAGAAGGGATGTGACTCTGATAATCGGTTTTTAGGAAGGGCAGATACCACTTAGAAGCTATAGGATCGCAAAATGGATGTACCTCATCTAGTATATTCTGTGTGGCAAACAGGAAAAAAAGTTAAAAAATTTATAGTAATTTATATATTTTTTATACTTACCAATGACCCAGACTTAGCTGGTGCTAACTCTAACAAAACCAGAGCCAAACACAAATTTTGCCCCCCAATCCCCAAAATTTGCATCCAAAACAAAAAGAAATCATGTCCTAAAGGACCTCCATACTACGCCTCTACTGCGCATGCGCAGTGACGCAGACGTCCCGAAATTGGCGCCAATTATCATTCTTACTGGCAGTGCCTGGTCAGCGCTATGTACTCAGCGGGGAGGCAAGAGTTCCCAACTCCAGGGAGGGCCATCCCCGTCTGGGTCATTGGTAAGTATAAAAAATATATAAATTACTATAAATTTTTTAACATTTTTATACTGTACCAATGACCCAGACATAGCTGAATAGTAAACAGGCTGGAGGGCCTAGGACATAGAGGAAAATCCAATAAGCTCAACTATATAGTAAAGAGGTAACCCCTTAAGGAGAAAAGGAGTATTAGGCTTTACATGTATCTTTCTTATTTAATATTAAATTAGAAAGATACACTACCCTTAATAATTGAGCACAATAACATTCATGTTCTCTATTAACATCCAGTATATCCCTTATACTAATTATTTTTAAAGTAAGCCAATAAATAAAGTAGTCCAGAGAATTGAGACTCTTTATAGTCATTTAAAAGTGTCCGAGTATTGTATATTAAAGCCCGTTTGACACTTGACATATACAAATGCTTCACACCGAGCTACACTTTAAAAATAAGACATGAAAGAATTTTAACATTAATATTACACTTTAAAACCATCCCGGAAGCGACTCAGAAATACTGACTTGGAGGAGGCATTCCCTTGCTTTTCACTATAAAGCAGGTGACCTAAGGGAACACCCGCCCCCCCCCCCCCCCCTTCCCCTTGCCCTGTGTCAAATAGCCCAGAGCGAAGAGGGCAGCCGGACGGAGTCACTGCCGGAACCGAAAGCCTGCATAACTATAGTTGCAACTGTTTAGTGGACGACATTCTGAGCAACAGAAAACGGACCTAAACAATGCAGGTCTCCAGAAATGGACTCAATATTTCTGAGATAAAAATTCGTAAATGTGGATGGCTGAGACCAATAAGCAGCCTTCATTAAATCTGTAATAGCAACACTATTAGCATAAGCCCAGGAAGTAGAAAGAGCTCTTACTTCATGAGCGGAAATCTTAAGCACAGACTGCTGAGAAGATAAACTCTCATAAGCAGTACGGATAGTTAATTGAATCCATCTAGCAATAGAATGGACCGAAATGTCCTTTCTATTAGGCATCAAAGACAGAAAGAAACGTTTCCGTCCCTTTCTGATAAACTGAGATCTCTGTTTATAGATACGTAACGCTCTAACAGGACAGAGTAAAGGCCTACGCCCGTCTGAAGACGGAAGAGCCTTAATAACAATAGGTTCCGGATATTTATTAGGAGCCTGATTCTTAGCTAAAAAATCCACATTAGTAGTGAAGGTGATAGTGTTCCCGACACTACGATAGTGAGAATCATCCACCCCGACAGTGCATGAAGCTCACTGACTCTTCTAGCAGAAGAAAAAGCTAAGAGAAAAGCTGTCTTATAAGATAAGAATTTGAAATCTACTGTCCCAAGAGGTTCAAATGGCTTTTCCTTCAATTTAAGAAGAACCCAAGCTAAATTCCACTTAGGAATTAATCTAAGAGTTCTGGGTCTATTTATCGAAAAGTTTCTAACCAACTTAGATAAAGAGACATTAGATCCAATTTATAAACTATCATGATGTGCATAGGTATCAAATAACATAGACCTATAACCCTTTATAGTAACAGGCTGCAGTTTGATTTCGTCAAACAAGTATACTAGAAAGTTTGCAATGTCTGGTATAGAGGGATCGAATATATCTACAGAATGATCCCTACACCAACGACGAAAAACCTTCCACTTAGCCGCATAGTTTAGCGAAGAGGAGGTCCTCCTACAGTTAGAAATCGCGTCCACTGCTCGTCTTGTAAAGTGCTTGCCATGCAAGAAGGACCGCACAACGGAAAAACGTGAAGGTTGAGACCTTGCGGGTTGTGATGGAGTTGGCGCGATTTCCCCTGCGAAAGAAGATCCTCCCATGGAGGAAGCTTTCGCGGTAGGTCCCACAACAGACACCTGAGTAGATTTGTCCACGGTCTCTGTGGCGACAGAGATGCTACCAACAGAATCTTGCATTGAGATTGTTTTATCTTTAGCAATACTTGTTGAATTAACGGCGCTGGAGGATACGCATATCCTATCATTCCGTCCCAAGGGATCGACAAAGCGTCTACTGCAAATGCTCTTGGATCCGGACACAGAGACACATACGTCTGCAACTGATTGTTGAGATGTGTCGCAAATAAGTCTATCATTGGCCGTTCCCATTGGTAGCAAATCTGATTGAATACTTGTTTGTTGAGAGTCCATTCCGACGGCAACAAGCGACCTTTTCGTGAAAGGGAGTCTGCTAGCACATTCAGACGACCCGGTATGTGACGGACCGAAAGAAGAACTTGATGTTCTAGCGCAAACAGAAGGATTCTTTCCGTTAGATTGAACAACGGAACTGAATGAGTGCCTCCCTGATTCCGTATATACGCCACTACTGTCGTATTGTCGGATAGGATTTGGACATGAGCATTGTGAATAATGTCCATCCAGTGATGTAACGCAAGCCAAATTGACATCATTTCCTTGATGTTTATGTGCTTGCACAGGAATTGCGGATCCCAAAGACCATGGCATCTCGAATCCGTTGGGATTAATGATGCACCCCAACCTGTTTGACTGGCATCCGTCATAATGGTAAAACTCGGATCCGGCAACTGCAGCGGAACTCCCTGAGTTAACCACTGAATGTTTGCCCAAGTCTGAATCTCTTGTTTCACTTGATCTGACAAGAGAACGTCTACGTCGAGCGAATGAATTTTCACACTCCAATTCTGAGTCAAGAAAATTTGAAGAGGACGTGTGCGTAACCGCCCCATCGGAATGAGATCCGCAGCGGCTCCGCACAGACCTATCAGTCTCATAAATTCTCTCGCTGTGACTTTGTCTGCGTGCAGACAATAGGAAGCGTAACAACTGACTAATTTCGCTCAGGTTAATGGCAGACGAACGAGATTGTTGTGCGTCTCGAAGCTCATTCCCAGATGAGTGAATGACTTGGACGGCACCAGATCCGACTTCTCCTCGTTTACTATAAAACAGAGACGTCGGAGCAATAGAAGAAGATTCTGAACATCGATCTGAAGCGTTAACTCGTTGCTGTACCTCTGAAGAATGTCGTCCAGGAAGACCGACGTTACCGCAGACGAATGAGCTCTGAAATAGATCATTACCGAGTTCATTACCCGAGTGAAAGCCCAGGGTGCTAGATTCAATCCGAAGCACATCGCCCGGAATTGATACACCACTCCTAGGACTGCGAAGCGTAGGTACTTTCGGAATGTCGGATGTACCATGACGTGAAAGTACGCATCTTTGAGATCTATGCTTGTTGCATAATCGTTCACCTGAATACTCGCTCTGACCGACCTAATCGTCTCCATATAAAATTTCGGAGCGACGATCAGCTCAAATCTATGACTGGACGGAACGAGCTGTCTGGTTTCGGAACCAGAAACAGATGGCTGTAGAATCCCGGAGTTTCCTGGTTTTCTACGACCTCTACCGCGTTCTTCATTAAAAGAGACTGCACCTCTGATAACAGAGCGTCTCTTTTTTGAGGATTTGACAGAAGATGAGTCCACTTTGGACTTCGAGTTAATGGAGGCTTTCGTTTGAAGGATATCTTTAGACCTTCCGAAGTCACTCCTCTCACCCAAGGGTCGTCCGTAATTGACGCCCATTCTTGTGAAAAGCTTGACAACCTTCCGCCAACCGGTGCCCGATAGAGGTTTAAGCCATCACCTCCTGGACCTGCGAGGCCTGCGGTAGGAGAAACCACGTCCTCCACGACCCGCACCTCGCCCCGTCGACCTCGGGGCATCCGACCGATTGTCCCGGCCCGAAGGACGTCCCGAACGACAGTCGCTACCCTGACGGTCTCTCGAATAAGACCAAGAGGACGCACCGGAACCTCTATAGGAACCTCTCTTGGGCACATTAGACCCAGAAGTGCCTGTCTTATTCTTGTCTGCTGTATCTGACTTCTTAGAAGCAGATTTGAACAACAGAGAATCCGAAGCTTTCTTTGTAATTTTATCATAAATAGCAGAAAGCTTGCCGTCAAAGAGAAGTTCTCCGGAGACCGAAGCGACTCTAAGAGAGTTCTTCACCTTAGTATCCACGAGTGTGGATGTAGCTAGGGCTGCGTCACGTCTAACCAACTCCAGATTTGCCACTGAAAGGGTGGAGTTACACGTGGAATAAGCTACTGCCCTTGAAAGAAGTCTTAAAGAGGATTGTATATCCTGAAACTCTTTCCCTTGAAGGCGCAGTGATAATGCCTTAGTAAGGTGATCTGCGTAAGATAAGGCATCTAAATTGGCTCTGTTAGACGCAATAGCTGTTTCCAACACCGCGGTTGGAATAGAAGCCGACGACGGTAATGATAGCTCTAAGTCTTCCGCCTCGTCGTCCATACGCAGAGGAACTCTCAGGATACCCTGTCCTGCCGTATCGAATTTATTCCTTGCATTAATGAAAGGCAGGTTGAGAGTATTAGCGGACAAGAAACCTGCTTTCCCCGTCTTGGAAGCAAGTTTAAATATAGCGTCGTTCAATAATTCAAATGTTCTTGCAACATTATTGGACTGCGACGGAAACTCAGGAGCGATGTCCCTGAACCGCTCAAAAAATGCAGTCCAATGACGCTATAATCCTCTTGTCCGGAACCGCAGCAGTCTGGCCCGACGGAACAACTTGAGGGAGAAAGTGCCGGATGAAGTCCACGGCAGCTTTATGTTGTTCCGAAAGGGATAGCTCCAAATCATCCGTATCCCTTTCACCATCCGGTCGGACCTCATGATGTTCCCGGTCGTCCGCCCCCGATGCTTCGGCGGAGCGTACCGACCCCGCGCCGTCGGATAATTCTCGATCCGACACCGTTTCTGTCGGCTGCTGCTGGGATGCTGCGATAAGCTGTGCTATCTGCACAAGAATGAGACCTGCGGAGGCGCAGTCTTTCGCTGCTTCGCCGAGGGCAGCTCCGCATCAGATGGCTCCCGCATACTTTTCCTATGCAAACGTCCGGAGTCCATCGGTCTCGAATCCCTGGCTGCCAGATGGTGTGACCTGGTCGCCTGGTCCTTGATCGGCGAAGCTGGTAATATATTGGCGGTCACGCAGCCAAGGTGCGGTAGTGTGCGCTGACGAGAAGAGGAAGCCTTAGCAGTCTCCGCGGACTGCCTATACAATGGAGCGTCCCGAGCGACGGACGTATGCTCCGCTTGCGACACATTTTGTACCACAACATCTGGTCCCAGATGTTGTTGTACGAGAGAGGGGCCTCTCTCGCTCGCGGCCCGGCTGGACCTGGACGAGCTAGGAACCGGACTCAAAGGCTTCCTCCGTTCTCACTTACTATCCGCCGTCACTGGGTGTGCATCTATTATGTTTATAGTGCTCGCATCACCCAAAATTTCCTCCTGGACCGCATCGGACCAACCCGGCTGCCGAACCATTCGGTGAATGGACGCTACACCGGGCGAGCTAGCGGACGATATTTGTCTAATCTCCATGAGCACTTTTGCCGCTAGCTCTGAATTCATTTGTGACGACGGACGCACACTTGTAGAAGATAACATGGAAACATCACCCTGTTCTTGTTCCTCTGAAATAGAAACTGAGAGAGTAGAGTGACCTTGCGGAGAAAGAGCCGGCATAGCCCTTTCTCCAGAAACAACATATCGTGACACACGTTTCCAATGTTTCTCATCCCAATATTCACATATAGGACAGGGATTAATGCGAGAACACTGACTACAATTAATACAATGATCATGAAAGTCAGAGGAAGATTTCTTCCTATTACAATTTGAACAATGTCCCTTCATTGTGAAAGGACAACAACAAGTCCTAGTTACTCGCACAAACCCCTGACACAAAGATACATAATAACATGATCCATTAATAAATGAAAAAACAATTGCAAATCAAAATAATTTTGAAAAAATATTTTTTTCAGTGAAGCCCAAGTTGCTGAAAAGTAACGTTGAGCCCCGATGGATCCGATGGCAAAGCGTGGTCAAAAATTTTAAATTTATATTAAATAATTAATGAGACACTTACGGATAATATAAATGTATCTTATAGTGAGATAAACTACAGCAAAGGCAAACAGCCCCCCTCAAAAAAGGCTGTTGCCAATGTAAACAAACAGTGTAAAACACCAGAAAACATGACTCCAAGCACTGAAAAAACTGGCCCGGAATCAGTCATCAAAATTACACTCTATCTGATGCAAAACAGAGACTCCCAGGGGAGAATCTGCAGAACATCAGATGGAAGATGCAGAACACAACGTTATACATCCATGGGTGAAAACGTAACTATGGGGAAAATAACAGAAAACATTCTGTAACCAAGCAACTCTCCCAGGAAATTTTAGAAATGAACTTTCTCAAAAATATGCCAAAAGCATGGGAGAATTGCAAGGGGGGACTTTAGAAGGCTAGGGGAGAGGAAACACTGAATAAGCAGTGCAACATTTAGCAAGAATGACAACAAGAGGCCCATGCCTCAAAAATAGGCAACTTAACATAATTTCATCAAAAAATTTTAAGTACAGCCCTGATTATTTTTTGTCACTTCTTTTTCCTCTCCTCCTTCTATCCTCCTTAGAATCACATTTTCTCCAAAAATTACGTGTCTGGCATCCTTTAAACTGAGATTTACAAGCACAAAGATCAGTGAGATGTTGACTGATGAAGGGCCAAACAGAGAATGATAATTGGCGCCAATTTCGGGACGTCTGCGTCACTGCGCATGCGCAGTAGAGGCGTAGTATGGAGGTCCTTTAGGACATGATTTCTTTTTGTTTTGGATGCAAATTTTGGGGATTTGGGGGGCAAAATTTGTGTTTGGCCCTGGTTTTGTTAGAGTTAGCACCAGCTAAGTCTGGGTCATTGGTACAGTATAAAAATATAGATTTTCCCAAAAAGCTGAATTTTCGGTATTTTTTTCTTATAATTTGGATCATTCCTCCTTACTGGTCTTACTGCATGGAAATATGAAATTGTCCTCAAAAAGGACTTTTGAGATGGTGGGAATATTACTAGCGACTGTTCAGCAATGGAGAAGTGGAAAATTCGAAATTATGTTCTATCTTTCCCGGTGACGCAATATGAAACTGACTTCAGTGCTATAAAGAACTTACAAGAACTCTTGAACACTTTGAATCAAAAACACCTGCCAGTAACATGTGATGAAGGTGTCTATTGTATTGCGTGCTCCATTCAACTTGATCATCCAAAAGAATTCTCTAATATAATACTTTGTATGGGATCCTTAAATATGGCGAAGATTGCATCTTAGAGGTAGTGGTGCTGATATCATTCTGATTGAGAGTTCCGTATTTGGAGTGAATGTGGTAGAGACTGTCCTTGTTGGTAAACACTACACAAGATCCTTCAAGGGCTTGCAGGTGTTGAAAGAGGCACTCGTGCGCCTACAAATGGCAGAGTTTTTCAGGCAGAATGGCACAAAGAAATATAAAACTGCTCTACAGACCCTTGTTCAGTTGAAGGAGCAAGTTGCAAGCAGGAACCCCGAAATGAGTCAGCTTTCGCTAAGACAGTTCCAAACATTGTGTGGTTCTCTGATAGACGATTTCGACCAGCTTGTGCTTGAAAATGTTATCAAAAATGAAACATTCAAATACTGGCACATATTCACTGAGATAATGACCATAACTGAGAATCTAATTTGAAGTGACAGAGAAGGAAACTGGCTACTCCACAAACAAACAGTTCAAGCTCTAATGCCATTATTTGCTGCCTTTGACTCAATCAACTATCTACGATGGTGCTCCATCTATCTTGAAGACATGCATCAGATTCCCAACGAGGTTGAGACAGAATTTCTCAGCGGTAAATTTGTTGTACAGCGGACTGCAGGGCGATTCAAGGCGGTCGGTGCAGATATGGCGCTGGAACAAACCATGAATAAAACACAGAAAGGTACCTCTGGTATCATTGGTAGTACAAGGAAGAAGCAGTTTGTAGCTGTGTGGGAACTTATCTACCACGAATGTCTCGCTATCAGTAGCCTCCATCGCGAGATAAGTGGGGTTAATACAACTGAATATGATTCTGTTGTTAACCATAATTTCAGTAATTCAGAGACTGTTTTTAGTGAGAAAAACGTTCAAGCAATACTTAATGTGATAGAGCGAAATGAGGACCCGTTTTCGAGTAAAAATTCTGAATGTAGACTCCACAATATCCTCACTCAAGAGGTGATGACAGATGAAATAAGAAATGAACTGCTGAATATGAAGCACATTGAATCTGAAGCATACAGCACATTCCGAACTCAGCGCATTGTAGAGAAGAGCTTGAGACTCTCAATGCCTATCCACAGGGTGAATCTAAAGACATTTGTGAATATTCAAAGGTCACAAAAAGTGGGAAAGGGCGAGGCAAACCTGTCAAAGCAGCGAAGTCATCAGCAACGCCTTATTGAAATCGCGAGGGATAGGGGTCACCCCATGGAAGATATCTTAAAATACAGTTCTGCCCCCTCAAACTATCTATTTGATTCTGATTTCATCATGAAGAAAGCTATAAAGAGCAACCTAGTACTTGAGCTAGAGAAACATCTACCAAAGGAAACCGAGAAAATACCATTGACCAGTGATATGAATACAGCTACTGTTGTCGACATGATGGCCAACACGAGGAAAATAAAAACTAGAGACATTGAGACCTTTGGTCAGTTCTGTGACAGTGCACTCACAATGATCAATCAAAATGCAAAAGATTCTTCACGAATTGACTATGTGTTTGATTCATATTTGGATAAGTCCATCAAAGATTCTGAAAGGAAGCGGCGTCAAAATGTTGCGCCAATTGAAATTAATCAGATAGAAAATGAAACTCCACTGCCCAACCAGATGGACAGGTTTTGGGCATCTAGTCAAAACAAACATAAACTACAGCTGCTACTCCACCAGAAAGCGATTGCACAATCAAAAGATAATGTGAAAATGTATGTTAGTCGTATGGATGGGCCATCTGGTGAAACAGTATCTTGCACCCTAGTTCATAATGGGGAAACATAGAATGTTCCAGAGCTCGACGTTAAAATCGAAGAAGCCGATGAAACGATAATTCCTCATGCCATGCATGTTGTTAAGAACGGAGTGCATAGGATAATAATCCAATCTCAGGATACTGATGTCTGTGTGCTCACATTATACTATTGGCATGTTTTTTATGACAATGGCCTTAAGGAATTGTGGGTTAAAGCTGGGGTTGGTGACTCCATTCGGTACATTGCAATACATCTGATGGTACCGATAATAGGACTGGAGATGTGCAGAGTTTTGCCAGCTGTCCAAACGTTAACTGGGTGCGATTATACTAGCAAAGTAGGTATCAAGCAAGCTGCTCTCAAAGTCGACTCTACTTTATATTTGAGTGAATTTGGATTGTGATATGATGGGCCAGCCCCTCATGTACTCGAAAAGGCTGAAGAGTATTTGACAAAGTTCTGAAAATAGGCACAGACTGTAAGTCCTTCGATGAATTGAGGGTCCAGGTTTATCATCATAGCAAAAATGCATCTCTGGAAAATCTACCTCCTAATAGCTATGCCATTCACCCTCATATACTGAGAGCTTACTACGCAACATATCAGATGACATCAATCCTATCAAATTCCAATCGTCTTGCCCCAACATTTTATGGTTTCGAGGAGGATGACGACCTTCTGCAACCCGAACTTGGAGTTCTACTCTTCCCAGAATCACTTGTGCTACAGTGCAATTGCTTGAAAAGTGCAACGAATAAGTGTGCTTGTCGGAGTCAGGGACTTTCCTGCTGCAAGTTCTGTAGATGTGGTAATTCGAAAGATCCAGAAAAAACAACACGTTGCAGGAATCCATCTGGAGAATCGCGATAATGACAGTGTTATGTCAGAGTGGAACGAAGAAACCTTTGCTGTTTGATTTTTCTTAACCCTTCACCTAACACAACTTTTCAAAAAAAATAATTACATTTTAAATTTCTACCCATTATGTTAAAACATTTTTTAATAAAACCATGAAAATATGGATATCATTAGAATCGGCTCGCCAAGCCGATTCTAATGATATCCAGATTTGAATGGTTTCATCAAAGCAATAGAAAGTTAATTTAAGCCTTGAAAGACTTATAATGGTTAATTTCCTGGACGCATCTGGCCGCTACGTTAGGTAAAGGGTTAAAATTTTATACTCGTGCCTCAGAATGAAGTGTCTTATCTTAAGGAAGTCTGGTTGTCAAAGGATGAATTTACTTGTGTTCTCGAACAATACAGACAATAACATTAGTAAGTTGATTTTTATGTATGATTGATCCACCGTACATGCACTCTGACGTCAAACTTTCGAGCGACCATCAGACTTCTAACACCTCCATAACTTCGAATTTTCCACTTCTTCATCGCTGAACAGTCGCTAGTAATATTCTCACCATCTCTAAAGTCCTTTTTGGGGACAATTTCGCATTTCCATGCAGCATAGGCGAGTAAAGAGGAATGATCCACATTTTAGGGAAAAAAATACCGTAAGGTCAGTTTTTTTGGAAAATCTATTTTTCTGTTTAACATACAGAAAATACTAGATGGGGTACGTCAATTTTGCGATCCTATAGCTGCTAAGTGGTATATGCCTTACCTAAAAACCGATTATCAGAGTCACATCTCTTCTGAATGCTGAAATAGAGAAGATAAATCTCCCTGACCGAAATTTCTAAAAAAAAATCAAACTTCAAGACCTTTTGACCTCTGGTGATGTCTATTTTGACATTTCAAGAAACCTTATAAATTTATGGTATAGAGGAACCATTTCCCTACAATTTGCATGGTATTTGGTTTCTCAGTTACAATTTGTCTTGAAAATATAGAGTATTTCGTTACCCATACCCCTATTTTTTCGTTGAAAAATTTCCTCTGACCAATCATATTAAAGTGCCAATTTCTCAAAAGTTGCCAGGTTTTGAGATGTCTACCCTCGATATTCTGTTATGAGGGATGTTCGTCTCCAATAAAATGCATAGTAGCTTAGGGGACAAGATTTTCACACGAAACCCCCCTCAGCCTATAGACTAGTACCGAAAAGTGCAAATTTGCTAAAAATCGCAGTCACTAACTGATTTTCCCCAAATAAACTGCATTGTGGGGGTGGCACAAATAGATTTATGAAGATTGGGCATTCAATCCTCTGAAAAATAGGTACCAGGGGTTCCCAAAAGTGCCGAGTTGCTCAAAATCGCATTCATCAACTTATTTTCACCGTTGTGTGTCGGCATAAATAGATTCATGAAGATTACCACAAAGATGGGGAATTGGACCCTCCCAAAATTGAGCACTAGAGGTGCCCAAAAGCGTCAAGTTACTCAAAATCACATTCACCAACCGATTTTCTCAAATAAACTGCACTGTGGGGAGGCACAAATAGATTCACGAAGATTGCTACCAAGATTGGGCATCGAACCCTCTCATTTTGGGGCACCAGGAGTGCCCCAAAATGAGAGTTGCTGAAAATCGCATTCATCAACTGACTTTTGCCAAACAAACTGCACTGTTCCATAAATAGATTTATAACGATTCGGCATCAGACAATACCTAAATTGGACACTAGGGGTGCCCAAAATTGCGGAGTTGCTAAAAATTGCATTCATGAACCGATTTTCGCCAAACAAACTGCATTGCTGGGTGGCACAAATAGATTCATGAAGATTGCCACCAAGATTAAGCATCAGACCTTCCAAAATTGGGCACGAGGGGTGCCCAAAAGTGCAGAGTCGCTCAAAATCACATTCCACATTCATCAATTGATTTTTGCCAAATAAACTGCATTGTGGGCCAGGACAAATAGATTCAAGATTGCCACCAAGAATGAGCACTGAACCTTTTCTTTTTTGGGGCATCGGGGGTGCCCAAAAGTGCCGAGTTGCTCAAAATCGCATTCATCAACCAATTATCACTAAATTTAACTGCATTGTGGTTTGGGGAGGGGAGGGGGGGGAGGCACAAATAGATTCATGAAGATACCCACCAAGATTGGGCATCAGACTCCCTGAAAATTGGACATGTGGCGTGCCAAAATGCAAAGCTGCTAAAAATCGCATTCAAAAATGGATTTTCTCCAAACTGCATTGTGAGGTGGCAGAAATATGTTCATGAAGATTGCCACCAAGTCTGAGCATTGGAAAACCTCTACAAATTGGGCACCAGGGGTGCCCAAAATAGATTCATAAAGTTTCACCCCAAGTTTGGGCATCACACCCTCCCAAAATTGTGCACCAGGAGTGGGCAAAAGTCCTGAATTGCTCAAAATTCCAGACACCGATTCTTGCCAAATACACTGTATTACAGGGTGGCACAAATAGATTCATGAAGAGGGGGCCATCAAGATTGGGCACCTGACCCTCTCAAAATTGGGTACTGTGGTGCCCAAAAGTGCCTAGTAGCTCAAAATCGCATTTATAAACCAATATTTGCCCAAATAAACTTCTTTGTGGAGTGGCACAAATAGGTTCATGAAGATGGCAACCAAGACTGGGCATCAGCCCCTCCGAAAATTGAGCACCAGGAGTACCCAAAAGTACGTTGTTGCTCAAAATCGCCTTCATCAACAAATTTTTTACAAAAATAAACTGCGTTGAGGGGTGGCATTCTGAAAATCACATTCGTCACCCGACTTTCTCAAAATAAACTACATTGCGGGGTTGCACAAATAGATTCATGAAGCTTCCCACCAAGTTCAGGTATCAGACAATCCCCAAATTGGGCACAAGGTGTGTCAAAAAGTGAGGAGTTGCTCAAAATCGCATTCATCAACCAATTTTTGCCAAATTTACTGCATCGTGGGGGTGGCACGAACAGATTCATGAAGACTGCCACAAGATTGGAATTTGGTTCCACCCAAATTTGGGCATCAGGGTTGCCCCTAAGTGCAGAGTTGCTCAAAATTGCATTCATCAATCGATTTTTGACAAAGAATAAATATAAACTGCATTGCGGAGTGGCACAAATAGATTCATGAAGATTGCCACCAAGATTGGGAATCAGACTTTGCAATATTCGGGCACTAGGAGAGCCAAAAAATGCAAAATAGCATTCATCAACCGATTTTCACAAAGAAAGCTGCGTTGTGGGGTGGCACAAATAGATTCATCAAGATCGGGCATTAGACCTTGCAAAATTTGGTCACCAGGAGTGCACAAAAATGATAAATTTGAAGTAATTTGTATACTTTTTATACTTGCTAATGGCCCAGACAAGCTGGTGCAAACTCGATATTATCAAGGGCCAAACTCAAATTTTGAACCCCTCCAATTCCCCAAATTTGCATACAAAAACGAAGTCATATCTAGCCCTCCCTACTTCTACTCTCTGCGCATGCGCAGTGGTCACGAAGAGACTTGAATTGGCGCCAACATCATTCTTTGTAGATGAGCAATCTAAAAAATAACTCAGCGGGGAGGTATGAGTGCCCACTCATGGGAGGGCCATTCCTGTCTGGGCCATTGGTAAGTATAAAAAATATACAAATTACTTAACAATTATCATATTTTTATACGACAACCAATGGCCCAGACTAGCTGAATCGTAAAATGGCGGAGGCCATAGGACTTAAGAATTAGCAGGCCAGATATAGCTTCTAAGCCTGCATTCCAAGGTGAAAGGAAAATAAATTTAAAAGGAATTACATGTATGTCTCTCTATACAATAACAGAGAAGATATATCATAAATAAGGAGCCATATCCAAGTAATTCCATATTCTTAGCATGAATGATTAGGCTATTGTGGCAATCCTGGTAATTAACAGAGCATGCCTCTAACCTATACGAGAGCCGGTATACGTAGATGAGATGAAAACTGGTGACATAAAGTGTACGAAAATACACTTGTCCAATTAATACCAATTAAAAAGTATCTGAAGAGCAAACACACTTCTAAGGCAACCTACATGCGACCCTGTTCATGTGTACAATTGATTCCAAAAATAACACTCCAATGAACCGTTCAAATATATGAGAATGTGTACTGTATCTTCCTAGAAACATGAATTTAGAACATGGAAAGAGCTATGATTAACAGACCCGTCACGGACCGTACCCAAAATAATTGTTTCCTAGGTCCGTAACAACCAATGAGTGTTTGGAGAATATATTACTCCAAATAATGATGCCAAAAAATGAGAACATATGCATAGACAGCCTATTGGCAGTTCCATGACTGATCCAAATAACCCCAAAATTCTCATAAGCTCTATAAGCAGAGCAAGAATTTTATATAGTCTGTCAACAATGTGTCTGCCTAATAATACACATATTATGCACGCGAGCAATGAAATCTCGAATATACTCATCTGAATACAGTCTGTAACTAGGGTATGACCGAGTGATACAAGTTTAACCAGGAAACTGAATGAATAATACGATGTTAATATGCAGTTAACTGAGTAATAAACTCGTACGTCGTAAGAAAAGCCAGACCGCTCTGAGCGAAAGTGGACTAATTGCCACATTGGAGAATGTCGCCCAGATAACCGAATCTCAACCATACAGATACAGGAAAGTCAGCAATTTTATTGATAAAGAATAATATGCTCATAAATGACTTATAAACGAACAACCACAGGAAACAAACCAACTAAAAAGTGGATGTGCCCATGAGGTCGCTGTTAGAACCTGACCAAGCCACCAATCGAGAAGCCATGAAAGGCCTGTATATACTAAATACTAAATGCATGAGGCTTACAGGAAGAAAACTATGCCCTGACCTGTAATCACCTCTTAACACATTGACAGGTGGGTGGGGATGGGGAGGGAATACATATTCCCCCCCACCCCCACATTAATTGAATCAGTCTTGTGTTAGTCATCAAATAGAATAGGAACTGCAAGGCTCCCTCATGTATGACTGACTGCAAAATGCCACTAAGGACGGAGAGGGACAGTATGAACAAATACACCGCACTGACATAACCACACTAGGTAAATATGGCATCATTAATAGGGCTTATCGCCTCATATAACTAACACCAAACCATACCGGTAGGAAGAGAATAACCTCCTCCAACATGCGGTATCATGCCTGATAGGACAATGAACTCAGTCTAGCTGAAGCAGCTAAAGGTCTTCCTAAACATGAAGACAAGAAAAGGCTGATAACTGCGGCCTTGGAAGCTCACTAAGGAGACTTACAATGCTAGCCATAGCTTATATGTCTTCATCTCTGTGAAGACAGATATATTGGTGTAAGTTGCGACCCTGAAGACTCACTGAATGGAGACTTACAACTATCATCATGCAAAATAGGGAATGAAGAGCCGATATTTAACAGCCCTAAATTCCCAAAGAAACCGCAGTCCCAACTGGTCCCAAGAGAAATAAATTCAGTTACGTCACTGTATAATTACTGAAACAATCTTGCTTATGATTCTAGCTAGGCTACTATGGTGTAAACAATAAGACTCAAGTCTATGACACCTATGAAAACAAACTGAAAAGCACTGTATCTTATCGGTCTTATTCCCAAAAGACACCGATCAGAGCCTGGCTAACACAGCTAAAAGTCTTTCTCTCCGTGAAGACAAATCTTGGTGTAAATAGCAACTTGAAAGATCACTAAACAGAGATTTACAACTGTCGTCACGCAAGATAGGGAATGACAAGCCACTAAATGCTGTAATTCCCAAAGACACAGTAATCTCAAGGTAGGTATGCAGTTATGTGTCTTTGTCTACCTGAAGACATATCTGTGTCGCAGCCTTGAAAGTTCACTAAATAGAGACTTACAAAACTAGCCGCAAGAAAAGACCGCCGTAACAGTACATAAGGCGACTATGACATTAAATGTCTTGACACCAAGGAATAGAACACCGAGAGAGAAAATACGTACCTATTCCCTCTATCGGCTCTATTCCAAACAAGACAGCTGTCTCAGCCTATCTATGCATTATTCGTCCAACTTCAGACGAAAAACAGGCGATTTGAAAAAAAACCTGGAGAATATTTTGACCTCTATTGCTTTTCTTTAATAGGAGAGCCTATACCTCCGTAAGGAGAGACTCTCTTGGAAGAATTCGACCAACACATTCTTGTAGTAAGTGGAGCTTTGCTCAGACTGATAGCCGCAGGCCTGCCGAGACTACATTCTCATCCACTGATCTTCCGCAATTTTCATCCACTTTTTTGCAAGGTTGATAACCTTCCACTATTGTGGAAAGCAACACAAGTCTATTATCGACAACCTCTATTGTTTCCTTCAATGAGAGAGCCTGCACCTCCATTAGGAGCGACTACCTTTTGAAAGGATCCGCCGTAAGATTTGTTGAATGTAGACATCTTGTAAGTGGAGATTACATTTGGAATCACAGCCGTAGGCCTTCCGAGAAAACACTTTTACCCACTGATCTTCCGTGACATAAATTCAGTTTCTCGCGAAGATGATCACCTTCTATCAACTGGTAAGCATTAGAGGTCTTATTCATCACCTGCAGGACTAACAAGCCTTAAAGAAGGAGAAACTATGTCCTCCCCGCAAAGAAGCTCGTTCCGTCAGCTTAGGGGCATCTGGCCCATAGTCAGACCTCTGCCCCTTTTCTGAGTCACTATACAGACAACCTCCGGTGTAAGTATAAGTGGGTTTATTGCACCCTCGCAAGAAGTTCACTTAGCTGATTGAGTGTAATGGCCTTGCTTACCCCAGTCTGCTGAAGCGTATCGAGGCATAGACTTCAGTGGCAGTGTACTGGAAGCTTTCGTGCAGCCTGTTATAGACTAACAGACTAACAAAAGCTTGTCATCAAATACAGAATATCCAGAGACCGGAGCAACTCAGAACTTTTCGCCTTGTCATCTATAAGTGATGACGATACAAGGGCAGCATCACGTCTGATCAACTCCCAATTTGTCACTGTCAGGGCAGAGTTGTACGTGGCACACATGACTGCCCTGGAAAGGACTCTAAGTGAAGAACAAACAAAACTCATTCCCATTAAGACATTGTGCCATAGCTCTGGTGAGGTGATCTGCATAGGATTTCAGGTCCAGACTCACTCTATTGGATGAAATAGCACATTCCATCACTTCCGAGCATATACTGAATGATGCAGGTAGGGACTTATTTTCATCCTCGGCCTGCTCATCTAAACACAGAGGAGCTCGCTAGACATCTTCTCCAACCATTTGAAATGAAGGTAGTCCAAGGAACTGTATATTTATTGAAGGTGTTGATAAACCGCCTTCCTCTTAGCACTAGAGAGGTGAATATGGCGTCGATAACATGGCTGAAGGCCTCCGACACCTGTCAAGACTTTCGGGAAGAAAAGAACATCCTCTTTCCACCACACAAAATCTGCTTCAGACACCACAGAAGTCTCTCTACAGTAGTCGCAACTTGCTGATCAGGTGGAACAAAGTCAGTAGAGTATTGATAAATAAAATTCACCGCTATCATATGCTGTTCTGAAAAGGAAGGGTAATCCTGTTCCTTGTCCCTTTCACCATCCGACTGATTCATCTGTGACATTCAGTCATTTGCATCTGTACAGATAGATGACTGGACCAACCCAGCACCATTCGACAGCTCACCACTGGAGTCTGTGGGAGGCTGCTCTTGCACTTGCTGGGATTCTGCGATCAGCTTCGCAATCTGCGACAGCAAGTCTATTACCGAGGCTTGAGGAGTAGCAGTCTTCTGTTTTTTTACCGCTTGCTACTCCTGGGACTAAGATTTGGAGATAGATCTCTTCTCCAAACGTCCCGATGAACAAGCCTCGGATCGCTAGCTTCTAGATGGTCCGACTTCACGGGCGAAGACTGGCTCCGTCTTCATGCAACTGGCTGGATATCCAAAGTCGGATAGCTAGCATGCTGTCATGTGTGCTTTTATAATGTAGAGGAGAAAGCCGTGACTGAAGCCGACTCCGGCTGCAATCTAGACATTGTGTCCTGAGTGGCAGGCGGATGTATGCTCTGACTCGTGCAAGTTTCTCAAAACAACATTTGGCCCCAAATGTTGTTGGGTTAGAGAGGGACCTCGCCCTCTCACGGTCTTATCAGACCTCGCCAAACCTCCCGAAAAGAAAACTTGGTTCCAGCTTGCACAAGTTTTCCAAAACAACATTTGGCCCCAAATGTTGTTGGGTTAGAGAGGGGCCTCTCCCACTCATGGTCTCATTAGACCTTGCCGAGCCTCCCTGAAAGAAACTTGCTGACTTCCTCCCTAATTTCCGTCGTCGCTGGGAGAGCTTTTGATTTTGAGGTGCTTGCTCTACCCAAATCTACACTTCCTTCGACCACAATGGACTTACCAAGTGTCACAGCACCACAGACAGAGTAACCGCTTCATCGGTCGAGCTAGCAGCTTGCAAGGGATTAAGAACTCTAACTAGAGGCCTTAACCCTTGCTTATATTCATAAGCACCTTGCAGCTAGCTCTATATGCTAAACATAGCACGACAATGGTAGCAGACTTTGGATGGGTGTCACAATACCATCACCATGCTCACGTTCCACTGAAATAGAAAACTGAAGAACTTCAATTATATTACGGTGCAAGTCCCGCACTGGAACTTCACCACCAACAATGCATCACGACACCCGTCTCCAATGTCTGTCATGCCAATGTTCACAGTAGGACAAGAATCCGCAGGAGTGCATCGACTACAGGCAAGGCAACCAGCATGTAAATCTGAGGAAGACTTCCTCACCTTGCATTTAGGGCAGTAAGCTTTCATGATTACAAGCAAAAGACAAAGTTGATAGCACACCTACAAACTCCATAACAAAATATATGATAAAGATACATGAATAATCACAATAAAGATTAAATTCAAAAATTTATAAAAAAAATTTTGAAAATTTTTTTAAAAAACATAATGAGCCGAAGGGCATCCCGATGGAGCCTAAGTGTGGACAAAATCCAAATATTAAGAGCTACACTACCGGAATAATAATCAATGTATCCTAAAGTAATTCTACAGTAACATAATATGAAATACTACATATATTTGAGGACGTTGCCAATGTAAACAACGTAAAAAAACAGAAACAAGACATCAGGCCCAAAAATGCCCAAAGTCAGAAACCAATTTATTTATTTATTGGTTTTTAAGGTCACATGCTTATACACAATGGCTAATCATGACCGTGACAGTTTTATGGGAGGAGGAAGCCGGAGTACCTGGAGAAAACCACCGAGCAACGACGTGCAGCTACCAGCTCCCCAACATAGTAACTCTGCATTGCAGCACAGGCAGGGTTAGATTGGTTGAAGACATGTACGCCATTGACGTAAAGTACACTTTAGTACATGGTGTGGACAATCAGGGTTAAGTGCCTTGCCCAAGGACACAACACATGAGTCCGAATAGATCGCTCAGACAGTCACCCATCCGAGAACTAATCGAGCTCAACGTTGCTTAACTTTGGTGATCTGACGAGAACCGGTTCAGAAACCAATTTAAATCCTACCAGATGCAAACCTAGATCTTCATTCGGAGAAAAAACGACACATCAGATAGAAAATGCAAGATTAAAATGACCTAACACCTCTAGGGTGAGGACATAAATATGGGGATAAACAAAATAAATATTCTGTAATACATGTTAAACTCCCAAGAAATTTAATAAAAAATTTCAATAAAAAATAGCCAAAAAGCTTAGGAGTTTAACAGGAAGGGTTCATGGAAGGATAGGGAAAGCATACTTAACAAACAGTGAATTAATTCATTAGCAAGAATGATGACATAGATGTATGTCCCAAAAATGGGAAACATGAAGTAATTTTACAATTATTATAAAGTTACAGCCCTGAACGTCTGAAACCACTGTATTTTACTTCCATCATCCATTAACATCCTTGGATCCACCAATTCTTGCCTTGATTTGTGTTTGGCATCCTCAAATGAAAGTGTCAATGTCACTGTAGCTCAACTTGTTAAGACATGTACATGTATAGTATGTGACACAGAAATGACAAACATCTAGGTAATGACCTGGTAACAAAGGTACAGTAAGGTGGGCGACAGACGCTAAACTAGAAAAGAAATCTTTTGAGTCCCAGCATGGGTCTGACTGAACCCTGAAATATTTGTTCTCATAGCACAGTGATAACAAAGGCACCCCAAAACACTTGTTCCTGTCCCAACTTGATAACAAAGGTACCCAAGAAGTTTCATGAAGATCGGTTCATAAATGCGCCCTCTAGTCTGAGCCGTATAGAAGTTGTGTACAAAAAACTGATTGGACCTAATTTCGGTACAAAATGGCCATGGCAGCCATCTTGAATTTTGGACTGCACCCAGAAACACTCATTCTCGTCCCAAGGTGATAACAAAGGTACCCAAGAAATTTCATGAAGATCAGTTTATAAATACAGCTTCTAGCCCAAGCTGTATTGACATGTGCACTTACTGTGTATAAGTAGCACTGAATAAATCAAAGTTCATCTAATTTGCATAATTTCTGCTCGAGAAAAAACCCTGTGTTATATGTGATGTATTCCATGTTACTAAACATTCATTCAAAAATTTATTCAAATCAGAACCTTCATATAGAAGTTCTGTACCAAAAACTGATTATACCTAATTTTGGTACAAAATGGCCGCTGGCAGCCATCTTGAATTTCGGACCGCACCTAAAAACACTCGTTCTCGTCCCAAGGTGATAACAAAGGTACTCCAAAAGTTTCATGAAGGTCGGTTCATAAATACAGCCTCCAGCCCTAGCCATATTGACATGTGCACTTACTGTGTATAAGTAGCACTGAATAAATCAAAGTTCATCTGATTTGCAAAATTTCTGCACGAGAAAAAACCCGAGTTATATGTGATTTATTTATTGGTGTTTAAGGTCACATATTTATGCACAATGGCTAATCATGACCGCGACAGTTTTACGGGTGGGGGAAGCCGGAGTACCCGGAGAGAACCACCGAGCAACGGCAAGCACTGTCAGATCCCCAACATACTAACTCCACACAAGCAGGGTTAGCATTGGTTGAAGACAAGTGCACCATCGACGTGCAGGACGCCTTAGTACACAATGCCATCGTGCCCCCACGCAGGCAATGGAGATGAAGTGTCTTGCCAAAGGACACAATGCGGTTGCCACAGGTGGGATTCGAACCGAGGACCTCTCGGCTTGAAGTCTGCACCTCTATCTACTGAGCCATCACTCTCCCAATTATATGTGATGTATTCCATGTTACTAAACATTCATACAAAAATTTATTCAAATCAGAACTTTCATACAGAAGTTCTGTACAAAAAACTGATTGAACTAATTTTGGAACAAAATGGCCACTGGCAGCCATCTTGAATTTTGGATTGCACCCAGAAACACTCGTTCTTGTCCCAAGGTGATAATAAAGGTACCCAAGAAGTTTTGTGAAGATCGGTTCAAAAATATAGCCCCTAGCCCGAGCCATATTGACATGTGCCCTTACAGTGTATAAGTAGCAATGAATAAATCAAAGTTCAACTAATTTGCATAATTTCTGAACGAGAAAAAAACATGTATTATGTGTGATGTATTTCATGTTACTAAACATTCATACAAAAATTTATTCAAATCAGAACTTTCAAACATTTATTCAAATCAGAACTTTCATACAGAAGTTCTGTACAAAAAACTGATTTCACCAACTAAAGTACAAAATGGCTGCTGGTGGCCATCTTTAATTTTGGACCGCACCAAAAAACGCTCGTTCTTGTCCCACGGTGATAACAAAGGTACTCAAGAAGTTTCGTAAAGATCGGTTCATAAATACAGCCTCTGGCCCCAGCTGTATTGGCATTTGCAGTTACAGTGCTGAAAGAAACACTAAATAGATCAAAGTTAGTCTAATTGGCATAATTTATGCACGAGAAAAAAACCTGTATTATATGTGATGTATCCCTTGGTACTAAACATTCACACAAAAAATTATTTAAATCAGTGCTTTCATATGGAAGTTCTGCGCAAAAATCTGATTGCACCTAATTTTGAACAAAATGGCTGCCAGCGGCCATCTTGAATTTCAGACCGGACCCAAAAACCCTTGTTCTCGTCCCACAGTGATAACAAAGGTACCCAAGAAGTTTCGTAAAGATCGGTTCATAAATACGGCCTCCAGCCTGAGCCGTATTGGCATTTGCACTTACAGTGCTGGAAGTAACACTAAATAAATCAAAGTTATTCGAATTTGCATAATTTACGCACGAGAAAAAAAACGTATTATATGTGTTTCATCCCATGGTACTAAACATTCATACAAAAAATTATTCAAATCAGAGCTTTCATATGGAAGTTCTGCAAAAAAATCGGATTGCACCTAATTTTGTACAAAATGGCTGCCAGCGGCCATCTTGAATTTCAGAGCGGACCCAAAAAAACCCGATCTCAATAATGATAACAAAGGTACCCAAAAAGTTTTGTAAAGATCGGTTCATAAATATGGCCTCTAGCCTGAGCCGTGTTGACGGTGCGATGGACAAACAGACGGATGACGGGCCATGACAATACCTCAAATTTGGCTTCGCCAAAGTTAAGCTAAAAAGGAGATTTTAAAGCACAGATGTCAGCTCATTGTTACTGACTTTACAGCCAAACAAAGAATACTGTTTGCGCCAATTCCGGTCTCTTCCTGACCAATGCACTTGCACAGAAAGTAAAAGTATGGAGTGCCAGATAGGACTTTTAATTTTCGGTTTTGTATGCAAATGTTTGGGATTGGGGGGGGGGTCAAAATTTGTGTTTGGCCCTTGATAATACTGAGTTTGCACCAGCTAGTCTGGGCCATTGGTTGTCGTATAAAAATATGTAAAGTTGCTCAAAATCACATTCTTAAACTGATATTCGTCAGACCCATCGATGGCCAGATGCAATTCAGTACACCCCACATTTTCGGGAAGTGGGGGTATAATAAGTTTCAAGATTGTTGTAGGCACTGTGGTGTGCCACAATGAGAACTAGACCAGTCAACTCAACTGGCCATTCACAGATTCAGGTGAATGGCCAGATGAGTTGATCCGGCGAATGCCAGAAACCCTCAATAAAATTAGAACTGGGAACTCAAACATACGCAACTGAAAATATTGGCTCCCCATTAACAATAACTTCAAGTTTGGGGTATGCGATGTAAAAATAATGATACCAAAATATTCTTTTATACTTACTTCGCTTCATTGCGTCCCGCTTTCGACTATTGATTTTGCAGACAGTGGATACTTGCAGACATGACTGTTGTCAGTTCTATAAATAACCGATATTCTGCAAATTTTAAAAGAGGATCATGTCCCTTATTTGGCAACATGATGTCATTAGTATAAAAGGGGCATTATAGGACAAGATTGTGTGGAATAAGAGCATGACTTTTTTTTTTTAGTGGGCTCGGGGAGGGGAGGGGGGGACTAGTCCTCCTAGTAACCCCCTCTGGATCCGCCCTTGAGCTCCTCACCAAATTTGGGCACTGGGAGTACCCAAAAGTGCTGAGTTGCTAAAAATCGCATTCATCAAGTTATTTTCACCAAATAAACTACATTCTAGGTGGGGTGGCACAGACAGTTTCATGAAAATTCAAACAAAGATTGGGCATTGGACCCTCATGAAATTGGGCTCCAGGGATGTCCAAAAGTGTAAGGAAGTTTAAAATCACATTCATCAACCAATTTATGCAAAATAAGCTGCATTGAGGGGTGGCCCAAATAGATTCATGAAGATTGCAACAAAGTTTGACATTGGACCCTTCCAAAATTGGGCATCAGGGGTGCCTCAAAGTGCAGAGTTGTTAAAAATCACAATCATTAACCAATTTTTACAAAATAAACGGCATTGTGGGGATGTTACAAATACATTCATGAAGACTGCCACCAAGACTGGGCATTCATCCATCCCATTCTGGCGGCAACAGGGGTGCCCAAACTTGCGGAGTTGCTCAAAATCATATTCATCAACCAATTTTCACCAAATAAACTATATTGTGGGGTGGCACAATGGATTCCTGAGGATTGCCACCAAGATTGGGCATCAGACTCTCCCCAGATTGGGTGGGGTGAGGGGGGGGGGGATTGGGAGGGCAAAAGTGCAAAGTTGCTAAAAATCGCATCCATCAAACAGATTTCACAAAACAAACTGCATTGTGGAGTGGTAGAAATATATTTATGAAGATTGCCACCAAGCGTGAGTACCAGAACCTCCCAAAATTGGGCACCAAGGATGTCCAGATTGCAGTTACCCAAAATAGATTCCTGAAGTCTCCCGAGATTGTTTTATCAGGCCCTCTCAAAATTTGGCACAGGAGTGTGCAAAAGTACTGAACCGCTAAAAATTGCAGACATCAACCAATTCTTGCAAAATAAACTGCATTGCGGGGTGGCACAAACAGATGCATGAAGAATGCCATCAAGATTGGGCATTTGATCCCTCACAAAATTTGGCACCAGGGGCCTGAGAGCCCCAAGTTGCTCAAAATCGCATTCATCAATTTTTCGCAAAACAAACTGGATTGTGAGGTGGGTCAAATAGATTCATGAAGATTGTGAACAAGATTGAGCATCGGACCCTCCACAAATTAGGCTCCAGGGGTGTCCAAAATGCAGAGTTACCCAAAATAGATTCATGAAATCTCCCACCAAGATTGTTTATCAGACTCTCCCAAAATTGGGCTCCAGGAGTACGCAAAAGTACTGAATTTCTCAAAATTGCAGACATCAACCAATTTTTGCTAAATCAACTCCATTGCGGGGTGGCACAAACAGATTCATGAAGAATGCTATCAAGATTGGGCATTTGAATCTTCACAAAATTGGGCACCAGGGGGTCCCAAGAGTGCCAAGTTGTTCAAAATCTCATCAATTTTCGCAAAACAAACTGGATTGTGGGGTGGGGCAAATAGATTCATGAAGATTGCAACCAAGATTGAGCATCGACCCTCCCATAATTGGGTTCCATGGGTGCCCAAAAATACTGAATTGTTCAAACTTGCATTCATCAACAGATTTTTGACAAATAAAATGCATTGTGGGGTGGAACAAATGCATTCATGAAGATCGCCACAAAGACTGGGCATTTGCCCCTCACCAATTTTGGGCACGAGAAGTGCCCAAAAGTACGGAGTTGCTAAAAATCGCATTCATCAACTGATTATTGCCAAATAACCTACATTCTGGGGTGGCACAGATAGATTTATGAAGCTTTTAACAAAAATTGGGCATTGGACTCTAACAAGGGATGCCCAAAAGTGCAGAGTAGCTCAAAATCACATTCATCAATTGATTTTTGACAAAGAAACTGCATTGTGGGGGGTGGCACAAACAGAATCATGAAATTTCCCACCAAGATTTGTCACCACGGGTGCCCAAATGTGCAGTGTTCCTAAAAATTGCATTCATCAACCACTTTTTTGCCAAATAAAATGCATTGTGGGGTGGCACAAATATATTCATGAAGATTGCCACCAAGACTGGGCATCAGGCTCTCCGAAAATAGGGCACCAGGAGTACTGAAAAATGCAAAGTTGCTAAAAATAGTATTCATCAACTGATTTTCACCAAACTGCATTATGGAGTGACATAAATAGATGAATGAAGACTGCAACAAGGATTGAGCATCAGGCCCTCCCAAAATTGGGCACCATGCATCCCAAAAGTGCAGAATTGTTCAAAATAACATTCGTAAACCGATTTTTCCCAAATAGATTCATGAAGATTGCCACCAAGAGTGGGCATTCGACCCGTGGTAAATTGGGAACCAGTGAACCCTAAAGTGCCAAGTTGCTCAAAACCACATTCATAAAGTAATATTTGCCAAATAAACTGCAATATGGGATGGCAGAAATAGATTCATGAAGACTGCCACCAAGACTAGGCTTTGGTCCCCTTGGGCACCAGGAGTACCCAAAAGTGCCAAGTTGCTAAAAATCGCATTCATGAATTGATTTTTGCGAAATAAACTACATTGAGGAGTGGCACAGATAGATTCATGTTGCTTCCAACAATGATTGGGCATTGTACCAATTCCTGAAATTGGCACCAGAGGTGTCCAAAAGGGCAGAGTTGCTCAAAATCACATTCATCAATCAATTTTTGATAAAAAACTGCATTGTGGGCTGGCACAAATAGAATCATGGAGATTGCCACCAAGACTGGGCATCGGCCCCTGATCAAATTTAGATCAGAAGTGCCCAAAAGTGCTGAGTTGCTAAAAATCACATTCATCAACCGATTCTTACCAAATAAGCAACATTGAGGGGTGGTACAGATAGCTTCATAAAGCTTTCAACAAAGACTGGACATTGGACCCTCACAAAACTGGGCACCAGGAATGCCCAAAAGTGCAGAGTTGCTCAAAATCACATTCATTGATAGATTTTCACCAAATAAACTGCATTGTGGAGTGGCACAAATTGATTCATTAAGACTGCCACCTGGATTGGGCATCAGATCCTCCCAAAAGAGGGCTCCAGGGGTGCCCAAATGTGCTGGGTTGCTCAAGATCACATTCATCTACCGATTTTCTCCAAACAAAATGCATTGTGGGATGGCATAAATAGATTAACAAGAGCAACGCTAACGCGTGTGCTAATGCTCCCAAAGGTAGCCAAGTCGTACTCACATGTTGATAATCAGACAACAGCTTCACTGCTGCTACATTGCAGAACAACACTACATTGCAGAACAACAGTAAGGAATGGCAAAGTGCCAATAAAATTATTATTACTTATATTTTGTTAATGTTTTGTAACAACAGACAACAGCTTCACTGCTGCTACATTGCAGAACAGCACTAAGGAGTCAGTAATAGAGAAAAAGTTATAAAAATAATTGCAGATGACTTGAATGGTGCCATATTGAATAATAACTGAAAGAGGCAAAAATAGGGATAGTACATACCTTTGTTAAAAATTCTCAAACCAGTGAAAAAGTAGAACTGGTCTTGCATATTTTCCAAGTGAAAAAGGAGGCATTCCTGCATCAAAAATTTCCAAGTCAAACCTAAAATTGAAACCAACCTGTACTTTGACATGAGTAATCAGCATATAAAATTTGAAACTCATCGGTTCAGCCAAACAATTTTAATTGGTAGGAAACCAAAAAATCATCAATTTTCAAAGTAAATAAGGGACATAACTCCTGTAAGATTTGTTGGACGAAACCCTAGGTACAAGGGCATCCGTTCCCCCAAGCTGCCCTATCACCATACCAAAGAACATTAAAATCCGACAACTGATGTTCGAGTTATAATACAAAATGTTCAAACGGACGGATGGAAAAAGTAAATAAGGGACATAACTCCTGTAAGATTTGCCGGACGAAACCCTAGGTACAAGGGCATCCGTTCCCCCAAGCTGCCCTATCACCATACCAAAGAACATTAAAATTCGACAACTGATGTTCGAGTTATAATACAAAATGTTCGTACGGGCGGACGGAAAAAGTAAATAAGGGACATCACTCCTGTAAGATTTGTCGGACGAAACCCTAGGAACCAAGGGCATCTGTTCCCCCAAGCTGTCCTATCACCACACCAAAGAACATTAAAATCCGACAACTGATGTTCAAGTTATAATACAAAATGTTCGAACGGACGGATGGAAAATGTAAATAAGGGACATAACTTCTGTAAGATTTGCCGGACGAAACCCTAGGTACAAGGGCATCCGTTCCCCCAAGCTGCCCTATCACCATACCAAAGAACATTAAAATCAGACAACTGATGTTCGAGTTATAATACAAAATGTTCAAACGGACGAACGGGAGGAGACCTCCACTATATACCCCTCGAAAAAATAATAAAGATTGCCACCAAGATTGGGCATTCGGCCCTCCCAAAATTGGGTACCAGTGGTGCCAAAAACTGCAGAGTTGCTCAAAATCACATTCATCAATCGATTTTCACCAAATAAACTGAATTGTGGCATGGCACAGATCGATTCATGAAGATTGCCACCAAGATTGGGCATTGGACCCTTCCCAAATTGGACTCCATGGGTGTCCAAAAGTGTAAATTTGCTAACAATCATATTGATCAACTGATTTTCACTGAACAAACTGCATTGTGGGGTGGTCCGAATAGATTCATGAAGACTGCCACCAACATTGGGCATCAGACTCCCAAAATTGGGCACCAGGAGTATCCAAAAGTGTAAATTTGCTAAAATATTGCCTTCATTAACCGATTTTCACCAACCAAACTGCATTGTGGGGTGGCACAAATAGATTTATAAGATTGCCGCCAAGATTGAGCACTGTGCCCTCCCAAAATTGGGCATCAGGGGTGCCAAAATGTGACAAGTTGCTCAAAATTGCATTTGTCAACCAATTTTCACAAAATAAACTAGATTGTGGTGTGGCACAAATAGATTCATGAAGATTCCCACCAAGATTAGTCATCAGATGATACACAAATTGGGCACTAGGGCTGCAAAAAAGTGATGGCTTGCTCAAAATCGGACTCATCAACTAACTGTCGCCAAATAAACTGAATTGTGGCAGTGGTACAAACAGATTCATGAAGATTGCCACAAGATTGGACGTTGGTTCCTTCCAAATTTGGGCATCAGGGGTGCTCAATAGTGTGGAATCGCTCAAAATCGTATTCATAAACTGATTTTTGGCAAATAAATGCCAGAGAGCTGAGTTGCCCAAAATCGCATTCATCTTCCATCAACATTGGGCACTAGACCATCCATAAATTGGGTACCATGGTGCCCAAAAGTGTCCAAAAGTGCAGAGTAGCTCAAAATTGCAATTATAAACAGATATTCGCCAAATAAACTGCTTTATTAACACTTTACAAGTCATTCATCTTACCATTCTTTGATTATACAGATATCATTTGGGACAACTGTTCAGCAACAAAACTAGACCAGCTTGAAGGTCTTCAGCTGGATGCATTACGCCCTATCTGTGGAGCTACAAGAGGGACTAGTCACTGACTTCTATATGCGGAAACTGGCGTTATTACATTGAGAGAGCGCAGAAGACGTCACAAATTATAAATATTTTACAAAATGTATAATGGATTCACTCCTAGCTATTTATCTCGGTTGCTGCCAGTCCAAGTTAGTAATCTTACACGATATCCATCAAGACATTCAGATGCCCTTCGTGAGATACTCTGTCGCACAGTAAGTCATTACCGGTCTTTCCAGCCATTGACTATACAATCTTGGAATGCTCTCAACCCGTCCACTCACAACTGTGTAACTTTATATTCTT
The DNA here is from genome assembly GCA_031216915.1 of Pictodentalium vernedei. Classification (NCBI taxonomy): domain Eukaryota; kingdom Metazoa; phylum Mollusca; class Scaphopoda; order Dentaliida; family Dentaliidae; genus Pictodentalium; species Pictodentalium vernedei. The sequence goes on along the minus strand of CM062289.1, from coordinate 460,548,538 downwards.
TTAAGAAAGCCCTAGCAAATGAAGACATTAGCATTCCATGGTATTATGGTGTTGGTGGCAGAGCAAATCAAATCTTATGTTGTAAACATCGACTGGGATGCAGCAATCTGAACACCCACCCATAAATTTGAAAGATTTCTCACTGATAATCCCTGGTGTAATTGTGGATACATATATGAAACTTTAGAGCATTATTTCCTGCAATGTCCTCTTTATACTGAAAAATGTAATGCTGTCTTGCAAAATCTTAACGCCTTGAACATTTCTGTCTCAGACCTACTTTTTTTAATGCACAATTTAGCAGAGACGAGAATGGTCTCATTGTGAATAGTTTGCATGTGTTTCTCAGTGGCACAGAGTGTTTCAGTGAGCCATAGTATATATATGTATGTGTCACACAATAATTAATCAAGCAAGTGTATGTCTCAGTTTCTTGACAGGGCCGCAATATGAGTTATATTATTCCAGCAAATGAGAAGGTGCAAGATTCACAGCAATTTGTTATTTGTGTCTGGTGTATACTAAAGGGTTACACATCTTCAGCATACAAGTATTTAACTCCATTTGCACTTGCACCGTTCTGAAAAAAAACAGCTTTGCATATTGATGTAGGGTGAGGCTTGTTATAGCCATGGCCTGTTTGCCAAACCCATTTCTGTCAAAAGAAATAAAATATTTAAAAAAAATAAATAAACTGCTTTGTGGATTGGCACAAATAGATTTATGAAGATGGCCACCAAGACTGGGCATCAGCCCCTACCAAAATTGGGCACCAGGGGTTCCCAAAAGTGCTGAGTTGCTCAAAAATGCATTCATCAACTGATTTTCACCATATAAACTGCATTGTGGGGTGGCACAGGACCCTCCCAAAATTGGACACTAGAGGTGCTCAAAAGTGTCAAGTTGCTCAAAATCACATTCACCAACCAATTTGCCCAAATAAACTGCATTGTGGGGAGGAACAAATCGATTCATGAAGATTGCCACCAAGATTTGGTGTCGAACCCTCCCATTTTGGAGGCACCAAGGGTGCCTAAAAGCACCAAGTTGCTGAAAATCACATACATCAACCAATTTTTGCCAAACTACATTGTAGGGTGGCACAAATAGATTTATGAAGCTTGACATGAAGACTGAGCATCAAACAATCTCAGTTGCTGAAAATCACATTCATCAACAGGTTTTTACCAAATAAACTGCATTGTGGGGTGGCTCAAAATGATTCATGAAGATTGCCACAAGATTGAGCATCAGACCCTCCAAAAATTTGGCACCAGGGGTGCCTGAAAGTGCTGAATTGCTCAAAATCGCATTCATTAACCGATTTTTGACAAAAAACTGCATTGTAGGATGGCACAACATTTCATGAAGATTGCCACCCAGATTGGGCATCGGATCCTTCGAAAAATGGGCAACAGGGATGGATCAAAGTTCTGAGTTGCTCAAAATCACATTCATCAATAGATTTTCGCCAAATAAATTGCATTGTGGGATGGCACAAATAAATTCATGAAGATTGGGCATGAACCCTTCTATTTTTGGGGCTCCATGGGTGCCCAAAAGTGGCAAGTTGCTCAAAATCGCATTCACCAACCAAGTATTGCCAAATACACTGCATTCTAGGGTGGCACAAATAGATTCATGAAGATTGCCACCAAGAATGGGCATTAAACCCTCCCATTTTGGGGAAACTAGGAGGGCCCAAATGTGTCCAGTTGCTCAAAATTGCATTCATCCACTTATTTTAGCCAAATAAACTACAATTGCAAGGTGGCAAAAACAGATTCATCAAGATAGGGCATTAAAACCTCCTAAAATTGGGCACCATGGTGCCCAAAAGTCCGGAGTAACTCAAAATCGCTTTCATAAACTGATATTCACCAAAGAAACTGCATTGTGGAGAGGTTCAAATAGATTAACGAAAGTTGCTAGCGGGACTGGGCATCGGCACCTCCCAAAATTGGGCACCAGAAGTACCGAAAAGTGCACAGTTGCTAAAAATCGCATTCATCAACTGATTTTTTGCCAAATATACTATATTGTGGGGTGGCACAGATAGATTAGGAAAGCTTCCATTGGACATTGTACCCTCCCAAAATTGGGCATCTGGGGTACAGAAAACTGCAGAGTTGCCCAAAACTGCATTCAGCAACCAATTTTTGCCAAATAAGCTGCATTGAGGGGTGGCATGCTCAAAATCACATTTGTCAACCGATTTTCACAAAATACACTACATTGTGGGGTGGAACAAATAGATTCATGATGCTTACCACCAAGATTAGGCATCGGACGATCCCCAAATTGGGCACCAGGTGTGTCAAAAGTGATGAGTTGCTCAAAATCGCATTCATTAACCAATTTTTGCTGCACTGTAGGGGTGGCATAAGATTAGGATTTGGCTCCTCCCAAATTTGGGCATCAGGGGGTGCCCAAAAGTGCAGAGTTGCTAAAAATCGCATCCATTTTTTTGACAACAAATAAAAATAAATTGCATTGCAGAGTGGCACAAACAGATTCATGAAGAGTGCCACCAAGATTGGGCATTAGATTCTGCAAAATTTGGGCACCAGGAGTGCCCAAAAATGCAATGTTTCTGAAAATAGCATTCATCAACTAATTTTCACCAAACAAACTGCATTGTGGGGTGGCACAATTGGATTCATCAAGATTGGGCATTAGACCCTCCTTAAGTTGGACACCATGGGGCCTAAAAGTGCTGAGTTGCTCAAAATCACATTCTTAAACAGATATTCATCAAATGAACTGCATTGTGGGGTGGAACAAATAGATAGATTCATGAAGCTTGCCACCAAGACTGCAGGTCATCACCCCTCACCTAATTTGGGAAGCAGGAGTACCCAAAAGTGCCGAGTTGCTAAAAATCGCAATCATCAGGGGTATTTTTGCCCAATAAACTACATTCTGGGTGGGGTGGCATGGACAGTTTCATAAAGCTTCCAACAAAGATTGGGCATTGGATCCTCACGAAATTGGGCTCCAGGGATGTTATTATTATTTATTATGATTTAACGACAGATTAAGAGCCAGAGGTCATATCATGTTGGGGACAGTTTTACGGGTGGAGGAAGTCGGAGTACCCAGAGAGAACCACCGAGCAACGACAAGCAGCTGTCAGTTCTCCAACATCATAACTCTGAACTTTGTACCATGGCACAGGCAGGGTTAGATTGGAAAAAGACATGCGCACCACTGATGTGCAGTACGCCTCAGTACACAGAGTTATCGTGCATCCATGTAGGCAATCGGGGTTAACTGCATTTCCCAAGGACACAACGTGGGAGCACAAATCAGTTGTGGAAATGGTCACCCATCCAACTACTAACCACGCTCGATGTTGCTTAACTTCGGTGATCTGACAAAAACCGGTTACCGCGATGCTACCATGCCCCCAGATCCAGGGATGTCCAAAAGTGTAAGGTTGCTTAAAATCACATTCATCAACCAATTTTTGCAAAATAAGCTGTATTGAGGGGTGGCCCAAATAGTTTCATGAAGATTGTAATGAAGTTTGGCATTGGACCCTTCCAAGATTGGGCACCGGTTATGCCTCAAAGTGATGAGTTGCTCAAAATTGCATTCATCAACCGATTTTAGCAAAAATAAACAGCATTGTGGGGATGTTACAAATAGATTCATGAAGACTGCCACCCAGTTTGGGCATTCAACCCTACGATTTTTGGGGGCACCAGTTTGCCAGAATGTACAGAGTTACTCAAAATCACATTCCTCAACCAATTATCGCCAAATAAACTGGATTGCTGAATGGCACAACTAGATTCATGAGGATTGCCACCAAGATAGGGGGGGGGGGGGGGGGGGGGGGGGGGGGGGGGAGGAATTTTGCCCCAAAGTGCAAAGCAGCTAAAAATTGCATTCATCAAACAGATTTTCACAAAACAAACTGCATTGTGGGATGGCAGAAATATATTCATGTAGATTGCTACCAAGCCTGAGCACCAGAGCCTCCTAAAATTGGGCACCAGGGGTGCCCAAAAGTGCAGAGTTGCTAAAAATCGCATTTGTCAATAGAATTTTCTCCAAATAAACTGCATTGTGGGGTGGCAGAAATATATTCAGGAAAACTGCCACCAAGATTGGGCATCAGACTCTCCCAAAATCGGGCACGAGGGATGACCAAAATGCAGTTACCCAAAATGGATTTATAAAGTTTCCCACCAAGATTGTGCAGAAGACCCTCCTAAAATTGGGCACCCGGAGTGTGCAAAAGTGCTGAATTGCTCAAAATTGCAGACATCAACCGGTTTTTACAAAATAAACTGCAGGGTTTTAAAAGGAAAAAAGTGAGACGATGCCATGCAAAAAAACATCGAAGCATTGCGAGCACATCTGATAAAATAATGCAGTGGTTAGGAACAGGAAAGTTAAAAAATTTATAGTAATTTATATATTTTTTATACTTACCAATGACCCAGACTTAGCTGGTGCTAACTCTAACAAAACCAGGGCCAAACACAAATTTTGCCCCCCAATCCCCAAAATTTGCATCCAAAACAAAAAGAAATCATGTCCTAAAGGACCTCCATACTACGCCTCTACTGCGCATGCGCAGTGACGCAGACGTCCCGAAATTGGTGCCAATTATCATTCTTACTGGCAGTGCCTGGTCAGCGCTATGTACTCAGCGGGGAGGCAAGAGTTCCCAACTCCAGGGAGGGCCATCCCCGTCTGGGTCATTGGTAAGTATAAAAAATATATAAATTACTATAAATTTTTTAACATTTTTATACTGTACCAATGACCCAGACTTAGCTGAATAGTAAACAGGCTGGAGGGCCTAGGACATAGAGGAAAATCCAATAAGCTCAACTATATAGTAAAGAGGTAACCCCTTAAGGAGAAAAGGAGTATTAGGCTTTACATGTATCTTTCTTATTTAATATTAAATTAGAAAGATACACTACCCTTAATAATTGAGCACAATAACATTCATGTTCTCTATTAACATCCAGTATAACCCTTATACTAATTATTTTTAAAGCAAGCCAATAAATAAAGTAGTCCAGAGAATTGAGACTCTTTATAGTCATTTAAAAGTGTCCGAGTATTGTATATTAAAGCCCGTTTGACACTTGACATATACAAATGCTTCACACCGAGCTACACTTTAAAAATAAGACATGAATGAATTTAAACATTAATATTACACTTTAAAACCATCCCGGAAGCGACTCAGAAATACTGACTTGGAGGAGGCATTCCCTTGCTTTTCACTATAAAGCAGGTGACCTAAGGGAACACCCGCCCCCCCACCTTCCCCTTGCCCTGGGTCAAATAGCCCAGAGCGAAGAGGGCAGCCGGACGGAGTCACTGCCGGAACAGAAAGCCTGCATAACTATAGTTGCAACTGTTTAGTGGACGACATTCTGAGCAACAGATAACGGACCTAAACAATGCAGGTCTCCAGAAATGGACTCAATATTTCTGAGATAAAAATTCGTAAATGTGGATGGCTGAGACCAATAAGCAGCCTTCATTAAATCTGTAATAGCAACACTATTAGCATAAGCCCAGGAAGTAGAAAGAGCTCTTACTTCATGAGCAGAAATCTTAAGCACAGACTGCTGAGAAGAAGATAAATCTTCATAAGCAGTACGGATAGTTAACTGAATCCATCTAGCAATAGAATGGACTGAAATGTCCTTTCTATTAGGCATCAAAGACAGAGAAAGAAACGTTTCCGTCCCTTTCTGATAAACTGAGATCTCTGTTTATAGATACGTAGTGCTCTAACAGGACAGAGTAAAGGCCTACGCCCGTCTGAAGACGGAAGAGCCTTAATAACAATAGGTTCCGGATATTTATTAGGAGCCTGATTTTTAGCTAAAAAAACCCACATTAGTAGTGAAGGTGATAGTGTTCCCAACACTACGATAATGAGAATCATCCACCGATAGTGCATGAAGCTCACTGACTCTTCTGGCAGAAGAGAAAGCTAAGAGAAAAGCTGTCTTATAAGATAAGAATTTGAAATCTACTGTCCCAAGAGGTTCAAATGGCTTTTCCTTCAATTTAAGGAGAACCGAAGCTAAATTCCACTTAGGAATTAATCTAAGAGTTCTGGGTCTATTTATCGAAAAGTTTCTAACCAACTTCGATAAAGAGACATTAGATCCAATTTGTAAACTATCATGATGTGCATAGGTATCAGATAACATAGATCTATAACCCTTTATAGTAACAGGCTGCAGTTTGATTTCGTCAAACAAGTATACTAGAAAGTTTGCAATGTCTGGTATAGAGGGATCGAATATATCTACAGAATGATCCCTACACCAACGACGAAAAACCTTCCACTTAGCCGCATAGTTTAGCGAAGAGGAGATCCTCCTACAGTTAGAAATCGCGTCCACTGCTCGTCCTGTAAAGTGCTTGCCATGCAAGAAGGACCGCACAACGGAAAAACGTGAAGGTTGAGACCTTGCGGGTTGTGATGGAGTTGGCGCGATTTCCCCTGCGAAAGAAGATCCTCCCGTGGAGGAAGCTTCCGCGGTAGGTCCCACAACAGACACCTGAGTAGATTTATCCACGGTCTCTGTGGCGACAGAGATGCTACCAACAGAATCTTGCATTGAGATTGTTTTATCTTTAGCAATACTTGTTGAATTAACGGCGCTGGAGGATACGCATATCCTATCATTCCGTCCCAAGGGATCGACAGAGCGTCTACTGCAAATGCTCTTGGATCCGGACACGGAGACACATACGTCTGCAACTGATTGTTGAGATGTGTCGCAAATAAGTCTATCATTGGCCGTTCCCATTGGTAGCAAATCTGATTGAATACTTGTTTGTTGAGAGTCCACTCCGATGGCAACAAGCGACCCTTTCGTGAAAGGGAGTCTGCTAGCACATTCAGACGACCCGGTATGTGACGGACCGAAAGAAGAACGTGATGTTCTAACGCAAACAGAAGGATTCTTTCCGTTAGATTGAACAACGGAACTGAATGAGTGCCTCCCTGATTCCGTATATACGCCACTACTGTCGTATTGTCGGATAGGATTTGGACATGAGCATCGTGAATAATGTCCATCCAGTGACGTAACGCAAGCCAAATTGACATCATTTCCTTGATGTTTATGTGCTTGCACAGGAATTGCGGATCCCAAAGACCCTGGCATCTCGAATCCGTTGGGATTCATGATGCACCCCAACCTGTTTGACTGGCATCCGTCATAACGGTAAAACTCGGATCCGGCAACTGCAGCGGAACTCCTTGAGTTAACCACTGAATGTTTGCCCAAGTCTGAATCTCTTGTTTCACTTGATCTGACAAGAGAACGTCTACATCGAGCGAATGAATTTTCACACTCCAATTCTGAGTCAGGAAAATTTGAAGAGGACGTGTGTGTAACCGCCCCATCGGAATGAGATCCGCGGCGGCTCCGCACAGACCTATCAGTCTCATAAATTCTCTCGCCGTGACTTTGTCTGCGTGCAGACAATAGCGAGCGTAACAACTGACTAATTTCGCTCGGGTTAACGGCAGACGAACGAGATTGTTGTGCGTCTCGAAGCTCATTCCCAGATGAGTGAATGACTTGGACGGCACCAGATCCGACTTCTCCTCGTTTACTATAAAACCGAGACGTCGGAGCAATAGAAGAAGATTCTGAACATCGTTCTGAAGCGTTAACTCGTTGCCGTACCTCTGAAGAATGTCGTCCAGGTAGGCCGACGTTACCGCAGACGAATGAGCTCGGAAGTAGATCATTACCGAGTTCATTACTCGAGTGAAAGCCCAGGGTGCTAGATTCAATTCGAAGCACATCGCCCGGAATTGATACACCACTCCTAGGACTGCGAAGCGTAGATACTTTCGGAATGTCGGATGTACCATGACGTGAAAGTATGCATCTTTGAGGTCTATGCTCGTTGCATAATCGTTCACCCGAATACTCGCTCTGACCGATCGAATCGTCTCCATATAAAACTTCGGAGCGACGATCAGCTTGTTTATTCAGCTCAAATCTATGACTGGACGGAACGAGCCGTCTGGTTTCGGAACCAGAAACAGATGGCTGTAGAATCCCGGAGATTCCTGGTTTTCTACGACCTCTACCGCGTTCTTCATTAAAAGAGACTGCACCTCTGATAACAGAGCGTCTCTTTTCTGTGGATTTGACGGAAGATGAGTCCACTTTGGACTTCGAGTTAATGGAGGCTTTCGTTTGAAGGATATCTTTAGACCTTCCGAAGTCACTCCTCTCACCCAAGGGTCGTCCGTAATCGACGCCCACTCTTGTGAAAAGCTCGACAACCTTCCTCCAACCGGAACGCGATAGAGGTTTAAGCCATCACCTCCTGGACCTGCGAGGCCTGCGGTAGAAGAAACCACGTCTTCCACGACCCGCACCTCGCCTTGTCGACCTCGGGGCGTCCGACCGATTGTCCCGGCCTGAAGGACGTCCCGAACGAGAGTCGCTATCCTGACGGTCTCTCGAATAAGACCAAGAGGACGCACCGGAACCTCTATAGGAACCTCTCTTGGGCGCATTAGACCCAGAAGTGCCTGTCTTATTCGTGCCTGCTGTATCCGACTTCTTAGGAGCAGATCTGAACAACAGAGAATCATTAGCTTTCTTTTTAATTTTATCATAAATAGCGGAAAGCTTGCCGTCAAAGAGAAGTTCTCCTGAGACCGAAGCGACTCTAAGAGAGTTCTTCACCTTAGAATCCACTAGTGTGGATGTAGCTAGGGCTGCGTCATGTCTAACCAACTCCAGATTTGCCACTGAAAGGGCGGAGTTACACGTGGAATAAGCTACTGCCCTTGAAAGAAGTCTTAAAGAGGATTGTATATCCTGAAACTCTATCCCCTGAAGGCGCAGTGATAACGCCTTAGTAAGGTGATCTGCGTAAGATAAGGCATCTAAATTGGCTCTGTTAGATGCAATAGCGGTTTCCAACACCGCGGTTGGAATAGAAGCTGACGACGGTAATGATAGCTCTAAGTCTTCTGCCTCGTCGTCCATACGCAGAGGAACTCTCGGTATACCCTGTCCTGCCGTATCGAATTTATTCCTTGCATTAATGAAAGGCAGGTTGACAGTATTAGCGGACAAGAAACCTGCTTTCCCCGTCCTGGAAGCAAGTTTAAATATAGCGTCGTTCAATAATTCAAATGTTCTTGCAACATTATTGGACTGCGACGGAAACTCGGGAGCGATGTCCCTGAACCGCTCAAAAAATTCAGAGTCCAATGACGCTATAATTCTCTTGTCCGGAAGTGCAGCAGTCTGGCCCGACGGAACAACTTGAGGGAGAAAGTGCCGGATGAAGTCCACGGCAGCTTTATGTTGTTCCGAAAGGGATAGCTCCAAGTCATCCGTATCCCTTTCACCATCCGGTCGGACCTCATGATGTTCCCGGTCGTCCGCCCCCGATGCTTCGGCGGAGCGTACCGACCCAGTGCCGTCGGATAATTCTCGATCCGACACCGTTTCTGTCGGCTGCTGGGATGCTGCGATAAGCTGTGCTATCTGCACAAGAATGTCCGGCGTCGAGACCTGCGGAGGCGCAGTCTTTCGCTGCTTCGCCGAGGGCAGCTCCGCATCAGATGGCTCCCGCATACTTTTCCTATGCGAACGTCCAGAGTCCATCGGTCTCGAATCCCTGGCTGCCGGATGGTGTGACCTGGTCGCCGAAGAATCCTTCATCGGTGAAGCTGGTAATATATCGGCGGTCACGCAGCCAAGGTGCGGTCGTGTGCGCTGACGAGAAGAGGAAGCCTTAACAGTCTCTGCGGACTGCTTATACAACAGAGCGTCCCGAGCGACGGACGTATGCTCCGCTAAAGACACATTTTGTACCACAACATCTGGTCCCAGATGTTGTTGTACGAGAGAGGGGCCTCTCTCGCTCGCGGCCCGGCTGGACCTGGACGAGCTAGGAACCAGACTCAAAGGCTTCCTCCGTTCTCGCTTGCTATCCGCCGTCACTGGGTGTGCATCTATTATGTTTATAGTGCTCGCATCACCCAAAATTTCCTCTTGGACCGCATCGGACGAACCCGGCTGCCGAACCATTCGGTGAATGGACGCTACACCGTGCGAGCTAGCGGACGACATTTGTCTAATCTCCATGAGCACTTTTGCCGCTAGCTCTGAATTCATTTGTGACGACGGACGCACACTTGAAGAAGATAACATGGAAACATCACCCTGTTCTGGTTCCTCTGAAATAGAAACTGAGAGAGTAGAGTGACCTTGCGGAGAAAGAGCTGGAATCGCTCTTTCTCCAGAAACAACATATCGTGACACACGTTTCCAATGTTTCTCATCCCAATGTTCACATATAGGACAGGGATTAATGCGAGAACACTGACTACAATTAATACAATGATCATGAAAGTCAGAGGAAGATTTCTTCCTATTACAATTTGAACAACGTCCCTTCATTGTGAAAGAACAACAATAAGTCCTAGTTACTCGCAAAAACCCCTGACACAAAGATACATAATAACATGATCCATTAATAAATGAAAAAACAATTGCAAAACAAAATAATTTTGAAAAAATATTTTTTCAGCGAAGCCCAAGTTGCTGAAAAGTAACGCTGAGCCCCGATGGATCCGATGGCAAAGTGTGGTCAAAAATTTTAAATTTATATTAAATAATTAATGAGACACTTTCGGATAATATAAATGTATCTTATAGTGAGATAAACTACAGCAAAGGCAAACAGCCCCCCTCAAAAAAGGCTGTTGCCAATGAAAACAAACAGTGTAAAAACACCAGAAAACATGACTCCAGGCACTGAAAAAACTGGCCCGGAATCAGTCATCAATTACACTCTATCTGATGCAAAACAGAGACTCCCAGGGGAGAATCTGTAGAACATCAGATGGAAGATGAAGAACACAAACGTTATACACCCATGGGTGAAAACGTAACTATGGGGAAAATAACAGAAAACATTCTGTAACCAAGCAACTCTCCCAGGAAATTTTAGAAATAAAATTTCTCAAAAATATGCCAAAAGCATGGGAGAATTGCAAGGGGGGACTTTAGAAGGCTGGGGGAGAGGAAACACTGAATAAGCAGTGCAACAATTAGCAAGAATGACAACAAGAGGCCCATGCCTCGAAAATAGGCAACTTAACATAATTTCATCAAAAAATTTTAAGTACAGCCCTGATTATTTTTTGTCACTTCTTTTTCCTCTCCTCCTTCTATCCTCCTTAGAATCACATTTTCTCCAAAAATTACGTGTCTGGCATCCTTTAAACTGAGATTTACAAGCACAAAGATCAGTGAGATGTTGACTGATGAAGGGCCAAACAGAGAATGATAATTGGCGCCAATTTCGGGACGTCTGCGTCACTGCGCATGCGCAGTAGAGGCGTAGTATGGAGTCCTTTAGGACATGATTTCTTTTTGTTTTGGATGCAAATTTTGGGGATTGGGGGGCAAAATTTGTGTTTGGCCCTGGTTTTGTTAGAGTTAGCACCAGCTAAGTCTGGGTCATTGGTACAGTATAAAAATATCTGAGGAGTATACGAAGTTATGTCTAAAAAGTGTTTACCTTGTGAAGGACATTTAATCACCTACTTTATTCATCAACATTTTTGTCTTGAAAAAAGGCACACAAAAATATCTACTCCACTTATAATTGTTACTTTCAGTTACGCAGTTACATGTTTCGGCATGGTGTAGCTAAAAATAAGAAGCTTATGTAACCAACACCAACAAAAAATATTTGTATTTCCTTCCTGTTAATGTAAACTGGTGTTACATGTACCTATATAACATTCCATTCATTTTTATTTTGGTACAATCACAGTATAAGTCACTTTACTCACTTCATAGTCAATTGCCAAAGGCATCCCATTGTATATAATCACTTTGTTCATTTTCTAGTCAATTGGCGAAAGACATCTTCTTCATCAAATTTATCTCCAAGTGATATGTAGGTCCTCTGTTTGCTGCTTTCTGGAATGAATGAAAACCATCTGATTAAAAACCTCTGGTTTGTCTCTGATCAACTGACCCCATAATCAAGAGGGTTCTTCCTCCACCCAAAGGACATCATATATCAAAGTTTGATGATAATCAGATATATGGTTAAATAATGTGAGGAAATTACAGCATGAAAACAGAGACACAGAGGAAACCTAGAGCCTTCTTTGACCCCAGCGGTAAGGGACTAAAAATGCAACTACTTGCATGTTTGACTACAACCAATTCACATGTGACCGACACAATTAACAGAACAGTTTGTTGAAAACGAATACAAGCCTGCAAGTTGAACATTTTAGAAGGCTTTTACCATTACCAAATTACTGACTTTACTATCAGTTATTGAAAAGCTCTCTTACAAAAAACTTTCCAATAAATAATAATTTGGGAAGAACTTAATTACAGGCCTTGTAATAACTCACAAACAATAGTTTAGGCTATGTAATAACTCACAAACAATAGTTTAGGCTATGTAATAACTCACAAACAATAGTTTAGGCTATGTAATAACTCACAAACAATAGTTTAGGCTATGTGCACATTAAGTCATTTGTAAAACACACAAATAAACTACAGGTTATGACAAAATATTACATCATACCAATATATTTATTTATTGGTGTTTAAGGTCACATACTTATGTACAATGTCTAATCATGACTAAAGTTTTGTGGGTGGAGGAAGCCAGAGTACCCAAAGAGAACCACTGAGTATTGACGCGCAACTGTCAGCTCAACATTCTAACTCTGTTCAAGCTCTGATCAAGCAGGGTTACAAAAGAAGACATGTGCACTATCGACGTGCAGTATGCCTCAGTACACGGCGTCATCGTGGCTCCATGCAGACAATCGAGATAAAGTGCTTTGCCCAAGGACACAACGTGGGTCATCCTGGACAGGGATCGAACTCGGGACTTCTAGCACAGAAGTCTAACAGTCTACCAGTGAGCCACCGCACTCTCACATCATACCAATTTTCTTCAAGAGCAAATAGTTTCAGCAGTTGAGGTCAATTTCATGATTTTCTTTACAGTAAGAGATAAGCTCTTATTACCAGCTGGTTCTACTGACTGGTGGTATTTGTGTTCTATGGGAATGATAAAGTTTAGAAACAAAGATAATCTCTCCTGTAAATGCCACAAACCTGCCATTTGTTTAAAGAAAACAAGTCCCTGAGTCAGACCCAATATGTGTCAGTGTGTGCATTTCTGTGTGAAAAAAGAACAGCCAATGATCAGAAACAGGACAGAGCACAATGGACAGAAAGTAAAGTTTTTTTTTGCTAACTGAAGAACGCAATTTCCGAGTCAACAGTAACATATTCTCCATAGCTGTTAATCACTTCATTCTGAACAGGTCTTCTGCCACACACCAACTTAATGGGTAATCTAACTTCTCTTTGCATCATCATAAGGTTTGGGGTTAATCCTGTACTCTTATGGGGGAGGGGGGGGGGGGGGGTGTTGCTTGATAAACTGCAGCCAAACACCCTAAACATTAGTCCCAATTTCTCTGTTCTCTCCTTAACACTTTTCCCAACGTTAATGGCCAAAAAAGGCCAGCGCTATTCACAAAATTCACCATTCATTTTTTATTACCTTTTCATTTTTTGTCACAAAAAGCTTGTTTCAATGAGGGGTCATAAGCTATGTTTTTGACACAAAAAATATAAAAGATTTGTGCTTCAGGAATTTTATTTGCAAGTGTCATCAGCTTTTCGAGTTAGGTGAATGGTTAAATAGGCCTTTATCATCCTAAACAAGGTTCTGTTGAACTGCATAGACTAACCTTTTTGTTTGGGGTTGTAGGCTGTAGTTCTGGTTTTGTGGACTTCAAAAATCTCAAATAGCTATCTAAATACTTCACTTTCATATTTTCTTCCCAGGTCAGAGTTAATTGTTAATGAACATCTGCATCTGGTTATCACTTCATTCAGTATTTTCTGTGAGCAGGTAACAGCTGTTTGATGTGGCACTGGAAAAATCTCCACCCATTTTGTGAAGTGATCTATGACAAATAAAATGTACTTGTTTTCCGTTGGGGTGAGAGTTAATGGCTTCAAGAGATGTGCAGCAAATTGATTCAAGGGAGGTCCCACTCTCATGTCACCAAGTGGATCTATTGGAGTATACTTAATGGCTTATTTTTCACACATTCTTCACACGCATGCAGCACCCACAAGTTTATATCTTCTCTCATGTTATACTAATAAAAGGTCCTCAAAATCTTTTCAACAGTTTTCTTGCTTCCAAGATGTCCTGACATTAAATGATTATGAGAATACATGATTTCCTTTCCAATTTTCCTGGGTACCAAAAACTGCCAATATTTCTTGAAACATTTTTTCATTAGCAACCAGTCACATATTTTTAGGGTCTGCCGAATGTGCCAGTAATATCTTACTTCAGGGCTGTGATGAACTACTTCTGAATAATCTGTTCGTCCATTGTCTTTGAATTCTTTCAAGATATACCCTATATCTTCATCCTCTAACTGCATCTACTGCATAGCTTTATTAGACTAGACATTCAACAATGACAGGCCTACATTTAACCCTTTACCCAATGTAACAGCCAAAACTGGCCAATGCTATTCACAATGAAAGTGTCAATGACATTGTAGCTCAACTTGAAAAACTTGAACTTGGTAAGTTATAAATGAAATGATGGCAAAATTGAAGATCATTGGTACCAATGTTATTTGATGAAATTTCAACATAACAGCATTGTGTGTGCACAACATCAGAGTAATCCATGCATTTTTAAATGTAAACTGTAAGACTGGCTAAAGGAAGAATGTTGATACACAAATGCATATTGTTCAAAGGTTATTGTAAATGGCAACTTTTTTTACAGAAATGAATGCTAATCAATAGCTCTTATCTAAAGTTCTTGCCTAATGAGCACACCAAGTTCAAAAACAATCCTATGATAAATGTGACCTGTAGGCCATGTCAAAGAATGTTGATACACAAATGCAGTATGTTCAGAGGCTGTTGTAAATGGCAACTTTTTTCACAGAAATGAATGCTTATCAATAGCTCTTATCTAAAGTTCTTGCCTAATGAGCACACCAAGTTCAAAAACAATCCTATGATAAATGTGGCCTGTATTCCATGTCAAAGAATGTTGATGCACAAATCAATAAATTCAAAGATTGTTGCTAACAGCAACAGTTTTCGATGGAAGTGAAAAGAAAATCAATAGCTCCTATCTTTGTCACCCTGCATAAGCATACAAAGTTTCAAAACAACCTGATAATGAATGTGCTCTCTGAGGCATGCCAAAGGAAGATGTTAATGCACAAATGCACTAAGTAGAAGGTCACTGCCGATGACAATGGGTTTTTTTGTTTTTTGTTTTATGGAAATTCATAAATATACCCTGCAGAGAGTGCAAAAGGGATAAGTTGATGCACAAATGCAGTAAGTTCAAAGGCTGGTAATAACGACAATAATTTTTTATGGAAATGAAAAAAAGCAATAGCTCACATCCAAAGGTCACCCCGAACACACTTACCAAGTTTCAAAGTAATCTGATCATAAATGTGCCCTGAAGGGTGGGTTAAAGGGAAATATTGAGGTCTGACTAAACAAAGTTCAAAGGTCAATATTTTTTTTACAGAAATGGAAGAAAATCGACAGCTCCCATATAGATGTCACCCCACACAAGCACACCAAGTTTGAAAGTGATCCAATCATAAATGTGCCTTGCAGGATGTGTCAAAGGGAAATATTGATGCTCAACTGCACTAAGTTTTTACTAAGTTCATCGAAGGTCATTGCCAGTGGCAACATTTTTTGATGGAAATGGAAGAAAATTGATAGCTCCCATCTAGAGGCAACCCCAAACAAGCATGCCAGGCTTGAAAGCAATCCGATCATAAATGTGCCCTGTAGGGTGTGCCAAAGTGAAATATTGAGGTCTGACTAAACTAAGTTCTAAGAATGTTGGCCGCGGCAACATTTTTTGACAGAAATGGAAGAAAATCAATAGCTCCTATCTAGAAGTCACCCCAAACAAGTATGTCAGGTTTCAAAGCAATCCAATCATAAATGTGTCCTGCAGGGTGTGCCAAAGGGAAATATTGAGGTCTGACTAAACTAAGTTCTAAGAACGTTGGCCGCGACAACATTTTTTGACGGAAATAGAAGAAAATCGACAGCTCTCATCTAGAGGTCACCCCAAACAAGCATGCCAGGCTTGAAAGCAATCCGATCATAAATGTGCCCTGTAGGGTGTGCCAAAGGGAAATATTGAGGTCTGACTAAACTAAGTTCTAAGAATGTTGGCCGTTGCAACATTTTTTGACAGAAATGGAAGAAAATCGATAGCTCCCATCTATAGGTCACCCCAAACAAGCATGTCAGGTATCAAAGCAATCCAATCATAAATGTGCCCTGCAGGGTGTGCAAAAGGGAAATATTGAGGTCTGACTAAACTAAGTTCTAAGAACGTTGACCGCGGCAACATTTTTTGACGGAAACAGAAGAAAGTTAAAAAATTTATAGTAATTTATATATTTTTTATACTTACCAATGACCCAGACATAGCTGGTGCTAACTCTTAAAATATAGGGCCAAACACAAATTTTGCCCCCCAATCCCCAAAATTTGCATCTAAAACTAAAGAAAACATGTCCTGAGAGGCCCTCCACACTTCGCCCCTACTGCGCATGCGCAGTGTCAAGGACGTTCCGAAATTGGCGCCATTTATCATTCTAATAACCAGTGCCTGGTAAGCGCTATGTACTCAGCGGGGAGGCAAGAGTTCCCAACTCCTGGGAGGGCCATCCCCGTCTGGGTCATTGGTAAGTATAAAAAATATATAAATTACTATAAATTTTTTAACATTTTTATACTGTACCAATGACCCAGACATAGCTGAATAGTAAAAAGGCTGGAGGGCCAAGGACATAGAGCAAAATGGAATACGCTCAATAAAATAAAATAGAGTCATCCCCTGTAGGGAAAGAAGTAATAGGCCTTACATGTATCTTTCTTATTATGATAAATTAGAAAGATACAACACCTTCCAAAAATTGAGCTTCATACATCCATGTACTCTATTAATATCCAATAATCCTTATACTAATAATTTTTAAAGTAAGCCAATAATAAAGTAAGTCTAGAGAATAGAGACTCTTATACTCCTAAAAGTGTGTGAGAATTGCATAATCATGTCCGTTGACATATGCAATATTCAAAAGCTATACTTTAAAAACTAAGACTTGAATGAATTTTATAAACTTAAACTTCTCACTAAACAACCATCCCAATAACAGCTCAGAATTACTAACTCCGGAGGAGGTATCCCCTTGTTTTCATAGTAAAAACAGGTGACCCAAGGGAACACCCTCCCCCCCCCCCCCCTTTTTCTTGCCCTGGGTCAAATAGCCCAGAGCGAAGAGGGCAGCCGAACGGAGACACTGCCGAAACAGACAGCCTACCTAGCTATAGTAGCAACTGTTAAGTGAATGACATTCTGAGCAGTAGATAATAGACCTAACAATAGAGGCCTCCAGAAATGGACTCGATATTTCTGAGATAAAATTCATGAATGTGGATGGCTGAGCGCAATGAGCAGCCTTCAAAAATCTATAATAGCAACACTATTAATGTAAGCCCAAGAAGTAGAAGAACTCTTACTTCATGAGCCGAAATCTTAAGCACAACTGCTAAGCCAATGATATACCATAAGCAGTACGCTAGTTAATAGAATCCATTAACAATAAAATGGAGCGTAACGTCCTTCTACTAGACATCAAAGACAGAAGAAGCTTACGCCCTTGTAATAAACAGATATCTGTTTATAAACTGTACCCGGAAAGAGTAAAGGCCTATGCCCATACGAAGACGGAAGGACCTTAAAATAATAGGTTCCGGATAATAGGAGCCTAACTCTTATGCAACAATCCAACCTAAATAGTAACGGAAGTATTGATTCCGAAACTATGAAAGTGAAAATCATCCATTGATAGTGCATGAAACTCACTGACTCTACAGTAAAAGAGAACCAACAGAATTACTGTCTAAAAGGTCAGAATTTGAAAACTACTGTTTCCAGAGGTTCAAATGATTACTTAGCTAAATAAGAACCGAAGTTAAAATCCGTATAGGAATTTAATCTAAAGATTCTAAGTCTAT
This sequence comes from Pictodentalium vernedei, assembly GCA_031216915.1. NCBI lineage: Eukaryota > Metazoa > Mollusca > Scaphopoda > Dentaliida > Dentaliidae > Pictodentalium > Pictodentalium vernedei. Next base: position 460,530,392 of record CM062289.1, on the reverse strand, counting down.
TTATCAAAAAGTTACTAACTGACTTAGATAAAGAGACAAAAGACTCAATTGTAAACTATCGTAGAGTGCATAGGTATGAGGAAACATAAACCTATAACCTAAATAACAACAGGCTGCAGTAGATCTTGTGAAACAAGTATACTAAAAAATAGCAATGAGTAGTATGGAGGGATCAACCATATGAACATAATGATCCCTACACCACGACGGAAGAGCCTCCACTTTAGTCGCATAGAATAGCGAAGAAGAGGATCTCCTATAGTAAGAAATCGCGTCCAAAGCTCGTCCAGTACAGTGCTTACAATGCAATACGGACCACACAACGGAATACATGAAGGTTGCGACCTTGCTGGTTGTGATAAAGATGACACGATTTACCCAGTGAAAAAAGATCCTCACATAGAGGAAGATTTCACGTTAAGATCCACAGTAGACAAGAGAGTAAATTACTCATGATCTCTGTGAAGATAGAGATGCTATCAACAGAAATGTATTGTGGTTGTTTATCTTAGCAATACCTGCTAAAACAACAGCGCCGGAGGATACGCGTATCCTATCATTCCGTCCTATAGATCAATAGAGCGTTAACAGTATTAGCTCAGAGATCTGGACAAGCCAACACATACGTCTGCAATTGATTAGCAAGCTGTGTCATAAATAAAACATCATTGGGCGCTCCCATAGATAGCAAATCTGATTGAATACTTGTTTGTTGAGAGTCCATTCTGACAGCAACAAGCGACCCGTAAGAAAACGGGAGTCCGATAAAACAATCAGACGACCCGGAATATGACGGACCAAAACTGAACTTGGTGTACTATAACCAACAGACGGATTCTTTCCATTAAATTGAATAACGGAAACGAAAGAGTGCCTCCCTGGTTCCGGAGATACGCCACTACTGTCGAATTAAAGGACAGGAATTTGGGCATGCGTTTCTGAATAATGTTCATGCAATGACATAAAGCAAGCCTAAAAAACATTATTCCGCGGAAGTTAAACTGATAGCTAAAAGACTGCGGAACCCAAAGACCCTGGCACTTCGAATCCGTAGGGATCAGTATATATCCCAATCTGTTTGACTGGCAACCGTCATAACAGCCACACTCGGGTCCGGCAACTGCGGGGGCACTCTCTGAGTCAACCACCGAATGTTTGCCCCAGTCTGAATCTCTTGTAACACTAGATAGACAAGAGAATGTATAAATCAAGCAATTCATGGATTGCCGGAAAGTTGCCGTCGAAGAGAAGCTCCTCCGAGAACGAAGCGACTCTGAGAGAGTTCTTAACCTACTATCCACGCGTGGATGTAGCTAGGGCTGCATCACGTCTAACCAACTCCAATCAGCCACTGAAGGGCGGAGTTATACGTGAACAAACTACTGCCCTCAAAAGAAATTACATTGAGAATAATATCCCGTAAATCTTTTCTTGAAGACGTAATGATAACGCCTCAGTAAGGCGGATTACGTATAATAAAGCGTCTAAGTTAAGTCTACTATACATAATGTCATTCCCAACATTGAAATTGGAAAAGACATAAACGGCGAAAAAGAATATATGCAGTCTTTAATAACACCGTCTAGACGCATATGAACTCTCGGTATGCCCTGCTCTGCCAAAATAAACTATATGTAAAAAAGATAAAATGGCAGAAATGAGCCACGCGGACAAGAAACTAAACTATCATGCTTAGTAGCAGGCTTGTATATAAATAAATATATAGCGTCGAAAATTAAAACACATGTTGTAATGACAATATTGGACTGCGTCGGTAAGTCAGGGACAAAGTCCCTGTACCGATCGAAAATTCCGAGTCCAATGACGCTATAAGTCTCTTATCCAAGATCGCAGCAATGAAGTCCGAAAAATAATCACTGGAAGAAATGCCAGAAGATATGAAAGGCATCTTCCGATACAACTAAAGGGAAAACTCGAAATCTTTCGAATCCCTTTCGCCATCCTGTCGGACCCTATAAAGCGTTCGGTCGTCCGTAGCTTGATGCAACCGCGGACCGCACTGACCCAGCGCCGTCGGATAATTCCTGATTCAACCGAGAAACCGTCAATTGCTGGGATGCTGCGAAACAACTGTGCTAACTCGGATAGCACGTCCGTCACTGAGGCCTGAGGAGCAGCGGTCTTACGATGCATTGCCGCAGGAAGCTCCGAGATCGTTACCCCGTGCATACTTCCAATATGCGAGCGAACGGAGTGTATAGGCCTCGTGTCCCTTGGCTACCGGATGGCGCGACCTATTCGCTGTGGAATCACTGAATGCCGAAACTGATCGGATACTCGAGGTCACGTAGCCAATGTGCGGTCGTGTGCCCTGCTGTGAGGATGAGGAAGCATTAAAGACAGTCTCTCGGACTGTCAATATAACGGAGCGTCCCGAGCAACGGACATATGCTCCGAATGTAAAATATCTGAACCACAACATGCGGTCCCCTATGTTGTTGGCTTCCTCCGATCTGTCCTCAATCTGCCGTCACTGGGTGAGTACTAAAGTAATTAAAGTGCTCGCATCACCCAAATCTCCTTCCTAGACCGCAACGGACGAACCCGGCAGCCGAACCATTCGATGAATGTACGCTACACCGGGTGAGCTAGCGAATGTCACTCCGTAAGCGATAGACATATTCCATGAGCACTTATTGCCGCTAACTCTTCATTAACTATGACGACAGAGGCACACTTTTGAAAGACATCTCCATAACTCTTCGAACAAGAAACCAGAAATGCTTGGATAGCAAGCATAAAATAATAATATATATAGCGTCGTTCAATAATTCAAAAGTTTGTGTGACATTATTGGACTATGTCGGAACTGAGGGACGATGTCCCTGAACCGAACCAAAAATTTCTAAGTCCACCGACGCTATCAGTTTCTTATCCGGCATCGCAGCATATGTTGTTCCGAAAGGAAAAGCTTGAAATCCACCGAATCCCTTTCGGTATCCCGTCGGACCGGATGAAACTTTCGGACGTCCGTACCCGCTTCCGCGGAGCGTCCCGACCCAGCATCGTCGGATAAAATATATGCGACAGATTCAGTTGATGCTGGGATGCTGCGATAAACTGTGCTATTAAGGAAAGCACGTCCGTTCCCGAGGCCTGTGCAGTAGCGGACTTACGATGCATTGCCGCTGGAAGCTCCGTGTACGTTGACTCCCGCACACTTCCTATGCGAACGTCCGGAGTCTGCAGGCCTCGAGTCCCCGGCTACCGACCCAGCGCTGTCGGATAATTCTCGATCCGACACCGTTTCTGTCGGCTGCTGGGATGCTGCGATAAGCTGTGCTATGTGCACAAGAATGTCCGGCGTCGAGACCTGCGGAGGCGCAGTCTATCGCTGCTTCGCCGAGGGCAGCTCCGCATCAGATGGCTCCCGCATACTTTTCCTATGCGAACGTCCGGAGTCCATCGGTCTCGAATCCCTGGCTGCCGGATGGTGTGACCTGGTCGCCGAAGAATCCTTGATCGGCGAAGCTGGTAATATATCGGCGGTCACGCAGCCAAGGTGCGGTCGTGTGCGCTGACGAGAAGAGGAAGCCTCAGCAGTCACAGCGGACTGCCTATACAACGGAGCGTCCCGAGCGACGGACGTATGCTCCGCTAACGACACATTTGTACCACAACATCTGGGGCCAGATGTTGTTGAACGAGAGAGGGGCCTCTCTCGCTTGCCGTCCGGATGGACCGGAACGAGCTATGAACCGGACTAAAAGGCTTCCTCCGTTCTCCCTCCGATCCGCCGTCACTGGGTGTGCATTAAGTTAATTTTATAGTGCTCGCATCACCCCAAAATTCCTTCTAGACCGCAACGGACGAACCCGGCTGCCGAACCATTCGGTGAATGGACGCTACACCGGGCGAGCTAGCGGACGTCAAAGGCCGTCGAACCTACTAGGGTCCTCTTAGGCAATTGGCGTATTACATGAGCACTTTTCCGCTAGCCCTTCATTAATTGTGACGACGGAGGCACACTGTTGGAAGACATCACAGATACATCACCCTAATCTTGATCGTCTGAAATAGAAATTGATAAAGTAGAGTGACCCTGCGGGGAAAGGACCGGAGTGTCCAAATCCCCAACAACATACCGTGACATACGCTTCCCATATTGTCATCGAAATCATACGATACAGAACAGGAGTTAATGCGAGTACACTGACCACATATAGAATGATAATAAGGTCAGAGGAAGACTTCCTCTTAAAACAATTGATCAATATCCTTTCAATGTGAAAAGAAAACAAGTCCTGGTACTCGCACTAACCCCTGGCAATCAAAATACATAATAATAATATGATCCATTAATATAGAAAAAATAATTGAAATCAAAATATTTTGAAAAAATATTTTTTCAGAACAGCCCAAGTTTCTGAAAAGTAACGTTGAGCCCCAATGGATCCCAAGCCTAAGTGTGGACAAAAATTTTAAAAATATTTTAAACAATTTATTCAACACTTACGAACAATAATAATGTATCTAGTTATGATTAAAATAACATAAAGATATTATTATTTAGAAATCCCCCCCTCACACAGAGGGCTGTTGTAAATGTAAACAATGAGTGTAAAAACACTAAAATAAGACTCCAGGCACCCAGGCCCGAAATCAGTTATCAAAAATACACCATCTGATGCAAAACAGAGACTTCCAGGGAAGAAACTGCAGAACATCAGATGGTAGATGCAGAACACAACGCCTAACCACCCGTAGGTGAAGACGTAAACATGGGGAAAGAACAGAATTCATTCTGTTATTCAGCTAAAACTCCCAAGAAATTTTAGTAATAATAATTACAGAAATTATGCCAAAGCATGGAGAATAGCAAGGGGGAACTTAAAGGACAGGGAGAGAGGAAAAACACTTGAAAAAACAGTGTAACTAAATAATCAGAATGACAACAAAATGGCTGCTGCCTTGAAAATAGGTAACTTAACATAATTTCATTAAAAAATTTTAAGTTACAGCCCTGATAATATTCTGTCACACATTCTTTTCCTCTCCTCCTTTTCTATCCTCCTTAGAATCACCATTTCACTAATATTTATGTGTCTGGCATCATTTAAACTGAGATTTAAAAGCACAAAGATCAGTCAGATGTTAACTGATGAAGGGCCAAACTTAGAATGATAAATGGCGCCAATTTCGGAACGTCCTTGACACTGCGCATGCGCAGTAGGGGCGAAGTGTGGAGGGCCTCTCAGGACATGTTTTCTTTAGTTTTAGATGCAAATTTTGGGGATTGGGGGGCAAAATTTGTGTTTGGCCCTATATTTTAAGAGTTAGCACCAGCTATGTCTGGGTCATTGGTACAGTATAAAAATATCGACAGCTCCAATCTAGAGGTCACCCCAAACAAGCATACCAAGTTTCAAAGTGATCTGATCATAAATGCAACCTGTGAGGTGTGCCAAAAGAAATTGTGGACGTACGTACGTATGCCGACGGATGAGAAGTGATTTTGTCAAGTTGAGCTAAAAATCGCAAATTAATTTTCATTATATTTTCATTTTTTGTCTCAAAAACATAGGTTATGACCCCTCTTTGGAACGGGCTCATTGAGCTCATTCCAATGAGGGGTCATAACCTATGTTTTTGAGACAAACAATGAAAACAATTAGTTATTCAAGATTTTTTTTTGGCAAGTGTCATCTGTTTTTCATGTTAGGTAAAGGGTTAAGTGACTCCCATCTGAAGTCTGTGATCATGAAATGACAGCTCACATTTCCTTCACTTGGTTACCCTCTGCTTTTTCTGGAGCTTGGGTTTGTTTTGCAGGGCCAGCAGGGGTGATAGCTCCCAAGAGCTCAGCATTTCAGATGCCCCTTTTTACAGAGTCACATTTGAGTGGTTCCAAACTACGAACATCTGCACAATTACAATTTCTAGGATTCTCGCACCTGGACAAGGCATCTGCACTCAAGCGTTTCTGTCTAGGTTGATACTCTATACTAAAATTATAACTGAATAGTATTTCTAGCCACTGCACTATTCAAGTTTTTGGTTCTTTAAGACTGAACAACCATACTAAGGTTTGGTGATCTATTCTAACCAGGAATTTTTGACAGAGTAAATATTGCCTGTAATATTCTATAAAATATTTCTTTTCTCTCTGTCTTCCTGTATTTGACTGAGCACAGCCCCAATACAAAGCCCACTGGCATCAGATCTGAGATATATTCATGAAGCTCCAATGGATACGGCATTATATCTGGATCTGCTAATATTTTCTTCTGAGTTTCAAAGGCCTTAGTACATTCATCTGTCCACTTGAAAACTTTGGCCTTTCCTTGTTAGCTCCACTAAAGGTCGTACAATTTTTGAAAACCCAGGAAGAAATCTGTAATAACTTTCCATGCCTACAAACTGATGTATTACTATAACTGTAGTATGTATTCTTCAACTGACGAGTTTTATAACATTGTCCGAATTTGGCTATATCCCATCTTTCGCCACGACATGCCCCAGGAAGGAATACTCTGGTTTTAACTTCAACCCTGCTTCCTTTATTCTTTGTAAAACTTCTCCAATTCTTTCAACATGCTTGCTGAAACTTTTCCCAAACACAACAATATCATACAAGTAACCAAGTAAAGAATATATTTAATCCACTGTAGACATTTAGGGCAATTTCCATAACCCGCAGACAGGTTGCCAGTGCCGATGTTAAACCAAAGGGCCTTGTGGTAAACTCATATAAACCATATTTTGTCACAAATGCTGTTTTAGATATATCTTGCTTAACTGGTATTTGGTGATACCCTGAGGTAAGATCAAATGTCGAAAGCCACACTGAATTCTGAAACTGTATCAAGAGAGTTATGAATTCTGGGAAGCAGAAATACATCCTTCCTTGTAACCATGTTAACTTGTCTGTAATAGTAGCACAGTCACCATTTACCTTTCTTTTTCCTAACCAGAACAATAGGTGATGTCCATGGAGAACAGGATTTTCAGATAATTCCCTTTTTCTCCATCTGTTCCATCATAAGTATTTCTTCTCCATCAAATGCCACAGGAACATGCCAAGGTGGCTGTTTTATTGGTTTGGCATCTCCAGTATCTATAGCATGTTCAGCTAGGTGTGTACAACCAATGTCTGTCTCATCTCGTGAAAATACATCTTCACACTTTATAAGTATCTCTGTAATAACTTTACATTTCCCGCCATCTCAATTGACAAATGTCGCTGCATACGTATCATGCACGTGACCAGGTAACTGATTAACCTGAGCTTCCTTTGAAGTATTCTGTAGTGACTTCTTGATGTAATTAACTTTCTCTACCCCACTTTGTTCGTCAAAATTATAGTTTCTTCCAGTGCTTTGAAGCATTTGTATACAATATATAGAGTCATAGTTATCTCCATCATGTGTTTTGATATCTGTATAGCCGTCTGCTTGACTGCATCATGGATCAATGACACTACCAAAAGGGTTCACTAATTAAACTTTCACTGTATGATTATTTCCAATATTTGCCACACATGGAACCATAACAAGATATTTCTCCATGAAATACTTTGCAGGTTCTATTAAAACTTCAGTTTGGCCCTCGTTCTCTGCAAAGGTATCAACAATAATTTCACTATATTCTGGTGCTGTGAAATGGTCTTTGATTCTTCTCACTTGATCTGGTAAGGGAGTACCATACAGTTGTCTTTGCTTAATAACATGTCTGCTGGACAACCATCTTCATTCTCTACAATATCAATACCTAAAACACAATTTAGATGTGAGTCTTCCATGGAAGACGTGTGTCGCCTGCACTATATTTTAATATTTCAGACAGAATTCTAAGTGGAAAAGGGGCATAAATCTGGAAAAAATACAGCAGATCAAAAAATAAAATAGGAGGTGCACAATGCCATTATGTGATAAAGAATCACTGAAAGTTTCATCAAAATCCATTCATAGGTTAAAGAGGAGTGGTGGATAAGAGAAAGTTGACGTGGATGACGCAGACGACGCAAGACGACAAAAGTAATCCCTATATGTCGCTCCCCACTTTGTGGGGCAGGCGACACAGCCATCAATTTCTGCTATGACCATTTCTCTCTTCAACAAAACTGCCAAGACAATTTCAACTGCATTCAGTGAGGGGTGCACCGATCGCACCAGCTAATCCCAACACTCTTGATTTCATCAATTTCAACCTTACATCGGGCAATATTTGCTTGAATATATTCTCAGAGAGTGCTGTCTTTGTTGCATCTGTATCTACAGTAAAAGTCATCTTGATCCCATTAACACTGCTTTTTATATACACTCCATTATATTTGGGAACTCTTTTCACCACCTCCCCTTTATTCAACCCATCTCCATCCATCACATCAACTTAAGCTTCCAAATTCAAACTCAATTCAACTTCATCAATATTTACACTACAAAACTCATCATTTAACTTTTCTCTATTCATCACAGTTTGGCCATGGTTTCCTCTTGCCATCCTCAGGCCTCGTGAATTGGCCTCCGCTAGTTTAAATTAATGGGCCGACTCCGAGCCCTAGCACTTGGTCTATCCCAGGATGATGCACATACACTCTCCCTGGATCCTCTCGCCTCAAGTTGGACCACTTGGTGGGTACCTCCCTAACAGGTCCATTTCCCATAGCCCCATTTACCTTCCATGGGTCTGACGTGGGGAAAACACTCCACTTCATTAAGGTGACAATTTCTGGAAATATGTCCAGATCCACCAAACCTAAATCGAACAATTTTTAGGCAGGTTTTCTCCCCTAGGAGTTCATCCCAAATCTGTTTATTCCTTCATTAATCTTTTCAGAATTTGTATGCCTTAGTTGTATCATAATGTTCTGTTGAAGTTTCTCTAGTATACTGGTTATACAGTCCAGCTGTTCATCAGTTTTATTCAGGCCCATCTCTGCTGATTGTATTAGCTCAAGGGGCAATCAATACCTGTATTTGTCAGGATAGTGACAGCAGCCCACTTTATCTTGTGGGCAAACACAAAATTTACAAATTAGGCCACACAAAGTAGATTTTCTGTTTATCCGGCCATCATTTGTAAAATTGCATGTGAGTGAGCGATTTTTTATTTCTGTAATTATTTCTTTGCCATCAAAAATTCATGTTCTTGGTTTATGTTTTAGGCCTCATAATCTACAGAATAGCATGGGTGGTGGTGTATTTTGCCCCTTGAGGACAAAAAGGATTTGCAATGCCAAAGCATTGCAAAGCCTTCTTGCACTCAAAGGACAAATTTATTAATTTTTTTAACTTGGATAAAATATGAGACATAAAATATTTAATTTTTATTTTTTTTAAGTTTACATTGGTTATAAAAAGAAAGCATGCGACAGCCAAAAGGACTATCCAGGAGGGCCTGAGAAACAGATTTTTATTTTTTTAGGTCTTACAATGCCTATAAGTTACTCAGACTTCCTGTGACAATGAACGAGCTACATAGATCAACCATTCAGGGTTAACCATGGCCACAATCTGGGCTAACTCCCTACAACAAACTTATCCTTAAGGATATTACAAGCGGTTAGGTAACCTAATGAATGAACCTCTCAATTTACAAATAACAATTATTTATTCCTACAGACAACTAAACTTAGTACATTAAAGAAGTTTAGGGGACATCACCATTTTCTCTAACCATCCAGATCAAGTACAAGTCTCATCCAGCTTCTTTCAAGTGTCAACTCTTCAGCTAACTCAGTGGGTCTGACTTGAACCAATTCCTGATATATGCTTGCACTGGGCATCAATTATTACCAAACTTCCAAGTGAAGTGTTTTGCAACTTCCCAATTCTTCCAAAGCAACAACCTCAGAACTTTTCAGAATTTGGTCTGAACCAACTTATCAGCAGCCAATAAAAACCATTAACTGTATTTTCTCCACAAGTGAAAATCTCTAAGCAACAAATACGAGATTACTTTCCTTTTTTCTTAATATTCAGCCTCAAGATACAATCAACAATGAAAGTGTCAATGACACTGTAGCTCAACTTGTCAAGACATGTACATGAATAGTATGTGACACAGCAATGACAAACATCTAGGTAATGACCTGATAACAAAGGTACATATAAAGTATTGTAACGGTCTGTACATCAATACTGACCGTAGCCTATAACAAATGTATAGGTAGAGTATTGTAAAGGTGGGTGACAGTCAGATGCTAAACTAGAAAAGAAATCTTGAGTCCCAGATTGGGTCTGACGGAACCCCAAAATATTTGTTCTCATAGCACAGTGATAACAAAGGCACCCCAAAACACACTCATTCCTGTCCCAAGGTGAAAACAAAGGTACCCAAGAAGTTTTGTGAAGATCAGTTCATAAATACGAGCTGTATAGAAGTTGTGACAAAAAACTGATTGGACCTAATTTTGGTACAAAATGGCCACTGGCAGCCATCTTGAATTTTGGACCACACTCAGAAACACTCGTTCTCATCCCAAGGTGATAACAAAGGTACCCAAGAAGTTTCGTGAAGATCGGTTGATAAATGCAGCCTCTAGCCCAAGCCGTATTGACATGTGCACTTACAGTGTATAAGTAGCACTAAATAAACCAAAATTCATCTAATTTGAATAATTTCTGCACGAGAAAAAAACCCGTACTGTATGTGATGTATTTCATTTTACTAAACATTCATACAAAAATTTATTCAAATCAGAACTTTCATACAGAAGTTCTGTACAAAAGACAGATTACACTAATTTTGGTACAAAATGGCTGCTGGTAGCCATCTTGAATTTCGGACCACAATGGAAGAACTCCATATGAAGATGTGCATGAAACAATATAATTCCGTTCTGACATTTCCAAGGGGAGATAATCTAACTTATACATCTGTCTGTCTGTCTGTCCATCCTTATAAGCGCAACTCCTCCTAAACTGTTTGAAGAATTTTCATGAAACTTTCATACAGAAAACACCCGTTCTCATCCCACGGTGATAATAAAGGTACTCAAGAAGTTTTGTAAAGATCGGTTCATAAATAAGGCCTCTAGCCTGAGCCATATAGAAGTTGTGTACAAAAAACTGATTAGACCTAATTTCAGTACAAAATAGCCACTGGCAGCCATCTTGAATTTTGGACCGCACTCAGAAACACTCGTTCTCGTCCCAAGGTGATAACAGAGGTACCCAAGAAGTTTTGTGAAGATCGGTTAATAAATACAGCCTCTAGCCCGAGCCGTATTGACATGTATACTTACTGCGTGTAAGTAGTACTGAAAAAATCAAAGTTCATCTAATTTGCATAATTTCAGCATGAGAAAAAAACCTGTATTATATGTGATGTATCCCATGGTACTAAACATTCACACACAAAATTTTTCAAATCAGCACTTTCATATGGAAGTTCTGTGCAAAAATCTGATTGCACCTAATTATGTACAAAATGGCTGCCATCGGCCATCTTGAATTTCGGACCGCACCCAAAAACAATCGTTCTCGTCCCACGGTGATACCAAAGGTACCCAAGAAGTTTCGTAAAGATCGGTTTATAAATACGGCCTCTAGCCCGAGTCGTATTGGCGTTTGCACTTACAGTGCTGAAAGTAACACTAAATACATCAAAGTTAGTCTAATTTGCATAATTTACGTATGAGAAAAAAAACCTGTATTATATGTGATGTATCCCATGGTACTAAACATTCCTACAAAAAATTATTCAAATCAGTGCTTTCATATGGAAGTTCTGCGCAAAAATCTGATTTCACCTAAGTCTGTACAAAATGGCCACCAGTGGCCAACTTGAATTTCGGATCGGACCCCAAAACACTCGTTCTCATCCCACGGTCATAGCAAAGGTACTCAAGAAGTTTTGTAAAGATCGGTTCATAAATACAGCCTCTATCGCGAGCCGTATTGAATTGCTGACGGACAGATGGCCAGACGGACAGACGGACAGACGGATGACAGACAACTGGCCATGGCTTAAGCTCAAATTTGGCTTCATCAAAGTTGAGCTAAAAATATAATCTCTCAAAATAATCACTCTAGTTGAATCACAACAACTGAGTGAAAGAACACATCACATCTGATGCTTAACTTAACTGTAGCTTAACTTGTCTGTGTGTAGTGTCTGATCAAAAGGATAATGTTCAATGTTTATGAAAGGATTATGAAATAAGACAAGAATTGTGATAATTGAGATTATTATCAATTTAGAGGGCACTCAACTCCCTGATGAATATTTCTACTTCTCAGAATTAACCAATTTACATATTTCCACTCAGTGCCGGGCCGGGGCCATAATAACAGGTCATTTTATTATGGCCCGCAGCCCACACTTCTTGTTACTGTACAGCATATCTGGTTACCTCCCTTGTTTCGATCGCTCAGGAATATTTTTGCTGATCACGCATGAAACTGATTCGAATATGATAAATTCATAGTAATTTGTATATTTTTATACTTACCAATGGCCCAGACATTGCTGCTGGTGCTAACTCTAAAATATCTAGGGCCAAACACCAATTTTGCCGCCGCCCCCCCCCCCCCTCCCAATCACCTAATATTTGCATGCAAAACCGAAAATTAGAAGTCTTAACTGGTCCTCCATACATTTACCCTCTGCGCATGCGTCAGGAAGTGACCGGAAGCGCCAACACCATTCTTTGTAAAAGAAAGTATTACATAATAATTCAGCGGGGAGCTATGGGTGCCCACTCATGGGAGGGCCCATCCCGTCTGGGCCATTGTCAAGTATAAAAATATACAAATTACTATGAATTCATCATATTCTTACACAGTATACCAATGGCCCAGACATAGCTAAATCGTAAATAGGTGGAGGGCCTAGGACTTCTGAAATAATTCCAATCCTGCAATCCATGATGTATGGAACATAGAATAATTAGGAATTACATGTATGTCTCTCTATACAGTAATAGAGGAGACATATTCTAAATAAGGAGCCCAATTAAGTAATTCCTTATTGTAAGCATGAAGACAAGTTCCTAATTTTTAAGGCTAGTCCGGACTAACCCCCAAAAATTAGGATGGCGTATCAGAGAATAAGAGAAAATCTCCCACAAACATACGCCTTACAATAACATTTCAGCTGTATGCAGGACATAAATATGGATAAAACAGCTTCCTTCAAAGATACATACATTTTAAGCCAGATTATGGATAACTAGAGGGGGTATCAGTACCCCGTGGCTCACCAACAGGTGGCCAATGTAAACGGGTGGCTGGAGTAAAAAAAAAAGTTCAAAACCTGCACACAAAAGTCCAAAATTAAAGAAAATAAGCAGCTAAAGGGTTAAATAATATAATAATAACCCCTAAGAAGCATGGAGATATGCTGCAAGGTAAATCTCCATTTTGGGAGAAAGGAAAAAAAAACCATCAAAACCTGCACGCAAACATCAAAATAAGTCTAAAATTTGATTCAAAGGGTTAAAATTAAGACAAAATACCCTGGAAAAGAGTTAAATGTTATAGTGAACCACCATAGCAATATGCAGAAACTCTACACTTGGAAGAAAGGAAAAAAAAAAAAACCATGAAAACCTGCACGCAAACGTCAAAATAAGTCTAAAAATCTATTCAAAGGGTTAACATTTTTTTAAAAATGCACTGGAAAGATATCAATGTTATAATAACCACCACTGCAATATGCAGTGAGGTCAACCTCACTTGAAATTGGTTTTTTTTATTACAACCTGTACATAAAAGTAAGAAACTGTAAGTCCAAAAGCTGTACATAAAAGTCCAAAATTGAAGTAATTCAGCAGGAAAAGGGTTAAATAATACAAACATAGCCCTAAGATGCATGTATACATACAATAGAAAGCATGGACATACGCTGCAAGGTAAATCTCCACTTGGAAGAAAGGAAAAAAAAAACATCAAAATCTGCACGCAAACATCAAAATAAGTCTAAAATTTGATTCAAAGGGTTAAAATTAAGACAAAATACCCTGGAAAAGAGTTAAATGTTATAGTGAACCACCATAGCAATATGCAGAAACTCTACACTTGGAAGAAAGGAAAAAAAAAACAACCCATGAAAACCTGCACGCAAACGTCAAAATAAGTCTAAAAATCTATTCAAGGTGTTAAAAAATTTTTAAAAATGCACTTGAAAGGTATCAATGTTATAATAACCACCAGTGCAATATGCAGTGAGGTCAATCTCACTTGAAATTGTCTTTTTTTATCACAACCTGTACATAAAAGTAAGAAGCTGTAAGCCTAAGTCCGAAAGCTGTACATAAAAGTCCAAAATTGAAGTAATTCAGCGGGAAAAGGGTTAAATAATACAAACATAGCCCTAAGATGCATGTATACATACAATAGAAAGCATGGACATACGCTGCAAGGTAAATCTCCACTTGGAAGAAAGGAAAAAAAAAACATCAAAATCTGCACGCAAACATCAAAATAAGTCTAAAATTTGATTCAAAGGGTTAAAATTAAGACAAAATACCCTGGAAAAGAGTTAAATGTTATAGTGAACCACCATAGCAATATGCAGAAACTCTACACTTGGAAGAAAGGAAAAAAAAAACAACCCATGAAAACCTGCACGCAAACGTCAAAATAAGTCTAAAAATCTATTCAAGGTGTTAAAAAATTTTTAAAAATGCACTTGAAAGGTATCAATGTTATAATAACCACCAGTGCAATATGCAGTGAGGTCAATCTCACTTGAAATTGTCTTTTTTTATCACAACCTGTACATAAAAGTAAGAAGCTGTAAGCCTAAGTCCGAAAGCTGTACATAAAAGTCCAAAATTGAAGTAATTCAGCGGGAAAAGGGTTAAATAATACAAACATAGCCCTAAGATGCATGTTTACATACAATAGAAAGCATGGACATACGCTGCAAGGTAAATCTCCACTTGGAAGAAAGGAAAAAAAAAACATCTAAACCTGCACGCAAACATCAAAATAAGTCTAAAATCTGATTCAAAGGGTTAAAATTACAACAAAATACCCTGGAAAAGAGTTAAATGTTATAGTGAACCACTACAGCAATATGCTGAAACTAAAAAAAAATTTGAAAAGCCAAAAAATCAAAACCTGTACACAAAAGTTCAAAATATTTGAGAGCGGACGCCGACGCCGACATGAGGGCTATGCCATAGGCTCACACAACTAACGTTGGTGAGCCAAAAACACACCCACCCCCACCCCTTTTTTTGAAATCTTCAAAACAAAAAGGAGAGAGCTCTGGAAGCAATAAGAGCGGTACCCAAAAAACAATATAAAAGCTCACAAAGTGGTACCCCCCGCGCCTGTCAGAATGGAATTACATTGCTTCATGCACATCTTCATATGGAGTTCTTCCATTGTATAAAGTTTCATGAAAATTCTTCAAACAGTTTAGGAGGAATTGCGCTTACAAGGATGGACAGATGGTATAAGTTAGATTATCTCCCCTTAGAAATGTCAGAATGGAATTATACTGTTTCATGCACATCTTCATATGGAGTTCTTCCATTGTGTAAAGTTTCATGAAAATTCTTCAAACAGTTTAGGAGGAATTGCGCTTACAAGGATGGACAGATGGTATAAGTTAGATTATCTCCCCTTGGAAATGTCAGAACGGAATTATATTGCTTCATGCACATCTTCATATGGAGTTCTTCCATTGTGTAAAGTTTCATGAAAATTCTTCAAACGGTTTAGGAGGAGTTGCGCTTATAAGGATGGACAGACAGACAGACAGACAGATGTATAAGTTAGATTATCTCCCCTTGGAAATGTCAGAACGGAATTATATTGCTTCATGCACATCTTCATATGGAGTTCTTCCATTGTGTAAAGTTTCATGAAAATTCTTCAAACGGTTTAGGAGGAGCTGCGCTTATAAGGATGGACAGACGGACAGACATCCTAACAAATTAGTAGTTATGTGGCTATTTTTATGGGACTACAATAAAATGCATGTCCATTATATTAAAACAAGTGATTTGGGGGAATATTTTTAGGGTGGTAGCAAACCCTTACTGACCCTAACCCTACTCCCCCCACCCCCAATTCTAAACCCCACCCCAGACTCATGAAAATTCAATATATTCCAAGTCTATTTTAACTAAATACATGTCTATTGTATTAAATCAACTTTTTGGGTGAAAAATTTTTGGGAGGTAGCAAACCCTAACCCTACCCTTTACTGACCCTAACCCTACCCCACCCCAACTCTAAACCCCCACCCTCGAATAATGACTTTTTACTCTGTGACTAGTCACATAAATTGCGGTAGTCACCTAACCCCCATTTCTACCATCAAATAGCCACCTAAACCCCCATACGTCAGCCCAGACAGATGGACGGACAGAGGGACGGACAGAGTAATTCCTTAATCTCCTCCCCAAACTTTGTTTGCGGGAGGTATAATAATCGTCGAACAGGCACTCGGGTATTAATTCAAGATTAATAAATGGTACTTAACATTACTTCAGAAGTTAGGGCTATAGCGACGATCCTGGTAATTAATATTGCACACTATATAACATACACCGCAGACGACGTGCACAGATACGTCAAAAACCGGTGATATATAAAAATATAACATACAAATATCCAAACAAGCCACACTGAACGATACCTGAAGAGAAAACACACTTCCTACATAATCCATAGGCGGCCACTGTACAATAAATTCTAGTAACAACACTCTCCAACGTGTACTAACTGATATCTATGATCGTAAAGACACATGTAAGATGAGTACAAAACAAAATAGAAACTTGGAACTAGAAAGATGTACCTAGGTATGATTAACAGGCTCCTACACGGACTGCCCCCAAAATAGATTATGATTTCAAGGTCCACCAAATACAATAAAGTGTTAGCCTAATAAAAATAATAGAGCATTTATATTTAGCATATAATCATCTGAATACCAGTTAACTGGTTATGCAGTCTGCAAGGTACTCAAGAGTGGCTATTTAATTGTGATGATTTATAAATCCATGAGTCCATGAGGTCGCCATGGAACCTGACATAAATGCATAGAGTGCATGTATTATATTATATGAGGTTTGCGGGAAGAAAACTACGTCTTGCCCAGTAATTGCCTCTAAACACATATAAGGCAGTGTGTGTGAGTGTGTGTGTGTGTGGGGGGGGGGGGGGGGGGGGGGGGAATTCAAAGTCATAATGAAATCTCCTCACCCGCATTATTTAATCGTTCTGGTGTCAGTTAACAGAAAAATATAGGAACCGCTATGGTTCCGTCACGTCTAACCGACTCTATTATGCCACTATGGGCGGAGAAGGACGTGAAGAATAAAACTTCCCCTGAAAGAAGACCCTCTCATGGAGAAAGCTTCTGGGGAGTGTCCCATAACAGACACTTGACAATACTGATCCAAAATGTCTGTGACAACAGAGGTGCTACTAGTAGTATTCATGACGAGACTGTTTAAACTTAAACGTAACCTATTGAATGAAATGAACTGGAGGATATGTGTATCCTATCATTCCTCCCCACAAATTTGCAGAGCGTCTACAGCCTGCACTCAATAATCTAGGCATGGCGACACAAATGACAGTAACTAATTGTTCCGGTGTGTCGCTAACTGAACAATCATGGGGTGATCCCACTGATTACAAAACTGTACGAATAAATGGATGTTGAGCATCCATACAAATGAAAAAGGCCACCTTTCTGAGAAGTATGTTCAGACATCCACTATCGAGTTGTCCAACAATATCTGAACAAGCGTGTCCACATTGATGTAGCGCTAACAATGTTGACATCATTCTTAATGATTATGTGTTTCTCCAGGAACCGAGGGTCCCAAGACCCCTGCATTTAGAGTGTGTTGGATTCAGGGTTGTGCCCCATACTATTGACACACACCTGTCAATCGTGAAAGCCGGATCTGGCAGTTGCAGTGGAACTCATGAGTTAACCACTGAATATATGCCCCAATATGGACCTTTTGTTCACCAGATCCGTTAAAACAATACTGGTCCTGAGCGAATGAGTTATCACACTCCAGTTTTGGGTAAGAATAACTAGAAGGGACATGTGCGTAAGCGACCCATCTAAACAAGATGAGTAGCCACTCAGCACAACCCCATCAGTTGCATAAAACTAATTTAGTTCTGGATAACAGCAGACGAACCAGATTGTTATGAGACATTACCGAGATAATATTCGAGTGACAGCGCAGGGCGCTATCTTCAGACCGAAGCTATCCTTAGATCTATACTTATAGCATAGTCAATAGTCAATCACTCAACATCCTAACCCACACCAATAGTACCTGTGAGGCCTCCGGAAGGAGGAACTGCGCCTCATTTGCGAAGAGCCTTGACCCAGTAGTTTAGGGGCATCTGACTGGTAGTCTCAATCAGACCTAATCCCCGTATCTGAGTCGCTGTATGACGATCCCTAGAGTAATTATAGAAGGGTAAACTATACCCCCACGAGGAGTCCTTATAGGTGACCTTCTGTCTAGGACGTCCTCCCTTACTCTTTTCTGCTATTGCGGGTCGATTAGACATCGACTTAAGGAGCAGTGTATTGATGCTTTCTTTGCAGCTTGGTCATAAAACAATGAAAGCTTATCGTCAAAAGCTTAGTGTCTGGAACCCGGAGCGACTCGAAGAAAGTTTTTCACCTTGTCATCTATTAAGGATGACAACACAATGGCACCGTCAAGTCTATTTAACTCTGAATTAGCAACTGTTAAGACAGAGTTATATGTGACAAATATAATAGCCCTGGAAAGGACCGAGGTACGAACATCCTCCAATTCTTTTCCGTAGAGATGTTGCATCACAGTTCTTAAAGGTGATCTGCAAAATACCGTGAGTCTAAATTCGCTCTGAATGAAGAAATGCCGTCTCAATTGTGACCAAGCGAATAATGAATGACAAAGGTAAGGCCATAGCTAAGTCCTTAGACTACTCATTCAAATGTAGAGGAACTCTCAATACATCCTCCCCGTTTTCCTATCGGTGAAATTACGGAAGATGACAACAAGAAAATGCCTTACTTCTTTCCACTGGAAAGTTGATATGGAGTCATCTAAAAGGCTGAAGGCCTGTGACACCTGTCTATATATAACTGGAAAAGACATTTCCTCCTCTTTTTCCAGATAAATTCAGCGTGCAACAATGCTAGAGGTTCCTTGTAAGTAGTCGCAGGATTCTGATTAGTTGGAACAAATTGTTGATGGAATAAATCCATCTCAACCATGTGTTGTTCCAAAAGGGAAGGGTAATCCCCCTCCATATTCCTTTCATCATTCATCTGAATCAGTTGAAAATCAGTCAGTGGCTTCTGAACGCACAGATGACTAGACCGACCCAGCACCATTCGACAGCTCAGGTTCTGAGATTGCCGTCGACTGCTTCTGCACTTGCTGGGATGCTGCGATGAGCTGCGCAATCTGTGTCAGCAAAACCGTAACAGAGGCCTGAGGAACAGCAGTCTTCTGGCCGCTGGCTGCTCCCAGGACAGTTTTACGAGGCGGCTCTTTCTCCGGACGTCCCGATATGAGGCCACGTCTTAGCTACTGAAGAGTGGTACTTTCGAGCTGTCACAGCATTCTGATTCTCACGAACAAACTCACGGAAGTATCGATGCATAAGCGCCATCGCAACCCTGTGTTGTTCCCAAAGGGAAGTCTAATTCTCCAAATCCCTTTCGCCACCCAACTGAATCAGATTATACTCACGGTCATCAGCAGGCATCTGAACACACAGATGACTGGACTGACCCAGCACCCTCCAACAGCTCAAGTTCTGAGACTGCCGTTGTCTGCTTCTGCATTTGCTGGGATGCTGCGATGAGCTGCACGATTTGCGACAGAAAGTCTGTTACGGAGGCCTAAGGAGCAGCGGTCTTCTGTTGCATGGCTGCCAACTGCTCCTGGGACAGTGTGTCTGAGATGGCTCTTTTCTGCGGACGTCCCGATAAATGAGGCCTCTCCTTGGCTACTGTATGGTGTGACTTCTCTGACGAAGAGTGACTTTCTCGGTGATGCAGGCTGGATATCAGAAGTCACGTAGACAAGGTGCGGTCGTGTGTGCTTGGTAGACACTGAAGAAGAAGCCGTAACTATACCCGACCCCGGCTGTAAACTGAACAGAGCATCCCGGAGGGGAGGCGTGGACGTATGCTCCGACTGACGCAAGTTCTGAACCATAACATTTGGCCCCAGAAGTTGTAATAAAAAAGAGAGGGGGGCTCTCTCGCTCGCAGTCCTTCAGACCTCGCCAAGCTTCCTGCTGAACTTGCCTGCTTCTTCCTCTCCGTCGTTGCAGGGTGAGCCTTATATTGATATATTATAGTGCTCGCTCTACCCTTTCTACTCTCCTTGACTGCAACAGACACACCCAGCGTCACGGTACCCTCGGGACGGTGTACCGCTTCACCGGTTGAGCTAGCTGGCGACAGGGAATTGAGACCACACTGTGGTTTATTGCCCTGTCTAATATTCATGAGCACTTTTGCCGCTAGCTCTGATTGACTATTTAATTGCGAGCAAACTAAGTCAATCGTACTCCCATCAACTCCACATTAAATAAAATAAAAAGATACATAACAAAAAACATTCAAAATATAAATCGAAAAATAGTTTACACAAAAATACTTTTAACAAGAGCCCAAGTTCCCAAAGGAAACAAAGTGCCCAAATGTATTCCAAAAGAGCACTGTATAATGTTTCTTACAACAGATCTACCATATAATAAATACAAAACTACATATCAAAAAAGAACATGTAAACAACGTAAAGACTGAAAATCGGAAACGAGACCCCAGGCAACACAGTCAGTAACAGATTTTTGAACTATCTGATGTAAGGCAAGATCTTCATCAGAAGAAAAAACAATACATTGGATGTATGATGCATGACTAAAAACGCCTAAACACCCTAAGGGTGAGGACGTAGCCCTGTAGATATACAGAATAAACTTTCTGTTTAACACTTTAAACTCCCAAAAAATTTTATAAAAAAATTTCCAAAAAACAAGCCGAAAAGCTTGGGAGTTTAACTGGGGGGAATCAAGGGAGGGGGTAAGGAAGGAATACTTTGCCAACAGTGAAAAAATCATTATAAACAATGATAACATCAGGCCCATGTCCCGAAATTGGAGAACCTAAATTTTTATAAATATTATATAATTACAGCCCTGAACATTTCAAAGCACTGTTTCTTCCTTCCTTCATTCAGTTGTGTCATTGGATCCACCAAACTAACCATTGATTTGTGTCTGGCATCATTATTAATTGAGATTTCAAAAGCACAAAAGTCAGTTTGTTGTTATCTGACAGGGGCAAAACAAAGAATGGTGTTGGCGCCAATTCCGGTCACTTCCTGACGTCTGGCATATGCAGAGGCTAAATGTACGGAGGACCAGTTAGGACTTCTAATTTTCGGTTTTGCATGCCAATTTTGGGGAGGGGGGCCAAAATTTGTGTTTCGCCCTAGATATTTTAGAGTTAGCACCAGCCGCTATGTCTGGGACATTGGTATACTGTGTAAAAATATCGCTAGTTATGACTATTTATCACTCCAAACATAATGGGTGGAGCTTCATTCCTTGGATGTACTTTCAATATGAACTATTCATAAGGAAAATGAAGCTTGTAATAATTTGTGTTGAAATAGAATTTCGAATCTCACTTTCTTCCATATATCATTAAAATTCCTCTCCTATTTCAATTCTATTGTGGTTAAAATTGAATGATTGTGGTTGGTGATAATAATAGAAATAACATGATTTTTGAGGGTGTTTAAATGGCCACTCAGAAATGTTTAACAGCCCATGCTATTGGATAAATATGGTAATTTCTGTTCCCTACATGCTATGTTTTCAATAAGAATAATTTGAGGAGTAGCCTGTACTAAAGAATTGAGGCCTGGGTTAATGTGATCCCCACAGTTAATGTATGTCAACAAAAGTTACCAAGTAACAGTAAATTCAATCCAAAATGAGTCATCCTACCAAGTTACAATGAAATCCCTTTATAAATATAACTCGTAGACTTTGCTAAGGAATCTAGGTCACATGATGGTTCGGCAGTCACGGTTGACAGATCATGACCAAAATAGTTAACCAAGTTATCCTATTAAATTACAATGAAATCCTTTCGTAAAAACAACCTGTAGACAGTGCTAAAGGAATCTAGATCACATGACAAGGTTAGTGCTGCTGCGGTTATCCGGATAACCGGTTAACCTGTGGTTAATTAAAATTCTGACCAGTCAAGAAAATGTTTTAACCGGTTAACCTTACATTCACTATACTCACCGTATATGTCCATGTATAAGTCGCCCCCGTGTATAAGTCACACCCCAAACTCACACCTGGAATTCCTCCCCTTTGCCTAAAGCCCATGTATAAGTCGCACCCCCCATTTTTAAATATATGCAGTTAAAAAGAATTAGTTGCAAGTTACGTTTTGCCAATTTGGGGCAGTTTGGGATGCAATGGAAATAGGTAAGTTTTGACGAGTTACCACGTGGGGAATAAGATGAAAGAATAAAGGAAAATTATTACTAAAGATTTAAAAAATACTCACATTTATTTGTTTTTCATTGTTTGTTTATCACCCCAATGTCTGTCTTCATCCCTGTCAAGAAAATCCAACGCTCGTTTGTGACTGAAAGTTCATAGTTTCAGAATCAGAGCACCATTTGCGCCGTAACCTGCGCAGTTGTTGTGATCAAGTTGTTTTTTCCGGAACGCGAGAATATTCCGGAAAAACCAATAAAAATACAACAAATGCGCAGGTTACAGCGCAAATTGTTTTCAAATTGTTGTCCCACTTAAGCACTGTAGGTGCTATTGAAGCTAACTTTACCTGGTGCACGTGTGCGTAATTTATAACCAGACATTACACATCAGTGAATTGGAGTTCATGGAATAAATAAATACGTCTCTCCAGGTATTGCTGGCAAACATTTAATGTGTTATTATTTATTTTTTTGTTGTTATTTTGATGATTTTGTATTTTTTATGGTTTCATCCATATTGGCCCCACAAACCTGTTGATTTCCGGTACACGCACTGATGTAAACACATGGGCGATTGAACAGCAATGACTAAATAGAATACTTCTTTATTATTATTTATGGTCAATGTAAATAACATTGGCCGGCCCGATATAATAGTTACAGTTGAAGCAAGAACACACTACAAATATAGGTACCTTAAATGTGGTTAACCACGGTCAAACACGCTGGTTAACCGGTCAGAAAAAAGTCTTAACCACGGCAGCACTAGACAAGGTAGTGGTAACAGCTGACCGATCGTGACCAAAATAGGGCTGTCTCATCTAGACATCATCCAGAGTTATCCATCCAAGTTACAATGAAAATCACTTCATAAATATGAACTGGTCACATGCCTGTGCGGCCATCATGGCTAACCAATCACGCCCAAAATCAGACGTTATCATCTTGACATTATACTGTCATCCTACAAATTTGCACTGAAATCCCTTCATAAATTCAAGCTGCAGACTGTCCTGAAGGAATCTAGGTAACATGCCTCTGCAGCCATCACAGCTGACTGAACCCGACCAAAGTAGGATGTTCTCATCTAAACATTATACAGAGTCATGAAGTCACAATGAAATCCCTTCATAAATACGACTTATAGACTGTGCCAAAGGTTTTGGAGTTTTGGGCCTGCACAGCCATCATGGGTGGCCGATCCCGACCGAAAGGGGATGCTCTCATCTAGACCTTATACAGAACCATCCAACCAAGTTACAATGAAATCCCTTAATAAAAAACGACCTGTAGACTGTGCTAAAGATTCTCAGGTTTCGAGCTTGCGTACCTGTCACTGCTGACCAATTATGACCAAAAGGGGACCTTCTCATCCAGACATTATAGAGTCATTCTACCAAGTTACAATAAAATCCCTTCATAAATATGACCTGCAGACTGTGCTAAAGGTTTTCAGGTTTCAGGCTTGTGTAGTCATCACTTTTGACTGATCGGGACAAAAAGGGGACGTTGTCATCTAGACATGACCATGAACCTGCATATGAAATTTTGCGATGAGAGGACAAGAACTTTGGGGTGTAGCCTGTGCTTAAGAAAATGTGAACAGACTCAAAGAATTCTGCATATGTGATAACAATAGCTTATCTCCACTTTGTCAAATTAAGCAAAAAAATACTCTTGATACACTTCTCTGGAATGTGCTCTTAATTAATACAAATTATTTTAGATGAAAAATAATCACTCTTGGGTGAATCACAGCTATTCAGCAAATGAATGCATCAGATGAAAATTACTTTCTTTACACTTCACTGGAAAGAGCACATGACAATACTATTTAAAATATCTTACACGGAAAATAATCACTCTTAGTCGAATAACAATTTTTGTGTGTACACACTCATCAGATACAATTTGAAAAATACTTTCAGTACACTTCACTGGAAAGAGCTCATGAAAATGTAAATTATTTTGTAAGAAAAATTATCACTCTTAGTCAAATCACAACTTTTGAATAAAAGTACTCATCCAACACAATTTGAAAGATACTGCTATTACACTTTAATGGAAAGAGCACATAAAATACCAGCAGCTGTAAGATGCAGAATGCCTTCGGGCACAGAACAGCAGCAGAAATAAAATGCCTGCAGCCCTCTGCACCTCACAGGGATCATCCAGTTTACATCCCGAGTAGTTTTTTAAACTAAATTTCAACAAAATAAAATTAATTTCTGTCACAACTAAATGCTCACCAAACGTATCCAAGTCTGATCCTAGTCAGTAGCCCTGAGAATGCAGGAGCTGTGAATGGCTGTAAAGAAAAGTTAAAAAATTTATAGTAATTTATATACTTTTTATACTTACCAATGACCCAGACATAGCTGGTGCTAACTCTTAAAAATCTAGGGCCAAACACAAATTTTGCCCCCAATCCCCAAAATTTGCATCTAAAACCAAAGAAATCATGTCCTGAATGGCCCTCCATACTTCGCCTCTACTGCGCATGCGCAGTGTCAAGGAGGTCCCGCAATTGGCGCCATTTATCATTCTTACAACCAGTGCCTGGTCAGCGCTATGTACTCAGCGGGGAGGTAGAGTTCCCAACTCCTGGGAGGACCATCCCCGTCTGGGTCATTGGTAAGTATAAAAAATATATAAATTACTATAAATTTTTTAACATTTTTATACTGTACCAATGACCCAGACATAGCTGAATAGTAAAAAGGCTGGAGGGCCTAGGACATAGAGAAAAATCCATTAAGCTCAACTATATAAAAGAGAGTCATCCCCTCGAGGAGAAAAGAAGTATTAGGCTTTACATGTATCTTTCTTATTTATGATAAAATAGAAAGACACAACACCCTCCATAATTGAGCATCATAACATTCATGTTCTCTATTAACATCCAGTATAATCCTTATACTAATTATTTTTAAAGTAAGCCAATAAATAAAGTTAGTCCAAAGAATTGAGACTCTTTATACTCTTTTAAAAGTGTCTGAGGATTGTATATTAACTCCCGTTTGACACGTGACATATACAAATGCTACACTTTAAAAATATGACATGAATGAATTTTTTTAAACATTAACTTTTCACTTTAAAACCATCCCGGTAACAACTCAGAATTACTGACTCCGGAGGAGGTATCCCCTTGTTTTCACTATAAAACAGGTGAGCCAAGGGAACACCCTCCCCCCCCCCCCCCTTCCCCTTGCCCTGGGTCAAATAGCCCAGAGCGAAGAGGGCAGCAGGACGGAGTCACTGCCTGAACAGAAAGCCTGCATAACTATAGTTGCAACTGTTTAGAGAACGACATTCTGAGCAGCAGATAATGGACCTAAACAAAGCAGGTCTCTAAAAATGGACTCAATATTTCTGAGATAAAAATTCGTGAATGTGGATGGCTGAGACCAATATGCAGCCTTCATTAAATCTGTAATAGCAACACTATTTGCATAAGCCTAAGATGTAGAAAGAGCTGTTACTTAATGAGCCGAAATCTTACACACAGACTGCTGAGTTGAAGATAGATTATCATAAGCAGTACGGATAGTTAATTGAATCCATCTAGCCATAGAATGGACCGTAATGTCCTTCTTATTAGGCATCAGAGACAGAAGAAGCTTTACGTCCCTTTCTGATAAACTGATATCTTGTTTATAAATACATAAAGCTCTAACCGGTCAGAGTAAAGGCCTGTGCCCGTCTGAAGACGGAAGGGCCTTAATAACAATAGGTTCCGGATATTATTAGGAGCCTGATTCTTAGCCAAAAATCCAACATTAGTAGTGAAGGTAATAGTGTTCCCGACACTACGATAGTGAGAATCGTCCACCGATAGTGCATGAAGCTCACTGACTCTTCTAGCAGAAGAGAAAGCTAAGAGAAATGCTGTCTTATAAGACCAGAATTTGAAATCTACTGTTTCAAGAGGCTCAAATGGTTTTCTTTTAGTTTAAGAAGAACCCAAGCTAAATTCATTTAGGAATTAATCTAAGGGTTCTAGGTCTATTTATCGAAAAGTTTCTAACTAATTTAGATAAAGAGACATAAGATTCAATTGTAAACTATCATGGTGTGCATAGGTATCAGATAACATAGACCTATAACCTTTAATAGTAACAGGCTGCAGTTGATCTCGTCAAACAAGTATACTAGAAAGTTTGCAATGTCTGGTATGGAGGGATCAAAAATATCAACAAAATGATCCCTACACCCATGACGAAAGACCTTCCACTTAACCGCATAGTATAGCGAAGAGGAGGTCCTCCTACAGTTAGAAATCTTGTCCTGTACAATGCTTGCCATGCAAGAAGGACCGCACAACGGAATACGTGAAGGTTGAGACCTTGCGGGTTGTGATGAAGTTGACACGATTTCCCCAGCGAAAGAAGATCCTCTCGTGGAGGAAGTTTTCGCGGTAAGTCCCACAGCAGACACCTGAGTAGATTTATCCACGGTCTCTGTGGAGACAGAGATGCTACCAACAGAATTGTATTGAGATTGTTTTATCTTGAGCAATATTGCTGAATCAACGGTGCTGGAGGATACGCATATCCTATCCTTCCGTCCCACGAGATCGATAGAGCTACTACTGCATATGCTCGGGGATCCAGACATGGTGACACATACGTCTGCAATTGATTGTTGAGTTGTGTCACAAATAAGTCTATCATTGGCCGCTCCCATTGGTAGCAAATCTGATTGAATACCTGTTTGTTGAGAGTCCATTCTGACAGCAACAAGCGACCCTTCCGTGAAAGGGAGTCTACTAATACATTCAGACGACCCGGAATATGACGGACCGAAAGCAGAACTTGGTGTTCTAGAACAAACAGAAGGATTCTTTCCGTTAAATTGAATAACGGAACGGAATGAGTGCCTCCCTGGTTCCGGATATACGCAACTATTGTCGTATTGTCGGACAGGATTGGACATGCGCTTTCTGAATAATGTTCATCCAATGACGTAGTGCAAGCCAAATTGACATCATTTCTTGGATGTTTATGTGCTTGCCTAGAAACTGCGGAACCCAAAGACCCTGGCACTTTGAATCCGTTGGGATCCAAACCTGTTTAACTGGCATCCGTCATAATCGTAAAACTCGGATCCGGCAACTGCAGTGGAACTCCCTGAGTCAACCACCGAATGTTTGCCCAAGTCTGAATCTCTTGTTACACTTGATTGACAAGAGAACGTCTATATCGAGCAATTCATAGATTGCCGAAAGGCTGCCATCGAAGAGAAGCTTCTCCGAGACCGAAGCGACTCTGAGAGAGTTCTTCACCTTACTATCCACGCGCGTGGATGTAGCTAGGGCTGCATCACATCTAACCAACTCCAGGTTTGCCACTGAAGGGCGGAGTTATACGTGGAAAAGCTACTGCCCTCGAAAGAAATCTCATTGAGGATCATATCCTGGAATTCTTTCCCTTGAAGACGTAATGATAACGCCTTAGTAAGGTGGTCTGCGTATGATAAAGCGTCTAAGTTAAGTCTGTTAGACATTATTGTCGTTTCCAACGTCGTGGTTGGAATTGACATAGACGGCGATATAGACAATTACAAGTCTTCAGCCTCGTCGTCTAGACGCAGAGGAATTCTCGGTATGCCCTGTCCTGCCATTTAAAATTTATTCCTTGAATTGATGAAAGGCAGATTTAGAGCATTTGCGGACAAGAAACCAGACTTGCCTGTTTTGGTAGCAAGCTTATATATATAGCGTCGCTCAATAATTTGAATGTTCTTATGACATTATTGGACTGTGTCGGCAACTCAGGGACAATGTCCCTGAACCGATCAAAAAAAAATTCTGTGTCCAATGACGCTATTAGTCTCTTATCCCGCATCGCAGCATTCTAGTCCGATGGAACAACCTCTTGAAGATAATGCCGGAAGAAATCTATGGCAGCTTCTGTTGTTCCGAAAGGGAAAGCTCGAAATCCTCCGAATCCCTTTCGCCGTCCTGTCAGACCCTATGGAAAGCTTGGTCGTCCGTACCTGATGCTTCAGCGGAGCGTACCGACCCAGCGTCGTCGGATTATTCCTGATCCGACAGAGATTCTGTCGTTTACTGGGATGCTGCGATAAGTTGTGCTATTTGGGATAGCACGTCCGTCACTGAGGCCTGTGGAGAAGCGGTCTTACGTTGCTTTGCCGCTGGAAGCTCCGTGTACATTGACCCGTGCACACTTCTATTATGCGAGTGTCCGGAGTCTACAGGCCTCGTGTCCCTTGGCTACCGGATGGCGTGACCTGTTCGCCGTGGAATCCCTGAAAGGCGAAGCTGGCTGGATATTCGTGGTCACGTAGCCAAGGTGCGGTCGTGTGCGCTGCCATGAGGATGAGGAAGCCTTATCAACAGTCTCTCGGACTGTCTATATAACGGAGCGTCCCGAGCGGCGGACATATGCTCCGAATGCGAAACGTTTGTACCACGACATCTGGTCCCAGATGTTGTTGTACGAGAGAGGGACCTCTCTCGCTCGCAGCCCGGATGGACCTGGACGAGCTAGGAACCGGACTAATAGGCTTCCTCTGATCTCTCCACTGATCCGTCGTCACTGGGTGTGCACTTTTGTCTAATTATAGTGCTCGTATCACCCAAATCTCCTTCCTGGACCGCAACGGACGAACCCGGCTGCCGAACCATTCGATGAATGGACGCTACACCGGGCGAGCTAGCGGATGTCAACGCCGTCGATCCTACTAGGGACCTCTTAGGCGATTGACGTATTTCCATGAGCACTTATTGCCGCTAGCTCTTCATTTAACTATGACGACGGAGGCACACTTTTGGAAGACATCACGGTAACTTTTGCGAACAAGAAACCAGACTTGCTTGTTTAATAGCAAGCATATATATATATGGCGTCGTTCAATAATTCGAAAGTTCCTGTGACATTATTGGACTGTGTCGGAAACTCAGGGACGATGTCCCTGAACCGATCAAAAAATTCTTGTGTCCACAGACGCTATCAGTCTCTTATCCGGTATCGCAGCATTCTGGTCTGACGAAACAACCTCTAGAAGATAAAGCCAGATGAAATGTACAGCAGCTTATGTTGTTCCGAAAGGGAAAGCTCGAAATCCTCCGAATCCCTTTCGCCATCCTGTCGGACCCTATGAAGTTTTCGGACGTCCGTACCTGATGCTTCAGCGGAGCGTACCGACCCAGCATCGTCGGATTATTCCTGATCCGACAGAGATTCTGTCGTTTACTGGGATGCTGCGATAAGTTGTGCTATTTGGGATAGCACGTCTGTCACTGAGGCCTGTGGAGTAGCGGACTTACGATGCTTTGCCGCTGGAAGCTCCGTGTACGTTGACTCCTGCATACTTTTCTTATGCAAACGTCCGGAGTCTACAGGCCTCGTGTCCCTGGCTACCGGATGGCGTGACCTGGTCGCCGTGGATTCTCTGATTGGCGAAGCTGGCTGGATATCTGAGGTCACGTAGCCAAGGTGCGGTCGTGTGCGCTGCCGTGAGAATGAGGAAGCCTTATTGACAGTCTCTCTGGACTGTCTATATAACGGAGCGTCCCGAGCGGCGGACTTATGCTCCGACTGCGAAACATTTTGTACCACAACATCTGGTCCCAGATGTTGTTGTACAAGAGAGGGGCCTCTCTCGCTCGCAGCCCGGATGGACCTGGACGAGCTAGGAACCGGACTAATAGGCTTCCACCGTTCTCTCCTCTGATCCACCGTCACTGGGTGTGCACTTAGTTGATTTATAGTGCTCGCATCACCCAAAACTCCTTCTGGACCGCAACGGACGAACCCGGCTGCTGAACCATTCGATGAATGGACGCTACACCGGGTGAGCTAGCGGACGTCAAAGGCCATCGATCCTACTAGGGACCTCTTAGGCAATTGACATATTTCCATGAGCACTTTGCCGCTAGCTCTTCATTTAATTGTGACGACGGAGGCACACTTTTGGAAGACATCACGGATACATCACCCTGTTCTTGTTCGTCTGAAATAGAGATTGATAAACTAGAGTGACCCTGCAGAGAAAGGACCGGCATGGCCATTTCCCCGCTAACATACCGTGACACACGCTTCCCATGTTTGTTATCCAATTGACACTTACTGAACAGGAGTTAGTGCGAGTACACTGACTACAATTAATACAATGATTATGAAAGTCAGAGGAAGATTTCCTCTTATTACAACTGAACAATATCCTTTCATTGTGAAAAGAATACAAAAAGTCCAAGTACTCGCACCAACCCCTGAAAACAAAGATACATAATAACATGATCCTTTAACATAGAAAAAATAATTGAAATCAAAAAAAAAAATTTTTTTTTAAAATATTTTTTCAGAAAAGCCCAAGTTTCTGAAAAGTAACATTGAGCCCCAATGGATCCCAAGCCTAAGTGTGGACAAAAATTTTAAAAATATTTTAAAAAATTAATGCAACACTTACGAATAATAATAATGTATCTTGTTATGATTAAACTAACACAAAGACAAGAAATCCCCCTCCACAGAGACTGTTGTCAATGTAAACAAGAAGTGTAAAAACACCAGAAACATGACTCCAGGCACTGATAACCATGGCCCGAAATCAGTTACCAAAAATACACTATCTGATGCAAAACAGAGACTTCCAGGGAAGAAACTGCAGAACATCACATGGTAGATGCAGAACATTACGCCTAAACACCCATGGGTGAGGACGTAAACATGGGGAAAAGAACAGAATTCATTCTGTTACCCAGCTAAAACTCCCAAGAAATTTTAGTAATAATATTACAGAAAATATGCCAAAAGCATGGGAGAATAGCAAGGGGGGGACTTAAAGGAAAGTGAGAGAGGAAAACACTGAACAAGCAGTGTAACTTTATAGCAAGAATGACCACAACAGGCTCATTCCTCGAAAATAGGTAACTTAACATAATTTCATTAAAAAATTTTAAGTTACAGCCCTGATTATTTTCTGTCACTCATTTTTCCTCTCCTCCTTCTATTTCCTCTTTAGATCCATCATTTCTCCAATATTTATGTGTCTGGCATCATTTAAACTGAGATGTACAAGCACAAAGATCAGTCAGATGTGAACTGATGAAGGGCCAAACAAAGAATGATAAATGGTGCCAATTCTGGGACCTCCTTGACACTGAGCATGCGCAGTAGAGGCGAAGTATGGAGGGCCATTCAGGACATGATTTCTTTGGTTTTAGATGCAAATTTTGGGGATTGGGGGCAAAATTTGTGTTTGGCCCTAGATTTTTAAGAGTTAGCACCAGCTATGTCTGGGTCATTGGTACAGTATAAAAATTATGAAATTCACAAATCGCAAGACAGTTCCATGTGGGCATTTTTATGGTAAAATTTCTTATTTTGCAGTGGCTGCAAGGTCATGTGACCTCGTCAGATCATGAGGACTGCTGACTCAGCAGCACACACTGAAGAATTGGCTGTACCGATTTATCATGTTCTTGGACCCACCTTTTTTATGATCAAACTTTTGACAGTGTTTCCTGATCTCGTATTGAGTGTAACTTTCATATTTTATCACAGACGACAATTAGATCAGTATCCATGAAAAACACTTGCGTGCATTTCTTACGTAAGCGATTACACTTCATGTAATCAAACAAAGCTGTATACATGCAAAACATTTTATGAAATTTTTACAACAATTTAGAAATTTATCTGAATATTGACAGCAAGGCTGCCGTTTGCCTTTCTAATCTAAACACTGTATTAAGACATGCAATACAAATATCTCTTTATAAACTACTCAAAGTACCTGTTTTTGACGTCGCATTGTAAGTGTGCAGAATGATATCTAAAACAGTAAACACTGAAATATTTCGAGCCCAATACTGGCAATAAAACTTTCTGGTTATGAGAATTTTAAATTAGTCTCACAAAGAATGTATAAAATAATTTATCTGTTAAGTTTCCAAATCAGTCAAGACTTTACCGATTAAAAAAATAAAACTAGAGAATTGTAATTTGTTGGACAAACTATGGGCTTTCCCAACTTTCCAATGTGAAAATACAGACTACATATAGCAAAACAAAGTGTTTGAAATTAACCATTTTCAAAATGATAGACAAAAAGCATCCAAAGTTGGTTAATTTGGGCATTCTCTCACAGTTCTCTTATTCACGCGCTCATTTGGCTTGGGGGTTAAATCTTGAGAATAAAAAGTAAAACTTTCCTCTACAATCATTGTTGCATCTATCCATACCAAAATAATTGCTACAACAACCTTGCAATTAGAGGAAATGAGTACAGATGTTTGCAAAATTCACTGAAAATCAATTTTTTTTTGGACAGTACTATTCTTTACATGGCCAAAGCTTATGTTGTGTTAAGCCTCAAAGCATAACTTACAGCAGAGGATTTGTCATTAGGCATCTCTACCTATACCAAACCAAAGTGTTTAGAATTAACCCTTTCCAAAATGACAGGAAGATGCACCACAGTTAGCTAATTTGGGCATTTTCGGATGATACTCTTACCCTCATTTGCCTGAGGGTTAAAGACAAGATTAAAAACTAAACAGTAACTTTCTTCTGCAAGCATCATTGCATCTATGCATACACAAATAATTGTTACAACAGCCTCACAATTAAGAGAAATTTGCCCTTGAAGTTAGTAAATCTTGAAGATAAAATGATATATTCATATCATTTGTGGCCTTAAGGGTTAATTTTGAAATATTTGTGTGATGATTATAGTGCATCATATTATGCTCTTAATGTGTGAACATCAATCACAGACTGGGTGTCCGAAAAGAGACATGGACTAATCTTGAATCTTAATATTTGAATGACAACTGGGTGAGGGTTAAAACTTGGAATAAAACATATAACAGCAAAATTGTTCTTGGGTGAATGCCCTATCTTCTCATGGGAAAGGTTTTGAGACAATATGGCTCCAGTGCCGAGAAATTGCATGTAAATGTTGGCAAAAATAACAATTATTCCGACAGTACCCTTATGGAAAACCTCAAATCTTTAAGGGTTAAACTTTTAATAAAAACATATAAAACAAAATTTGTCATACTTTGACTGCTGCATGCAGCTATAGAAAACATTCAGAGCTCAAGCAATTAACATTCGCACTTGATCATGTCGTTCCAATATAACATGCCTAATATTTAGTTAATATAAATCATTAACTAGGCATCAAATGATTAATGTAGTTTATGTGATGGCTTTGGAAAGTCTATATTTCTGCATTTATTATATATCAATTCAACATAGAATCATTGGATATAAAAGCATTTTTTTCTTTTAGAAATGTTTATGATTAAGAATATGAATCGTGAGGCCAGATATTAAATCATAAATAAGAATTAGGAAAGGCTTTCATAAATCACTGAAATTTTAATTGAAGTACATTCATTGGTTAAAGAGGAGTTGTGGAAAAACATTCGTTCAAGAAAGTGACTATAAGTCCCAACAAAAATACATCACATCAACAACTAAAATAAGCCTTAATGTTACTAGTAACAAGTATGAGAAAGTATTAAATAATAAAAAAAAAAAAAATTTTTTTAAATTTTTTTTAAAGAAAGTGAATATAAGTCCCAACAAAAATCCCCGTGAAATTTCTCAAATATGCATGTAATAAGGGTGCAACGTTACCACAATGTAGTTCAGTAACCCATGCGTACAATATCAATTGCCTGGAAAGACACATAGAAACAGAACTCACCTTAACACCTCACCTTAACACAAACTTTTAGAACTTAAAATTGAGTAAGTCAGACAAAAACGTGAATATTGTGACTGAAAAAAAGAAAAGAAATCAGTTAAATTTCTGCATACAGTAGGGTTAATACCTACAGTTGTTATTGAAATGAGAAAATAAACAGTAATGAGAGGTGAAGGCACCACAATCTGCACAAAAGCTGACTTTAACGCAAATTCTTACAACACCTAAACGCTAATTCTTACAACAAGTTTTGGCAGAAAATCAGCCTCAAATTCCTCAAATATGCATGTAATGAGGGTTAAATATTACTGCAATGGAGTTCAGTAACCCAAGTGCAGAATATTAATCGCCTGGAAAGACACATAGAAACACAACTCACCTAAACACAAAGTTTACAAAGTTTTACAACTTAAAATTTACTTAGTCCGAGAAAAACATGAAAATTTTGACTGAAAAAAAAGAAAATTTCCGTTAAATTTCTGCATACAGTAGGGTTAATACCTACAGTTGTTATTGAAATATGAAAATCAACAGTAATGAGAAGTTAAAGCAGCACAATCTGCACAAAAGCTGACTTTAACGCAAATTCTTACAACACCTAAACGCAAATTCTTACAACAACTTTTGGCAGAAAATTTTAGGTGAAATTTGGAAAAAGGTCATAGTATCAGGGTTAAATACTGTTCTGATAGTCCCCTACAACCTACATATGCAATATCAAAGGACTGAGCACACTGATCTTTGAGAACTCACCTTAACACCTCACCTTAACACAAACTTTTAGAACTTAAAATTTACTAAGTCCGAGAAAAACATAGAAATTTTGACTGAAAAAAAAGAAAATTTCCATTAAATTTCTGCATACAGTCGGGTTAATACCTACAGTTGTTACTGAAATATGAAAATCAAGAGTAATGAGAAGTTAAAGCACCACAATCTGCACAAAAGCTGACTTTAACACAAATTCTTACAACACCTAAACGCTAATTCTTACAACAAGTTTTGGCAGAAAATCAGTCTCAAATTCCTCAAATATGCATGTAATGAGGGTTAAATATTACTGCAATGGAGTTCAGTAACCCAAGTGTAGAATATTAATCGCTTGGAAAGACACATAGAAACACAACTCACCTAAACACAAAGTTTACAAAGTTTTACAACTTAAAATTTACTAAGTCCAAGAAAAACATGAAAATTTTGAGTGAAAAAAAAGAAAATTTTCGTTAAATTTCTGCATACAGTAGGGTTAATACCTACAGTTGTTATTGAAATATGAAAATCAACAGTAATGAGAAGTTAAACCAGCACAATCTGCACAAAAGCTGACTTTAACACAAATTCTTACAACACCTAAACGCAAATTCTTACAACTTTTGGCAGAAAATTTTAGGTGAAATTTGGAAAAAAGTCGTAGTTTCAGGGTTAAATACTGTTCTAATAGTCCCCTACAACGTACATATGCAATATCAAAGGCCTGAGCCCACTGATGTTTGAGAAATTCACCTTAACATTAAATCTTACAATATTGGAAACGCCGGACGCCGACGCTGACGCCCGAGGTTATCACAATAGCTCACCACATCTTACAGATGTAGGTGAGCTAACAAGAGAGATGTTACATCCCAACGCTCACCTACATTCGCGCTTGATAATGTCGTTCCAATTTAACATGCCTAATATTTAGTTAATATAAATCATTAACTAGGCATCAAATGATTAATGTAGTTTATGTGATGGCTTTGGAAAGTCTATATTTCTGCATTTATTATATATCAATTCAACATAGAATCATTGGATATAAAAGCATTTTTTTCTTTTAGAAATGTTTATGATTAAGAATATGAATCGTGAGGCCAGATATTAAATCATAAATAAGAATTAGGAAAGGCTTTCATAAATCACTGAAATTGTAATTGAAGTGCACTCATTGGTTAAAGAGGAGTTGCGGAAAAACATTTGTTAAAAAAAATGACTATAAGTCCCAACAAAAATACATCACATCAACAACTAAAATAAGCCTTAATGTTACTAGTAACAGGTATGAGAAAGTATTAAATAAAAAAAAAAAGTTAAAAATTTTTTTTAAAGAAAGTGAATATAAGTCCCAAAAATCCCCCTCAAATTCCTCAAATATGCATGCAATAAGGGCGCAACATTACCGCAATGTAGTTCAGTAACCCATGTGTACAATATCAATTGCCTGGAAAGACACATAGAAACAGAACTCTGCTTAACACCTCACCTTAACACAAACTTTTAGAACTTAAAATTGAGTAAGTCAGACAAAAACGTGAACATTGTGACTGAAAAAAAGAAAAGAAATCAGTTAAATTTCTGCATACAGTAGGGTTAATACCTACAGTTGTTATTGAAATGAGAAAATAAACAGTAATGAGAGGTGAAGGCACCACAATCTGCACAAAAGCTGACTTTAACGCAAATTCTTACAACACCTAAATGCTAATTCTTACAAGTTTTGGCAGAAAATCAGCCTCAAATTCCGCAAATATGCATGTAATGAGGGTTAAATATTACTGCAATGGAGTTCAGTAACCCAAGTGTAGAATATTAATCGCCTGGAAAGACACATAGAAACACAACTCACTTAAACACAAAGTAGTTTTACAACTTAAAATTTACTAAGTCCGAGAAAAACATGAAAATTTTGAGTGAAAAAAAAGAAAATTTCCGTTAAATTTCTGCATACAGTAGGGTTAATACCTACAGTTGTTATTGAAATATGAAAATCAACAGTAACGAGAAGTTAAAGCAGCACAATCTGCACAAAAGCTGACTTTAACACAAATTCTTACAACACCTAAACGCAAATTCTTACAACAACTTTTGGCAGAAAATTTTAGGTGAAATTTGGAAAAAAGTCGTAGTATCAGGGTTAAATACTGTTCTGATAGTCCCCTACAACCTACATATGCAATATCAAAGGCCTGAGCCCACTGATGTTTGAGAAATTCACCTTAATATTAAATCTTACAATATTGGACACGCCGGACGCCGACGCTGACGCCCGAGGTTATCACAATAGCTCACCACATCTTACAGATGTAGGTGAGCTAAAAATGGAGTAAATCGTTACCTAAACTTACCAAATTCTGAAAAAATTGGAGTTTTTTAGATGGTACCTACTTTTATATAACCAGAATGGGATAGGGTTAAACTTTACAACCAAACTTACAACAGCAAATATGCTCGGTAGTCAATTGTGAATACGTACATGAAAAGTGTTTGAAATTAAGCCTTTCCAAAATGATAGAAAATGCAACCAAAACTGGCCAATTTTGGCATTTTCAAACGTACTCCTATTCTCGTCCTCATTGAGCATAAGGGTTAAATCTGAGATTAAAAAGTAAAAGCTATATTAATGTCATTTTTGGCCAGTGGGGGGTTAATATTGAAAGATTTGAGTGGTGATTGAGGTGTATCATATTTTGTTCTGAATGTGTGGAAAATTTTAGCTAAATAACTGTAAATAGTTTTGAGACTTTCGAAAAATGTTAAAATTTTGAAAGTTTTGGCAGAATATTCTGAAAACACGTGTTTTCATAGACATAACGATATCGCATTTCACTAGATTTTATGACATTACATAAGTATGCCAAATATGGTTAAAAATCGTACAGCTTGTTTTTGAGCAGTTCAACAGACAAAAATTGACGGAGCCAAAAAAAAAAAGAAAGAAAGAAAAAAAAATAGAGAAGGAAAATTTTGAAAAAAGAAGAATAACAAGAGTCTTTCCCAAACTGGGAAATATGTATTTCCTTACGAGACAGGATGTTTTTACACCCCTACTGTTACACATCGTTGGCATTCCGCTCACTCTGCCCTCCTCACAATCAGATCTGACAAGATTTCTGAGTAAGATTATAACAACCCTCTTTTGAAAAATAGAAGCTTGTGATGCTGAAATCCCTAATGTTGACATTGTTGGAGAGTCAATGCTGAGTCGATGTAGGGGAATCTTACCCCGCTTGGCACATCAGCTACACTGAGGTGCTCTCGAACACCGACTCTTTAAGTCCTTTCATCATTCTTGCTGTTTTGATGGTGTAAATTTTCACCTCTTAGATCTAAACCAAGTGCATAGCCAGGTATTCATATTATGGGTTGGGGGGAGGGGGGGGCGGGGGAGGCAGGGGACACATGGATCCAAATTTTTTAAGTGAATTTATACTAGCTGTGAACCAGAATTTACTTTTGTGAAAAGCCAGGATTCTACTGGATTATTTTAAAACTCCCTGTAGAACCAATACTTATTAGATATTAATTCCATTTTAATTTATCCAAGTTCTTTATTTGAATTTATTTGAGACTGCTGAATTGTTGAGTAAATATTTTATCACAATTTATTGGATACTGTTTAAGGAAACACATTCTTGAAAAATACTAGCTTGAAGGTTTCTTTCTTGACCTGAATCATTCAAATGCATTGTTCTCCATATTTAGGCGTATTGCCAGGTAGGGGGTCGCAAAAAAAATGCCAAGGTCCGGTTGGTTGGGTGGGTGGGTCCGAGTATTAGGTCTCTCTCAGACCAGCTGTACAAACACAACATTTAACCAAAAATTAATGAAATGAAAAACAACTATTTCTTGTGGACAGTTGAAGATATCTAGGTGGGAACAATGTATTTTGGGCAGGGCTTCTTGGTGGTGGGATTCGACTGGTGTCTGAACAGCATAGACATGTTATACATCGGGGTAAGGGTTGTGTTGCTTGGAACATGAATGGGTGTATATCTGCAATTCAGTTGGTGGAGGTGGGTTACAGTGGTTACCTGGGGGTCTGATGCTGCATTTCCGGTGTGGCTTTATATGCAGAGAGATTGTTTTGGGGCCATCTGTGGCTAGAGATGCCTTGGATGCCCAAAAGCAGGGCTGGGATATTGGACAAGTTGGTTTGCGGCACCTTTCATGTTTGGGAAAAGTATTTATTTATTTTTATTTTTTTTGATTTAGGTAATTTCAATACTTCGTTAAACAGATTTTATAAATTGGGGGTGGGTCCCCAATTGTCTTTGAGGAAAAACTGCGTTGAAGGGGTTGGTTCCAAGACCTGACTGGCAAAAATTTGCATTCCAGGGGTGGTGAGTCCCAAAAATTGAAAATGTAAAAATTTCCACCTTGTATCTGTAATGTTTTGCTGCCCCTCCCCCCACCCACCCCCTCCCCCTGGTATTGCAAGCAAAATCACCGTATCATATCTCCCTTGGGTGGCAACAGGTAATGATATGTTCCCTGTTTCATGTTGTTCCCCATATCTGAGTCTATTATGCGCAAAATAACCAAATTTTATCTTCCTTGGGTGGCAACAAGTGAAGATATGTTCAGCGCTTCATGTTGTTCTTTGTATTCAAGTGTAAATTATGCAAAACAAGAGCAACTTGAAGCGTGGCATATGCCCCCAAAGGTGTCATAAAAGGGGAGATAAGTCTCTGGGGGGTAGAGCTGGGAGGTTAACCGAAAAACAACTCGGTTTCGGTTATGAAAAAATAACCGACAACCGAGACCGACGATAAACAGAAAAACCGACTTTCTCGGTTATTTGAATGTCACGTGAGAATTACGTTTTTACATGTTTTTTTTCTGAAACAATGGCGGCAATTACGGTCATGAAGAGCCCTATATGGGAACACTTTATCAAAACTGATAAAACTTCAAAGTCGGCTGAGTGTATTAACCCAATTTCCGCTAGTGACTCATTGCGTTAGCTTCAAATTATTTTTAATTAACTTCGGCAGAGACCGCGAGAGTTCGTCCTTAAAGTTTGTTTATATTATTTCCAAGTGTCAACGACTCGACAAAGTTTTTACACACTCAGGGAGGGTTTATTCAATCATTATTTAGTTCATACAACTTAATTTTTTTCTGTTATTTTGGTTTAGAATCTGTTTAATAAAAAAAACGAAACCGTAACCCAACTCTTTTATTAAAAACCGAGTTGTAACCGAAACCGACCCAAAATTCAATAACCTCCCAGCTTCAACATTTTTCATTTTTTGACGAAAATTGACGAAATCGTTAGCTCCCATCTAGAGGTCACCCTAAATAAGCATGCCAGGTTTCAAAGCAATCTGATCATAAATGTGCCCTGTAGGGTGTGCCAAAGGGAAATATTGAGGTCTGACTAAACTAAGTTCTAAGAACGTTGGCCGTGGCAACATTTTTTGACGGAAATGGAAGAAAATCGATAGCTCCAATCTAGAGGTCACCCCAAACAAGCATGCCAGGTTTCAAAGTAATCTGATCATAAATGTGCCCTGTAGGGTGTGTCTTCTGACTAAACTAAGTTGTAAGAATGTTGGCCGTGCCAACATTTTTTGATGGAAACTGAAAAAAATCGATAGCTCCCATCTAGAGGTCACCTCAAACAAGCGTACCAAGTTTCAAAGCAATCTGATCATAAATGCGACCTGTGAGGTGTGCCAAAGGAAATAGTGTACGTACGTATGCCGGCGGATGAGAAGTGATGGCAATAGCTCAGCTTAACTTTGTCAAGTTGAACTAAAAAAACATTCTTCAAAATGCATTTCTGAGCAGAGAAAGACAAGATCAGTCTTGCAGAACTTTAGTTATAGAGCAGAAACCAATTTCACATGTTAACATTGGAGGTCACAGTGGCCTTGACCTTTGGGACATCATGGTCAAAATAAATAGGCTTCTTCCACTCATCACACCTAACCCACATATGAAGTTTGGTAAAGATCCTGCTTGTAGAACTTTACTTAATTCATGGAATGCAGCAGAAATCTGTTTCAAGTACATTTAATGTTGAAAGTCATAGTGACCTTGTCCTTTGGAACATCAACTAGAATAGGGTTCTATCTCACACCATACCTAACCTCTATACTGACTTACATCAAGATCAGTCTTGCACAACTTTAGTTATAGAGCGGAAACCAATTTTAAGTGTATTTAACATTGGGGTTCACTGTGACCTTGACCTTTGGCACATCATGGTCATGGTCAAAATAAATAGGTTTCAACTCATCATACCTTACCAACATATGAAGTTTGGCAAAGATCTGGACGGTAGATTTTTAGTTAATTGACGGAATGTAAAAAGTTAATGGACGGACGACGGACATGGTGATAACACAATGCCCTCTCCTCAAAGTGGCAGTGGCATTAAAATACTGTATAATATATTTCTTAAGTGGTAACAAGTAAAGATATATTCCGCGCTATTACATTCCAAGCAAAGATGAATTACACACTATTGCTAAAATCTCGCCCTGGTACTGGTAACAGAGGCAGAGGAAAGTTCACATACAGTATTCACACAACCAACCAAGCCTTGACCCGAATCACTCAATCATTCAAAAGCATGCCTCCATGTCCCCACCCCAATACCCCATCCATGTCCATCGGACATCAATACCGCTAATGAAAAATATATCTATATACCTTGCTTGCATAGTAATAAGAACCCTCCCCCCTCCCTACTCCTACCAGTGTGTGTAAATGTTTTGTCCCCCACCCACTTTTGTAGCATATATATCCCCCACCCCCATCATTGATCTGTATACGACCCATTATAATGTCTACACTGACGATTTGTAGGCTAGCGCATCCACACAACTATGCCATCCACCTCCAACCCCTCCCCCCCCCCCCCCCCGCCAACATATGCATGAAGAATGTACTCACATACACACTTTGATCAAAATCTCACAACATATACATGCTGTGTTCAACCTCAACATGGCTTTATGTGTAGTTGCTCTTCACACTGACTTATACCCCCCACCCCCACCCCCTCACCCCCCCCCCCCCCCCCCATCAATAAGTTTATCCAGAATGCTTCATGATCCCTGATATAAGCTTATTCTGTTGATTAATTTGTTCAATTCCAATAATCTTAAAATTGTTTATACTATGGTTTTTGGTCAGAATCTGAAAAACATTAGGTGCCGAGAACTTGTTACTCTGTCAGTACACCAAAAATCAATGAGAGAGGACAATTCGTTTTCGAGTTATCATGCGGACAAAAAGTGCTTAGAAGACAGAAGATAGGAAAATAAGAAAAGAAACAAGAGGCCCCAAGGGGCCTGAGGGTGCTCACCTGACATGGTAGCCTAAATATCAACTCAGAGAATTGATTTCAACAAGTTGCATCTGCTCCCCCTAAGAAAAGCTTAT
This sequence comes from Pictodentalium vernedei, assembly GCA_031216915.1. Lineage (NCBI taxonomy): Eukaryota > Metazoa > Mollusca > Scaphopoda > Dentaliida > Dentaliidae > Pictodentalium > Pictodentalium vernedei. Next base: position 460,488,112 of record CM062289.1, on the reverse strand, counting down.
ACCAAATATCCAAAGATTCTGACCAGTGGATCGAAAAAAAAAGAAGATTTTTAAAGAATATTCCTCATATTGAACTAAGTTATAATTCGGGTTCCCACAGGCCCATATATGAACCCAGGGACTTGGCTTTAACAAACTTAAATCTCCCCCCCCCCCCCCCCCCTAAGGATGCTGCACACCAAATATCAAAACATTCCGACTGCTGGATCTGAAGAAGAAGATTTTTAAAGAAAATTCCTCATTTTGAACTAAGTTACAATTCAAGCTCCCACAGTGAGTCCAAATATGGACCTAGGGACATGGCTTGAACAAACTTGAATCTCACCCCCCTAAGGATGCTGCATATCAAATATCAAAACATTCCAACTGCTGGATCTGAAGAAGATTTTTAAAGAAAATTCCTCATTTTGAACTAAGTTATAATTCGGGCTTCCACAGTGAGCCCAAATATGAACCCAGGGACTTGGCTTGAACAAACTTGAATCTCCCCCCCCCCCCCAAGCATGGTGCATACCCAATATCAAAAAATTCTGCCTGCTGGATCTTGAGAAGAAAATTTTCAAAGAAATTTGCCTGAAATGCACTAAGTTCGAATTCGAGCTTCTATAGTGAGCCCAAATATGACTCTAGGGAGCCGATTTGAACAAATTTGAATCAGATCCACCCCACAATGTTGCATACCAAATATCAAAAGATTCTGCCTGCTGAATCTGGAGAAGAAGATTTTTTTAAAAATTTGCCTGAAATACACTAAGTTCGAATTCGGGCTTCTATAGTGAGCACAAATATGAATCCAGGGGGCCGATTTGAACAAACTTGAATCAGATCCACCCCTCAATGTTGCATACCAAATATCAAAAGATTCTGCGTGCTGGATCTGGAGAAAAAGATTTTTAAAGAAATTTGCCTGAAATGCACTAAGTTCGAATTCGAGCTTCTATACTGAGCCCAAATATAAACCCAGGGGGCCGATTTGAACAAACTTGAATCAGATCTACCCCACAATGTTGCATACCAAATATCAAAAGATTCTGCCTGCTGGATCTGGAGAAGAAGATTTTTTAAGAAATTTGCCTGAAATGCACTAAGTTCGAATTCAAGCCTCTATACTGAGCCCAAATATAAACCCAGGGGGCCGATTTGAACAAACTTGACTCAGATCCACCCCGCAATGTTGCATACCAAATATCAAAAGATTCTGCCTGCTGGATCTGGAGAAGATTTTTTAAGAAATTTGCCTGAAATGCACTAAGTTCGAATTCAAGCTTCTATACTGAGCCCAAATATAAACCCAGGGGGCCGCATCTGATCAAACTTGAATCAGATCCACCCCACAATGTTGCATACCAAATATCAAAAGATTCTGCCTGCTGGATATGGAGAAGAAGATTTTTGAAGAAATTTGCCTGAAATGCACTAAGTTCGAATTCGGGCTTCTATAGTGAGCCCAAATATGAATCCAGGGGGCCGATTTGAACAAACTTGAATCAGATCCACCCCACAATGTTGCATACCAAATATCAAAACACCCTGCCTGCTGGATCTGGAGAAGAAGATTTTTGAAGAAATTTGCCTGAAATGTACTAAGTTCGAATTTGAGCTTCTATACTGAGCTCAAATATAAACCCAGGGGGCCGATTTGAACAAACTTGAATCAGATCCACCCCACAATGTTGCATGCCAAATATCAAAAGATTCTGCCTGCTCGATCTGGAGAAGAAGATTTTTTAAGAAATCTGCCTGAAATGCACTAAGTTCGATTTCAGGCTTCTATAGTGAAACTAAATATAAATCCATGGAGCCGATTTGAACAAACTTCCATCAGATCCACCCCACAATGTTACATACCAAATATCAAAAGATTCTGCCTGCTGGATCTGGAGAAGAAGATTTTTTAAGAAATTTGCCTGAAATGCACTAAGTTCGAAATCGGGCTCCTATACGGAGCCCAAATATGAACCCAGGGGGCCGATTTGATCAAACTTGAATCAGATCCACCCTACAATGTTGCATACCAAATATCAAAAGATTCTGCCTGCTGGATCTGGAGAAGATTTTTTAATCTTTTTCCCATTGCCTACAGTGTTAAAAAGTGCTGACTCAGCACTTTTTCAAAAGTCCTGAAAAAAGTACCTTGTGGTCAAACCGATAGGGATTTTTTTTAACCATTCTATTCTACTGGATAAAAGTAAGCTTTATACAAAATAAGAATTCTCTGTGCCGTGTAGTTTTGGAGATATGGCAGTTTTAAGGTTTTTCCTATTTTTAGCTCCTGAGGTTCCCACGGGGCAATGAGAAAAATTTTTTTGCATCAATCGACTACTTATGACCCATTATCATCTCATATCAAATTTGGTTCAAATCGACCTCACAGTTCTGAAAATAGAAATTTTAGGCGTGTCCAAAGTTTTTGCCCCTCCCATAACGAAGGCAAATAATGCCCGACAAACTTCTCTTGAACAAACTTGATTCTAAACCTCAAAAGGACTCTGTATACCACATATCAAGTCTCTGCTACTGGTGGTTCATTAGAAGAATATTTTCAAAAAATTGGGCCTTTTTTCCCCCACACCTCTGCTCAATATGAACCGAAAGCTATTTTGGATAAAAATCAAAATGCCCCTATATAACCACTACTTACATGAAATTTAATTAAAATGTGGCCAGTGGTTTAGGAGAAAGAGGCTCAAACACCACCTTCACACAGGACGACGGAGGACAGACGACAGACGACGGATGACAGACGACGGACGATGCACGAAGAATGATAAGAAAAGCTCACCCTGACTTTCAGTCAGCTGAACTAAAAGAAGAAACCGTTCAAAAACAATAGTCTGTGTGTTTCACACAGACTAATTATATTATAATTCAAGCAAAATATGTTGGAACACAAAATATAAAATTCACGGGAATCATCTCTGTTTTATTTTAGCTGACATCACGAAATGCAAATATTAATATTTAAATTTTCAGACTTACGACTTATTTGGACTTATAAGTTCATTTCAATCAGAGGCATCAGTTTAAATTGGTGTTTTGTGACACTAATGACTTAATTTAGTTGATACTGATGAAGTACCTTAGAATGTCAAGTCTATAAATTATTAAATTATAAATATGAATATGGAAATCTTGTTTTTTTTTTAAGTTCGTGTGTCGAACAATGGTAAAAATGTTCATAATATAAATGTGAAAACTAACAGCTGTCCATGTAAGGTATGGGTATGTCTGAGATTGATGCGTGAAATGGTGGGGCTGGCACTGGAATATAAAGTAAAGAAAACCTCACCTTGCAAATTGCATCTTCTATGATCTAGATTTGAGGTAGTCTCACTAATGCTAGATGGAGTGTTACAATTTACAAATTTTCTCCGATGAAGATTGTTTTGTCAATTCTTGAACATGAGCTTCATATAGGTGTACAATACCCTACTTCCATTCGAAAACATCACTTCCAAAAAATGTGATTAACTTCGTTTACAAAACGAATTTGCTAGAAACTAGCAGATGCAAAACTTTTTGACCTTGATTCATTGCTTCGAGCTGCAATCCATGATTCAGGGCTTGATTTAATCTGAAAATTTTGAATAGCAATTTACTATTCACCCTGGAAAATTGATTAGCAGTTGATCAAAAAGCACTTGAAACTAATAAATCTTGAATAGCAAAATTCAGAAATTGGAGAGCAAAGTGCTATGCTAATCCAGTTAAATCGAGCCCTGTGATTCAAACTTTTATTTGAGTAACTGTCACAAACATATATATTTTCCATTGTATACTTTATTACTCACGCTATCTCGGTTTCAACAGGTGTCAATAGAGAATATTTTAAGCATTGTACTGATTGTTTGGAGGAACTATTTTCTGCCGAAGCTACGTTTTGTTTCCTTTTTAAGAACAGCCCTTGACCGAATTATTGTTACCTGAACCAGTGCTTTGAGAATGAGCTCACTAATTATCCTATCCAGGAATAAAATAATTATGATTACCTGAAGCAGTGCTTTGAGAATGAGCTCACTAATTATCCTATCCGGGAATAAAATAATTATGGTTACCTGAACCAGTGCTTTGAGAATGAGCTCACTAATTATCCTATCTGGGAATAAAATAATTATGGTTACCTGAACCAGTGCTTTGAGAATGAGCTCACTAATTATCCTATCCGGGAATAAAATAATTATGGTTACCTGAAGCAGTGCTTTGAGAATGAGCTCACTAATTATCCTATCCAGGAATAAAATAATTATGGTTACCTGAACCAGTGCTTTGAGAATGAGCTCACTAATTATCCTATCCAGGAATAAAATAATTATGTTTACCTGAACCAGTGCTTTGAGAATGAGCTCACTAATTATCCTATCCAGGAATAAAATAATTATGGTTACCTGAACCAGTGCTTTGAGAATGAGCTCACTAATTATCCTATCTGGGAATAAAATAATTATGGTTACCTGAACCAGTGCTTTGAGAATGAGCTCACTAATTATCCTATCCGGGAATAAAATAATTATGGTTACCTGAACCAGTGCTTTGAGAATGAGCTAATTATCCTATCTGGGAATAAAATAATTACGGTTACCTGGACCAGTGCTTTGAGAATGAGCTCACTAATTATCCTATCCGGGAATAAAATAATTATGTTTACCTGAACCAGTGCTTTGAGAATGAGCTCACTAATTATCCTATCTGGGAATAAAATAATTATGGTTACCTGAACCAGTGCTTTGAGAATGAGCTCACTAATTATCCTATCCGGGAATAAAATAATTATGGTTACCTGAACCAGTGCTTTGAGAATGAGCTCACTAATTATCCTATCTGGGAATAAAATAATTATGTTTACCTGAACCAGTGCTTTGAGAATGAGCTCACTAATTATCCTATCCAGGAATAAAATAATTATGGTTACCTGAACCAGTGCTTTGAGAATGAGCTCACTAATTATCCTATCTGGGAATAAAATAATTATGTTTACCTGAACCAGTGCTTTGAGAATGAGCTCACTAATTATCCTATCCAGGAATAAAATAATTATGGTTACCTGAACCAGTGCTTTGAGAATGAGCTCACTAATTATCCTATCCAGGAATAAAATAATTATGTTTACCTGAACCAGTGCTTTGAGAATGAGCTCACTAATTATCCTATCCAGGAATAAAATAATTATGGTTACCTGAGCCAGTGCTTTGAGAATGAGCTCACTAATTATCCTATCCAGGAATAAAATAATTATGTTTACCTGAACCAGTGCTTTGAGAATGAGCTCACTAATTATCCTATCTGGGAATAAAATAATTATGGTTACCTGGACCAGTGCTTTGAGAATTAGCTCACTAATTATCCTATCCAGGAATAAAATAATTATGGTTACCTGAACCAGTGCTTTGAGAATGAGCTCACTAATTATCCTATCTGGGAATAAAATAATTATGGTTACCTGGACCAGTGCTTTGAGAATTAGCTCACTAATTATCCTATCCAGGAATAAAATAATTATGGTTACCTGAACCAGTGCTTTGAGAATGAGCTCACTAATTATCCTATCTGGGAATAAAATAATTATGGTTACCTGGACCAATGCTTTGAGAATGAGCTCACTAATTACCCTATCCGAGAATAAAATAATTATGGTTACCTGAACCAGTGCTTTGAGAATGAGCTCACTAATTATCCTATCTGGGAATAAAATAATTATGGTTACCTGAACCAGTGCTTTGAGAATGAGCTCACTAATTATCCTATCTGGGAATAAAATAATTATGGTTACCTGGACCAGTGCTTTGAGAATGAGCTCACTAATTATCCTATCCGGGAATAAAATAATTATGGTTACCTGAACCAGTGCTTTGAGAATGAGCTCACTAATTATCCTATCCGGGAATAAAATAATTATGGTTACCTGGACCAGTGCTTTGAGAATGAGCTCACTAATTATCCTATCCGGGAATAAAATAATTATGTTTACCTGGACCAGTGCTTTGAGAATGAGCTCACTAATTATCCTATCCGGGAATAAAATAATTATGGTTACCTGGACCAGTGCTTTGAGAATGAGCTCACTAATTATCCTATCCGGGAATAAAATAATTATGGTTACCTGGACCAGTGCTTTGAGAATGAGCTCACTAATTATCCTATCCGGGAATAAAATAATTATGGTTACCTGAACCAGTGCTTTGAGAATGAGCTCACTAATTATCCTATCCGGGAATAAAATAATTATGGTTACCTGGACCAGTGCTTTGAGAATGAGCACACTAATTATCCTATCCGGGAATAAAATAATTATGGTTACCTGGACCAGTGCTTTGAGAATGAGCTCACTAATTATCCTACCCAGGAATAAAATAATTATGGTTACCTGAACCAGTGCTTTGAGAATGAGCTCACTAATTATCCGGGAATAAAATAATTCTGTTTTTATCAAGGGAATAAACAAAAGAATTCAATCATGACTGTTAGAAATCCATTAGGTGATGAACCAAATGACTATGTGCAAATTCACTATGAACCACTTCATGGTTCATGGAATTTGCATGTCATCAATTTGTTTCATCACTTCATGGATTTCGAACACTCATGATTCAATTCTTAAATGAATAACTATTTACAATACGATAAATTTACAATGTGCAGGGTTTTAAAATGAGAAAAAGTGAGAAGAAAGAAGTCACGGAAAAAAAACAGCTGCGCCATGAGCGCGCATGATATGCCCTTTATTAATAACAAGAGGGAAGCACACAATATGAGTATACATGTATTGCCTATATTTTGATGAATAAAGTCCCATAACTCTGAAATGACTAATCGAACGGTGACACCAACCGAAAGGGAGCTTCCTTCCATCAACATAAACCACCTACCAAAAAATTGTGAAAATCTCTCGAAGCGTTCTCGAGTTATCGTACGACGTGTAAAAAATCAACAATTTTCTAAGTAATAAAGTCCCATAACTCTGGAATGACTAATCAAATGGCGACACTAAATGAAAGGGAGCTTCCCTCCATCGATATACACCACCTACCCAAAAATCACGAAAATCTCTCAAAGCGTTCTCGAGTTATTGTACGACGTGTAAAAAATCAACAATTTTCTAAGTAATAATAAAGTCCCATAACTCTGGAATGACTAATCGAATGGCGACACTAAACAAAAGGGAGCTTCCCTCCATCGATATACACCACCGACCAAAAATCACGAAAATCTCTCAAAGCATTCTTGAGTTATCGTACAACGTGTGACCGGATGGACAGACGGATAGACAGCGGAATACCATAATACGACCCGTTTTTTCAAAACGGGCATATAAAGCAAAATCGAAGTAATGCGAGCACATCCAAGTAAATAATGCAGTGGTTAGGAACAGGAAAATCTGAGAATAGGAAGTTCTTATGTCTATAAAGTGTTTACCTTGTGAAGGACATTTAACTCTTAGAAGCCAGGGAATCAGAACGAATTTATTGAACATGACAAACTGCGAAAAACTTACAGTAAAGCAGGTGTTTCTAGTCAAGTGTCGTCTGCCTATTCAGGCAGACGACACTTGACTAGAAGCACCTGCTCAGTGTTTAATTCTCCCAAAGTCCAAAGACAGCCGAACTGTCACAGCCAGACTACCTGCAGTATTACATCACAGACAAGAAAACTCGACTCCCGGCTTCTAAGAGTTAATCACCTGCTTAATTCATCACTATTTCTGTCATCAAAAAAGGCACCAAAAAATATCCACTCCACTTATAATTGTTACTTTCAGTTATGCAGTTACATGATTGAGCATGGTGTAGCTAAGAATAAGATGCTCATACAATCAACACCAACAAAAAATATTTATCTTCTCATTCTTGTTATTGTAAACTGGTGTTAACATTCCATTCATTTTTATTTTGGTATAATCACTGTATACAGTAACTTTACTCACTTCATAGTCAAGTGCCAAAGGTATACAACTGTATATAATCACTATGTTCAGAGTCAATTCCCCAAGGCATCTTCTTCATCAAATTTATCTCTTGAGCGATATGTCAGTCTTCTGTTCTCTTCTTCCTGGAAAGATTGATAACCATCTAATCACAAAACCTATTTGTTGGTCACTGATCAACTGACCCCTTAATCAATAGCAGGGATTTTTCTAGGGGCATTGGGAATGGGGCCAGGGGCCCATACAATTGGGAAAAATGCCATCTTATTGGACCAAATTGGGAATTCTGGTGACACTGCAGAGTGGAGAAAAATACACATTTCTTCTCTACAGGCACATTAAAAATGAAGAAGTTGGGTTTATTATTTGAAATTATGGTTTTACAGTTCTTTTATCATCATAATAAGGCCTACTTTCACAGTAAATAATCGCAATTATTATGATGAAGTTGACACTGGGTACCAATTGGGAATTTTATGTTAGAAATTGGGAAAAATCATGCCTAAATCTCATTGGGAATGGGGCCTATATTCGGCCCCTGTCGTCACCTAGAAAAATCCCTGAATAGGGTTCTTTCTCTTCCCAAAGGACATAGTCCAAAGTTTGATGACAATCAGATATTTGTGGGAGCACATTTTAATCATGGGTCTAATGGGGTATCCCACCATTGCCAGCTGGGTTGTGCAGGGGAGGGGGGGGGGGGAGTTATGGGAAATGTTAAAACATGGAAGATAGTGGATGTCAATGTTTTATTGCCAATAATATTGTGTTCCTTGGTATCGGTGCTTGTAAAAAATCTGAAATAAAAAAATAGGAGATGTGCACACTAGGTGCACCTCCCCCCCCCCCCCCCCCACCCCCCACACTTGCTAAATCTGCACATGGAATATCATTGAGATGCAATGATTCATTGTGCCAAATTGTGCTCAGTATATTATATACATATTTGTGTTTGTTTAACAATTTTAAGGTGCAAAGTTGGTGATGTACTGAAAGGGGTAGAGATGTGCCCCCCCCCCCCCCTCCCTGACCACCCACCCACTCACTCAATAGTCTTCTCCTGGCCTGACATTTATGTCTGGATTTTAGAAACAACGATCTGCCCCTGAAAGTAACTACGTATTTCCTTACAGGACGGGATGTTTTTATACTCCTACTGTTACACATTGTTGGCATTTCACTCACTGCACCCTTGCCACAATCAGATCCAACAACATGTTTGAGTAAGATTATAACAACCCTCTTTTGAACAATAGGAGTCAGCATTGAGTCAACATAAGGTGCATCTTACTCCACTTTCCTTGAAGTACCTTTATCATTCTTGCTGTTTTGTCATCTCTCAGATCTAAACCACATTCACAGTCAGGTACCCATATTATGGCATAAGAGGGCAGGGGGACACATGTCGACAGACAGACAGACAGCGGTATACCATAATACGACCCGTTTTTTTCAAAATGGGCGTATAAAAATGGTTGCGATGAAACCCCTTCATAAATGCAAGCTGTAGGCTGTACTAAAGGAATCTATATAATGTGCCCCTTCGATCATCACGGTTGACTGAACCCGACCAAAATTTATTTATTTATTGGTGTTTAAGGTCACATATTTTTGCGCAATGGTTTATCATGACCATAGCATGAGTATTAACTCAGGACCAGGGATGAGCGTAAATAAGCCATGTGGCCCATTTTAGAGAGGGTTTGTACCTCCCAAGCATTGGTGACTGGGTCATATTTTACCAGAAAAACAGAGCCTGCTTACCACAGATGCAAACACCTATGCGGCTGATGAATGGTTGATTCTGAACATCATTCCATCATTCATTCATACTTCAAACTAGATTATTCAACTTGTCGAAAATTTTGCGAGACAAGGTGACACCAAACAGCCATTCACCTCAAATCAACAGGCCTGTAAAACCATACAGATATGGATATCCTTAGAACTGGCTCATCGAGGCTGTTCTAATGATATCCATATTTGTATAGTTTTATTGAGAGATTCTGCAAATTTTTTTTTTAATTTTTGGTGTTACATTGGAACCATGTTAATAGAATAGCTTCTTTGCCAATGAAAATTATTCAATTAACAGGAGAATTCAATTAACAGGGATTGTGTCATTTTCCTGTATTCTTGAGATGAATTTAGCATTTATTCTATTATATCTAGTTTGACAGAGCTCTACGAGCTCTGTCAAACAAGATATAATAGATTAAATGCCCATTGGATTTAATGAGGCCAAATGGGTCTATTTACAAAAGAAAACTGGGGAGAGTCAGGGTAATTTCTCGACATGTTACAAGATTTTTTATTCAATCAACAGGAGTTTACTCTATAACCTATATTCAATTAACAGGTCAAATTTGTACTGGATGTGTGGTGAATGATTTTGTGTTGGGAAATTGTATTCAATTAGCAGGAATATACAATTAAGAGATATCCACTGAAAATACTTCCTGCAATGGCAATGAACAAGAAGATTCCTTGATATTTTCATGCTAGACTTGGAATAGGTCACTGGAAAGAAATTCTCTTGTTGCTAAATAGTAAAATGCACATCTCCAGGGCCATATCCACGATGTTTTTGGTACCGATATACCAGTTTGGGTGCCCAAACTCATTGTATTTGTTCATAATTGCCATCCCATAGTCCACTAAAACAGTCAAAATTCATCAAAAATTACAAATGACTAAAACCAACACGAAGCTAATCACTTGAATCCCAAACAAGGATACTGTAGCTGACTAAAAATATGTCAGAGGCAACTGCACTCCAATAACAAAATGCATGGAACAAATATGCGTGCGGAAAGCACATGGACACGAGGTATTATGGTCATTCCTACTTTCGAGTCTCTTAAAAATGTGTTCAGTAAGGTAATCCTACTATGGACAAGTGTCCCCAAAATTTTCCCTGGATATGGTCCTGATCTCTGTGTCACCAAATAAGTCAGTATTTTATTACAGCCACATCTGAAACTGTTCACAGAATTATCTTTGCTCCGACTAACTCTGAACTTGCTGAATACATTGATCAATAAATTCAATAATCAAACACTGAATCAAACAGAACACCCTAAAGATAAGCTATGTTTACGGCATTGTGTTCGATAATTAAAATTCTTGATGTGTTTTAGTTTGGATTATTCAGTATATTATTATACATTACATTCAGTATCAGATGAGTCAGGAAAACTATTCAATAGTTCTATAAGTATACTCTAAGGTGCTGAATAATAGTGTTGGCACTGTTATTAATTTTGGAGAGAAATGCCGACCATCACTTTTATTTGGTAATGAGACAAAGAGTGAAAACGCCATCACTATTATTAATATTTGATGAAAATGCAAGCCATCTCTGTTATTCATCCATCACTATTACTAGTATTTGGCACATGAGAGTAATAACTAGGCCTTTAGATTACCCCAATTTCACACCTTTTACAGGTGTCCCCAAATTTGAGAAGGTGCGAAGGCATCAAGAAAAATATATAAATTCCAGTGTGCAAAATTTGACAAGATTAAAGAATGCTTGTTTCGTTCTCGTGGTGGTTACTCGAATTCAAATCTACATGAACGATGACCGGTGAGCCAAAAGTTGCATCTTGAATACTAAAGTCTGAGTAACTTATCTACATGCAGTCGAGTGCTAATTTTTTTCTCAGCCTCAAGATTTGTTCACATATTTCTGCCTTGTTAAAATTTATGGCAGTGTGCCTACAGGCACTCTCCCATAAATTGTAACATTGCAAATCCATAGAGATGAAGTCACTTCCAAGATAACATGAAGGACATTCACAAAATATGAAGCTTTTAACTTTGGGTACCTGTAGTTCAAAATAAAGTCCAAGTATGGGCTTCTAACCCTCTACCAGTTAACCAGCTTTCTTGTGTCTTGATAGATTTTCAAACTTTTGCCTTGAGAGGATATACATAGTTCAATTCCACGCAACATATAAACTCTTGTTAACTTTAAAAAAGCAGTTTCCCCAAGAATTTTACGTAGCCGAACGTTAGTCAGCCACCACCAAACCATGTGAATGGTCAGTCGGTTTTAGTCATTTTTTAAATTTTGCACTCTGAAGTTCTCTGTGCCTATTCTGCATTTTAGAATAACTTCCAACATAATATGACCAAAAAAACACAAAGAAAGGCATGACAACAAAACATAACAGGATAAAACTCCTATTAAAGGCTTTAATGTCCCCAAATTAGGGCAAAACAGTTTCCCCAAAATAAATGAATTTAAATTAAAGGCTGGAATAACCCATGGTAAGTACCCACTGATACCTTGAGTATCTTTTTTATTGGTTATTTGATGGTGTGCTATTGATTTTCATATTAACAGAATTTTTCCAAAATTGTACCCAAACAAATTTTGGCCTCCTTGATCACCCACCCACCCCACCATCAGTGTCATCAATTTTTTTCAGAACACCCCCCTCCCCCCCTCCCCCCCCCCCCCCCCACCATGTGTAAGTAGGATGAATTTTTTCACCGATGATTTCTGGAGTTAAACTTAGATGAATTTTTTATTATCAAATCTACTTATGGCTGCTGGTCAGTTTTGATGAAAAATATCTTGAAAATAATGTGCAGGTTAAGAGTTAACCTTGGGAGATTTTTCAAACTTTGTGGTACCTTCACTTCAGTACAGTTGTTGGCAGCAGCAGTGATTTCTGTGCTCTAGAAACCACAGCCAAAGTAATGTCATTTTTTGTCAGAGGGATATATTGATTGCAGACAAGGGTACCAGAAGAAACTTATTCTACTGATTGGTCATTAGAATTATATATTGTTTTATGGTAACTAAATGAGGGGAGGGTGTTAGGAAAATGCTGTAGGCCTAATAGTGCTGGCGCCAAAGCCACCCCCTACACACACTTTAATCCCATCCCCCCCCCCCCCACCCACCTCACAAAAAAATCCAAACTGCTCTCTGAGCATGGTTTTCCCACCCAATATCACACCCTCAAATGGCACACAACAATATACATCATATCAGGTTAATGTTATAACAAAGTCTTACACGAGTTTTCATTATATCTCCAGTATATGACTGTATTGCAATGTCACAAATGTACTTGCAGGATAATATATCGTGGAAGCGTTTACAAATAATGATGTGAACCTAATTCGGACACAATTCGGGAGCCTTTGAAAGCCATGTCCAGTGTTCTAGAAAGGCTCAGATATCGCTCTCAGGGCATCCAAATATGAACAGTTTTCCTGGAGGAGATCCCCCGACCCTCACCGGCGGGAGAGGGTCACCCCTTCCCATACCACCCTCCAACTCAGACCTGCGGCCTTCGGCATGTCGACCTTGAACACCCAAATCTTTCTTTGACCCCCCCCCCCCACCCCCCCCCCCCACCCCATCGATATCCTGACGACACAACTGGGCCAACTGCATGTTTTTGAACGGTTTTCAATCTCGTGTAAAATGTATTCCATCGTAAATCACTACATATAATTAAAAACTCTACACGAAAACTTCATCTCAGAATCAGAATAAAGAGGATGAAGAGGCCGCTGATTTGGAGATGAAGACCAAAGTTTTTGACGCCAGAACTTACAATTCTCTTCAAGAGCAACAGTTCGGTAAGTGAAGTTAATTTCAGGATTTTCTTGGCAGAATGTGGTAAAGCTGTTATTGGCAGCTGCTTCCAATGACTGTCGATGTGTTCTAGGGGATTGATAAACTTTATGAACAGACAGAGACACAATCTATCCCTGAGATCAACGGAAATCCGCCATTATTCTTTTGAAGAAAACGTCACCCAACATGGATCACCACGTGCACTTCTGGGCGAAAAGAAAGAGGCGGCAATGAACCGAAACGACCTTTCCTAAAATGTTCGGACAGGACGCTTTGGACAGAGAGTTGACTTTTTTTTATTTACAGACTGAAGAACGCAACTTCAGAGTCCAGACTTGGTTAAACAACTGAATCCAATCAAAGTAAACTGCAATAGGGTAATTAAGGGCGCCCCCTCCAATCCCTACCAAAATGTCTAATTGTTATGGTGGGGGGGGGGGGGGGGGGGGGGGGTGGGCGTGAATATAGGTGGGGGTGGGGTGGGTTTTTGGTCAACTTGAGTGCCAAAAAAATGTGTGTAAACAGTTAATGTATTTTTGTCCTTTTTCACTATTATGGCATCTTTTGTGCCCAAAACAGTAACAAAATGTCACCAATTGACCATAAAAGCCCATTTAGACGCATTATTAACAAAATTAACCCCCTTAATATAAATAACATTGGAGAATTTTATCAAAAACTGACCTGAGGATGGGGTGGGGGATATGATATTGAACGGAAAAAAATTGTCCAACATTTTTTTTCTCCTGATGTCGACTAAAATATCCATTCACAACATAATTCATTCATATTCGAGGTTTGTTTTATGGCATATTCTTTAAAATGAAGCAATGTGTATATAATACTGTATATTGAGTCATAATAGCTAGGTGGGATTCGTTTTTCAAAATGAAAAAAATTGAAAATATTTACTACGGAAGCGTTGAGGCGCCAGTTGAGTATTATTTCTATCTTGCACGTGCAAGTTAGCTATCTTGCACGTGCAAGTTAGCTATCCTGCACGTGCAGGTTAGCTATCTTGCACCTGCAAGTTAGCTATCTTGCACGTGCAGGTTAGCTATCTTGCACGTGCAGGTTAGCTATCTTGCACGTGCAAGTTACTATCTTGCCCATGCAGGTTAGCTATCTTGCACCTGCAAGTTAGCTATCTTGCACGTGCAGGTTAGCTATCTTGCACGTGCAGGTTAGCTATCTTGCACGTGCAAGTTACTATCTTGCACGTGCAGGTTAGCTATCTTGCACCTGCAAGTTAGCTATCTTGCACGTGCTGATTAGCTATCTTGCACCTGCAAGTTACTATCTTGCCTGTGCAGGATAGCTATCTTGCACCTGCAAGTCTATACTATATTTTAGAATGTCTGTTTGTCTTTGCCGGACCCCCTCCAGGACTACGGAAATTCCTATCGCGGAGACAACCACTATAGACTCATTGGCCATGTCTAGTCTCCTGGCTATGTACGTTTCGCATCGCTTGCAACGCAGGCTAGGTGTGGATGCTTTATGTTGGGGGTGTGAATGGGAAACGCCAGGCCAAAAGAGTAAAAATGGTTAGAATTACAATGATGTTGGTGACGTCATGGTGAGCTCGCGATTCATGACGACATTGACCGCTGACGATGTCCACAGAGATGAGTGACTGGCACCTGCAAGTTGCTATATTCCACCTGCAAGTTGCTATCTTTCACGTGGAAGTTGCTATCTCGTACCTGCAAGTTACTCTCTTTCACGTGCAGGTTAGTTATCTTGCACTTGCAAGTTAGTTATCTTGCGACAGCCACCCCAGCTACCCTATCTCAGAAGCCCCGGCTCAGCATACTTTTCCCAGTGGCTTACATTTCCATATTTGACAGCCACCCTATCTCAGAAGACCCGGCTCCCCATACTTGCCCCAGTGGCTTACATTCCCGTATTTGACACGGTGACCTTACCTCTGTCTTTTGACCAAGAGCGACACAGTTGCCCTTCCCCTTCTTGTAGAAGCCCTTCACGCCACGATTCCTTAATCCTACCTTCTCGACCGAATACCCATCATCACATCAGACACCTGTCGACCTTATTCCACGAGCCCAGGCCTCCACGACCTGCGCCAGTGAACCAGGTACCCTACACCGAGCGTTCCGATTAAGAGCGCCACAGTCACTCTTCCCCTTCTTCCAGTACCCCTACCTCAACAAGTTCGAACAGTCGCCTGACAGGTCAGTCATTGCTGGTGATCACTATAATCCAATGTAGAAGAATCGTTCGAAGAGTCGCTGGGACTAACTCTTTGATTACTAATTTTCTCCTCGAAGGCTCATTCCAGGGAGTCGTTCGAAAAGCTGGCTGCTTATTTCAAAATAACGGCTTATTGTCCCTATAATTAAAACAAATAGAGATCCTGCAACTGTGTCAACATAGGCTACAGGTATTCTTGGAATTAGCTATATTACCTGCTAATGTAAAAAACGCTTGTTGCATTTGGTTAATGACTTCCACCTTCAGTGAAGTTATGTCTTTTCATTAAGTCTATTCTTCTTCAACGAAAGTAAGTCCAATTACAAAGTTCTGAAAAAGAAGACCAACTCAGCCATGACTAGATATGATGAAAAATTCATCCAAATTTATCTCAAAAAATCTTTTGTGAAAAATCCATTCATTTATAAGGGGGAAGTTTGATTACATGTGCCCAAATTATACTTATTTCAGTGTCAAGCAAAATCCTATTCAAGGGGGAGGGGGAGAGCGGTGGGGGGGGGGGGGGTCGGAATTTTTATGAAATCCATCAATTTTGCCCCTCCACACCCCGCCACTTTTTTAAACACCAACATTAGATTCCTGATAAAAAGTTACCCCAAGTAGACCCCTTTGAAGACCTATATAGGTGAAAATAATTTGGTCTAATTTTTGTCCCTCACTGCCTCCACCCCACCCCGCACACTTTTTTTTTAAACCTGACGAGTACCTCCGCCATAAAAAGTACCCCCAAAAACGAAAATAGGGGCCGCGTATTTTTCGACCCAGACTGCCCTACGAGCGGCACACTCGGCCCGGCCCTCCGGGCGGGGGCATTAAATCCTGTCACTTTCTAAACCCCCACCATTAGATTCCTGGTAAAAAGTTACCCCTAGTAGACCCCTTTGAGGACCTATATCAGTGAAATCCATCAATTTTGCCCCTCCCCACCCCCACCCCCACCCTGCCACTATTTTAAAAATCACCATGAGATTCCTGATAAAAAGTTACCCCAAGTAGACCCCTTTCAAGACCTATATCGGTGAAAAAATATTTTGTCATAACATTCGGTGCCCCTCCCTGCCCCACTCTCACCCTCACCCCGCACACTTTTTTAAACCTGATGAAGACCTCCGCCTTAAAAGGTACCCCTAGTAGACCCATTTTGGGCACTCTGGATAGACCCATATTCATTTCTATAGCAGACAGACAGACAGACAGACAGACAGACAGACAGACAGACAGACAGACAGACAGACAGACAGACAGACAGACAGACAGTCTAATTATAACGACCTCACACCTTTCGTTATAACGACTTGCCGTCTCGTTATAACGACCTATCTTGTTATAACGACTTGCCACCTCGTTATAACAACTTACGAGTTGTCATCTCTTTATAACGACTTACGAACTATTATAAGGAGTTGTCGTTTTATTATAACGAGTTGCCACCTCGTTATAACAACTTGCTATCGCATTATAAGGAGCTGTCATCTCGGTATAACGAGTTGCCATCTCGTTATAACGAGTTGCCATCTAGGTATAACAATTCGCCATCTCATTACAATGACTTATCATCTCGTTTTTGTTTTTTCAACTAGGGTTTAACGACACATTAACAGCCAGGGCCATATCATGTCGGGGACAGTTTTACGGGTGGAGGAAGCCGGAGTACCCGGAGAGGACCACCGAGCAACGACGAGCAGCTATCAGCTCTCCAACATCGTAACTCTAAAATCTGCACCACGGTACAGGCAGGGTTAGATTGATTGAAGACATGCGCACCGTCAACGTGCAGTACGCCTTAGTACACAGCATCATCGTGCCCCATGTAGGCAATCGGGGTTAAGTGCCTTGCCCAAGGATACAACGCGGGAGCCCGAATCAGTCGCTGAAATGGTCATCTATCCAACTAATAACCACGCTCGACGTTGCTTAACTTCGGTGATCTGACGAGAACCGGTTACCGCGACGCAACCACGCCCCTATCATCTCGTTATAATGACTTGTCATCTCGTTATAACTAGTTGCCAACTCGTTATAACGACCTGCAATTTTATTATAATGAGTTGTCATCTCGTTATAACGTCTTACAAACTCGTTATAACGAGTTGTTATCTCGCCATAAAGACTTGTCATCTCGTTAACACGACTTACGAACTCGTTATAATGTGGTGCCATCTCGTTATAACGACTTGCCATCTTGTTATAACATCTTTTCATCTCGCACATGTACGTGTGTTGTATCGAGATTCTACCATTTCATTGCTTTTCGATTGGAAACTTTGATCGCTAAAGTTTATGTACATAGCTTGAAGTGATTTCAAAATGCTCAATTATTGCACTGAAAAGCATTGCTTTAGTGGTGTTTTTTAATGAAATTTTCAATATGTGATGGAAACGCTCCAAACTATAACTACACGAACATCTTTCCTCAATTCGTGATATACACACAACGGAGCCTTTCAGCTCCACAAAGCTGAAAACAAATTATCGCCCTTGAGTTACAACTCGAACCCTTTTTTAAAAGCGTTCGACATTTCCTGGTTTTATTTAACCCTGCATTTTGAATTAGAGCGTCCGGTCTCAAATTGGTTTTACACACCCTTAGATTCTGTTGTCGACGAAATTATTACCCGGCACAAGTGAAATAAACAAAACATAAAAAAGCAAACAAACACAAAATGAAGTAAGTAGCAATGTTGCGGGACTTGTAACTATGGGTTTCATACAACTCCGATATATTACATACACACATGGAACTTAATTAAGCCCCACCCCCACCCCTGTTTTTTTCGCAATGGTGTTAATAGAAACTGTCATTACTTTCATGCTATCTTTTGGATGGCCCAAAATGATTGTTTGAGGAAAGAATGGTCTATTGACAGATGAAAGACATCACAATGATGAAAATATGCAGTATTTTAATGGCGCTAATTACACATATCTGTCACTGATGTGTTTGACGGAAAAATGTTCTCTCGACAAGTATGGTGCAGGAACGGTCCATGATGAAACAATGCCGGTAATTACTGACAAAAATTGAACTTGTGATCTCCTGAACACAATAGTAGAGTCTGATGTCAGTAGCGCGTGTATCCACCACGTGCCCGGATGACAGTCTGAACCCTCCTGCTAATGTTATCAGTGAGTCTTCTGGTACGGCCCATAGGCAACTGGTGCTAGTCCCATTGCAGTGCAGCTTCCAGATCGGCCCATACTGTACAGGCGGGTCCTTTGCTTGCACGCTACGTCCAAGAAAGTCCCAGGTTTGTTCTAAGGGATTCAAAGCGGGGCTCATTGCAGGCCAAGGTAGTGTTGTAATAGCGCTGTTCTGAAGGAATGCTCCCACAGCATGGGAACGATGTGGCCTTGCATTGTCGTTCATGAATACAGGGCGAGTAGCCGACGGGTGGTTGTCAAAAAGAGGCACGACAACCGGATTAAGAATGTCCCGGATGTATTGATGACCATTGGGATTCTCACGTACAGTCACCATATCAAGTGTACATTCGTGGGAGAGTCATCCCCAGATCATTTCTGATCCTCCACCATAAGGTGCAGTAGGTCTGATGTTACACTTGTATGATATCTGTATGCATTGAGTGAGGCAGAAACTTGGGCAAACTTCCACGATGCCCCAACCCCTGTCCACAATGGTGAAGTAAGGGTCGATTCACATTCCATTCTCGTTGACATAAAAACGGTGACACAAGTCTCCCTTCACATTTCACGTTTCCCATCGGGTTTGGCTAGTTTTCTCTTCGCTGTTTTTTGTTGCTGAAATCGTTTTGTTTACATCTCTAGAAGAATTAATGCTCATTTGCAGGTCGATCCCATTGATAACTTGAACCTGTTTTTGTTGGTAAAATACCCTTCAAATGATTCAATGGGAAATGCTCGAGTTTTCACAAAAATGTTCCCTGACACGCACCCACCCATCCCCTGATCTTCGCATCTACAACGCTAGCAATGCTTGTCTGCATCCAATCCTTATAAAAGGACAAGGTACTTAAAGGTATTGTTCTGGTTCACTGGTATTTCAAGTTATTACCGTTATGTAACAGGTCATTTCCAGACAATATGCCACAACACCGTTTTCCTATAAACGGCTACCACGCTACCACTAGTGAATCATATCGGCCGGCTATTCAAGCTAAATTTCAAATCACCCCGCATATCGAAAGTAGCGTAATTCTTTTGAAGGTGGAAGAAAGGAAGAAAGCATTCAATCGATGGGGAAATCCAGGACACCGGACCCGGCACCCTGGTTCTCTGGGCATCTAATATGCGTTTTTATCATGTTATATGCACTATTAACATAAGGACATGAAGTCTTTGTTAGAAGACACTTTGTCGTAACTACGAGGTATAAAGCCGTTATTACGAGAATTAAGTCATAATAACGATTATGTTAGTGTAATTCGAAAGCGTATAAACAGGGGCGGTTCCGACGCATACACCCGATGGCCTCTACGAACCCCAGCGCCTTCCAACCTACCAAACAAAAGATATAAATGTGTGCACATAGCATCTCCCTTCTCCCCACACACCTCTTAAGAAACACTCTTCCCGAACAGTCGCTAAACCATTTAATACAAATACAGAGCCCTTATGACCGCACAGAAAGTAACTTCTGAAGATAAGATAAGATAAGATTTATTCAGCAAATACACCAGAATAAAGGCAGATTGCTACACACAGAATCAACATAAAAAGAATCATAAAACACACTAATTCATATGACATTCATAAATCATATTACAGATAAGTCCCTCTTGTGAAGGAAGAGCTGGACCATGTTACAAATAACATTGCACAGCACTGGATTATCATTAGTTATTATTACTTTAAATTTGTTCATTGTATCCATTAGAGGAAAGTCAATTTTTTCGCCAGATTACGCGAAATAATTTTTCTCTCAATGGTACATAAAGCGGACATTCCATTACGAAATGCCATTCCGATTCCACCTCCCCCATTGTACAAGCTTCGCATATATTCTGTGTTCGATAGGACGAGGAGGTTATAAAGGCCTTCCACGTTCGATTCACAGTTTATGGTTGCTGATGCGTAATCACGTAAAATTGTTTCTAGCTTCAATGGAATAAGTGAGAATGAGATACGGTTCCATTTGATAATCTACTTTGAATAGTCGATAAGTCCTAAGTTTGTTTTTCCTATTTAGGCTTTTCCCTCTGGAAAACACTATTGTTTTTCTACGGATTATTATTATTTTTCCCTCTGGAAGAGACTATTGTTTTTCTACGGATTATTATTATTATTATTTTTTTTTTTTTTATTTTTTTTTTTCCACACATTTTGTCCGTACGATTCAGAAGCCATTTTCGAACCGATTGTCACGGAATTTTGCACACGCATAGAGGGGCACAAAATCTAAAAATGTACCGAAGCGGAATTTTCGATTTAACCCTTATTTCGTCAGAATTGGCAAAAAACTGCCAAAATTGGGGTTTATCGGCACTTTCTCGAAACATGTCTTGTAGATTTTTTTTATACATTCGTCATTGCTAGACCTGTCTGTGACACACCCTTTGGTACACACGACATATCAGGCGATGCATATGGTAACCCTCCACAGGCTGCCAAACATCGAAATTTTGATGTAATAGGCCGGTTTCAGGCCCCCACTGCACCCAAACAATACACGAGAGATAAACATAACTTCCTTTATTGGGAGTAGAATTCTCCGTGGATCATTTTTGTCAGTAATAAGGGTGTTCAGGTTCTCAAAATGTTGATAAAATAGGCTGTGTTTGCGTACCCACAGCACCCTAAGTTGGGAGGAGAGATCAAAATAAGTGGAAGTAGAATTCACTGAGAATTATTTTTGGCAGTAATAAGAGTATTCCAAAAACAACACTTAACCCGTTTTGGGTAAACAATGATACCCATCAAAAGCTTAAAATTCCTGTTCTCCCTGGATTTCTCTGAAAACATCTTGTAGATATTAAAGAAAAAACATGCATAAAACGTGAAAAAAGACTTGATTTATTGCATTTTAGAATTGCACATGTATATTTTTAGAAGATTCTCTGTCTGTTTTTAATCTTCGGCGTCAGTCTTTGATCTGGTTTGGAACGATCAGTAATTAACACCTTTTCGACAAGAGCCATCGAAATTTAAAATAAAAAAAAATGAAATTTCACTAAAACGTTTTGCAGAATCGAGTTTTTTCAGAAACCTCTGTCGCGATTGCGTGTGTCATTTTCAAAATTCCGATCAGAAATAATGAAATTATAAATATGTAGTTAGCAATAACAAAATTGAAAGCATGTCGACCAAACTTGCATGACGTCCGAACTCGATTCAGGTGAAATACTGCAGTGATGCACTGAAAGGTTGAGAATAAGGGACGCTGATATCGAAGTAGGCTTTAAACTGTCCATGGAATGGTCCTAAAATCAAGTTCATGTTTGCAGCGTTACTGCAAATAGGTTTCCCGTATTTCTTGTTAAAATGTTTTGGACCGCCTCACTTCATATTCCACACTGCACTGCATGATATTGTTTATTTATTGGTGTTTAAGGTTTGTAAGTAGTAAGGGTATTTAAAAGAATGAAACTTAACCCATTTTGGACTGAATAAGGAGAGATGCCCCTTAAACGCTTAAAATTTACATTTTCCGTGGATTTCGCTAACTGCTTGCTGGGGATTTTCAAGAACAATTTGACATTGTCTTACAAACTGCATAGATAGAATATTCCGCTAGTCGTTTGTTAATTCCTCTACAGGCTGCTAAACGTCAAAATTTTAATAAAATCGGCTGTTTTCGGGCAGCAAAATGGGTATGCAATAGATAAACATGACCTCTTTTATCAGACTTAGAATTCCTGAAGGATAATGTATGATAGTATTAAGGGTATTCAAGGGAGCGCGGTGGCTCAGTGGTAGACTGTTGTACTTCTATGCTAGAGGTCCCGAGTTCGATCCCCGTCCGGGACGACTCACGTTGTGTCCTTGGGCAAGGCACTTTGGCCCGGTTGCCGACATGGGGGCACGATGTCCCCGTGTACTAAGGCATACTGCACGTCGATGGTACACATGTCTTCAACCTCTGTAACCCTGCCTGAGCGGAGCCTGAACAGAGTGAGAATGTTGAGGAGCTGACAGTTGCTCGTCGATGCTTGGTGGTTCTCTCCGGGTACTCCGGCTTCCTCCACCTCTAAAACTGTCATGGTCACGATTAGCCATTGTGCAGAAGTATGTGACCTTAAACACCAATAAATAAATAAATACATAAATAAATAAATAAATAAATAAATAAATAAATAAATAAGGGTATTCAAAAAACCAAGCCTTAACCGTTTTGTCGGATTAAAGACAGACAGCCCATGCCGTGTACGCTGCCTACATTACTTGTAAAATCGACACCCCCCCACTAAATCTCCTGTGAGGTGCGGTTTCGGACCCGACCACCTGACGGTTCTGACCACATCAAATAACACACCTTCGTTGTATTTAGCAGCAAGAAATTTCCCCAAGAAGCAAAGACAAAATTACGTCTGCGGAAAATAATGGCAAATATTTTATTTAGCCTGTGTTTTGTCCGTATAGAAAATTTCTCACCCACATATACCTAAAAATGATTCAATGATACAATTGGACATATTTCTCTCATAAAACGTGAAAAAACACTTGATTTATTGCATTTTAGGATTGCGCATGTATATTCTTAGAAGATTCTCTGTCTGTTATTAAACTACGGCGTGTCTTCGATCTCGTTTGGGACGATCAGTGATTAGCACCTTTTCAACAAGAGCCATGGAAATTGAAAATAAAAAAAATAATCAAATTTCACTAAAACCTTTTACAGAATCGTGTTTTTCAGAAAACGCTTTCGCGATTGCGTGTGTCGTTTTCAAAATTCGGATCAGTAAGCACGAAATTATAAATATGTTGTTGTCAATAACAAAATTGAAAGCATGTCCGTCAAACTTGCATGACGTCAGAACTCGACTCGGGTAAAATACTGCGGTGTGGTGAAAGGACGAGAGTAAGAAACGCTGATATCGCAGTAGGCTTTAAAATGTCCATGGAATGGTCCTAAAATCAACTTTATATTTGCAGCTTTATTGCAAATAGGTTTCCCGTTGTTTCTTGTTGAAATGTTATTTCCGTCAAGGCCAGGTACCATAGAAAATTTGGAATACTGGGCAGTGGGATAGGGCACCTGCCCCATGAACAACTGCCTGCTTTTAAAATTAATTAGCGGGGACACCCCCCCCCCCCCCCCATGCTGTTTATTTTACCTAGGACACCTGCCCTCTGCTGTTTTTTTACCTAGGACACATGCCCCCCCCCCCCCTACTGTTAGATTAGATTAAACATATTTTATTTGCCACTTGACAATGCAAATCAGGATTGGAGGACAAGTGCTTACCACTTAGAAGCCCCTCCGTTCCTGTACGGTGACTAATAATTTACAATATGGCAGAACGTATTCCATAAATAACAGAATCTAGCAAAATCTAAATATTATAAACATTATAGACAAACACAAATTAAACTGAGAGAGAGAGAGAGAGAGAGAGAGAGAGAGAGAGAGAGCGAGAGAGAGAGAGAGAGAGAGAGAGAGAGAGAGAGAGAGAGAGAGAGAGAAAAAAAATAAATAGAATATAAAGAAAACATGAAATACAACATTAGATCCAGTGATGATGCCCGCCACCCACCCAATTGCATTCTATAGTATATTGGCCGTAATGGGAGTCTAAATTAACATCTTGATTACAGCCACTGAGCATAGGTTTTCACTTCTGGGGATGTTCACACAACTGTTTTTTCATCAAGTACACCTGTCCTGCCCCCGTTTGTTTGCTAACGGGCCCCTACCCATTGACCTTTCTATTTTTAGAAGCACCCGGGCCGACGGGGAGAGGGCGTTGTTGGGAGCATGGCTAGATTTTGCTATAAAATGGGGTTGAAGGAAGGTACCCTCAAATCTGGGGCGAAAGTGGCAAAAATGACAAAAGGCTACCTCAACGTATGGTAACGGTATAAACTACAGTCGATCTGGGCGATGTACAGACGAAAAATCATACCTTGGAGCCGGTTAGGCAATTTGGCACAAAAAACTCCGACTTCATGCTTAATCGCTGCTCTACAGTAGTCTACCAGTCCTCAAGTCCATTCCAAACTGATAGAGTCGGGACGAATAGTACTCTCACTTTCCACGCGATGCGTGGTGTTCTTCACGCGGCCTCGACACTCGCAACAGATGCCAAAATGTCGGCCAGGGTGCGTAGAACAAGTTCTGAAAATTAGATGTCGCTGCCTTCAGCGGTCTAGGCACGCTTCATGTTTGTGAGAAGTGCAATTTTAATGTCTAATTGGCAAATTTTCGTTAATCGTTACCCGCCAAAAAACCTACTCACCGCCGATTTCTTTTCACTTCAACTTCTGACGATTATCTAAGGTTTAAAGATAGTGTCATGATACCCCTCCCCCGCCGCTCTTTTGGAGCTGGTTAGGCAATGCGGCACCGAAACCTGGGACGTTATGCTCAATCGCAGCTCTACAGTCGTCTACAACACTGCCCGTGTCCATTCTAAACTGATAAGAGTCGGGACGAATAGTACTCTCACATTCCAAGCGATGCGTGGTGTTTTCCACACGGTCCGGACACTCCAAACAGATCCCAAAATGTCGGCCAGGGTTCGTACAACAAGTTCTGAAAATTTCAAGTCGCTGCCTCCAGCGGTCTGAACACCGTTCGTGTATGTCTGAAGTGCTATTTTAATGTCCAATATGCAAATCTTCGTCAATCTTTTCCTGCCTGCCAGAAACTCAATCACCGCCAATTTCTCTTGACTTTAAACTTCTGAGATTCTCGTAGGTTTAAAGGTTGTGTTGGGATCCCTGGTGGCTGTCTTAAAGAAGCAACTTCCATTTACAGTCAACTCTCCACCAGTCACACACAATTGTAACATTTAAGTGGACTTACTCCAGCGAGGAGGCACTGAAGGATTCTGCGCCCATTCCCGATGTCTTTTTTCGAACTGGCTTGAAAAGGAAGGATCAAATTCAAACAATTACCTCCTTTCTCCAAAACGCCATATCTCAGCCAATTCTAGGCAGATTTCCATGAAATGTTCACTCCTTGTTCATGAATAGTTGTGGCATCACTTTCCATGAAGAGCGACATGCATTTCGCATTTCGTCACGTCGAATTGGAAAAGAGCGTATGCGCAGGGATTTCTCTGAAAACATCTTGGAAGATTTTAAAGAAAAAATGGCCATTTGCAGTTCTTAGTGTGACATTACAAGTTGCATGGAAAAATATTCCTGTTAGTACTTGTTAACCGTCTACAAGCTGCCAGACATCAATATTTTGGATACATTTGAGATAAAATGGACCATTTTCAAATAGACACAGCACTCAGTGGGTATGTGTGAAACAAACATAACTCCTTTTGTGGGTCATTAACTTGTCGGACGACGATATTGATATTAACCCACTCCACCGTTAATGATGGTTTTTACCTAAACAATTTTTTTATCAACTGAGTCATTTGAGATGAACGAAATGGTTTGACGCGCCAAAGGCGCGCAGGGACGATTTGGAGGACAAGCCCCTTTCAACCCTCGTTAGCTGTTTGTTGTTGTTGTAGGATGTCAAGGCGCGGTGGAGGAGGAAAAGGAAGGAGGGAGGTGGCTTAACCCCGTCTAGGCTTCTTCCGGCTCTTGTTCTTTGGAGGTGGTTGAGATTGTGATGTGGAAGTCGACGATGTTGAGTTTAGTGTTGAGTTTGGTGAATGGATTACGTCTAATTCCTTTTTGAGATCTGCTTTGGATTGTTCCCTGAACTCGTGGGTTTCGGAGGCGATTCAGTTTCCCATCTCAGCTGCCCGCCTTCCCATCTCTATTATTCTCCTTAATTCTTCGGCGGTGACTGCAGACTTAGGTGGCTGTGTTGCTGAGATTGACACACTCGGGCTGTCCGGTAGAGAAGGAAGTGGGGAGTGAGGGGTGGGAGGTGGTGAAAAGGCAACCTCCGGTTCCTCCTCAGTCTCCACCAGACGTTCCTCATCCAACAGTACCGGCTCAGGAGCTGGCAGTTGGTTGGGTGTACTAGTGGGACTAGGAGAAGAACTGGCAGCTGCCTCCAGGACCTCCATCCTCTCGCTCACCTCTTTCTTCCTATTCCGGAAGGCCTCCAGGCGCCTGGAATCCCGGCGCTTGGTGGACGGACTCTTCTTCTTCTTGCCCTTCTTCTTTACAGGGCCAGGTCCAGACTTCGTCGGGTGAGGACCAGTGTGAGAGGGGTTCCTCTCACAAAAGGTGCTACCTCTCCCTGAAGAAGGTGTGGCGGTGTTGTGCTCTTCAATGACGAACTCCAAGTTCAGATGGACTCTCTTGCCTGTCTCCCGGACAGTCCAGGTGACAGGGCAAGAGATGCCCAGAGCTGCTATTGTTCTCTTCAGTCGCGCTGGTAGTTCCAGTGTTTCCATAATTATAGTGTTAATTAGGATCGAGCCGAGTCATTAGGCTTTTCCCTCTGGAAAAGACTATTGTTTTTCTACGGATTATTATTTTTTTATTTTTTTTGGGGGGGGGGGGGGGGTTTGTTTTTTGTTTTTTTTCCACACATTTTGTCCGTACGATTCAGAAGCCATTTTCGAACCGATTTTCATGAAATTTTGCACACGCATAGAGGGGTACAAAATCTAAAAATGTACCGAAGCGGAATTTTCGATTTAACCCTTATTTCGTCAGGATTGGCAAAAAACTGGCAAAATTGGGGTTTATCGGCACTTTCTCGAAACACGTCTTGTAGATTTTTTTTATACATTCGTAATTGCTAGACCTGTCTGTGACACGCCCTTTGATACACACGACATATCAGGCGATGCATATGGTAACCCTCCACAGGCTGCCAAACATCGAAATTTTGATGAAATAGGCCGATTTCAGGCCCCCACTGCACCCACACAATACATGAGAGATAAACATAACTTCCTTTATTGGGAGTGGAATTCACCGAGGATCATTTTTGTCAGTAATAAGGGTGTTCAAAAAACCAAGCGTTAACCCGCTTTGGGCTGGTTAAACAGCAATACCCCCATAAAGCTAAAAAATTTGTGTTTTCCGTGGATTTCTCTAAACGAGTCTTGTAGATTTTCAAGAAAAATTTGTCACTCCCAGGCCTTGGTGTGACAATAGAAGTTGCATGGACAAAATACTGCGGTGAGAATTTGTTAACCCTCCATGGGCTGCTAAAAGTGAAAATTGTGATAAAATGGGCTGTTTTTGGACGCCAATAGCACCCAATGGGTACGCCTCAAAGAAACATGCCTTCTTTTATCGAGCGCACAATCTATACGCAAACATTTTTGTAAGTAGTAAGGGTATTCAAAAGTCGAAGTCTTAATCCATTTTGGACAGGCTAAAGAGAGAGACCCCTTAAAATCTTAAAATTCCCATTTTCTGTGGATTTCTCTAAAAACACCCTGTAGGTTTTCAAGAAAAATTGACTACTCGCAGGTCTTTGTGTGATATTACAAGCTGCATGGACAAAATATTCCGGTAAGCGTTTATTAACCCTCTAGAGGCTGCCAAGCATCGTAATTTTGTTGAAATGGGCTGTTTTCGGGCACGTACATCACCCAACCTGTACCTGAGAAATAAACATAATCTCCTTTGTTGGAAGTGGAATTTACCGAAGACCATTTTTGTAAGTAATAAGGGTATTCAAAAAACCAAGCGTTAACCCATTTTGTGGTTGTTAATAGTGATACCCATCAAAGGCTTAAAAATGTATGTTTTCCCTGGATTTCTTTACAAACATCTGGTAGGGTTTTCAAGAGAAAATGGCCATTGATAGGTCATGGTGTCACATTACCAGTTGATTGGATAAATTATTCCGGTAAGCATTTGTTAACCCTCCATAGGCTGCTAAATGTCAAAATTTTGAAAAAATAGTCTGTTTTTGAACAACAACATCAAATGGGAATACAACAGAGAAACGTAACTTCTTTTACTGGGCGCAAAACTGACAGGGAAACATTTTTGTAAGTAGTAAATGTATTCAAAAATCGAGGTCTTAACCCATTTTTAACAGGTTAAGGAGATATACCCCTTAAAAGCTTAAAATTCCAGTTTTCTGTGGATTTCTCAAAACAAAAATTTCAAGAGCAATTGACCATTCGCAGGTCTTCGAGTGACATTACAAGTTGCATGAACAAAATGTTTCGGTAAGCATTTGTTAACCCCCCCCCCCCCCCCCACCCAGAGGCTGCCAAGCATTGACATTTGGAGAAAATGGGCTGTTCTTGGGCAACCATAACACCAAATGTGTACCTACGAGATAAACATAACCTCCTTCATTGGAAGTGGAATTCACCGTCGATCATTTTTGTAAGTAATGAAGATATTCAAAAAACCAAGCATTAACCCTTTAGAGCTGGTTAAAGAGAGATACCCCTCAAAAGTTTAAAAATTCATGTTATCTGAGGATTTCTTTAAAAACATCCCGTAGATTTTCAGGAAAAAATGGCCATTCTCATATCTTAGTGTGACATTACAAGTTGCATGTACAAAATATTCCTGTAAGCATTTGTTAACCCTATGCAGGTTCTCAAACATCAAAATGTTGATAAAATAGGCTGTGTTTGCGTACCCACAGCACCTGAAGTTGGGAGGAGAGATCAAAATAAGTGGAAGTAGAATTCACTGAGAATTATTTTTGGAAGTAATAAGAGTATTCAAAAAACAACACTTAACCCGTTTTGGGCTGGAAAAACAATGATACCCATCAAAAGCTTAAAATTCCTGTTCTCCCTGGATTTCTCTGCAAACATCTTGTAGATTTTAAAGAAAAAATGGCCATTCACAGTTCTTGGTGTGACATTACAAGTTGCATGAATAAATATTCCTGTTGGCACTTGTTAACCCTCTACAAGCTGCCAGACATTAATATTTTGGATACATTTGAGATAGAATGAACCATTTTTAAATTGACACAGCACTCAGTGAGTATGTGTCAAACAAACATAACTCCTTTTCTCGGTCATTGACTTGTTGGACGACTATAATGACATTAACCCACTCCACCGTTAATGATGGTTTTTACCTAAACAATTTTTTATCAAACTGTGTCATTTGAGACTACTATCTTCACCTTTCTCATAACATCAATGAAGGAACTTCAGTGAGACAGTTAAAAACAATTCGTCAGACACTGTGGGGTCATGAAAAATCATGGAATCTCATCGGGAAAAGCCATGATTCTCCAGAATCATAAAGTCTAGTTAGGCTTTTCCCTCTGGAAAAGACTATTGTTTTTCTACGGATTATTATTTTTTTTTTTTTTTTTTTTTTTTTTCCCACACATTTTTGTCCGTACGATTCAGAAGCCATTTTCAAACCGATTTTCACACAATTTGGCACACTCATAGAGTGGCAAAAAATCTAAAAATGTACTGAAGCGGAATGTTCGATTTAACCCTTATTTCACCAGAATTGGAAAAAAACTGCCAAAATTGGGGTTTATCGGCACTTTCTCGAAACACGTCTTTAGGATTTTTTTTAAATATTCATAATTACTAGACCTACCTATGACACAACCTTTGATACACACGACATATTAGGCGATGCATATGGTAACCCTCCACAGGCTGCCAAACATCGAAGTTTTGATGAAATGGGCCGGTTTCAGACCCCTACAGCATCCAAACGATACCCGAGAGGTAAACATAACTTCCTTTATTGGAAGTGGAATTCACCGAGGATCATTTTTGTAAGTAATAAGGGTGTTCAGAAAACCAAGTGTTAACCCGTTTTGGGCTGGTTAAACAGCAATACCCCAAAAAAGCTCAAAACTTCATGTTTTCCGTGGATTTCTCTAAACGAGTCGTGTAGATTTTCAAGAAAAATTGGTCACTCTCAGGTCTTGGTGTGACAGTACAAGTTGCATGGATAAAATATTCCGGTCAGCATTAGTTAACCCTCCCCGAGCTGCTAAACGTAAAAATTGTGATAAAATGGGCTGTTTTTAGACACCAACAGCACCCAAACAATATACCACAGAGAAAGGGGTCTTCATTTATCGGACGCAAAATTGATCGGAAAATATTTTTGAAAGTGGTAAGGGTATTCAAAATTTGACGTCTTAACTCATTTTGGGCTGGTTAAAGAGAGATACCCATTAAAATCTTAAAATACCTGTTTTCTGTGGATTTCTCTAACAACATCTTGTAGGTTTTCAAGAAAAATCGGCTATTTGCAGGTCTTGGTGTGACATTACAAGTCGCATGAACAAAATATTCCGGTCAGCATTAGTTAACCCTCCCCGGGCTGCTGAAGGTCAAAATTGCGATAAAATGGGCTGTTTTTTGCACACCAACAGCACCCAAAGGGTACACCACAAAGAAAAGTGCCTCCTTTTATCGAACTCACAATCTAGTCGGAAACATTTTTGTAAGTAGTAAGGGTATTCAAAAGTCGACGTCTTAACCCATTTTGGGCAGGCTAAAGAGAGATATCCCTTGAAAGCTTTAAATTCCCATTTTCTGTGAATTTCCCTAACGGTAACTTGTAGGGTTTCAAGACAAACTGACTATTCATAGGTCTTTATGTGACATTACAAGTTGCATGGACAAAATACTCTGGTGAACGTTTTTTAACCATCTACAAGCTGCCAAGCATCGTAATGTTGTTAACATGGAACTGTTTTCAGACACGCACAGCACCTAATGTATACATGAGAGATAAACATAATCTCCTTTGTTTGAAGTGGAATTCACAGAGGACCATTTTTGTAAGTAATAAAGGTATTCAAAAAGCCAAGCGTTAACCCCTGTTGGGGAGGTTAACAGGGATTCCCATCAAAAGCTTGAAAAATAGTTTTCCCTGGATTTCTACAAACATTTTGTGGGGTTTTCAAGAGAAAATGGCCGTTGATAGGTCTTGGTGTCATATGACCAGTTGCATGGATCAATTATTCTGGTAGGCATTTGTCAACCCTTCATGGGCTGCTAAATGTAAAAAAAGTTGAGGAAATAGTCTGTTTTTGTACACCAACAACATCAAATGGAAATGCCACAGAGAAACGTAACTTCTTTTACCGGACGCAAAACTGATAGGGAAACATTGATATTGATATTAACCCATTCTAACATTAATGATGGGTTTTACCTAAAAAAAATTTTTATCAAACCCAAACCGAGTCATTTGAGACTACTATACTCACCTTTCTCATAACATCAATGAAGGAACTTTAGTGAGACAGTTAAAAACAATTCATCAGACACTGTGGGGTCAAGAAAAATCATGGAATCTAATCGGGAAAAGCCATGATTCTCCAGAATCATAAAGTCTAGTCTCTTATTATCATTGTCACTGGGGGGAAGTGTGACCGTGAAAATTTGGTTGATTGCGCCGGTGTCCGGTTGATTGCCCTTTCTCTTCGACATCAAATTGTGATAAGTGTATGATTTATCATAGATTTCTCTAAATATCAATAAATTGGGAACCCAGGAATATACGCATAGGTTGCGTGAATGTATCCTGAACACGTACATATATTTTTTATACTTAGATACCCGAGTATTGCCTGCTAGTGACTTCATATTCAATCCATCAGCGGGTCGTTTTCGTCAAATGTTGACAAAAATGGCTCATATGCCTCAAACACTTTAACTACCTAATTTCTTTTTACCCTGCATGTAGATAAGGTGTAGAAGATCTTATAACCTGAACTACAACAAACAATTTGCTAAATTAGTTGAGAAAACACGCGAAAACCGCGTGTCTGGTTATTTTGTTGATTGCATGTAGTGACCGGTTGATTGCAATTCTAAATCATGCCGATGTCCAGTTGATTGTTTTACTTGTGTCCGGTTGATTGACAAATACACTTAGTTCATGTCGGTAATTTTAATCCCATAAACACTTTTTATCACATAATCACACCATTATACAGTGTGTTAAAGCCATGTAATATTTTTTTTATAATACACTGGTGTAATAAAGGTAGAAAACCTCCAAATCAAATGCAAATGGAACGTGAGCATGTGATTGAATCACATGCTGACATTCCATATAAAGACTTTTTACAGGATTGACTGTACATGTATTACTACCCTGTGGTTTATAGATAGTACTGCACATTTGAGTGAGTTGACAATTAGCTGCTTGCATATTACAGAGTTGTCGTCCTAAGTTTGCTTGCTCACTTCAGTCATTAGAACAATGCAGTTTGCACTTTTTACGTTCGATCAATTGCGATAACCCTTTTTGTTCAAATCAGACAAACGTTTCGCCAACTGAAACTTTGTGTCTCTGTGTTTGACCTTTCTGTCTCTTAACCCTTTATCCAAAGTGAGGTACAGATGACACTTGGAAAAAATACTGGTATAACTAAATATTTTCATTTTTTGCTTCCAAAACATAGGTTGTGACCCCTTATTGGAACGAGAGCGACGTGCCCGTTCCAATGAGGGGGGTCATAACCTATGTTTGGAAGCAAAAAATGAAAATATCAAGAAAATGAAATGGCCGGATTTTACCGTTACGTTAGGTAAAGGGTTAAAAAAAAAATACATATACATACCCACCTTTTTATAACATAAACTGTCCTCAAAATCGATTCATTAGTCAATTTTGAATTTGAGAGACAGTATCTCTGTTTTTATCGAAGAATGCGAAGTTATGTGGAAGACATACCTGACGCCAAGAACGATAACTCTGTACTATGCAAAGGGTCAATTACTGCACGAGAAAGCATCGCGTAAGGATACCACGAGAGCCGTGAGGCTCGAGTGGTATCCATTCGCGATGCGATCGAGTGCAGTAATCGTTAACTCATTCAAACATATGTGTGGTTCTATATTTATTACTCACAATCAGTTACTCGTAGAAAATGAATTTAAATTGATTGTGGGCGAAATGGACATTTTCCATGCTGACGAAGTGATATCGTCACGAAATGCGGGAGAACCCGTCTTCGACCCTGACACAAAAAATCGCGATCCTTTAAAAAGCCATCCCGCTTCGCAAAGTAAAGTGTTAATTGGATGGTCTTGGAGATTAGGCATGTGTTAACAATAAACCACAGACGTGTTGTTGTAATCCAGTTCCCCTTTAAGCAGGCCACCACAGGGCACCTGGAAATAAGTTTTTTGAAATTTATTGGCTAGTGAACGATCATTTACATTGTTTTGTGTTGATTTTAAACTTATTCAAGTTAAGAATAATTCTCATCTGGTCGACTTTGCTGGAAAATTTCACCGTAGGTCAGTTCTCATGCCTAACTGACTTGCGGTAAAACTAGTTTAAACTACCCCACAAAATCGACCAGATGAGCATGTTTCTTAACTTGAATAAGTTTAGAACCAACCCAAAATATTGTGACTGACCGTTTAGCAGCCAAATAAAAATAAAAAGATGATTTTCTGAAGACATGTGGTAGCTTGCGGTAACCCGTGGTGACCTGTGGTATTTAGGCATACCATAAAAGAACGCCACACGCGCTTTAGGCACTTTTTATCGGATCGCACTTGACCTTTTCGGCAAAAATTACCATACAGCTCAAAAACCTGTGTGATCGTGTAAGATACCACTATGTGTGTGTAATAATAACTTTTATTTCACAATTCATTTTGGGCTTCGTGCTACCTCTGAGCGTCGTGAAATGTGCGGGTAATATTAAACTTTGTGATGAGTTCAACCAAGGTGCATATCTTGAGGTTAACGCGCGTGTGAAACAAAAACTAGAACTGGGTCAAATCCATGAGATGTGCATCGCGTGAAAGCCAGGGGCGTTGGAACGAAAACATATTGGGAAGGGGGGGGGGGGGGGTATAGGGTCCTAGGACAGGCAGGGCCGACCATGGTTCGACCCTGCGTGAGAAAATGTTCAATTTCCAAGTGGAAAAGATGCAATTTCCTTGCATCTGAGCCATTTGTACAATGATATTAACTCAGGGTTAGATTGTATAGCCGGTAAAATATAGTTGGTGTCCCTCTCTAGAGAAATTTGGGAGGCATGCCCCCCGCTCCCATGATCTGCGCCCATGGGGGTATCCTATCACTTGAGGGGCCGAGCCCTGAATTCAGGGCTCGGCCCCTCAGGATGCCCCTATGGGCGGAGATCATGTGGGCGAGGGGCATGCCTCCCAAACTGAATAGGACAGCTTGTAGGGTCATTGGAACACAAATAATGGTGCGGGTGCATGATATCACCTGAGGGACTGAGTCCCGAATAGGAGGACACCTTCATAGGGGTGGCCTCGTCCCGGAGTATAGGGGTACGGGTATGAGAAACCGCCAGAAATGGCCAACTATTTAATGTTTTTCATGGGCATGAAGGCGATTGTGTAGTGATGAGTAATACAGTTAAAACTATAAGTCCTGTCATGAATTGCGCGCAAATAGCACGTCGATCTGCGCGCTTTTTTTTCGTAGTATGGCTATCAAATCCTGTAATATGGCCTGAGCACAAGCACTGTTTCATCCAATGGACCTCCGGGTAACCCGGAGGTCCATTGGCTGAAACTGTGTCTGTGCTTGCTATGGATAGGCAGGATAATCTACCGTGATTTGGTTGCCATTCGATATGGAAATTGCGCGAAATTCCTACTCGCAGTTAAGGCTAGATAAGCGCACACTTCATGACAGGACTTCTAGTTTTAACTGAATATGTCTATAAGCAGCCAGAATCCCCGCCAACGAGAAGGCCGAAGCAAGTAATTTGTTTGTTTTTAGTAGTTTACATCGGAAATATTACAATATTGGATTTTGTAATAAATAGAATCCAATATTGTTCCTCTGACAAAAAAGCCACTGTCTTTGGATTTGACAGCCATCTTAGGTTTCGAAAAATCCTAAAACGACTTGGCATCCTCAAAAACTCCTAAAGCAACCTCATGATCATCAACATCGCACAAAAGGCAGCTGAGCTATTGGGAAATAGTGTACTCTGGGTGGTAGTCATTTTAGTCACGTGATCAACAGGGCGACATCGTCTACAACACCCTGATAACTCAGTGTAAGAACATTTTGAATCCTTTAGCTCTCCAGTTCATCTTGTAGCGTACAAAATCCTGGACCTTGAGTGGGAAAGTCATTAAATTCTATCAGTGAAGAAACTCCAGGCTCAAATCCCTCAGATCAACCGTCCCATGGCGACGACTTTCCTGGTAGTTTGGGGCAGTGCGTATTTCTCACTGTGAGAAATATATTCAAGTAAAACAAGTCCCGAGTTGCGCTAACCTTCATTAGCAAATCAAAATAAACTTGCATACATTTTGCTGATAGTAATTTCTTGTGCAGTTACATCATAACCATGATTACCTGCGCGTCATCGACAGTAATTCACTTTGCATTATATTACCGTTGATGCTACAGACAATTGTGCAAATGTACTTTTATAATTTGGCATGTTTTTTGATGATAAATAGTTCGATAGACAGTTATCATTTTATACCTAAAGATGCAATCAACCGTACACCACGAATTTATCAAATACCAGTCAACCGGACACCACTTAAGTAATCAACCGGTCACTATATGCAATCAACAAAATAACCGGACATTCGGTTTTCGCGTGTTTTCTCAACTAATTTAGCAAATTGTTTGCTGTAGTTCAGGTTATAAAATCTTCTGCACCTTATCTACATGTAGGGTAAAAAGAAATTAGGTAGTTAAAGTGTTTGAGGCGTACGAGCCATTTTTTGTCAACATTTGACGAAAACGACCCGCTGATGGATTGAATATGAAGTCAATAGCAGGCAATACTCGGGTATCTATGTATAAAAAATATATGTACCTGTTCAGGAAACATTCACACAACCTATGAGTATATTCCTGGGTTCCCAATTTATTGATATTTAGAGAAATCTACGATAAATCGTACACTTACCACAATTCGATGTCGAAGAGAAAGGGCAATCAACCGGACACCGGCGCAATCAACCAAATTTTCACGGCCACGCTTCCCCCCAGTGATTGTGTATATCTTCTTTAAATAATTTAATATGGTCCGATTCAAGTTTGTACTTTAGAAGATTAATTTTACTTTTGGAAATTTCAGTTTCATTCAAACTGTTAAATCCAAGTGCTTTAAGTTTTTCAGTTATTGAGTCAGTGAGTTTACATTTCTTAGCTTCCACAAAAGCATCGTTTAGAATGGTACCCGGGGAAGTAGTAAGCAATTTACCAGTATAATTTGCGAATCGTACTAAAGCATCTAATGTTATTGAATACCGGCCTAGCTTCGCGCGTACCGTGTGGTTGGAATCTCTGTGGGTGTGAGAGGGGTGAATATGTGTATTTGTGAGAAAGTTGTTTACAAAACCGTCTCCAGTAACTGATATCAAAATTCAATGAAATTTACCGAATATTTTTTCAATGACTAGCACAGAAGCAAAACGTAAATTAAAGAGGGTAGGCTACACAGTTTGGAATGTTCAAGAGCTGACTCAAAAAATTAATGACCCCAATTTTGTGCGGATTATTAACCGAACGAATTAATCACACCGACAGAAACCTGGCATCAAGATGAAACGGATATTGACATACCGGGCTATAAGTGTGTTGACTTGTGTCGAGTTGATGAAAGACACAGAAGAGGGGGGTTTAAAGGTACAAAGTACAATGCAAAGAATAAACGGGGAGGTATTGGGTTTTATTTTGCCAATCAATATCATGCTTTTCTTAAAAAAGTTTGTAAGATAGATGACCTTGCCATTTGGATAGAATTCGATGGTGCAATGTTTAACATGTCTTGTAAAATTATATTTGTGTCAGTGTACATTCCACCAAGTAACTCAAGTTATTGGAAAACAAAATATCAGAGCTCACCCACCTTTGAAAAAATAGAAAAAGAGATACTAAATTGTCGAGCGACGGATATGATTATTCTTGGTGGGGATTTCTACTCCCGAACTGGGGGAAGGCCGGATTATGTTACAAATGACAATGACAAATATATGCCACTATATAGACAAAACAATAAATGGGTTTGGACAACAACTTCTGTCGTTATGTAGGGTAGCGAAACTTAGAATTGTTAATGGGAGTTGTCCCGGGGACGGCTTGGGAAACTTCACAAGCTATCAGAATAATGGCGCGAGCATAGTGGATTTCGTCGTGATATCTGATCGATATCTCGCGGAAGTAAAATATTTTTGTGTTAAATCTCCAAATGAGTATTCGGACCATAGCCAGTTAACCTTACACATTGAATTTAAAATGACAGATAGGGACAAAAAGACTACATTATACACTTATACGAATCCGAAATTTACTTTGAAATGGACAAAGGACAGCGAGCATAAAGCAAAAGAATCACTAAATAGTCCTGAAATACAGTCTCAAATTCAAAACTTCAAGATGAAGACTTACTCAGTTACAAGGGATTTCACAGAAGATGCAGTCCATGACTTAACAGGTGTAATAAATTCAGTTAATAAGACAGCTTGTAGGTTGATACCACATTGTAAAGGTAAACAAAACCCTAAGCGCAAGTTGTTTGACTCAACCTGAAAATTACTTAAACAAAAAATGAGGACAATTCTTAATGCTACGAAAAAAAGACCTAGTGACAAATCTTTGTTAACAAAATTTTTTCACCGCAAAGAAGGCGTACAAAAAGAAACAAAACGCAAATACAGAGTGTTTTACAAAAACATGTGCAATCAGCTCGACACATTAGAATCCTCGGACCCCAAGTCTTACTGGGAAATAGTAAACCGTCTTAGATTAAAAGAAGCGCCTTCAAATGAGCTTGACCCCGACACAACGGTCAATTTCTTAAAAAAAATTGTTTTGTAAAGAGGTCACAACTGATAAAAATCATCTTACAAAAACAAGAAAGACCCTTTAAATAAAGGAAATATAACCGCAGAAGAGATAAATACTGCTCTCCGGCGACTGAAAAACAAAAAGACTCCTGGTGCAGATCAGATGTCAAATGAAATGCTAAAGATTCTTGTACCTTTCATGATTGACGATATTGTTAAAATGTTCACCCAAATCTTAGACTAACACCATTATCCTCTAAGCTGGAGTGAATCTACTATCACAACAATCTATAAAAAAGGAGACAGATATAATCCTGGCAATTACACGTGCCCCGGTACCTCGTAGCTCCGACGCCTCTGTGGTATAGTGTGAATGCTGTGTACCCCACTTGGTCGGTCTTCAGCTTTCCCTGACCTGCTGTCCATGTTGAGACCAGAAGGAAGCCCATTGTTCACGATGACCCAGAATTGTGTGGTGCCAAAGTTTTAGCCAACCTGAATATTTTTAGCTGAATAAAATGTTTCGGTACCAAATTCTGATAAGGAGGCTGGGTGCTTCTGTGGTATGTACTGAATAAAGTGATTAATTATCATGGTTTAAGGCTTCTCTCGTGTAGTATCTATTTATTTGTTGGGGGTTAAAGACAATTTCGACAGGCAGGGTCACCTCGTGTCGGACTCTCGTTTACTGAGTCTAGCTTATATTTACTATTCATTTTCAGACTACTTACATGTGGTTTAGATAGGCTTTACTGCCTTGAGGCCGAAGAAAAATTGGTATTTAGAAAGCCGGGTGGCCAGAGGGAATCGACTGGCAATGATGTTCGTTTGTTGGAGTTTAACGACACTTTCAACAGCCTGTGGAGAATCACTGGGCAGCGTCGAGCAACTGCCGTTTTATCTTATATCTGGGCGGGGCAAAGGAGCAAAAAAAATGATCATCAGCGGCTTGTGTGTCTCCTGCGGTTTTTCTTGGGAGGAGGTGGTTGTGTTGGAGAGACAGTGGAAGTTGGTGTTGTTGGTCTTGTAGGAGCTGTAGGAGGAGAGTTTGAGGACTGATTTGAAAATTACTCAAATTAACTACACACTCCCTAGGGATGATGTGCCTTACCCAAGAACACAGTACAGTTACCCCTGTTGGAGATTGAGCCATGGCCCTTTTGGTTTGAAGTCCGAATCCAGAATCACTGAGTCACCACGCTCCAAAGTTGCTTGGCCAGATGAGGAAGATGGTAGGAGGGGGATGGGGGAGGGGATTGGGGAGGGGGTTGGGGGATAAAATATGTATTTTCAGGGAGTGTGCAGTTTACAAATGCATGTCACTTCTGTTGTTTATTGCTCATTTCATCAGTTAATGTGTAATTAATAACAATTGGTTTAGCCTAATCATTCACAATATACCAACACAACTGCAATGAGAGTTATTGTCACCTATGGCAACTGTGTTGCATCCTTTGGTAAGACCCTTCAACCCAACTGCCCATGTGGGGGCATGCTGGCATTGTGTACTAAGCCCCACACTGCATGTTGATGGAGCTCGTCTTCAACCAATGGTAACCGTGCCTGTGTGAGAGTTTGACAGTTGCCTGCCACTGCTTGGTGGTTCTCTCTGGGTACTCCAGCTTTCTACACCCATAAAACTGTGTGACAGGAAGTGACCCAGGCTGTTCTACTTAAGGTCTTATTACAGTAACTGTTATTTGGGTGAATACATCAGTTTTTCAAGAAATGCACAATCCACACAATGTATACAGTTTCTGGAAGCTCTCATAGATAAATTTCCTATTTCCATGCACCGAGAGTGATAAAACTATGATATAACACATAAGAATTCTGTATTTCCACACTGATGATTTTACAGCATGAGATGAACGTTCTGAGAAAGCAAAAACATATGGGCTTCTTATCCCTTCTTTCAAGGCTTTCTCAAAGCAAATTTACACAAAAATTCTTCCATTTGTCACCTGCAAAATGTCAGCTCATAAACAAGACTGAATTAGTCATTAAACACTCGTGTGACCTTCACCTCCAACTGAAATGCACTTGACAGTACACAGTTCGAATCAAATCCATCAACATTATATCTACAAATCATCATTAATGAGCATTATTCACTTAATCCACACCATCACAAAATAAAACTGTAGCCCAAAACAGCCATTTCACCGACGATATCCAGTAACCTCTCATATGACCTTTTTAATAGGAAATGAGACCTTTAGTGAAAAATAAAATCTGCCACACTCTCTCAGAAACAGTAT
This sequence comes from Pictodentalium vernedei, assembly GCA_031216915.1. Lineage (NCBI taxonomy): Eukaryota > Metazoa > Mollusca > Scaphopoda > Dentaliida > Dentaliidae > Pictodentalium > Pictodentalium vernedei. The sequence continues at coordinate 460,447,354 of CM062289.1, read as the reverse complement.
ATGTGCATCTATATTTAATTCAGATCTATATTTAATTCAAAGAAAAATAATGTATGATACATGCAAAAAGTTGTTAACTTAGTGCCATTAAACCTCATGGATAGAGGCAGACCAAACACACTGATGTCCACATTTTTTATGGAAATCAAAGAAAATCGATAGCTCCCATCGAGAGGTAACACCAAACAAGCATACAAAGTTTCAAACCGATCTGATCATAAATGTGCCCTGTAGGGCATGCCAAAGGAATATATTGATGCCTGACTAAACGTAGTTCAAAGATCGTTCCCAGTGGCAACATTTTTTGACAAAAATAGAAGAAAGAGGATAGCTCCTATCTATAGGTCACCCCAAACAGGTACACCAGGTTTCAAAGTGATCTGATCATAAATGTGCACTGCAGAGAGTGCCAAAGGGAAATATTGATGCATAACTGCACTAGGTTCATCAAAGGCTATTGTCAATTGCAACATTTTTTGATGGAAATCGAAAATCAATAGCACCCATCTAGAGGTAACCCCAAACAAGCATAGCAAGTTTCAAACCTATCTGATCATAAAGGTGCCCTGTAAAGCGTGCCAAAGGAATATATTGATGCCTGACTTAACTAAGTTCAAAGATCACTGAAGAAAATCGAGAGCTCCCTTCTGGAGGTCACCCCAAACAAGCATACAAGGGTTTCAATGCAATCCGATCATAAATGTTCCCTGTTGGGTGTGCCAAATGGAAATATTGAGGTCTGACTAAACTAAGTTCAAAGGTCATTGCCAGCAGCAACCTTTTTGACAGAAATTAAAGAAAATCGATAGCTCCCATCTAGAGGTTACCCCAAACAAGCATACCAAGTTTCAAACTGATCTTATAAATGTGCCCTGTAGGGGATGCCAAAGGAATAGATTGATGCCTCACTAAACTAAGTTCAAAGGTCATTGACAGCGGCAAGATTTTTTGACAGAAATGGAAGAAAATCAATAGCTCCCATCAAGACATCACCCCAAACAACCATGCCAGGTTTCAAAGAAATCTGATCATAAATGTGCCCTGTAGAGTGTGCCAAAGTGAAATAATGAAGTCTGTCTTAACTAAGTTCAGTGGAAATAGAAGAAAATCGAAATCTCCCATCTAGAGATCACCTGAAACAAGCATACCAAGTTTCAAAGCGATCTAGTCAAACATGTGCACTGCAGGGTGTGCCAAAGGGAAATATTGATGCACAACTGCACTAAGTTCATCAAAGGTTGTTGCCAGCAGACGAGAAGTGATGGCAATAGCTCAGCTTGACTTTGTCAAGTTGAGTTAAAAATCTTCTTCATACCCACCAGTCTGAATCCTTTCATATTTGGTATACAACATCTCTAAAGGGTCAGGTTCAAGTTTGTTCAAATTGGGTCCCTGGGTTAATATCCGAGCTCCCAATGGGAGCCTGAATTTTAACTTAGGGCAATATGAGGAAATTTCTTTTAAAATCCTCTTCAGATCCACCAGACATAATGCTTTCATATTTGGTATGTAAAATCTCAGATGGGGGGGGGGGGGGGGGGAGGGGGGTTGTCAGATTCAATTTTGTTCTAACTGAGTCCTTTTCTTAATATTTGGGCTCTCTATGAGGCCCGAAGTTTAAGTGGAATATTCTTTAAAAACATTCTTCATTGGATCCACCAGTGAAACTATTTTGATATTTGGTAAGCAGCATCTCTTATTTGAACCACTTTGTCAACTGAGTGATTAAGACCCCTTGGGGGCCTCTTGTTCAAGTTTGTTATTGCTTTTGAGAAAGATCCCACCGATGAAATGCTTCCACCAAGATAATTATATTCCTGAACACATTCAAGTTTTGAACCATTAATTATGAATGATTCAGAACACACTTAGCCACCTTTACCTATTTTCATTACCTTTGACTTATTTTGATTTATGCAAAATTTTCATTGAACACAATAGTTCTCAAACAAATCTAGACAATCTCCTTTGGGATTTACTAATCAGAAACATATCATCAGCATAAAGAAGACAATTGACATGTTTATCAAAGAGAGTTGGAGAATCAAATGTATGAGCATCATTGAAAATATCTGGAATATCATCAACCAATAGATTAAACAAAAAAGGACTGAGATTGCAGCCTTGACGGACACCTGATGTACAGAGCATCAATTCTGTTGAACCGTTTTCTAATTTAATTGCTGTCTTAGCACTGGCATACATATTTTGTACAACTTGCAAGAATTTCAAACATATGTTGTTTTTATATATTTTGTGCCATAATACCTCATTCCAAATACTAATGAATGCTTTTTTTGAGATCAATAAAACACACATAAAGAGGGTCAGTCTTTACATTTTTTTCATTACATACTTATCAATAAAGGATTTTAGGGTGAATACATGATCTGAAAGTCGGTGACCCTTTTCAAATCCATTTTGTTTAATTTACTTGGCTTCTGATCTAAAATTAACTAGCCTGTTATTAAGCACTGCACCAAATAATTTCCATTACTGCTAATAACAGAAATGCCTCTGTAATTGGCTGGGTCATGAACATTACCACTTTTATAGATAGGTTTCATTATGGTTGAGCCTCATATATTAAGATATTTGCCAGTGTTCACAATTAGGTTAAACATCCCAGTGCAATTTTTCATCAGTTATGGAGGCTGACTGCCCCAATGTAGCTTATGAAAATTTCTTGAACATCTAAATGAATGTCTCTGACACAGCTTTCCCACTGATGAGCCTCAAACCAAATAAGAAGTACATAAAACGACAGCCATGGATGACAAAGGGTCTTTTAGTGCCAGTAAATAATCCTAATATATTGATATACCGTGCAGCCCTATATGTCATTCCCTGCCAGTATACAATTGCAGTACTGATGAATTTGCAATTCTATTCCATTCAAATATATATTGTAAATGTGTATATTCCATGTATTTTATGTTCATATTTTTTGTATACTGGTGAATAAAGTATATATCATATATCATATCACATTTTCTTTAAACAGAGTTTTATAATGGAATCACTACACTTGAGCATCTATTTTGATATAGGGTTACAATACACAATATGGAGGCAAAGAACTGCCTTTACCTCAACATTTAATAGAGCATAAAATGAAGGAGATCAGCTATTGGGGCATTATTTATTGAATTTGGAACCCTCAATAAAAAAGTCAAAAAAAAGTCTCTATTTTGGAAAAGACTTAAATATTTGCACCAGCTGTCCTTTCAAAATTATGAGAATTGAATGATAAGGTGAGGGGAACAAGTAAAATATGCCTTTTCAATTGAGTGCCAAAATCGATGGTAGTTGGGGAAATTACCAAATTTGAACAAAAAATACACGGCAACATATTTTATTTTTTTCTTGTTCATTTTTTTAATGAGATGATATACTAAGTGGATACACGACTGTTTTACCCCAAATAAGCTTGATGAGCTTAGGTGACAGGAAAATGTTAACACTGTTGCCAATGCAAATCATTTAGTGTATTGAAACCTAAAGGTATATTTTTCATGATTATGTCAAGTGACATTTTTTGCTAGGTGTTTAAAGTTTGATCTACCAGTATGAATAATTTGAAATTTAATTTAACAACTAAAGCCGAGTCGATTTGTGTATGGGTTGAAAGTTTGGAGAGAATGTTGTTGGGAGGGGGGGGGATGCCTAGTTTTCATCAAACAATGCCTTATTTGGAGTGTGAATATGCATAATGTGCTGGTCAAATAAATAGATGCTCCCAGGTGCAAGGGAATATTGTATCATTTGATTATTTGATATATTTCCAGTCAATCAGAGTTCCACCTATATGAAATGATAGTATTAAGTAGGCCAAATGCTGTTATTTGAATAAAATAAGTCTGTTTTAAAACCCAAGGCAAGAACTTGAATGAAGTCTTTGGCACTTCGAAACACAATAAATCAAATTTGTTATTGATTTCGACTTGTCAACAAAAAAACCCCACATATAGTCAATATAAATCTTCTATTGTTCAGTTTCATTCAGACTTTACCCCCCCTCATATCCAAATAAATATTTTGAAAGTGTGGCTTTCAAAATGCTGGGGTACAAGAAACAGTAATAGAACAGGGTGTTTTCTTTGTTTTGGTAGGTAATGTGAAATATCCTGTTAAAGCCTGAGATTTGAATCAAATGGTGCGTTGGTGAGATGTAAAGGAGGTTTGTAGTCCATGTTGTGTTAGTGAGATGTAAAGGAGGTCTGTAGTCCATGTTGTGTTGGTGAGATGTAAAGGAGTTCTGTAGTCCATGTTGTGTTGGTGAGATGTAAAGGAGGTATGTAGTCCATGTTGTGTTGGTGAGATGTAAAGGAGGTTTGTAGTCCACGTTGTGTTAGTGAGATGTAAAGGAGGTTTGTAGTCCATGTTGTGTTGGTGAGATGTAAAGGAGGTCTGTAGTCCATGTTGTGTTGGTGAGATGTAAAGGAGTTCTGTAGTCCATGTTGTGTTGGTGAGATGTAAAGGAGGTTTGTAGTCCACGTTGTGTTAGTGAGATGTAAAGGAGGTCTGTAGTCCATGTTGTGTTAGTGAGATGTAAAGGAGGTTTGTAGTCCATGTTGTGTTAGTGAGATGTAAAGGAGGTATGTAGTCCATGTTGTGTTGGTGAGATGTAAAGGAGGTTTGTAGTCCATGTTGTGTTAGTGAGATGTAAAGGAGGTTTGTAGTCCATGTTGTGTTGGTGAGATGTAAACGAGGTTAGAAGTCCATGTTGTGTTGGTGAGATGTAAAGGAGGTTTGTAGTCCATGGTGTGTTAGTGAGATGTAAAGGAGGTCTGTAGTCCATGTTGTGTTGGTGAGATGTAAAGGAGGTTTATAGTCCATGTTGTGTTGGTGAGATGTAAACGAGGTTTGTAGTCCACGTTGTGTTAGTGAGATGTAAAGGAGGTTTGTAGTCCACGTTGTGTTAGTGAGATGTAAAGGAGGTCTGTAGTCCATGTTGTGTTGGTGAGATGTAAAGGAGGTTTGTAGTCCATGTTGTGTTGGTGAGATGTAAAGGAGGTTTGTAGTCCATGTTGTGTTGGTGAGCTGTAAACGAGGTTTGTAGTCCACGTTGTGTTAGTGAGATGTAAAGGAGGTTTGTAGTTCACGTTGTGTTAGTGAGATGTAAAGGAGGTCTGTAGTCCATGTTGTGTTGGTGAGATGTAAAGGAGGTTTGTAGTCCATGTTGTGTTGGTGAGATGTAAAGGAGGTTTGTAGTCCATGTTGTGTTGGTGGGATGTACAGGAGGTTTGTAGTCCATGTTGTGTTGGTGAGATGTAAAGGAGGTCTGTAGTCCATGTTGTGTTGGTGAGATGTAAAGGAGGTTTGTAGTCCATGTTGTGTTAGTGAGATGTTAAGGAGGTCTGTAGTCCATGTTGTGTTGGTGAGATGTAAAGGAGGTATGTAGTCCATGTTGTGTTGGTGAGATGTAAAGGAGGTATGTAGTCCATGTTGTGTTAGTGAGATGTAAAGGAGGTATGTAGTCCATGTTTTGTTGGTGAGATGTAAAGGAGGTTTGTAGTCCATGTTTTGTTGGTGAGATGTAAAGGAGGTTTGTAGTCCATGGTGTGTTGGTGAGATGTAAAGGAGGTTTGTAGTCCACGTTGTGTTGGTGAGATGTAAAGGAGGTTTGTAGTCCATGTTGTGTTGGTGAGGTGTAAAGGAGGTTTGTAGTCCATGTTCTGTTGGTGAGATATAAGGAGGTTTGTAGTCCATGTTGTGTTGGTGAGATGTAAAGGAGGTTTGTAGTCCATGTTGTGTTGGTGAGATGTAAACAAGGTTTGTAGTCCATGCTGTGTTGGTGAGATGTAAACGAGGTTTGTAGTCCATGTTGTGTTGGTGAGATATAAGGAGGTCTGTAGTCCATGTTGTGTTGGTGAGATGTAAAGGAGGTTTGTAGTCCATGTTGTGTTGGTGAGATGTAAAGGAGGTTTGTAGTCCATGTTGTGTTGGTGAGATGTAAACGAGGTCTGTAGTCCATGTTGTGTTGGTGAGATGTAAAGGAGGTCTGTAATCCATGTTGTGTTGGTGAGATGTAAAGGGGGTATGTAGTCGATGCTGTGTTGGTGAGATGTAAAGGAGGTATGTAGTCGATGTTGTGTTGGTGAGATGTTAAGGAGGTTTGTAGTCCATGTTGTGTTGGTGAGATGTAAAGGAGGTTTGTAGTCCATGTTGTGTTGGTGAGATGTAAACGAGGTTTGTTGTCCATGTTGTGTTGGTGAGATGTAAAGGAGGTCTGTAGTCCATGTTGTGTTGGTGAGATGTAAAGGAGGTCTGTCGTCCATGTTGTGTTGGTGAGATGTAAAGGAGGTTTGTAGTCCATGTTGTGTTGGTGAGATATAAGGAGGTTTGTAGTCCATGTTGTGTTGCTGAGATATAAGGAGGTTTGTAGTCCATGTTGTGTTGGTGAAATGTAAAGGAGTAGTAAATGTAGTCCATGGGGGCAGTTTGGGTTATTGTGCTACTAGAATTCTTCATACAGAAAGAACTGTTCCCTTCATTTTTGAACAGAACTGTAGTTGCATTATATATCCTTGTTTGCTGAACATCTGTGGGTAGTTTTGTAATTTTATGTTGGAGGAAAACTACCTGCTTTGAAGTTGATTTGCACACAGGATTTCAAGAACCAATATTTTGGCATTTTCTGGATGTGAAAAACCATTACACTGTAAGTAACTTCTGGCTTTCCAGAGGATGCATAAATCTGAATTCACCATAGTTATATACAGAATGGCATTCGCATTTGAACTGTCATTTTTTACCACTCGAGATTGATTTTGGCAGAAGGCTTTGAGTTCAATATTATCGCGTATTATAGCAGCTGAGTTTAACCACATGTCAGCACATACAAGTAAATAATAACCCAGGTTGAGGGGTGGTGGATGGGCAAATATTGTGACCCATTTGCAAGTAATACCCTGGTATCATGCCTAAAGGCTGACATAAACAATGTACTTAATGTAAATATTAACCCAGATTGAGGGGAGAGACAAATATTGTGACATCATTTGCATGCAGTACCCTGTTATCATGCCTAAGGGCACAGCATGAATTTGCGAATTAACAACCAAGGTATCAGGCACAATGTGCATAATGTCTGATCATTAACTCATCACTGCCAGACTGCGGGAGCAGTCTGCTAGTGATGAGACAATAATCAGGCATTATTATGGAGATAATGCCTGTTGGTACACTTGGTTCGGGGCAATACCGCGTATTACAGCAGCTGAGTTTAACCACATGTCGGCACATACAAGTAAATAATAACCCAGGTTAAGGGGTGGTGGAGGGGCAAATATTGTGACCCATTTGCAAATAATACCCTGGTATCATGCCTAAAGGCACAGCATGAAGTTAAGAGTTAATAACTAAGATATCAGGAATAGTGTGCACAATTTCAGATTATTAACTCATCACTGCCAGACTGCAGAAGCAGTCTGCCAGTGATGAGACAACACTCGGGCATTGATTAAGGTGATGATGTCTGTGGCAAACATGGTTAAGGGCAGTACCGTGTATTACAACAGCTCAAATTATTAATGAGCTTAATGTAAATATTAAACCAGGTTGAGCGGAAAGACAAATATTGTGACATCATTTGCATGCAGTACCCTGTTATCATGCCTAAGGGCACAGTCTGAATTTACGATTTAATAACCAAAGTATCAGGCACAATGTGCACACTGTCTGATCATTAACTCAGGAGCAGTCTGCCAGTGATGAGACAATACTCAGGTATTATTAAGGAGTTAATGTTTGTTGGTACACTTGGTTCGGGGAAATACCGCATTTTACCCTGTTATCATGCCTAAGGACACAGCCTGATTTTGCTGATTAATAACCAAGGCCAAGGTATCGGGCACAGTGTTCATAATATCCGCTTATTAGCTCATCATTGCCAGACTGCTGTAATAACCCATTAGGAACGGGGGGGGGGGGGGGGCACAGGGGTAGTTGGTACTCTGAAGCACAGATGGTTGGATATCTCCTGACTGGGTGGACCTCCTATTGGGTAGATATAACTAGCAGCACCAAGCCATTAACCATACTTACAATACAGATTTATCCCATTAATTTCAAAAAGACAGTAAGGTAATTTCCTCTTGAATACTCCAGGATTACAATTTCACTACAAATTTCTCTGCAATTTCATTGCAATTTCTTTCTGTAGAACACCGAGTTCCTAATTAGATAGACAGACTGACCTAACCGGGATATACGGTTGTGACCACTGTACCACTATACCGCCAATCCGGGCATTTGACCCTTTATATCCTGGCCTACAGAGACCAATGTGTTCTGTCGAACAGGATATAAAGAACAAATAATAAATTTTGCACTAAGAAATAATAACTTTTTGTTGTTCAAGATTGCATTTACCAAGTGGCGTCTACCTTGCTTGTTAAGCAAGGGGACAACAAAGAAGCTAATTCAAATGCATTTATAATGCATTTTCAACTTTCAGGAGTTCCTGAGGGGTGGTAACACGGTGAACAGAATCATTCATAAGTTTAACAAATAACACCCCATCATGAGTCCAGGTGTCCTTCAGCTTTTTGTCTTTAACATGTTGCCTGCACCGTTTTGGCCAAACCGGATCTCACAGTGGTAAGATGTTCGTTAATATAGATCCTTTCGGAAGACTGAACATCTTTGAGCTTACGTTTGGCTCTATAGAAAGCATTCCTTGTCCTATAACTGACAAACTTCACCAGAATTGACCGAGGAAATCTCGCACCCTCATTTCGACGCCCCGACCTATGGCTTCTCTCAATGTCATCAAGTGTGACCGATACACCGATTTTATTCGACAAACCTATAATGGCCTCATCCATGTTTTCTTCACCAGCAACCTCAGGGATTCCAGAAACACGTAGGCTATTTCTCATGCCATAGTGCTTAAGGTCATCGAGATCGTTTTCAAGTTGGCAGATTTTCTGATCTTTAGCCTCAACTGAGAGCTCCAAATTGTCAATGCGCCTCTCAAGATGCCCGATGTGCTCACTGATGGCTGAGGACACTATCCCTTTCAAAACAACTTGTACGGCAGGGTCCATGAGAGCAGTGATAAAATTGTTCACAACTGGTGACTGAGGGGTGGAAGTTGCCATACTAACAGGGTTGTCAAATATACTTGATTCGAAGTCCGCGAACGACTCACAAAGTGAGGAATGTGACTCCCCTTCCCTAGGCTTCTTATGCAGCTGTTGCAGCGAAATATTTCCGCTCTCGACTCTTGCACGTTTATCGGAAGATGTTATTCAACTTCAGATTCCATTAAGTGTAAGTTTACAACTGAAAAAAGAAGTCAATTGCTACTGCAGATCAGATACATCGAACATAGGGAACGTTGAAAAGTCAAACATCTGTCGACTAAGAACAGATTGGACTTGAAAATCACATTATATCACTCACAATGGAACGAATGAAACATCCACATCAAAGTATCACCATAAAATTGTATTAACTGGTCCAGTAAATTGACATTTATCCACCATTTTACGAAAATAAGCTCTCAGTAATTTGAAAATCAACTGCCCGCCATTGCCTCGGTTTCAGTTTTAGAGATTATTGTTGGCCTTGCTGTTGTTGGTCAACTCGCCCCAGGTCATGTCGCCCCCAGTTAAAAAAACGTAACTCTAGTTATATCAGGTCAACTCGCCCCGGGTCATGTCGCCCCCAGTTAAAAAAACGTAACTCTAGTTATATCAGGTCAACTCGCCCCGGGTCATGTCGCCCCCAGTTAAAAAAACGTAACTCTAGTTATATCAGGTCAACTCGCCCCAGGTCATGTCGCCCCCAGTTAAAAAAAATGTAACTCTAGTTATATCAGGTCAACTCGCCCCGGGTCATGACGCCCCCAGTTAAGAAAAACGTAACTCTAGTTATATCAGGCCAACTCGCCCCGGGTCATGTCGCCCCCAGTTAAAAAAAACGTAACTCTAGTTATATCAGATGTCGCCCCCAGTTAAAAAAACGTAACTCTAGTTATATCAGATGTCGCCCCCAGTTAAAAAAAACGTAACTCTAGTTATATCAGATGTCGCCCCCAGTTAAAAAAAACGTAACTCTAGTTATATCAGATGTCGCCCCCAGTTAAAAAAAACGTAACTCTAGTTATATCAGATGTCGCCCCCCAGATGTCGCCCCCAGTTAAAAAAACGTAACTCTAGTTATATCAGATGTCGCCCCCAGTTAAAAAAAACGTAACTCTAGTTATATCAGATGTCGCCCCCAGTTAAAAAAAAACGTAACTCTAGTTATATCAGATGTCACCCCCAGTTAAAAAAAAACGTAACTCTAGTTATATCAGATGTCGCCCCCAGTTAAAAAAAAACGTAACTCTAGTTATATCAGATGTCGCCCCCAGTTAAAAAAAACGTAACTCTAGTTATATCAGATGTCGCCCCCAGTTAAAAAAAACGTAACTCTAGTTATATCAGATGTCGCCCCCAGTTAAAAAAAACGTAACTCTAGTTATATCAGATGTCGCCCCCAGTTAAAAAAACGTAACTCTAGTTATATCAGATGTCGCCCCCAGTTAAAAGAAACGTAACTCTAGTTCTATCAGATGTCGCCCCCAGTTAAAAAAAACGTAACTCTAGTTCTATCAGATGTCGCCCCCAGTTAAAAAAAAAGTAACTCTAGTTCTATCAGATGTCGCCCCCAGTTAAAAAAAACGTAACTCTAGTTATATCAGATGTCGCCCCCAGTTAAAAAAAACGTAACTCTAGTTATATCAGATGTCGCCCCCAGTTAAAAAAAACGTAACTCTAGTTATATCAGATGTCGCCCCCAGTTAAAAAAACGTAACTCTAGTTATATCAGATGTCGCCCCCAGTTAAAAAAACGTAACTCTAGTTATATCAGATGTCGCCCCCAGTTAAAAAAAACGTAACTCTAGTTATATCAGATGTCGCCCCCAGTTAAAAAAAACGTAACTCTAGTTATATCAGATGTCGCCCCCAGTTAAAAAAAATGTAACTCTAGTTATATCAGATGTCGCCCCCAGTTAAAAAAACGTAACTCTAGTTATAGCAGATGTCGCCCCCAGTTAAAAAAAACGTAACTCTAGTTATATCAGATGTCGCCCCCAGTTAAAAAAACGTAACTCTAGTTATATCAGATGTCGCCCCCAGTTAAAAAAAACGTAACTCTAGTTCTATCAGATGTCGCCCCCAGTTAAAAAAAAACGTAACTCTAGTTATATCAGATGTCGCCCCCAGTTAAAAATAAACGTAACGCTAGTTATATTAGATGTCGCCCCCAGTTAAAAAAAACGTAACTCTAGTTATATCAGATGTCGCCCCCAGTTAAAAAAAAACGTAACTCTAGTTATATCAGATGTCGCCCCCAGTTAAAAAAAACGTAACTCTAGTTATATCGGATGTCGCCCCCAGTTAAAAAAACGTAACTCTAGTTATATCAGATGTCGCCCCCAGTTAAAAAAAACGTAACTCTAGTTCTATCAGATGTCGCCCCCAGTTAAAAAAAACGTAACTCTAGTTCTATCAGATGTCGCCCCCAGTTAAAAAAAACGTAACTCTAGTTCTATCAGATGTCGCCCCCAGTTAAAAAAAACATAACTCTAGTTATATCAGATGTCGCCCCCAGTTAAAAAAAACGTAACTCTAGTTCTATCAGATGTCGCCCCCAGTTAAAAAAAACGTAACTCTAGTTATATCAGATGTCGCCCCCAGTTGAAAAAAATGTAACTCTAGTTATATCAGATGTCGCCCCCAGTTAAAAAAAACGTAACTCTAGTTCTATCAGATGTCGCCCCCAGTTAAAAAAAACGTAACTCTAGTTATATCAGATGTCGCCCCCAGTTAAAAAAAAACGTAACTCTAGTTCTATCAGATGTCGCCCCCAGTTAAAAAAAAACGTAACTCTAGTTCTATCAGATGTCGCCCCAGTTAAAAAAAACGTAACTCTAGTTATATCAGATGTTGCCCCCAGTTAAAAAAAACGTAACTCTAGTTATATCAGATGTCGCCCCCAGTTAAAAAAAACGTAACTCTAGTTATATCAGATGTCACCCCCAGTTAAAAAAACGTAACTCTAGTTATATCAGATGTCGCCCCCAGTTAAAAAAAACGTAACTCTAGTTATATCAGATGTCGCCCCCAGTTAAAAAAAACGTAACTCTAGTTATATCAGATGTCGCCCCCAGTTAAAAAAAAACGTAACTCTAGTTATATCAGATGTCGCCCCCAGTTAAAAAAAAACGTAACTCTAGTTATATCAGATGTCGCCCCCAGTTAAAAAAAACGTAACTCTAGTTATATCAGATGTCGCCCCCAGTTAAAAAAAACGTAACTCTAGTTATATCAGATGTCGCCCCCAGTTAAAAAAAACGTAACTCTAGTTATATCAGATGTCGCCCCAGTTAAAAAAAACGTAACTCTAGTTATATCAGATGTCGCCCCCAGTTAAAAAAAAACGTAACTTTAGTTATATCAGATGTCGCCCCCAGTTAAAAAAAAAAACGTAACTCTAGTTATATCAGATGTCGCCCCCAGTTAAAAAAAACGTAACTCTAGTTATATCAGATGTCGCCCCCAGTTAAAAAAAATGTAACTCTAGTTATATCAGATGTCGCCCACAGTTAAAAAAAACATAACTCTAGTTATATCAGATGTCGCCCCAGTTAAAAAAAATGTAACTCTAGTTATATCAGATGTCACCCCCAGTTAAAAAAAACGTAACTCTAGTTCTATCAGATGTCGCCCCCAGTTAAAAAAAACGTAACTCTAGTTCTATCAGATGTCACCCCCAGTTAAAAAAAACGTAACTCTAGTTCTATCAGATGTCGCCCCCAGTTAAAAAAAACGTAACTCTAGTTCTATCAGATGTCGCCCCCAGTTAAAAAAAACGTAACTCTAGTTCTATCAGATGTCGCCCCCAGTTAAAAAAAACGTAACTCTCGTTCTATCAGATGTCGCCCCCAGTTAAAAAAAACGTAACTCTAGTTATATCAGATGTCGCCCCCAGTTAAAAAAAACGTAACTCTAGTTATATCAGATGTCGCCCCCAGTTAAAAAAAAACGTAACTCTAGTTATATCAGATGTCGCCCCCAGTTAAAAAAAACGTAACTCTAGTTCTATCAGATGTCGCCCCCAGTTAAAAAAAACGTAACTCTAGTTATATCAGATGTCGCCCCCAGTTAAAAAAAACGTAACTCTAGTTATATCAGATGTCGCCCCCAGTTAAAAAAAACATAACTCTAGTTATATCAGATGTCGCCCCAGTTAAAAAAAACGTAACTCTAGTTATATCAGATGTCACCCCCAGTTAAAAAAAAACGTAACTCTAGTTATATCAGATGTCGCCCCCAGTTAAAAAAAACGTAACTCTAGTTATATCAGATGTCGCCCCCAGTTAAAAAAAACGTAACTCTAGTTATATCAGATGTCGCCCCCAGTTAAAAAAAACGTAACTCTAGTTATATCAGATGTCGCCCCCAGTTAAAAAAATAACTCTAGTTATATCAGATGTCGCCCCCAGTTAAAAAAAACGTAACTCTAGTTATATCAGATGTCGCCCCCAGTTAAAAAAAACGTAACTCTAGTTCTATCAGATGTCGCCCCCAGTTAAAAAAAACGTAACTCTAGTTCTATCAGATGTCGCCCCAGTTAAAAAAAACGTAACTCTAGTTCTATCAGATGTCGCCCCCAGTTAAAAAAAACGTAACTCTAGTTCTATCAGATGTCGCCCCCAGTTAAAAAAAACGTAACTCTAGTTCTATCAGATGTCGCCCCCAGTTAAAAAAAACGTAACTCTAGTTCTATCAGATGTCGCCCCCAGTTAAAAAAAAACGTAACTCTAGTTATATCAGATGTCGCCCCCAGTTAAAAAAAACGTAACTCTAGTTATATCAGATGTCGCTCCCAGTTAAAAAAAACGTAACTCTAGTTATATCAGATGTCGCCCCCAGTTAAAAAAAACGTAACTCTAGTTATATCAGATGTCGCCCCCAGTTAAAAAAAACGTAACTCTAGTTATATCAGATGTCGCCCCCAGTTAAAAAAAACGTAACTCTAGTTATATCAGATGTCGCCCCCAGTTAAAAAAAACGTGACTCTAGTTATATCAGATGTCGCCTCCAGTTAAATAAAACGTAACTCTAGTTATATAATACTATAATCTATTATTTACAACAATATTATGAAGTCCAGCTAGACCAGCATTTTTTATTTCAATAATATATATTTTATTATTTTACAATATAAATTACAAATAAATTACCCACCCCCCCCCACAAAAAAATTTTCCTGGGTCAATTCGCCCCGAGCTGACCCGGGACAACTGGCGGGGGGGGGGTCGAGTTGACCCGAGGGCGAGTTGACCTGGACCTCCCCCCACACACTGTAACAGACCCTCACCCGAATCTGTTGTTGTCCTTAACTCAGGCGTCAGAATATTGCTCACCTCGACGTCGATAGCAACGTTGTCGTCCATCTGACCTGTGAGGCGTGAACCAAGGCTCGTCAGTGAATAACACGTTTCTCCAGTGGGCTAAGTGAAACCGATTTGGTACATGTGCCCGCAGCCATTGCAGTCAACGCTGACGTCGCCTGTGTGTAATTTGCGGACCAACGTATAGGGACGCCGTCGCCTTAAATTGAACTTCCGCAACGGTGACGTTTCGGCCTTGGGACGTTTTGGCCTGGACGGGCCGAAATGTCCCGGGTTTTAGTGAATTTTTTTTTAATTTTTACATATTTTGGAACTTAATTTCCTTCATGTTGATGGTCACAAAAAGTTGTCTTTGAATAAAAAAAACGAACTTACCTTTATCGAAGATTAATTTATCCGTAAAAAGCCATGAAATAAAGCAGGAATTAATTATATTTTATATTATTTGTAAGCACAAATAAAGTATGTTCACTGATGTTGAAGACGCATCGAAATAAGTGAAACACAAGATTTTCCCAGCAAGCGTTGTTTTAGTTTAAACAGTATTTATTTCCAATTTCGCTGAGTTACATTCAATAACAATAAAGTTTGTGTGGATCCGACAGTAAGCTATAAGCTTTTACAGGGTCGTTTCCACTTGTGAGTCATTTACAGATACAGAGGACGGGATGGTAACTACATGTATACATTTATTAGAATATCAAATACTGGAAGTACTATAAAGGAAGTTAGAAATAAAAGTAGATTTAAATTTCATCCAAGGTATTTAAGTTTCAAAATAGAAAAAAATCTTTATGTTATATTGAATTCCACAGCATGGTTAGAAAATCTGAGGTCATCTTCACGCAGTCGAGGATACACCTTCAATAAAAAAAGAAAAGAAGATTTACATGCCAGTTGCAAGTTACTGGATACAAGGTTTCAGGGTCTTTGAATGAAGACTTGACAAAAACTCGCGCGTCTATAGCATGGCGCGCAAGAAAACTTGTGCAAGAGCGTAAACTGAAAGAATCGTGGACTTTTGACGGAGTCATCTTCGTGAAGTTCGAAGATGGCTCCGTTAGGCGAATTACAAACCCCACCCAAATTTCTGAGGTAGAGAGCAAATTTGGCCGCCTTCTTATGAACATTGACCTAAACACGTCACAGGTTATAAACCGCGGCTAGGCCTTTTATCTGACATTTATCTTACAATTTTAAGACCATAAGGGTGGTGTACTGGGAGTTTCGATCGGATTACAACTGGGTTGCGATCCGATTGAAAATCTCTGTCCACTTTTTCCTCCCTGCAACTGTAAGATTACTGAGGAATCTTGATTCGTGAAAACCATACATATACAGATGTAAGTGTGAGCTACACAATTGTTCACCGCTTATATATTCTACCTTATAGGTAGTACTAAATGTATAATGTACCTTCGACTGTCAAAGAGATCGTATCATTATTTCGCTGTCACTGATCTTAAGATAGATGTGTCACCCAGCTGAGAGCAGTAGGTATCCTCTACTTTCTTAAGATAGATGTGTCACCCAGCTGAGAGCAGTAGGTATCCTCTACTTTCCTAAGATAGATGTGTCACCCAGCTGAGAGCAGTAGGTATCCTCTACTTTCTTAAGATAGATGTGTCACCCAGCTGAGAGCAGTAGGTATCCTCTACTTTCTTAAGATAGATGTGTCACCCAGCTGAGAGCAGTAGGTATCCTCTACTTTCTTAAGATAGATGTGTCACCCAGCTGAGAGCAGTAGGTATCCTCTACTTTCTTAAGATATATATAGATGTGTCACCCAGCTGAGAGCAGTAGGTATCCTCTACTTTCTTAAGATAGATGTGTCACCCAGCTGAGAGCAGTAGGTATCCTCTACTTTCTTAAGATAGATGTGTCACCCAGCTGAGAGCAGTAGGTATCCTCTACTTTCTTAAGATAGATGTGTCACCCAGCTGAGAGCAGTAGGTATCCTCTACTTTCTTAAGATAGATGTGTCACCCAGCTGAGAGAAGTAGGTATCCTCTACTTTCTTAAGATAGATGTGTCACCCAGCTGAGAGCAGTAGATATCCTCTACTTTCTTAAGATAGATGTGTCACCCAGCTGAGAGCAATAGGTATCCTCTACTTTCTTAAGATAGATGTGTCACCCAGCTGAGAGCAGTAGGTATCCTCTACTTTCTTAAGATAGATGTGTCACCCAGCTGAGAGCGGTAGGTATCCTCTACTTTCTTAAGATAGATGTGTCACCCAGCTGAGAGCAGTAGGTATCCTCTACTTTCTTAAGATAGATGTCACCCAGCTGAGAGCAGTAGGTATCCTCTACTTTCTTAAGATAGATATGTCACCCAGCTGAGAGCAGTAGGTATCCTCTACTTTCTTAAGATAGATGTGTCACCCAGCTGAGAGCAGTAGGTATCCTCTACTTTCTTAAGATAGATGTCACCCAGCTGAGAGCAGTAGGTATCCTCTACTTTCTTAAGATAGATGTGTCACCCAGCTGAGAGCAGTAGGTATCCTCTACTTTCTTAAGATATATATATATGTGTCACCCAGCTGAGAGCAGTAGGTATCCTCTACTTTCTTAAGATAGATGTGTCACCCAGCTGAGAGCAGTAGGTATCCTCTACTTTCTTCAGTATCGGTCTCGACCACCACGTGGCGAGCAGTCTCCGGTGACGAAACTACCGTTCTCGGTTTCAAGGACATGACTTGATATGCCTCGCCTGAGCGAGCTCACCGAGCTCGCTCCGATGAGGGGTCATAGGCTATGTCATAGGCTACGTTTGGTAGGCTGAAATTCTAGATCCAATGATGAAGACATGGTAGGATTCGAATTCTGTCTTACGAGTGGAATTGACCGGTATTGACCATTGCGTTGGGTAACAGTCTAATTTCAATAGTGACTGCCCTCAGCCCTTAGAAAAATATTGCATAATTTCTTGTCCTCATCCATGAGATGATTCTGAAACCTACATGAGTCCAGTGTATATCTTCGAACCCTTTTCTAGTTTTGGCCGTTGCGTTGGGTAAAGGACTAATTCGAATTGCGCCTGTTTTCAAGCCGTCGGTAAGATCCGATATACTTTCTCGTCCTAACCCACGAGATGGTTCTGGAACCAATGTGATACCAGTGTATACTTTCAATTCTTTTTATTTTCCAGTGTCGGTCCTCATCGCCACCTGGACGACCGCTTCCTGGCGAGAAACTTGTCATAATTGCAATTGTAACTGCAGTTTGCCTCTAACAAAAAGACGTTCCCTAATATTTGAAAGTTTTCAGTTTTGGGCTCAGGATCAAGGCTTGTGATCCTTCATTGAAGCGAGCTCGATGAGCTTGATTCTTTCAACGGGGGTCGCGAGCTCTGTTTTAAAGGCTGTGTTTCACACGGCTTGCTCCCTTTTCACTGTAAAAAAAACCCTTGCCCAACCCGGATAGTGAAAGACACTTGCATAAATTTCTTGACCTGTTTATTGTTGCCTGATTATGTCTGTCTGCTCAATATGTATGTATGCGTACATGCACTTGAGAATGTTTGACTTTGAGTCTAGATTTTAATCCCCCCCCACCCAAAAAAAAGGAAAACAAAAAAAAAAAAAGATTCTTTAACATCTTTGTCTCGGGTTTATGTAGAAAAATAAGTTCACTAATGTCTGTCTGCTCAATATGTATATATGCGTATATGCACTTGAGAATGTTCAGTTTTGGGTCTAGTTTTCAATCTTAAGTCTCGCTAAGGAACCTTCCCTGCTTCGGTCATGGCATTATGATTTTCTAACATTGCTCTTTCGATTTTCAAATTACGAAAAATTACAATTAACCGGTGTGCAATGTATCACGCTTCATTTGCTATCTGATCGATCGAAATACCTTCTGCGTGATCATAAGCGTACCTTGGTGGTACTTAATGTATTGATACTATATCACGATTTACCCTACACACCCAATCTACCCCGTGCTACCAACATCCTGTGCTATTCTCGCAAAACCGGTCAGAAAATTTCGACCGGATCGTGATTTTTTCGAGATCCGGCCGAAGTCTTATCTCTGCTTTAGCGCTTTTCACCTCGTTGTACTACATCGTATTTGCCGGAAAAAAAGACACTTTTCGCAAAAGTTTACAGTGCTATTTTTGTTCTGTGTTGATAATTTGTAAATAATTCTTGCCTGGCTCAGTGATTCTGGCGAACATAGCTATCCCTTTTACATTGAGACTTGGCATATTGGAGACACAGTGTAAAACCTACATCCAACCTCAACCTAGGCAAAGACTGCCTATTGACAATTACAAAAGTTGCTAACCAAGCTACTGTATTTGCTTATTAATTGCCCAGAGGACATGCCCTGTGACCCCTCATTGGAGCGTGCTCGCCACGCTCATTCCGATGGGAGGTCACAGGCCGTGTGTGGAAATATTTAATCTTTCAGAAAAGGAGCTTGGTGGGCATAGACAACTATCTTTGTAATAACAACCTAAGATCCAAAGAGGTTTATAGAGTCTTAGCTGGCTGCTACATACAATTTACAACCTTGCTCCAGATTCATCATGTTAGGTGGGACACCCTTGACTTCCTCTTGCAATTTTTTTTTTTTTTTTTTTTTTTTCAGGATGACATCGTTCCAGTATGTAAGATCGAGCCTATTCAGGGGTGAATCCCCCTCACCCATGCCATTGTACTTCAAACACAACAACATTCCCTTCTTTCCAATTTTCGACACTTTCGTGGCAAGAAGGGTTTGTCTATCGTTCCAAATGTGACTGCTTTGTGGTAATGGTACCAATTCCTTGATGATTCCCGCACAACACCCAGTTATTATAAACAGACCTCTATTTCCGCACAAACTCTACGACCCATCACTTAATGGTAGAAGAATTATTAATCTAGACAGTAATAACCAAGGCCATTTTACACCCCTGTGACTTGTGTTTTTCCTTCTATTGTTCCTTCTAGCACTTCCTATGTCATATCGTACTTGCTGGGCCCTTGCCCGGCGTTGCGGCCAGGAGCGATCAACGCAGTTTACATTTATAGCCGTTCAAATTTGGTTATGCCTTCACTCCCTGTCTCCAAGACACGGTCCGTGACCCCTCGTTGGAACGAGCCCAATGAGATCGTTCCTTTGAGGGATCATGGGTTGTGCTTTCGAGATTAGGGTGAGAAAGTTGAGTGTTGCACTAATTGTTCATTATAGAAGTGGTATCTGCCTTTCGCGTTAGGTGGGGGATCAATCACGGTAACTTTTTTCCGTAAGGTATCTTCTTCCTTGCCAACATGTGCTATAAATGTGACAAGTATCTTCTAAGCTGTCAAGCTGTGAACCTCACCAATGCTTCAACGTATTTGTGAGCTATAACATAAGGCTCCCCAACCGCTCTTCAACCCCCCCCCCTCCCCAACCCCATTCATATACTCTGTCTTGGTGTCAAGTGCCTCTCCCTCAGCACTCCTCAATATCCGTCATGTTCTTTCACCGATCTGATAACTAATGCATTAATATACAGAACATCCACATCGCTTAGTTACAGCAATTCTCGACCTCGGTTGAGCAGATTCCATCCTAAACTTATATATAAGCACTTACATTCATCCTGTATATATTTACCTTCTACTTTTCTTAGTGTTTTATGTATTCTTTAGTCTTAAGTTCAACTATCCTATTCTCCTTATTCTACACCTCATCCTCTTTTGCCTAGCCAGCTTGAATATAATTTTACTTCCGAAGATATTTTTTTATCTATATCAACAGGTTACATAGTAGTTCACAATGTGTTCCCTTGAATCATATCGTGTTCGGATAGGCACTTTCAATCTTAAAATGTATTGTAGTAACTTGAAGTATTGTCTGCCAAAAAAAAGTTCCACTTGTGTTTTAACTTATCTGCTCCTACGTCTCGGTGGGGTTGGGCTGCATGAAAGCTTCACTACTATGGTTACGTTGTTCTTTGGCTCCTTCAGTGAGTCCCTTACTACTGATTTAGTAGATCCGCTGGATGAAATTCCATATCGTTACAGTGACGTGAATGCGTCAAAGGTTGTGCCTACAATAGTAGTACTGATTTCAGCTTTCCTTGTCACCTCGCTGTTCCACTTGGCCCTAACATTATTATTGTCAGAATACATTGAAAATTGTCCATCTTAACGTCCAGAGTCTAAAACCCAAACTGGATATCGTTCAATATGAATTCGCACCACTGACGTCGTGGCATTGTCTGAGACATGGCTGTGTAGCAATGACTCCACATCCGATCTCCTTCCCCATGGGTTTCAACAACCATTGAGATTTAACCGCACGACAAGGGGAGGTGGGGTCGCAATTTATATTAAAGACGGTATCTCATTTCGACCAAGACCGGACCTAAGTACGTTGAATACAGAGTGCCTCTGGGCAGAAGTATACACAAAACAGAGTAGATCGTTATTGTTGGGGGTATTCTACCGGCCACCCAACAGTCCTCCCGATGCATGGGAAGCCATATCAGCATCCATTGAAAAAGCCAGAGACACGTCAATTGTCGACTTAATTGTTACAGGTGACTTCAATGACAATCAAGTGGTTCCCTCAAGAAGAGGCTTTTCTGAAATTTTACATTATTTCAATTTAAGACAGGTTGTGAGTGAGCCAACATGTTTTACCGAGTCGTCGGCTTCGATACTGGACCTCTTTGCTCTCAGCGATACAATCCACATGAAAACTTGTGAGGTCCTGGAACCAATTATCCCAGACATGATTCGTTACCACTGTCCAATTTCAGTCGAAGTCGAATTTTTAAAATCACCACCTCTCTCATTTAAAAGAAGGATATGGCTCTATTCCCAGGGTAATTATGAAGCATTGAATGATGCTTTTTCTAACACTGACTGGGACTCTCTATTCGATAATCCATGTCTTGATACTATAGTTTCTGATTTCACCGACAAAATACTCGATACTGCATCCATCCACATACCCCACAAATTTATTACCACGCGAATAGACCAACCTAAATGGATGCATAACGAAATCAGATTACTGATTAGACAGAGAAAACGTTTGTATCGCATTGCTAAACGCACCGATCTTCCACATGCCTGGGTAAAATATAAACTGAAACGGAACGAAGTTGTGTCGGCTGTTAGGAAGGCCAAAGCGTTATATATGTCCAAAATCCAGTCCACTCTAATGAGCAATGAAACCTCACCATCACGGTGGTGGAAGACCTTAAAATCATTTATCGGTAGCAGTAATTGAGTGGGAATTCCCACTCTCATCCACTTAAACAAAATATACTCATCAAGTGCTGAGAAAGCGGAAGTGTTCAACGAATATTTCAGTTCTATCTCAACAGTTGACGATTCGAATGCTTCCCTGCCTGACCCACCAGTCCGTGCTTCTGAAAGTATTGATAGTATCACCCTCCATTGTAGCGAAGTATATACTGCAATGAAGTCGATAAAAGTGTCCAAGGCGTCTGGCCCAGATCTGATAAGCCCGCGTCTTCTTAAAGAATGTAAAACCTCTTTATGTGAGCCACTTTCAATCTTATTTAACATACTGATGAACAACTCGTACTTTCCGTCACTGTGGAAAAAGGCAAACGTCTCCCCAATCTTGAAAAAGCAACCCTCTAATTCTGTTGTTACTTATCGCCCAATATCCCTAATCAGTTGTGTTGGCAAAATTTTCGAAAGATGTGTATTTAAACGCCTGTGGGCTTTTCTGATTGAAAATAATGTCCTCAGTCAATTTCAGTCAGGTTTTCGATCTGGCGACTCAACTGTCCTCCAACTGACTGACATATATGATGAATTCTGCCGTGCACTCGATGAAGGCAAAGAAGTTAGGGTAGTGTTCTGTGATGTAAGTAAGGCCTTTGACAAAGTATGGCATACTGGTCTTATCTACAAGCTGGAGAGCATTGGCGTTTCTGGAGAACTCCTGTTGTTTTTAAAATCGTATCTTGCAGGTAGGTTGCAACGTGTTGTGGTAGCGTCAGAGGCATCTCCGTGGAGACCCATCAATGCCGGTGTTCCCCAAGGGTCGATTCTCGGCCCCCTTCTGTTCCTCATTTACATTAATGACATAACCGATAACCTGCTTAGCAGTATACGCCTCTTTGCAGATGATACTTCCTTATATCTCATTATAGAGGACCCAGATCAAGCCTCGACCTTAATCAATCACGATTTAGCCACAATTGAACATTGGGCTAAAACATGGCTGGTTGAGTTCAATCCTAATAAAACAGAACGTATGCTAATTTCGCGTAAAAGTAGCACCCATCCACCCTTATTTTTAGGCGATTCTCAGATATCTGAAGTGTCCAACCATAAACATTTAGGAGTCATACTGAAAAGTACATGTACATGGAACGACCACATCGATCATATTTGCGCTAAAGCCTGGTGCCGTTTGGACTTACTGAGGAGGCACAAATTTAATCTGGATCGTAGTGTTTTAGAAAAAATATACTTTGCCTTTATTAGGCCACTTATTGAATATGCTGATACTGTTTGGGATAACTGCTCTGAAACCAAATCGGCGGAACTGGAAAAAATACAAATTGCAGCAGCTAGAATCATTACGGGGGCAACCGTTAGTGCCAGTAAGACTTTGCTTTATCGTGAAACGCAATGGGACCCGTTGCAAGTAAGACGTAGCAAACACAAGCTAATTCAGTTCTTTAAAATGTATCATCGCATGTTACCTCCTTACCTATCCAATAAGGTCCCCCCGCCTGCCTCTTCGACTATTTCGTCACTCAGTCTACGATCAAATCAAAACCACCTAGTTCTTTTTTGTCGGACTCAATTGTACAAGTCTTCCTTCATCCCTAGCGTTACTGACCAATGGAATAATTTGCCCCTGCCTGTCCGCGAGAACTCGTCACTGATTAATTTCAAGACTTTCCTAAAGAAGGGAAACCATCGACCTCCAGGGTTTTACAGTAATGCAAATTCTCGTGCAGCTCAAATATATCATTGTAGGCTACGACTAGGGTGCAGTAACCTCAATTCCCACCTATACGATAATCATCTATCACCAAGCCCTCTATGTCAGTGTGGCGAGCACGAGACTCCTGATCATTTTCTTCTTCACTGTCCAATCTTCTCAGACGTACGTAATTATACCATCAATCTTCTCCCTTTTGAGGCAGCCACATCCTCACTTTTATTTGGTTCAGAATTCCTGAATGACGAAGACAACCGCCTTATCTTTGGAGTGGTACATGACTATATCTTATCGAGTAAGCGATTCCAGTGACTGACCAACGTGTA
Source organism: Pictodentalium vernedei (assembly GCA_031216915.1). Classification (NCBI taxonomy): domain Eukaryota; kingdom Metazoa; phylum Mollusca; class Scaphopoda; order Dentaliida; family Dentaliidae; genus Pictodentalium; species Pictodentalium vernedei. The sequence continues at coordinate 460,423,694 of CM062289.1, read as the reverse complement.
ACAGAACAATGACCCATTCAATTTTACTTAATAATAACAGTACCAAACTAGCACAGCAACACTAATATTTCCCTCCACACCTATCAAATTTCACTGCAGCCCAACGCCACCTTAACGCCACCTTGACTCCTTGACTCTATTTGTCGACTCTATTCGTGGACTCTATTCGTAGACTTTATTCATTACTGTTTACCAAATGAATTGAATGATTTAACCTACTCACTTAAGCACTCTTCAAGTGTAGTTAATACATTATGTATTTTAACTGGCCAACTCTCTTCTTTTCTTTCATCTGGTTCTTTTTTTTTTTTTTCACTTTTCTTTTTTTTTCTTTTCTTCTCTTCCTCTTTCCTTTCATATCTGTCTTATTCCATTCCTGTTGTAGTCCAAACACGTTTGCATATCGTTGCCCGGTGGTCTGCCCCCGCCCACCCTTACTATGCGTGATGGTCAGTACGATCAGTGCTATTAATAAAGCTAGCCACCTATATTTTATTCAGTTTTCAGTTTTGGTCTCGGAGACTTGTCTTATGACCCCCCGTTGGAGCGATCAATTCAAGCGCGTTCCAAAGGGGGTGATGGGCTGTCTCTGAGGGCATAAATTTGTCTATGCCCAATGAAATCCTTTTTGTAACAGTCATCCCTTTATCCATGTAGGGAAGGAGGTTACGAGGGGCGGGTGGGGGTCCTCGGGTGACGATGTGCGAGTTTACCTACTAACTGTTACCATCTGCCCGAGTGAATTAATAAACTAGCCAGGGAGACGACTTACATAAGCTGTCAGCTTTTTGTCGAATCCCTTCTTTACATTGTAACCCATCTATTTGTTCATCTTTGTTATCTTGTGTACTATTGTGCATTTTGTGTTGTACCTTTCTTATTATTTACTATGTAATGTATACAAGTAACCAATTTTCCAATAAATATTGTTTAAACTAAGGCTTCAGGGCCATACATGTTAGGATTGCAAATACCATATACACCCATTCATCCCGAGAGACAGTCACGTAATGCCTGTAACCACCGCAAATGTAAGCGTATCACTCTCTTACCCGAGGTGACCACACCCACAACGAGTCTGCCACCCGCAACAGACAAGCGTATATGATTTAACTGTGTCGTTTAACTGGCCATACCTTGGATGAACAGAAGTATAGAAGCTAAGAAAGTGCCCTGTGTCAGTTGCTGTCGCGGATGGCCGCCTTGCCCCAGGAATCCCGGCAAATGCGTTATCATGTGGTCGTCAATGAATATTAATTCTGATGGGCGACTTTAATGGACACATAGGTGACAAGGAAGAAGGCATAGAGGGTGGGGACAAGAAAGTCAACAGGAATGGAAGGAAGCTGTTGAACTTCACAAATGAGCTCGGTCTGAAGATTCTGAACAGGGACGCTAGATGTAAGGGGAAATGGACCTGGGAGAGAAACGACAGAAAATCAATAATTGACTACATTCTCATAGATATGAATTTATGGAGGGAGGTGATAAGGGTAGAAGTGGATGATGAGGGCAAAATGGAGTTGGATAGTGATCACAACTTGATTACAGTGGCGATGAGGGCCAAAAACCTAGAGAAAAGGAAAGGAAGCTTCAAGGATATTTGGGAACTCAAAAAGGATGCCGACTGGGTGAAGTTCGAAGAAAAACTGAAACCAAAGCTTGCAGCCGTACACAAGGGGGGTAGTGTCCAGAAGATGGCCGACGCCATAGTTGCGAGCCTAGTGGAGGCAGGGAAGGAAAGTGTAGGAAAGATTAGGGTGCCAACACGGGAACTTGGGTACAGAGTGAACGAAGAACTGAAAAGGGCCATAAAGGTTAGAAAAGCTAAATGTGCTGCATACAGGAGAAGTAGAAAACTTAAGGGGGTGGAAAGCAATGAGGCCATGGTAGCAATAGAAGAATACCAACAAGCACGAAATAAAGTAAACAAGATAAAAGACGACAACCGGAGAGTGCGAAATAGCAGTCTTATTAGGACGATAAGAACGACAGGGGGGTCGAGAGTGAGCGTATTTTGGAAATGGGTGAACAAACGTAACAAAGGGAATAACCAACAGAGCATTAAAGTAGATGGCAGAGTTACAGAAGAGCGAGATCAAATCGCATTAGAACTAGTCAAGCACTGGGAAAAGGTAAACGATAAGCGATGGGGCATGGGGAACCCACCGGAGTGTCCGAACCAGGTCGAGGAAAATCTCTCGGACTTCGTGTGCAGCGAAATCAAAACTGAGGAAGTGCGAAGGGTGATCTCAAAATTGAGGAATGGAAAAGCGGGAGGGGTGGACGAAATTCCTAACGAGTTTATCAAAAAAGGGGGAGAGGAACTCTTGGAAAGCCTAACTGCCCTATTCAATTTAGCCATAGAAAAACAAGAGGTCCCAAAGGAGTGGAGGGAAAGCAAAGTGACATTTATTCACAAAAAGGGGGAAAAAGACGTTTTGGATAACTATCGAGGGATCTCTCTCATTAGCAACATTGGAAAGGTTTTCTGTAAAGTCCTTTATGGGAGACTAGAGGAGGTAATTGAGGAGAAGGGTTTTTTGGGAGAAATCCAGAATGGCTTCAGGAAGGGAAGGAGAGTTACTGACCATCTTTTCACACTATCCCAAATGATAGAATCCGCGAAAGCAAAAAAGAAAAAGATGTTTATGGCCTTTTTGGATATCAAGAAGGCATACGATAGAGTATGGAGGGAAGGTATGTGGCGCAAGCTGGAGGCTATGGGCTTAGGAGGCGAGTTTGTTGGAATTATGAAAGCATTATATCAAGATGTACAGAGTGAACTTAGCCTGGGAAACATTACAACGAAACGTGTGCCTATGGAGATAGGCCTAAAACAGGGGTGTATCCTTTCGCCGATCCTGTTTGCATTGTACATCAAAGGCTTAGGAGATGAACTCCTGCGTAGCGAGGAGGGGGTAGCAGTTGGTGACGTGAAGATCCCAGGGCTATTTTTTGCAGACGATATGGTTCTAGTGTCAGAGAGCGAAGAGGGGCTAACGAAAATGCTGGGAATTGTTGCGAAATATGGGAGCAAATGGAGACTCGAACTTAATGAAAGCAAGAGCAAAGTTATACCTGTGGGCCGCAAAGTGGACCCCACTCGAAGGTGGAGAGTGGGTGAGTTCTGCATTCCGGAAGGGAGCAGCAAACTTCTCAATGTGGGAGAGACGGGTGATTACGAGTATTTGGGGGTAAATATAAACACTACAGGAAGAGGCATCTACCGGAACCACACAAATAAATTGATTTTGAAGGGGAAGCGAATCCTTAACCAAATGAAACTTATAGGGAGAAACAGTTTCAATAAGGTTTTCGTGGGGAAAACCATTTGGGAAATGGTGGGGCTGCCAAGTATAACATACGGTACGGAAGTGGTACCCCTAAACCAGACGGCCGTAAAGAGCTTGGAAATCCTGCAGAACGATGCAGGCCGATGGATAACGGGGTCGAGTAATGCCGCAGCGCTAGAAGCAATCAGGGGTGAGCTTGGGTGGATGAGGATCAAGGACAGGATAGACCTGTTGAAGCTCGGTTATCTTAATTATTTGGTAAATCTCCCCGACAGCCGATGGTGTAAAGTAATGTTCCTGAGAATTTTCAACTCAAATATCAAAACGGGGTGAATGGTCCAAATGAGGGAGCTAGTAGAGAACTACTCATTGGAGATCTCGGACCTGGACGTTGGGGCAAACCAGGGTAAAAAAATCGTCAGAGAAAGGGTCATGGAAGATTGTAACCGTAATTGGCGAGAGGGGGTCAAATCAAAGAGGTCTTTGGGTGGCCTGCGTGATAAAGAGAAGCCAGGTTTTGAAGAGTACCTTGATGGCACCTTTGGGGGGTCACTGTTGTTCAAGCTGAGGTCGCGATCCCTGGAGCTGAGGGGAAAAATTGGGAAAGACGGTGAAAGGGAGTGCCAGATGTGTAACTTGGACATGGTGGAGACCCTGGAACACTTTCTTCTTGAATGCCCAAAGTATCAGCCTAAAAGAATGAGATTCACTGGGAGTATAATGGGGAAGTGGGATGGGAGAATGAAGGACATGTGGTTAGGGGGAGACTCAAAGGAGAGGGTTAATATGCTAATCGGAGAGATTGGGAAGAATGGGACAAGGGATATCATCAAGCAGTTCGTCTCTGAGTGTTGGGAGGAGAGGAGATGCGTGGGAATAGGGAGGCAGTTGGGAGTACAGGGGTAACCATGGCCTTCTCGTCCGAGAACCGCGACAAATCAGCGGCTGGCCAAAGTGTTATTATTATTATGGGGTCTTATTGGAAACAAGCGTTGTTTTGACAAAACAAAAAGCCACAACTGCCTGTCACTGTTGCTACAAGTCTTTTGATTCTTTGTTTGACACTTCTAATTAAAAGTTACTGATGAACTTTTTGAGTTTGTTAAAACAAGCTTTTCGGAATAAAAGTGACTGATGAACTGTTTGTATGTGTTGATACAACACTCTCGATATGGTATCTTTGCTGACTTCTGATCTACCGACGCAATGGGTTCAGATATTTTGGGTCTTTCCCTCAAAGTGTGCAAGAATTGCGTTATTTGAGACGACACAACAATTAGTTCTCATTTCCACGTATACAACGCTCGTTCGTTCGTAGTACGCGGTAATACCGACAATACTGGAAAAGTGATTACAATCATATTTCTGTATATTAAAGAGTTAACTTAACTTAATAGCACAATTACCGTACTCTACTGACTATGTACTGACTATTGATCATGTCTCACCAGCCTAACAGCTTCATCAAGCCAGCCAGTCTTGTGGTTAATGAGAAGAAGAGAGATGATACTAAAGAAGGAAAAAAGGAGAACAGGGAGAGGGAAAAACTCGCCAGAAGAATCTCTGCTGGATCAGCCAAGGTTAGTGATAGTGGTATAAATAGGCAGGGGGCGGGGGATCCAGATAAAACCAAGAGCCAAACCAATGAGGGCAATGGCCTTCTTAAATCCTTCTTGGAAGACAGAGAGAAAGAGAGGAGTAGGGATAGAGAAGAGAGAGAGAATGAACGGAAGGAATGGCAGCTCCGCCTGGCGGAGATGGAAAGAAAACATGCTCGCCTGGAAGATATCATTTTTAACCTCACGAGGGATCTAGCTGCGGAGAGATCCTCCGCAGCCAAGAGATTCGAGTCCAAACAGATAGCTGACCTCTCATCTCAACTTGGCTAAAGAAACAATAACACAGCTAACAGTAAATTAGGTAGCTCTGATTACTCACCAGACAATTCACCTATTCGCTCTCCCCATGAAGTAATAGCCGTGGCCGAGGTGCACGCAGTGCCAGGCACAACGGCTATCCCTTCAGGAGCGGATGCTATTGACTCACCTATTGAAGCTCGGCACTCGCCGGAGATCACTGAAGAACCGGGGCCTTCAGGCGCAGCCTTAACCAGCAGCAAAGACGCCAGGCCTCTGCCATCTGACAGCAGTAATGCCTCCAAGGATCCTTCTGATCCATTTGATTTAGGACGTCTCTGTCCTGAAAGACCTGTCGATGTTATGCTTTCCACCCAGATTGACTCTATGTCAAATTATAACATTCCTATCAGTCCTCTCACTAAAACACCTATCAAGGGCAAAAGTAAAAGGAAAAACTCTATAGATCTTGAGACTGACTCGGAGGAGGTAATGGATGATCAGGGCTTTTCCCACACAATTGACAGGCAAGTCAAGAAAGTGAAAAAGTGTCCTTCTTCACCCCTTGCCTCAACTGAGTCCGACTCTGAGAAACAGGATACAGCTAACGACACCCTACAGCTTCGACCGCAACCAAGGCCAACCCCACTCATGGAAAAAGCTTGGAACTCAGTGGTCTCAAGCAATATCGATCAGCTAAATAATATTAACAACCCCATCAATAACCACAAAAAGAAAGAGAGGCATACCCGCCACCCCTCCAAACAACTTACTACCAACGAACAGAGAAACAACTCAACCAAATTCATCGCCGTCATAACTAGGGTACATCCCGACACCCCCAGAGACCTGATAAGCCAGAGTCTAGACAATCATAAGTGGGAAAGATTCCACTCCATGGCCACTGGCAAAGTGACCTGTAAAATTAAAGTCACTTGCCCCGACCGTGAAACTAAACTACGAATCGTTGCTAACGGAATCAACATTAATGGCAGGTGGCACGCGGAGGAGGAATATAGATCCTCCCCTCCTCCAATACAGTGACACAAATGTCAAAAGTTTGGCCACACTGCTAATAGATGCAGAGGAAATCTAACCTGCATGAGATGTGGAGCTACCCACCTCACCAAATCATGCAGTTTGGATTCCCCCTCCTGCCCAAATTACAAAGGCAATCATACAAGCAACTATCGCGGGTGCAAAAAGGTCAAAACTAACATTGAACTAAAAAACCTAAATGTAATTAAGCCAGACAATGCATCCTCACCGCATTCTGCCTGCTCCCTAATTGCAGGATCCCTATACTCGGTCCTAAATAAACATGTCACAACCAATCTGTCTGACATCTGTGAAGATGTCAGCCGATCAGCGTCCCGGCTATTTAAAACTCAAATCTCAGAGTCTCTAGTCAAAGCCGCAATTAATATTAACTAAACCCACCTCTTACCACTAACAAAACATCGCGACTAAATTTCAACCCCTATCATGGATAAACTACAAATTACCGTGTGGAACGCTAGAAACGTTAATAACAAAAAATTTCAAATCAGCCGATATTTCGAAGATACAGACATTGTCTGTATCTGCGAAAGTTGGCTTCAACCCAGCAGAAATTTTGCAGTCAGCGGGTTCAGCACTATTAGAAGAGACCAACAAATCACTAAAGGTGGCGGCGTCTCTCTTCTAATAAAGCAGAACATCAAAACCAAAACCATAAAAACTAATCACCTCGATGCAGAGGCGATTGCTACTGAAATCACAGTCGACAATAAAAACATCGCGATTGTTTGTTATTATAACGACCCAAGCAAAATTGTATCTGACACTGTCTTTGAATTCTTTACGAGGAAATACAAACACTGCATTTTCCTCGGCGACTTCAATGCCAAACACCTGTACTTTGGCTGCAACAAAACTTTCCCCCAACGGTGAAGCCCTCCTTGAAATCACAAAAACATAACCTTCATGTGGTTATGAACGACAATTCAGCAACCTATATCAGTAACAACCCACTATTTTTATCTGATATCCTCGATCTAATTATCGCCAGTGACTCTCTGATAAACCATATCGATGACCATTGGGTCGGCGATGATGACTTAGGCAGCGACCACCTCCCGGTCCATGCCTCACCACAGCTAGGAAATGGCCCACTCAGGTACCCCCCCCCCCCCCCCCCACTCTCCACAGAAACTTCAGGAAAATTAATTGGAACCTCTACCGCGACATCCTCGATGTCAAACTCACTAACTCCCCCTCCCCCTCCCCCCCTCCCCCCATCCAATGCAGCGGAACTAGAAACCCAATGCGAGGGCATTGAGAAAATCATTAACCCGACCTTAAACGAAATATGCCCAATAGAAGAAGTACGCCCCTGGAGAAACACTATCTCGGGCGACACTCTGTCACTAATCAAAACTAAACGTAAAGCTTTTCGCGCTCTTAAAACCGAATCTGACCCCAGCAAGAAATCTGACTTCAAAAAACATACAACCGCCTTCACGGCGAAGTCAAAGAAGCCTTCAAAGCTGAAAAACAAGCGAGCTGGGAAAAAGGCAACAGCCAACCTGAACGGAACCCAAGATGCTAAAAAATTCTGGGACTCTTTCAAAATTCTTACTGGGCAAAAAAACAAGGGCGGAAAAGCCGCAGCAAAACCTCTTAAGAAGGAAGACGGTTCTTTTACTCGCACCGACAAAGAGAAGGCCGACACCTTTGCCGACCTCCTAAGAAAAACGCATCGCTCGTATCAAGGCACGGGCAATGATGACGCCGTCATTAACGCAATTGATGACTTCATCAATGAACACCCTGATATCTACCGTGACCCCAATTTCGATAACGAGCCAGAAGACGGGGACGATGATGACCTTGTCACCCCCCATCACCAATGACGAAATCATTAACGTCATAAAAAAGGCAAAAATTCCTCCTCACTCGGCGAAGACGAAGTAAGCTACAAAATTCTAAAACAAAGCCCAAACTCCCTAATCGAAAAAATAAAGAAACTATTCAACGCATGCCTCACTCATGGCTACTTTCCCAAATGTTGGAAAAAAGCCATCGGTGTCATGATACCAAAACCTGACAAGGACCCCTCCGATCCAGCCAGCTACCGCCCAATCAGCCTCCTCAGCTGCATTGGTAAGACATTCGAGCGAATCCTTACCAATCGGTTCAGGGGGCACCTTGAAGACATCGATTTTTTCAATAAAAGTCAAAGAGCCTATAGAAACCGTAAAGAAGGCATCGAGCATGTCTACCGACTAGTCACCCAAATGAAAACCGCTATCAACAATCAGCAAATAGGCGCGGCAGTCCTGTTAGACGTCGAAAAAGCATTTGACTCTGTTTGGCACAATGGAATGCGCTACAAATTATCAAAAATGAGACTCCCCATAAAACTGCTCAGATTACTATCCTCTTTCTTAAATGATCGCGAAATTAAAGTCAGAGTGAACAATGAAATGTCTGACAGTGTACCCCTTGAAGCAGGCACCCACCAAGGATTCGTCCTAAGCCCCCTCCTTTACATCTTCTATGTAAATGACCTTAACTTCTCCGAGGATCGTGTTCAAGTCTCCCAATTCGCGGATGATAAGGGCCTCTGGGACTCTAACAATACGGCCAATCTGCTCCAAAAACCCCTGCAACGCGCTCTCGATGACCTAGAACAATGGTGTGCCAAATGGAGAATTAAGCTGAACGCCAATAAAACCAAACGAATCACCTTTACTCGCAAGTCAAACAAACGTGATTTTGACCTAAAACTAATGGACAACACCCTCCCAGAATGCAAAGAGGCGAAATTCCTGGGCATCACCATTGATCAAAAACTGTCCTTCAACAAACACACCGACGACATGGCGAAAAAAGCCACCAAACGCATTAATTTATTGAAAATGCTAAAGGGAACTTCACGGGGAGCCAACCAGGCGACCCTACTCAAACTATACAAAGCCTTTGTGCGCCCAGTACTCGAATACGGGGCAATCATCCTAACTGACCTCAATCAAACTAATATGGGAAACTCCAAAGGGTCCAAAATCACGCGCTTAGGGTCGCCCTTCGCACCACATGGGACACACCCATCAAAACACTCCACGACAAGGCCGATATCCCAACCACCAAAGACCGCCTAGCCACCCTGGCCGCGAAGAACCACGATCGGCTAGCCGATAGCCAGCTAATATCCGAATTACAGGCAGTTTGCGATAGTAGACAAAAACCCCAAAAAGTCAAAAGCTAAAAACCACTAAAATAGGAAATAATGATTTAAATCAGACAGCACGCAAACACAACATGAGGAAAGATAGGGAGGCCACGCTATTGTCAGCAACACTACTGCGACCCTACAGTACGATATGTCCTTTTTAAGGCATGCTACAATACGCGGAACAGAACTACTCTGCCCCCACTTCAATCACGCAATCAAAACGGAGAAAGCCTGGGGAGGCTAAGCTATTGTCAGCAACACTACTGCGACCCTACAGTACGATATATCCTTTTTAAGGCATGCTATAATAGCTGAACTAAACCACTCTGCCTCCACCCACACTTACAATGGGGAAAGATAGGGAGACCAAGCTATTATCAGCAACACTACTGCGACCCTACAGTACGATATGTCCTTTTTAAGGCATGCTACAATAGCTGAACCAATCCACTCGGCAATCAGCTAACACTGACAAGGAACACCAACTCAACAGTCACGCTCACCATAACCAGAACACGTACAAGCATTATACACATGTACACAAACACCGACACATTTCTCTCATCCTTTAAATATTATAATAAAACATTACAATTATCCTTGTATATCTTTTTATATCTTACACGTTCCAATAAAAACTAATTCTGCCTTCTTCTTTTAAGCAGGTACACAGAAGATGCTTTTTGACCAGCACCCTAATAACCGCTATGGACACTATAACCGTTATGGAAACAGTAACCTCCACGGTTCCTGAACATCCTCACTCCATCCATAAAAGTGGTCGACCACTTTAAGGGAGGCGAGCGTTGGTCCTGCGTCCCGCATCTGCTCCTTTTTGTAAGCGCATTGCGCATCTTTTGTCCCAACCCAATAGGATTACAATGCAGGCTTGCTCCCCCCCCCCCCGAACCAGGGAAGTTTGGGTCTTCTTTTTGGTGGTCCCCGAAAGGGGTCGTTGTTGTTTTCCGTCAAAGAGTCCAACCAAACAGAGACAGCCTGAGGCAGATTATACTTGCCAGTGATGGCCATCATTCAAAATCATCCTCGAAGGGGCAGACTATACTTGCCTGAAAATCCAAATCGACTGCACCCTCGGGTAGAGGTAATACCTTTGTGAGAGGACCCAACCTCTCACACTGGTCCTCACCCGAGGGTTCAACAGACATCAGAATGGCTGAATTGAGGACTCGGACTCAAAACACATACTGAATCGAGGACTCGGACTCGGACTCGGACTCAAGTTTAGTGTTAAGATTTTTTGTTGAATTACCAGTGATTAACCACACGTAACAGCGATCTTGTCGTTGTGATAATCAGCAAAAATCGTTTAACTGTTAAACTGCCGTAACATATTCCCAATAGCCATCGTACTTTGTGGAATGCCCCTATATTTTTATATAAAGACTATCGTTCATTTATTTAGTTGGGATAAGCTGACTTTTGTGAACTATCGATCGACTCCCTTCCATCTCCATGGTTTCATTTAACCATTTATCTGCGACGAACTACCAAACTCGACAACGTCAATGATCAAAATATCCGTTCAATGCTTTTCCAAACTTGGAACCAAAGGCCGTAATATTATTTTGGTGTGGAATATACTGTGGGCCCAATACAACTGGGCTATATCATGACACGACATGAGTTGAAAGTCAAGCTCAGTCAATCGTTTTTATTTAAGTAGCCCACTTACGGAGGGCTGGGCGGCTGGAACCCAGAGGCGTTGGTTTGCAGGACATATTTACCAATGAGGGCGGAATCTTGTACAACAAAAACATTCCAGTTTTGTGTCAATCATTGTGCCATCATTGGAGCTGAACCGGCTCGCCCAATGAGGGGTCATAAGTTTTGTTTTGGAGACAAAAATTGAAAGTCGGGGGGGGGGGGGCTAGTCCCTACAAAACGAGCTTGTGTCAACGGGAGTCGTAGGTTATGTTTTGCGGACAAAAATTGAAAGGGGAGGTAGTTCCTACAAAACATTTACATATGTCCCCTATTTACATTTTTTACAACACAAGTACCGGTATATGGTGTTTTGAGTGCTTAGTTTGAACAAATAACGTCTTGACGTCTTGAATAACTAAAACATTTCAGATCAAGTCTAAACGCTCGTTCTCCAAAGCTTTCGACCGAAGCCATCTTCAGTGGATATATTGATATCAATATACCCACTGAAGATGGCTTCGACCGAAAGCTTTGGAGAATGAGCTTTATACTTTATCCAGATATCTTCGTGCTCCATGTTACGGTATTCGCCTACTGAATAAAACATTTCAGTTTCAAGTACGACAACCACCGGCAAAATGTCACGGCAGTTTCACGTGTTAAACAGTCTGGACTGACCTCACAGGGATGGTTAATTTTTATTTTCGGCACAATGATTAATAAAGCTCGCTATAACGTGGTAAATCACTGGTAATTCAACAAAAAACTTAGCACTTTACTTGAGTCCGAGTCCTTGATTCAGTATGTGTTTTGAGTCCGAGTCCTCAGTTCATATTTAAACCCCTCCTTGTTTTCTGAGGAGACTTCTGATCTACCGATAGTATATATATAATTCCCTAATCTGTATTAACAGTCAACAGTGATGGAAATTATCTCATTCGGCAGGTTAGATAATAGAGGTTATTAGATTGTTAGATTGAAAAGTACTGATCAATTAACACCTCTTAATATCCTCTATTGTCTATACCGGCGGATGAGATAATCCCCTTCACTACTGACTGTTAATATAGGAGGCCGAAACGTCCAGGGCCGAAACGTCTCGAGGTCGTAATGTCTCGAGGCCGAAACGTCCTGAGGCCGAAACGTCCCAATACCTCCACAACCGATTCCTAACTGTTCTGGGACACATTCGGCGACCATGAGTGCTTACAACCTGACTCGACGTCTCTGTCGCCCTCTGAAATCGGTTACGGGGGTATGGGAAACGTATGCCTCAATATGGCCCTGCATAATTAGAACAATAATCCTATTCCTATCAACTTCGAAAATTCGCGGCATTTTACTTTTCAATCGAGCTGAAATGAAATGTGCAATCGATGAATACTGTTCAAAACTTTGATTTGGTATGGTTTCCAAGCTCATATCACGTGGGAGTGCCCGGATACACGCTTTGTCGAAAAATGTGTTGAAAGAATGCAGCGTCGCACGTGGTCATGGTTGACCAAATTTTAACCAAAGACTATTTAGACAGAACACTGAGGTAGCTATGTGTCAAATTTTACTACATTTGGTCTACGGATAAAACAAATTATATTACCCAAACTGAACTTGCATTTCGTTTTTCCGTCAGTACATATGTTGGTGCTTGTTGACAAGGTAGGCCTACTGCACTGATCCGTTTTATGATTATCAACCAAACCCAGTTTCTGGGTTGTGTTTTACGAGGATCTCTTTCTATCCGATATCTATGCTAAAAAGTGAATACTGAGTCGGAGTCGGGGAAAATTAAGTGTAGACACGATAAAAATTGAATGATGCCGTCCTTGTGGACCAAATTCTCAATATAAACTTAATGTTATTCGTGTTTGTGAGAGATTAAAAAAATAAAATTATTTTGGTTTTCTGGGGAGTTGATTTTAGGAAAAATCGTTTAAAAACTCACTAAAAACTACAGACAGAAAGCCAAGTTCAGATCCGTAGTCAGCCATGAACTCAAGCAACACCACAGAAATCTATTGAAAGCCGATTTCAATAAGATAACTTGACAATCACTTAGCAAAAAATTATGTGGATGTACAAAATATTATCCGAGTCTTGCTTCGGTTTCAAAGGTAGATCACGACTCGTCTTCGATTTGTCGTGATCTGCCCTCAGAAACTGGAACTCGACTCTAATAAATAAATAAATAAAGATCAACTGTATTTTTGCTTGATTCCCACATTAGAGAGCACCTATTCTCGGGAACGGGGCATGGAACGGGAACGGGGCATGGAACAGGAACGGGTACCTAATCTTAGGACTTCTGGAACAGAAAAAAGGACATTATTGTACGTGAATGAACAAACTTCACTTAAATGTTTGTTAACTATCATAACACAATAATTCGAATTTTTCATCCCCGCGTGCCATTAGATAAAATAGATTATTGAAGATGTGTTTTCAATTTACACTGAATTCACAGGAACAGTTACCGGTGGCGGAATGGTTCTTTGCGGGGAAGGAGATTTCAACAACCAGAAATTAATACGTGTACAAAATCTGATGACTGGTATAAATTGGAAAGATATTTAGGGAAAAGCATGTAGTAACAGGTATCACAGAACTAAATATTGGAATTAGAGTTACCACTTTGAAATGTTGAAATCGGAAATGATGCAATCTCTAAAAATAAACAGCCTTGGGAAAATATATTGTTTCAATAAATGTTTGAAACATTCTATTGGCATCTTGCATTATTGTTGAATATTCCCGATAAAAAAAAGTGTGATTTGATGACTTTTGGGCCTAAAAAATACAATTTACTCTTTGTAAGTTTTTGTAGGGAATTTCCTGAAAAATATGTCAGCGTGATAGGTTTTTCCCTTCCTGTCAGTTTATCTCTCTTGTTTTTTGCGTGACCCCATGTTTTAAGATATTTGAATGCTCAAATTAAAGTGATGCGATCAGATTTTGTTTTGTCTCAACATTTTAGTCGTCGCCTATGGGAAAATATTTAGTTCTGTGATACCAACAAGAGAATGTCAATATGAGGAATAACAAAAAAAAGAAACATTTCTGGATTTTTTGTGATTGAATATGTTTAATTTACTGGAATCCATGGAACAAATGCAATGTGAAGTATTTACAGAATTTTTTAAAAAAATATGGAATATGCCCGGTACTTGGTCGCTAATAAAATGAAGAGCTAATAATAATAAACCGGTGGCCCGAGACTGGACACCAATAAAATGGAGAGTTGTTAAGAATTCCTTTCAAACTACATGTATTAATAAACCATGTGAAACCTTTTTTGCAAACCCATCTTCCAACCCTACCAATGGCATATACATTGTTTTATGTACATCTTCTTATTACGTTAAATTCTAAAAAACATGAGACGGACATTGTGAAATCATTTTATTGAGCATTATGGTTTAATAATTGTCCCTCAAGGGTTAATGAACATCCCTCCATATCATTAGGAGTCCAGTGCGAGACAGGTCGCTAATAAAATGGAGAGTTGTTAATTATTCCTTTCAAACTATTAATAAAACGTGTCAAACTTTTTTTTTGCAACTCCCTCTTCCATCCCTAAAAATGGGGGTAAATTTGCGAAAACATGGGTGACGGGTAGTTTAGTTCCATTTCCTTTTCGTTCCCCGGGTCGTTTCGTCCCTTTACCTTTTCGTACTGGGTCGTTTCGTTAAATACACATGCAGAACTTGGAAACAATTTAAAAAGTCAAACTTCTAATTGATGATTTAAATGAAGTAATTCTGGGCTGTAGAAGAAAAAACAACAGAACGACGTGAATACATGTTTTTATTTCAACAGAGTTTCAGCATTTTTTTCAGTTTTCACAAAAAGAAATAAACAACGAAATAGCACTTTCGAAATTTTACAACAACGGTGTTTCTCAAGTTCATTCTGTTTAACAGTGTCGATTTTCATTTTCTTGATAATTCCAATCCTAGACGTCCTTTCGTGGTAAGCGTTTGATGTCCAGCTTCCCAAGAAATGACGTCTTTGCTGTGCCGGCCAAACAAAAAGCAAACATTGCAGTGTAAACACAAAAAAGACAAAATCGTGCCAGTGCCTGTATTTTACAACAGTAACTCAGGCGGAATAATATTCATTCATTGGAAGGGTTTGTGTTTATTACGAAAACTTTCATTCCGTTTTTACAAGTGAATGTGGCTTCATTCAGGACTAGGAGGTGTCTCATGTTGAAAACTAAATTAACATGATTTATTCAGTGGTACGAGCTGGAGTTATTCACAGGACAATTCGTACATTCACCCTATTCTTTCTTACAAGTAAGTACATAAATGAAGTTTAGAAATATATAATTAAAAATTACCCTAAAATATAAGCATATCGAAATTTTTAAGTACACACCCAATAATTTCAATATAAGTTCGCCGAATGAGTTATGGAATGAACAGATTTCCACAAACAGTTTTGATTATTTAAAGTTTTCACTGAAATTGCCGTTTAGGCATAATGTTCTTTAAAAATCTATATGTTATATTGATTTTTTTAAAGTTAAAAACTATGTCTAAAACTTTCGAATAAAATTTAGAAAAACAGAAGTGAAAATTACCCGAGTCGTTTCGTTCCTTTTGAGGTACGAAACGACTCAGTACGAAACGACCCAGTACGAAAGGGAAAAGGTACGAAACGACCCGTAACCAAAACATGCGACGTACATAGTGAAATTATTTTATCGACCATTGTCATTTATTAGCGTCCCTCAAGGAATAATTAACATCCCTCCATATTATTAGCGGCCTGAGACTGGGAAGAAAGGTGTGATTCATGGTTTTGATCTGGTAAGAAGGCATTAAGAATTGCAAGTCCAATTTAACTTTTTAATGAGCATTTTTCCTATTCCTGCATTCCTGAGATTAGGTACCTGTTCCTGTTCCATGTCCTTTTCCTGAGAGTAGCACTGCACCTGTCCACATTCCAATGCTGCTAGCCCCTTTCCTGTACTGCTAACCACGCCCTGTTAACCCAGAGGAGATGGAGAGGTGGTAAAAAGACAACACAGACTTTTGGCAAATGGTCTCCAAACTCTTCCCTGATCAATATGCATCACTTATTCAAAAGACAAGAGCCAATAGAAAAAATTCAAGGCATGCGAAAAACGTGTTCCCCCATAAACAATGAGAAAATAGCATGCAATCTTATGGGCAAAATATATTTAAACCCTTTTGCGTGATCAACAGAAAAACTTTAATAACTTTAACAAATGTGGATATATTTTGAAACAAAGTGACCTGTTCTAAGTGTTATATATCACGCATCTATTCCAGGCAGTGTGTTGGTGTTATCTTAATTACTAGTAATCTCAACTATATATAGGCTCTGTGAAGTTTTTTGTGCCACATGGGAGGTGGGCGGTTGGTGTTTGGATGCGCTGCTGGTGAGGGCTTATGTTTTTTGCGTGACCAAGATCAGTCTTCGACGCACGAAGGGTGCAGGTTCCCACTGGTGCAGGGGCATTTAATTGGCTGCGTATTGTGTGGATGGCACAAGAGATTACTAGTATGCTGGTTACTGCTATGCAGATTTACTGGGATGAAATTATTTGGACGATCAGGTAAAATATGTAATCCCTTAAGGAAGAAGAATGAATACTGAGGGCTCACCGTGTGTTGTAAAAGAGTTATCCCCCATAGCTCAAAAATAAATATCATCGTTAGTGTGGTATGCAGCAATATATATAGTGGTCGTCCTATAATGGTAAAGATATATTATAAGTTATGGGGCTTTCAGGGGGCGGATATGGTGTGATGTAAGGCTCAGTGAGATCAATATTAAGCGAGGCCTTCGGCCTCGCCTAATATTGATCTCACTTCGCTTTACATCACACCATATACGCCCTCTGAAAGCCCCATACGCATTTATTATGACAGTCATTTGAAAGGGACACAACCATAAGTGTAATTTATGTTCGATATCGATCAACCTTCAAGTTCAATCATTCAAATGAAAACAAAACAAGACGATAAAATTTACAGTCCAGAGGGAGTAACTCGAAAATATTTGCATGAACTGAGAAGGGCAGATTATCCGGGTAAGGATTCTCACTTGAGTTCATCTCAGACAGTGCCAGTTGGCTTCTATTGATGTCGTTTTAGTGGTTTATTTATTGTATTTATTTACATTTGTTTATTAAAATTTCTCAAAGACTGGAAGAAAAGTATTATAGTTGTAAGTTGCTCAACAGACACACACGCAAAATTATTTGTTGTTCGTTGAACACGCAAAATTAGGAAAAACATCGAAGTGAGCGTTATATGTCAAAATGTCGGAACTGACCGTATATAATTTCTATATACGGTCAGCTCGACGATACACAGTCTCATATACGGTCACTAGATAATGAAGCTGATTAGTCAATAACAATTACTGGCATAATAAATATATATTTAATGGTCTATGGTCCCAGCATTTAAACACAGGAAGCTCAATTAATGGAAGATCCGTGAAGATACAACTGCTTGAATTTAATTTTATATTGCCGATGTCAAGCAGGAATTCCACCAGGCATCGTCCTAGCACCGCGACACTGGATTGAAAACTCTCAAGTTTTTTCAGAAGGTGCCCTCGATGGGAGTCGATCCCGGGTCTACGACGCCCAATCGCCTAGCCATAGATGCTCTGCCACGATACCAATTGAGCCAACGGCAACACCAATAAAGGTTAAAATTGACCCAGTCAGCATGTAAGTTGAATGAATGAATGAATGAATGCTTTATTTGCAGAAAACATTATAGTACAGTTACATTTCATAAAACATTTTACAGTATTTCAACAACATGTTATAAATAAACATGTAAATTATCATACTGGTATTTGCTTTCTGCAGGAGGGTGAGGTAGCCATTGGGCTGTCTTACTCTCACCCACCTTAAAGAGAGAGAGAGAGAGAGAGAGAGAGAGAGAGAGAGAGAGAGAGAGAGAGAGAGAGAGAGAGAGAAGTAAAAAAAAAAAAGAGAGAGGAGGAGGAAGTGGGGAAGAGAAAGCAAGGCAAAAGACGGACAATCATCCCTTCGAATAAGTCGTTAAAGAACCTATTGTTTCCCAGTGAAAGATTGCATAGTTCGCGACAGAGCATTCACAGTGCGCTGAAATTTCTACAAAGTGGTAATAATGATACAGATACCCAGAACCAGATAACGTCCAGACCAATATTGAAGTGCATGTATCAGTGACCACACTTTTATCTTGGGTATAAAAGATATGGATATAGACGATATGGAAATCAGCTCTATTACTCCTGTTGGTTTGAAAGAGGGCCTTCACCGCGCCGCACTCCACTTGCTCCTCTGCATTCTTGATACAGTCTATTCGTACACATGATTCTATTTTCGTATGAATCTATGACATTTACGACCCGACCTGAGACCGATATTCGAGAATTGACAATTACTGAATTCTTGGATTTTATTGTGAGATTTATCCGTGGATCATTTGCTTTGGTATCTAATGCAACTGGAACAGATTACTGTTTTTGTGGTCTTTGGTCCGAGCTTTCAAACACAC
This sequence comes from Pictodentalium vernedei, assembly GCA_031216915.1. Taxonomy (NCBI): domain Eukaryota; kingdom Metazoa; phylum Mollusca; class Scaphopoda; order Dentaliida; family Dentaliidae; genus Pictodentalium; species Pictodentalium vernedei. The sequence continues at coordinate 460,405,129 of CM062289.1, read as the reverse complement.
GAATCTCAATTAATGGAAGGTCTGTGAAGATGCAACTGCTTGAATTTAATTTTATATCGCCACGCATCATCCTAGCACTGCGCCACAGGATTGAAGCCTAGCCATAAATGTTCTGTCACCATACCAACTAAGTTTATTCTTTACGTACATTTTCACGGAATGCCGTGATTCCGTATAGAATATCAGTCACCCCCCCCCCCACCCCACCCACTTACATGTGTAAGACATTTGATATTTTCTTTCATATACTCAGAATCTGCCCCTCCCTCCTGAACAGGATTTGTAACCCTCATTGGAACCAGTCATTGAGGACGGACTTATGAATAGCTGTAGGCCATGTTCTGTATCACAGTATGTTGAGATCAAGAATTGTCGACCGTGTTGTGCATGGGGCTTAAGAAAAATAGTAGAAAAAGTCATGTTTAGTGAGAGTGAAGTGATGAACACCGCCACTGGTGGGGGGTGAGAGAGAGAGACTACATACTTTTGTAAATATTGAAAGTTAGAAACGGCATGTAGGCCAAAATGGTCGGATGCTTTTGAAAATGTAATTGTCCACCTATTGATAACTTGAAATTTGCAAACATCGCGACCAGATTCGGTTAGGAAACGTCTTACAGATGGGGTGGGGGGGGGGGGGGGGGGTCCCGTGGCTGATATTGTATACAGGATAACGGCATTCTATGACAACTTTTTCTCTCTACGATACCCAAAATCCCCCCAAAACTTTCAGCAAAGATGTATCGATAGGCCAACCTACACTTTTTTTAAAATACCAAAAATCCTGGACCCCTGCCTGGGGTAGTTGCCCCCCTTTCCCCTCTCCCCTTTTGGTGCTAATGCACCCAACGTTCTCTCCTTCCTAACCATAGTTTGTTATATGTATCATATTGGGCGATATAAAACATCCAACCTGACAGATAGGCAACAAGGAAAATTAAAATAGGCCCCCTTTAAAAAAAAAACGAAACAAACAATTGACTAAAAATCAATTTATTGAAAATGTATAAGTAAAGAATAAACTAAAATTTTACTTCGCACATTTTTTCAATTATGCACTTTATAAAATCGATTAATGAGCTTTTAGTCCATTAAATGAGCAATTCTATTCCAAAATGAGGATGATAGCAGTATTTGCGGGTGATAACAAAATAATAATAAAAAAATAAAGTGTAAAAAAACACAATTTAAAACGTCCATTTATGCAAGCAATAATCATCCAACTCAATATGACATCAATTAATAACCCTTGTGGCCTCTTGTGTTCGTTATTTAGTAGGAGTAGGCCTTGTCAACAGCGACAGATTAACGAACCCAAGTTCTGGGCCACTCAACACATTTTAAATTATCTCAATCATCAAAATACTCATTAGAAGCGGATAAAATTTTACACATGAGTAAAATATACCAGTACACACATCCTCCATCCCCTTAAAACTTATATTAACTTATACCCCCACCCCCTTTTTACCTCTGTTTGTGGTAGCACAGTGGATCAGTAGGTAGAGATGCAGGCTGCAAGGCGAGAGGTCCTCGGATCGAATCCCACCTGTGGCAACCACCTTGTGTCCTTGGGCAAGACACTTAATCCCAACTGCCTTCGTGCGGGCACGGTGTACTAAGGAACACTGCACGTCAACAGTATATTTGTCTTCAACCAATGCTAACACAGCTTGTATAGAGTTAGTATGTTGGGGAGTCTGACAGTTGCTCGCTGTTGCTCGGTGGTTCTCTCCGGCTTCCTCCACCCATAAAACTGTCTAATACGAGGCTACCCTGGCTGTTGAAAGTGCCATTAAACCCCAATAAATAAATAAATAAATAAATAACCACTGTTTGTTTGTGTTCGTTTATATTAGTTTCTGTTCATTCTTTAGTTGGACCCCTGCTAGCACTGATCTTTGAATTTAGTGGATGTGTGCCTCAACATCCTTCTTTGACATGGCCTACAGGGTTCATTTATCATAGGATTGTTTTAGAACATGGTTCGCTCATTTGGCAAGACCTCTGGATAAGAACTTTCGATTTGCATTCATTTCTGTGGAAAAAGTTGCTGTTTACAACGACCTTTAAACTTACTGCATTTGTGTATCATCATTCTTCCTTCTGTGCCAGCTCTACAGTTAGCATTTAAAAGGGCATGGATTACTCTGACGTTGTGCACACACAATGCTATTATGTTGAAGTTTCACCTAATAATATTGCAACCAATGATCTTCAGTTTTGCCATTTCACTTATAACTAACCAAGTTCAAGTTTGTCATGTTGAACTACAGTGTTGATGATATGGTCGGGAAGAGGAAATTTGGGCCTTGGGGTTAAGTCCGTGATGGGTTCCCTTTCAGAAGTATCGAGATACTGATGCAAGTGCTGAAGGCACGAGCGATGATAGGTGATAGGGGGCTGGGGAGAGAGGAGGGTGGGCTTCCCCCAAGAAAAATTTGAAATCGGTTATTAAATCGAGACTTCTGGCGGCTTTTGAGTTAAAAAATTACGTTATTTTTGGCCATCAAAATGACATTTTTTTAGGAGTATGTTTCATATTTCCAAGTCCATCAGCGAGTATCATGTGACCTAGAGCTATATTTATTTATTTATTGGTGTTTAAGATCACATATATCTGCACAATGGCTAATCATGACCACGACAGTTTTACAGGTGGAGGGAGCTGGAGTACCCTGGCAAGCAACTGTCAACTCCCCAACATACTAACTCCCCACAAGCAGGGTTATCATTGGTTGAAAACAAGTGCACCATTGATGTGCAGTACGCCTTAGTACACAACGTCACCGTTCCCCCACATGGACAATGGGGGTGAAGTATTGCCACAGGTTGTATTCAAACTGAGGACCTCTCAGCTTGCAGCATGCACCTCTACGTACTGAGCCACCATGCCCCCAACCTAGAATTATAGCTTTTGACTGCTTGAATTGATAACTATATTATGTCAACTTGATTTAATAAAGTTATTACGGTTTTTCAAGAATCATGCAGTCCAATTACAACCATTGATAAAGTGTGGAGCTCCAGCCCTCTTCTTAACTGTTGGCATGGGAGGCAGAACTTTGGGAGGGGGCCGAGGGGGGGGGGGGGGGACTTGTGCAAAACATGACCTGAAAGACCATATTTTAGTGTTTTGGTTTGATACGTCCCTTGAAAGGACGTACCAAACCAAAACATTAAAATACAGTCAGACCTAACCCAGAAATCCTGGACTACTGGTCCAAACTTGCCCCCCCCCCCAAGTGCCAGGCCCCAGGGTTACTACCTTGGGCCCCACCCTCTACACAGCCCTGGTCATTGGAACTTTCATTGGGAATAGTGCTGGTCTGTTTGGGCCATTATGTTCTGTAAGGGGTTAAAATTCACAGATCCATAAATACATGACCAATCGTCCATATTTCAAACAAAATAACTGATGATAGAAAATTAATATAACTATGTGGCAGAGTGAGATTTTAAAAGTTTTGTTGTGGGAAGTATTCAGTTTGTGGACTGGAAAATTATATTGTGACCATTGCATGTCAACTGAAATATTGACATTGTTTCTAATTAACTGCATGCTTGGTGATAGTCCAGTTTGATCTATTGTTGAGTTGTACTCACTTTTCACTGCAGCCTATCACTCTCTCTGTTCAGAGATTGCTCATAACATTGGGTGTTTATAATAAATTCATTGGAGAAGTTCAAAATAACTCCAAATCCCATACAATCACAAGTTCAGCTTCATTTTTCTACAAATCTGTTCATCTTGTTTGTCTGTAATTTAAATAAGAAATTCTGCTTGGAGCTACATTGGATAGATTCTGAATTTGTCACATCCTGAGCTTTGTTACATTGATGGTATGTGTAAATTGTGTATTTTATTCTGCCATTTATAAGCCAACAAATTATGATATTCATATGGCCCTACTATGCTGTACAATTATACAGTGGTATTTAGCCGAATGAAATTAATCTGCATCACTTGACTTCATAAATACAAATGAGCTGTATATGATAATTTGGTATCAGATGCCATATTTATTACCGCTGACCTATAACCATTGTTTCTGAAAAGTAGCATTGAACCCTCAACATTAATTTTATGGAAGTGTATGTTTCCCCATGGGAACCTCGGGATGTGAAGTAGTACTTGTTTACTGTGGTAAGCAGTGCCTTTGGTGGTGCTCCTGTTCAGTGGGCAACATAGGTATAAATGGCTACATCAACAGACTCCATACCTATGTTGTGGGTATGATACAGCCATAGATGCTGAAAGTGGCATTGAGCCTCAATAAATAAATTCATGTTCAGTCTATATAAAATATGTGGATGTATAGTTGAGTATATTGTGTATTATTTTGTAATTCTGTTTTATGTATAAGATGTAATTAATGATATCAGGTGAGAATTGTAAGTATTCTGTAGACTTAGTGTGGTCTCCTCACCTGTATTTCAGGAGCATGTTGATGATGTTAACCTGGTGATTTTGTTTGGTTGCTGAAATGGTGATGTAATATGACTTAATAGCTGTCATCGCGCGGCCGCCTAATCTGTCGCGGCACACAGTGGATCTGACATCGGTTTTTATAAGAATGGGGAACCTCTATTATTAAATATAGATACTCTCAACAGGTATCAGGGAACTAAAAAATTGAATTAGAGTTACCCGCCTTGAATTAGAGTTACTCGCCTTGAAAGGTTGCACTCGGAAGTGATGCAATTGTTACGGAATTTAGTAAAAAGTCTATCGATCTGCGATCGTAAATTCTGACTCCAAGCATTGTGATTATTGAGAGAACTACGGAGCCCCATCAACCGCGAAGTCCCATCAGCCCGTGGCGTTTTGTGATTCCTTACCAGACTATATCAGACACAGGCTCCAGATTCTGGGCTCAGATTGGTTACCTCGCGAGCTTGTGTTGAGCACAACGAAGACCAGTTTACCAGTTATCTACGATTTTTATTAACAAATAAAACTCAACTACAAATCGTTTTCTCTGATATAAAGTAAAATTCACAATGTTCAATCAAAGTTCATACCTTATGGCAACAGTGGCGGCATCCATCTTACTTCTTCTACGTAGGTACTTGCTCGTCGGGAGCCCAGAGACGACTTCCCAAACATCCCGGAATCGGTGCTTATATCCACTAGATTTTTTATGCCAAACCTGATCACGCGACTACCAGTCAGCGGAATAGTTAGGGAAAGCTCCCGTGAAGTGACAGTCACCATTGTTAGACGCTTGTACTGCCATGCAGACTGTCGGCAATCTGCATGCAATCTATCGAGTGGTTGTTCCACAAACACATTCCGCCGGGGTTCTGTTAACCGGGGGAATTGTGTGATAGAATTTACAATTCTGCAACTTTAGCATTATGTGATGCCCGTTTTTTTCTGGGAGTGTGATTTATGGGTTGATGACAGCTATGACAGTTCAAATAGTACCAATTCGGAGATTTCCGCCCGTGATATTTATCAACTAAAACTCGACTACCGGCGTTATCTCTGATCAGCTCTTCCGCCGAGTGTAGGTCAGTCGGTCGAGTGTAGGTCGGAGTATTTCTTATTAGTTTATCCAATACTACGAATATCGGTTCTGAGGAAAATTAACAGCAATAATATGAGTCCCATTCAAACTAATAGAAAACTGTCGTTATTTCTATAATTTCCATGGAAGAGCTATAGCTCTTCTTTCGAGCTTGCTTAACTTCTATGGGCCAACTTCGCCACACAATCTCTAAAAATAAACAGCCTTCGGAAAATATATTGTTTCAATAAAGGTTTGAAACATTCTATTGACATCTTGCACTATTGTTGAATATGCCTGATAAAAAGAGGGTGATTTGATGACTCTTGGACCTAAAAAAGTACAATTCACTTTTTGTGTGTTTTTGTAGGGAATTGCCTGAAAATGCACGTGACTGGTAATTGCCTTCGTGTCAGTTTTTCTCCCTTATTTGTTGCATGACCCCTATTCTCGGGTGAGAAAAAGTTGTATGAAGGGCTATACTTGACAAAGATATTTGAATGGCAAAATTAAAGTGATGCGATCAGATTTTTTCGCCTGAACGTTACAATTGTCGCCTGTGGGAAAATATTTAGTTCCGTGATACCTCCAACTTTGTTTTACTCTCGAATTCAAATTCAAAACTTGGGCATATTGGTCTGCGTCACGCAGCGCGTTCCGTGTGGCTTGTAAGTGAAGCTAAGCGCACGTGTTTGCAGTTGCGGCAACAGATCTGGGGTCCGATGTATTATTTTTACCGGAAGCGTTTGTCCGAGAGAAAATTGATAGAGGAACTCGTTGACATCGGCACATGTGTGCGGTTGCCTACAAAACTGAATTTTTTGACGCAAATCCAATCGGCATCGGACAGAAAATGTCGGTGTTCGGCGTTCGAACGATGAGGCTCGTTGGCCCATATAAAAACAGTCCGCCTTCTTTTTTCGCATAATTCCTTTTCTTCTCTCAATTGTTTTACCGTTTCACCTCTTTTTTTTTGGGGGGGGGGGGGGGGGCGCCTCTGGTCACCCCCTGAACCCACAAAATATAGATAGTAGGCTGGAAAAAACAGTTGTTTTAGACAACCCCTACCTCCGATCCAAACTTTACCCTTCTTGAATTTACTTCCCACCGCCTGCACAGGATGTAATTTTGTCTGTTTGCGTTGCATTCCGCGAAGTATTTCACGATTTCTACCATAGTATGTGAAGTTTCCAGCTGTTAGTCAAATAGTGATTCGAAATTCGAAATTTCTAGACGTAGATTTTATATTTTTTTTTGGGGGGGGGGGAGCCCCACTCCCGCGACAACGGACGCGCACGTCATCGAGAAACGTGACGTTTTTACGACATACATGTAACAATGATTATAGCTGAATTCCCTGTGACCAAGAGGGGTGGCAACCGCCCCCCCCCCCTCGTCTCATACGCCCACGGTTCTTGGAACAAATTCAAATGACCTCCCGTTAATTAATGATATGTGTTAGTTCTGGTGTAGCCGTTTAACTTTCTCCCTACATTTCACCCCCACCCGATAGGATAAAATCTCGTGTGTTTCCCCTCTTTAAATATAAAAAAAAACATTTGCTTTTAAAAAGCTCATTTCTGGCTCCCAAGATTGGTTGAAGATGAAAAGATACACGCAGACCATGACGGAATATCTCACCCCCTGCCTCCGCTATGTGATTTTGCATTCGATTTATATATTCTTTCTTTCTTCATATTCGAAGATTTTGTTTGTAAAGTTAAAACTTAGAGCTATAATTGAGACGTTGTAACTTTTCCTCTTAGTAATGTGGAAGAGAGATAATCCACGCACACTGAAAACTACTTATGGTAAGTTTTACAAGCCTAAAATTAACCTACCTTCGCGAAGTATGTTACATTTTTTTTCTAACGATTATTTGAATGGTATTAAAGTCCGACGACCCAAAACATATGTAAACAAGCCAAGACCAATACCGGGTCTGGACCTGCGTCGCTGCATGCAATTGAATCAGCAAACAGGAAGTGGCTGCACGGCAGATCTGAAAATTGCATACACGATACAACTGATCATTATCAGGCTCCAGATGAAATATGAAATCAATCCCTTGCATAGAAGGCGAGGAAAGTTTGACGAAAAATTTCAATGTTCAGTGGGTACAGTAAAATTTCAAAGTATCGGCAAGCAGGAAGTGGCTGCACGGCAGATCTGAAAATTGCTTACACGATACAACTCATCATTATGAAGCAGCAGACCAAATATAAAATCAATCCCTTGCATAGAAGCCGAGAAAAGTTTGACGAAAAATTTCAATGTTCAGTGGGTACAGTAAAATTTCAAAGTATCGGCAAACAGGAAGTGGCTGCACGGCAGATCTGAAAATTACTTACACGATACAACTCATCATTATGAAGCAGCAGACCAAATATAAAATCAATCCCTTGCATAGAAGCCGAGAAAACCTTGACGGAAAATTTCAATGTTCAGTGGGTACAGTAAAATTTCAAAGTATCGGCAAACAGGAAGTGGCTGCACGGCAGATCTGAAAATTGCTTACACGATACAACTCATCATTATGAAGCAGCAGACCAAATATAAAATCATTCCCTTTCATAGAAGCCAAGAAAACTTTGACGGAAAAAGTGTTTCGGACGGACGGACGGACGGACGGACGGACGGACGGACTGACGGACGGAGTCGAGCGGTTACTAGACCTGCTCTGCCGCTGGCGACGCAGGTAAAAACGAACGCGAATTACTTTGGCGAAGTCCAAGTTCAACTTGAATGTCATTGAACTGGTTTGGGGAGGATAGGGGGTTTGGGGGGTGGGGAGGGGGGTCGAAACATGACACGTCCTGAATAGCCATGTTAATCTTTCAAAATTTAGTTCAAGTTATGTGCTCCGCCCAGACTTCAAAGAGTATGGGCTATAAATTCACTGGCAGAGAAAAATTGGAACGTGTGTCTATATGACACTTGGAGAGGTGGAGTGCATTTTTTTGTGAGCATCGTGTACACAGTCAGTGATGCCAAATCGAGGACCTGCCGCCAGCTATCTCAACCCCATACTGTCTTGAATCTGTTTCCTTGCAAGACACATATATCATATGATATTGGAACATGGCGGAACATCGAGCGTTGTTTGTATCTTGAGCTGTGTTTTGAGCTTGGAGTGGTGGTCAAGTTAAATAATCAGTAATGGAATGCCGTAGAATGCGATGTTAGAATAATTGTACATATTTTTACATCAGATGAATTCTTGATAATCGACGTTTTGTCGGTTAAATTGTGTTTAGAAGCGAGATGCCCGTTCAAGTGTCCTATTGTCGCTGCATGATGTTTACTGTTTCTGTTTCTGTTTTTCTGCGTTTCTTGTGCTGTTCTGTGTTGTTCGTGATGTGATGTGTTGCATGTACGGTATATATAATGCTTTTCTGTTGTGAAGATATGTCGAAATGAAACTAACCATCTCGTTGTGAAAACTTTTGTAAAACTACATTTTGAAAAATTCAGGTACCGAAATCACCGAAATACCGGTTTCGCCGAGAATGGCGGATGAACAGAGTTCAAATTTTAAAGGTGCTAAAAGTGTAAAGGGTTCTAAATCTCTTGTCATGTCACTCTCACAGCCGCTGCCTCAAACCCAGGAGGCACAGTCTACGAAACGGAAAACCCCAGAAGAAATATCACCTGGCATTGTACGCAGCTCTCGCAGGAGAAATTCGTGTGGTGACCTCTCTCAGCTCTCTTCCAAACCCCCAGCAGAGGGTATTGAAGTTGGGAAGACTTACAACTTTAGTGAGGTAATTCAGAACACTCTTGTTAGTCCTGACTTCATAAATAATTCATGGCCACAGCTAGTTCCAGCTTTCACACCACACATTTCAAAACTTATTTCAACTCAGTTAAGATCTGAAATTCGCTCTGTTTTGAAAGACGAGGTCCATTCTGCTCTTAAAGAGTTGGTAAGTGCTTATGTTGCACCACAAATTAGAATAATGAAAGAGGAGATCACAGATGATATTAAAACAATTATTGAGGCTCTGCGCGAGGACTGTAAGAACCTGAAAGAAGAAAATAAAGCTTTGAAAAATGAACTTTCAAGTATAAAAAAGCAAGTTACTTTATGCAAGCAGGAATTGGAGGAGAGTGAGCAATACTCCAGAAGAAATTGTCTGATATTTAGGAATGTGTCCGTCCCCAGTGGCTCTGACCAAATAGACAGTGACAAAATAATTACTGAAATTTGTAAATCTAAACTAAAAAAAGAGGTAAAACCTGAACATATCAGCAGATCTCACCCTATTGGGAGACCAAGGCAACTAACTACAGCCCACAATAATGAAAGTAGTGACAGAAAAGTGAACATTTTGGTTAGGTTTACAACCTACAATATCCGAAATGAGATCTACAGGGCTAAAAAGGAACTGAGAAATACTGGGAATGGCATTTTCATTACTGAATCTCTTACCTCTTTCAGACAGGAAATTGTAACTGAACTTAGTAAAATTAAAAGAAATAAGCAAATCCACACTTTCTGGACAAATGATGGTAGGATATTCGCAAAAAAGTCCTATTCAAGCCCCAAAATATTGATTAAAAGTAAGGATGATCTTAACTATCTCGCAGAATAATAGACAGGAACTTTTCATATGACTGTATGACACACCTCCACAAAGTATGTTTGTGCTGGCATGGATGTGAAGATGTTTTGATGCAGCGCGATGTGGACTGACTAAGGTCACTCCTCCTCATGCTGCATCAAAATATTTTAACATCTCGCAAGTAATAATAGGTAAATAATAAATAAATAAATAAATAAATAAATAAATAAATAAATAAATAAATAAAGTAAGAGATAAAATGGTAAAGATGAAATTATGAATAGACATGGAAATAAAAAAAGAAAAAAAGAAGTGAAAATCAAGAGCACTGTTGGGTCAACTTGGGTGCTATGGACTATAAGGTTTCTGATTTCCAAAGCACAGCAATGCCCATACATATTAAACCACCTGATGATACACCGCCTATATTTACTGGGATTGTGTCTTGTAGTCAAAAACATATACAAGTGTGTACTGTCAAAATATGCTTTGCAGTGGCTTGCTGGGGACTGCCTTTGATGGTCCTCCACAAACCACTGCTGGAGAAAGTCTAAAAAGGTAACGAAAAATCAATGTTTCTTTGTCATGTTTTCAAAGAGAATATATATGTGCTCACATTGGTGTCTTTTGTAGTGAGTTGCTGAGGACCACCCATGGCGGCCACCCAAAGTCTGTTGATGGACAAATGTGTGGCAGCAGCTTGAAAAAGTCAAAAGTGAATGTAAGTTCTTTGCCCACCCCCCCACCCCCCTCCATTTTATTCCAACCCAACACAATTGTTACCTATATTTTGTATTAAGAAATGTTTACAGTTTATCTTTCATTATCATCTACCCTCCTCTTACTAGACTACTAAAAGTTACAGAAAACTTGAAAAAAGAAGAAAAACAGACACCCCCCGCCCCCCACCACCACCACTACTTTATTCCTGCTTCAATCCAGCACAATTCTTACCTATATTTTGTACTAAGAAATGGTTACAGTTTATCTTTCATTATCATCTATCCTCCTTATATTAGACTACTATAAGTTACAGAAAACTTGAGTATCTAAGAGAACTAAAATTCTCTGTGTGTTAAACGTCATAGAAGTTACTTATATTTTGTATTGAGAAATGTTTACAGTTTATCTTTCATTATCATCTACCCTCCTTTTACTAGACTACTAAAGTTGCAGAAAACTTCCAAAAAAGAACAGACCCCCCCCCCCCCACACACACACACACCATTTTATTCCTCCTTATACTAGACTACTACAAGTTTCAGAAAACTTAGAAAAAGAAGAGAAAACAGACCCCCCCCCCCCGCTCCCCCACTCGTTTATTCCTGCTTCAATCCAGCACAATTCTTACCTATATTTTGTACTAAGAAATGGTTACAGTTTATCTTTCATTATCATCTATCCTCCTTATATTACTTATATTAGACTACTATAAGTTATAGAAAACTTGAGTATCTAAGAGAACTAAAATTGTATGTGTGTTAAACATCACAGAAGTTGCCTACAAGTACTTTTCATTATCAGCAACAGGGCTTAGAGTGACTCCATCTACCCTGTACCAAATATGGAGATGGTACAGGATGGATGGAGTCGCTGCTGGCCCTGTTGAAACTATTTATAATGTCGTCGTTTACATATACAAAGAGTGGAAAAGCACATGTTCCTATCCTATCTGTTGGCCCTGTTGCAACTATTTATAATGTCGTCATTTATATATACAAAGAGTGGAAAAGCACTTGTTCCAATGTGTTGATATGGATGAGAATATGTTGTGCTGCGGTTTGTTGAGGACTCTGACACGGAACTCCTCCACAAACTGCAGCATAGCATACACATACCACACTTGGAACTGTGGGAAACAGAGGAAGTGGAGGAAAATGATAGATAGATTATGTAGAAAGGATAGAGGAACAATGGAAGTTGTAAAATGAAATAGGTGAAAATTTCGTGGTACTTATTGCATTGTACCATTTCTGCTGGTAGATCCATTTCAAGCGTCTTTGTTGTATACGAACACAGAGTAAACATAAGGTGGCACGGGTGTGGAGTTGTTCAACTGCAGCTGGTTGGTAACTGATCTAGGATCACTCATCAAAGGGCTGCAGTAGAATACTTGCACATCCAGCTTGGAACTGGATAGAACGCAGCAACATGTGGGAAATTATCAACAAGGAATGGAAAAAAAAAATCCATTACCAATAAATAAATAAGTAAAAGGTTTACTGGCTTTTAAGTGCTTGTGACACTAAGAATGCAGTCAAGCTACTGATGACACATGTTTATGGACTTACTGTCGCAGAAAGTATATGTGTGTGCTTATGTATATGCTTTGTTGTGGTTAGTGGATCGCTGCTAATGACCACCCCATCACAAGCACTGAAAGTGTCTAATAGGTTACTCATTTTAGTTTACACTCCAGACAACTCCCAAATCGGTTAAAGTATCTTTACATATATTTGTATATAAAATATATATTTGTATATAAAATGTAAACGGTTACTGAACATTAGTGTGTATAGGTGTATACTTGTGCTGTAGCAATAGCCTCACCTGGTTAGAAATTGCCTGTTTGGAGCTGAACAACTCCCTGCACAAGTTCTAGTCAAAACTAAAGGCGTCAAATGTCATAGAAATTTCACACACGCCAAGAGTGTGTATAGGGAGTGCTTATGTTGTATCGAGGGCTTATGCTGTATCAAGGGATGTACTCCACAGAACTGAATGATTCATCCAACTTAAAATTCACAGTGACATACTTCCCATACTTTTCATAGTCACCTACCCAGAGTGGGCATGTTTCTGATAAGGATGCGGCTGTGTTTTTGCTGCATCCTGATTGGGAAGTTAACTCCTATGCAGACTGCAGTAGAACATATGTACACTCCACCTAGCACTTAAGCCCGGGAAAAGAAAATGAATGATAATCATTGCGATGCAGGGAGTGCGGAAGTACTAAATATTTTAAATCATAGCTTTGCCAATTCTCCCCCCCCCCCCCCCAAAAAAAAAATATCCGACTTGTGATTGGAATTTAAAGTAAAATATTGTATTTGAAGTGGATTGTGATTATTTCCACGTTGTCTTACTTCCCATACTTACCATGGTCACGAATCTATAGTAGCCATGTTTTGATAAGGACTTGGCTGCAGCAACATCAGGAAGAAAACTCCAAGGCGGACTGCAGTAAAACATATGTACACCTCTCCTGTTACTTGGAAAAAGTAAATGAACGAAACATTTAACGAATGCTTTAAAAAATAATGGGATGCAAGGGATGCGGATATATTAAATAATTTAAATCAGCTTTGGAAAATTACAAATTATCCCCCCCCCCCCCCCCCACCACCACCACCATAAATTGAATATCAGACTAGTGGCTGATAAGGTAAACTATTGTACCTCGAGTGGATCTTGGTGGTTATATCCCTTGATGCTCCGAAGCAAGATTGATACCTTGACTATGTGACAACCAAGTAACAACTCTGTTTTTCTTTGTTGCTGTTGTTGTTGTTGCAGTAAAACATATGTACACCTCTCTTGTTACTTGGAAAAAGTAAATGAACGAAACATTTAACGAATGCTTTAAAAAATAGTGGGATGCAAGGGATGCGGATATGTTAAATAATTTAAAACAGCTTTGGCAAATTACAAATTATCACCCCACCCCCACCATAAATTGAATATCAGACTAGTGGCTGATAAGGTAAACTATTGTACCTCGAGTGGATCCTGGTTATATCCCTTGGTGCTCCTAAGCAAGATTGATACCTTGACTATGTGACAACCAAGTAACAACTCTGTAAATGTGTCACGAAATATGGATCACCCATACAACTGTTTGACTTTCCGTCTAATAATGTTGTTGGGTGGAAAAATCTAAAGGCACGCAACTTGTAATACTTCGTGAGAAAAGCCGTTCTCGCCTTTTTACGGAATATTAGTTTAATCGGTACCCGTTACATTGGCTATTTTAGGTCAGCACAACTGACCCGTAATTACGGCACACTTCAAGGTTGAATGTCATTGCAATTGGGAAGATAACGGGATTTCTGCCGTTGTATTAAATTTTATATCAGATCTGTGTCAGGAAAAATCTAAAGGCACGCAACATGTAATACTTCGTGAGAAAAGCCGTTCTCGCCTTTTTACGGCATATTGGTTTAATCGGTACCCGTTACATTGTCTATTTTAGGTCAGCACTACTGACCCGCAATTACGGCACACTTCAATGTTGATTGTCATTGCAACTGGGAAGATAACGGGATTTCTGCCCTTGTATTAAATTTTATATAAGATCTGTATCAGTGGCGTTTGATGAATGTTAGCTTGTTTTCTCTAGCTTTGATTAGCATACAATGCTGTGAATCAAAACTAGTCGAAGTGACATCGCCTCACACTACATGGAATTATAACATTATTGTATTGTTGCAGCTGAGAAGGACTCGTCGGATTCGTTCCGATTTCGAGTCAATGCATTTGGAAAAACAGCCCGATCAGCATTCAATTGTTAAAAGACAATGACAGGTCGAACCAGCTCCCAACACATCGCGATTTTGGTAGTGGTTGATTGAGGAATGAGTTTAGTTTGTGCAGAGTTAGTCAACATCTTGACCTAAACCCCAGGCTTCAAATAGTTAATCCACAAATGTACATGCATAAATTTCAGTTTTGTTTCTTTGTTTACTCATATGTTTACTTTTTCTTTAATTTTTGTTCCAGTAGTGATGACCATCAGTGCACTCTAAGGAAAAGGCTGCTCAAAAACCCAAACCGCCAATTTCTATCCCCGGAATACCCGCTGACTGATGAATTTAGGTTTTCACATTCTCGTAGTATTAAATATGGCGATTGACATAACCCAGTACCGACAGTCAGTGGGTATTTTCTACAACGTTCTTAATTCAATAAATCAAGACCACATTCACCAAACTTATGCAACACTTCATCTTAAAATCTGTCCACTTATATTCCATCTCTCATCATCTATAATTATTATTATGATGTTGATTGTTATTCTCTGTGGTGATGTCCATCCAAATCCCGGTCCAGCTCATACGGGTTCTGTCAGTACCGATCAAAATACAATTTCAATTCTAAACTATAATATCCGTAGCATCCGTCATAAACTGCATAAGCTAGTAGATGAGATCGATGACTTTGACATTATTTGCTTTACAGAAACTCACTTGGATAATGACTTCAATATTGGTAATATATTGATCCCAAACTATTCGGTCCCCATTATACATAACAGAAATCAGTTCGGCGGGGGTATTGCGGTGCATTTTGCGGATCACATCACCTTCAAACAAATTGAAGACCTATCGTTTGATTATGATATTCTCTGGTTTGAAGTGGGCAACAAACAGAAATTCATCCTTTGTGTCACATACAGATCGGAGAGGGAATCGAGTGAAAATTATTGGCCTAACTTGCAGGAAAAAATAGAATTAGCCTTGGAAATAAATCCATCAGTTGTTTTGACTGGTGATATAAACTCTGACCTACTCGCGGAACGGAGTACGCTACAGTCTCTTATAACACTATTCAATTTGAAGAATGTTATATCTGAGCCCACTCGAATAGGAAAGACATCTCGAACCCTACCTGACCCTATAATTGTTAGTGACACAGTTACGATAGCTCACTCGGGCACGCTGGAATTAGGTTCATCCGACCATCTCGCAGTATATACTCATGTAGTTTGTGCACACCCTATTCAATGAACTGTCACCCGGGAGGTCTGGAATTATAAAAAAGGTGATTTCATAAAATTGAATAACCTTATAAACGAGACAGAATGGGAGAAACTAATATGCAGTGAGGAGAACATTAATGATGCTCTGTCAAACTTTGTTTCTACGTTTTTGGAACTTGCAGAAAAATGTATTCCACATACAAAAGTTATAATTAGGAAGTCTGATAAGCCGTGGTTTGATAGCACTATTAGAAGTACTATTCGTCTTCGTGATCGACTGCGTAAATTAGCTCTGAAAAGCAATAACCCAAACACATGGGCGAAATATAAAACTACCCGAAACAAAGTTAACAATATGAAAAAATTTGCCAAGGAACAATACTTAGAAAAAATAGATACCTCAATATCAGAAAACAACGACCAACGGCAATTTTGGCATATTGTTAAGATGTTTCAAAACAACTTTGCTTCCGATCCAGGAATACCGACGCTGAAAACTGATTCAGGTAACACACTTTTTGAAACCGACTATGAAAAAGCTAATATTTTAAACGAAGCATTTATTCAAAATAGTGTGCTGAACTCGAATAGCAAACAACTACCCCCCTTCAAACGCAAATGTTCGAAATCATTTAGCAAAATTTCTTTTACTCAGGAAGACATTATTCAGATTATCAATTCTCTTAAAACTAACAAAAGCAGCGGCCATGATGGTATTGGACATAGAATGTTAAAGGAAACTAAATTTAGTGTAAGCAGACCTTTATTTCTGCTTTATTCTAAATCACTGGAGTTGTCGGAATTTCCTCTAGAGTGGAAATGTGCTGATGTGATCCCTCTTTATAAAAAAGGTGATCGTCAAGACCCCCAAAATTATCGACCTATCTCTTTATTGTGTTGTGTTGGTAAAATAATGGAGCGGGTTGTTTTTAAGGAAGTCTATAAATATTTTAAAGGCAACAATCTATTTTATATATTACAGTCAGGCTTCCTTCCAAACAACAGCACCGTTTACCAATTACTAGAGATCTATCATAACCTTTGTGACGCAGTGGATAAAAACTTATATATATGTGGTGTCTTTTGTGATATTTCAAAGGCATTTGATAGAGTATGGCACGTAGGAATCATATATAAATTAAAACAGTACGGTATCTCGGGTCCTTTGCTCCGCTGGTTTCACAGCTATCTAAAAGACAGAAAACAGAGGGTAAAAATAAATGGTTACAATTCCAACTATAAGAAAGTCAATGCTGGAGTTCCACAGGGGTCGGTCATAGGCCCGTTCCTGTTTCTTATATATATCAATGACATCGTCGACAAAATTGACTCGGTTACTCGCATGTTTGCCGATGACACGTGTCTGACAGAATCGTCCAATGACCCATGTAACGTCGAAGCAAAAATGAACGAGGAACTCATAAAAGTAAACGAATGGGCTAACACATGGCTTGTTTCATTTAATGCAAAAAAGACGAAAGCAATCCTATTCACACTTAAGAAAAATATCTCGTCATTAAATATTCTGTTTAATGGCGAAACAATTGATTTTTGTAATTCTCACAAACATTTGGGTTTGACCTTAGAATCAAACCTGTCTTGGTCAGATCACATTGATAACATTTGTAAAAAGACTTGCTCGAGATTGTCCCAACTTAGAAAATTGAAGTATACTTTTAACAGAAAAATTCTTGAAAAAATATATCATGCATTCATATTACCGATTTTGGAATATGGTAGTTCTGTGTGGAGCGGTGCTCCTCAGTATCAATTAAATCGTATTGAAGATATTCAATACGAGGCAGCCCGAATAGTGAGCGGGTTGACAAGATCTGTCCCACGGGATCGATTTTTGTTGGAAGTTGGTTGGACTAGTCTGGAAAACAGGCGCCATGTTCACAAAATGTGTAACTTTTACAAAATCCTGACTGGGAATGCTCCGAACTTCCTCCACGAACTTTTACCATCTCGTGTCGCCGACATATCCCAATACAATTTACGAAACGCATCTAATATTGTCCCTTATTTCTGTCGAACGGAACTCTTCAAACGATCATTTTTCCCTTCGTGTATTGAAGTGTGGAATACCCTACCGGAGGTTGTTCGAAACAGTCGGTCACTTGGGGAATTCAAAAAGTCCATCTCACCACCCTTGTGTAAGCCTCCAACATATTTTTCAACCGGTATAAGGAAATACAATATTATTCACTCAAAATTACGAACTGGATGTAGTAACCTTAATGGTGACAAATTCCGCAACTACATCTCAGATTCTCCATTTTGCTTATGTAACGATGGCGTTGAGGATGCAGAACATTATTTCTTCCTGTGTTCTTTAAATTCTGATATTCGCTGTATCCTCATAGATGATTTGTCGAAACTTACGCCCAACTGGAATTCATTGGATTTAATTTTATATGGAAACCCGTCATTACCCGAAAGCAGCAATGTATCAGTTTTCTTATCTGATCAAAAATTTATTCGTGACTCGCATAGATTTGATGTACAGTTGCTGAATTAGCTGCGCCTCTCAGCAAGTCCGAGTGTCCCAAGGTTACACAGGTGATTCTCTCTTTCTTTATTTCTCTCTCTCTCTCTCTCTCTCTTGAGTTAACTTCTTTTGTGTATAATGTTTACATATTGTTATATTTTGTTCTGCCTTTTGTAATCTATTAGTCTTTGTACAGGAGCGGAGGGTTTTCTAAGTGGTCAGCACTTGTCCTCCAATCCTGATTTGCATTGTTGAATGGCAAATAAAAATATGTTTAATCTTAATATATGCGATAAACCAAAGTTGGTTAGTCCATTTTCCCAAACTTTATTTCAATGCGATTCGGTTGACTTAATTATATTCTACGCAGTTCAATGGCAGGACAGTGCTGGAGTGGACATCAGGTGGTGGTGGTGGTGGAGGGGGGTGTTTGGGTGAGGCATCACCCAAAGTCCACGCATAGTTTTTTGAGAGAATTTTTTGTTCTTGGCTCGAGGTGAATTTTGTTTTAGGTCTCATGTTGGTAAATTTGGCGAAATGGAAGTAAAAGCCGGTATTCTGACAGCAACATACTTTAGAGCTTGATAATCCGCGTTGGGTGCAAAAACGTTACATGGGGGCACGGTGGCTCAGTTGGTAGGGATGCAGGCTGCAAGCCGAGAGGTAGGCCTACTCTGTTCGAATCCCACCTGCAGCAAACGTCCCACCTGCGGCAACCGGGTTGTGTCCTTGGGCAAGACACTTCACCCCATTGCCCACGTTGGGGCATGGTGGCGTTGTGTACTAAGGCGTACTGCTCCTCGTGGATGGAGCACCTGTCTTCAACCAATGCTAACCCTGCTTGTGTAGAGTTAGTATGTTGTTGAGCTGAGAGTTGCTTGCCATTGTTCGATGGTTTTCTCTGGGTACTCCGGCTTCCTCCATCCGTAATACTGTCGTGGTCATGATCAGCCATTGTGCAGAAATATGTGGCTTTAAACACCAATAACTAACTAACTAAAAACGGTACATAATTTAGTTGTTTGATCAGAAATCTGTTGAAATCAGTGTTTTGGTCTTCAATCAGAAATCTGTTGAAATCAGTGTTTCATCGCCGATTGGTGTGGGGATAAACCCCATATATTGAAAAATATGGGGTTTATCCCCCACCCCAACCGGCGCTAAACTTCGACTCTACTAAAGAATTTTCCTCCAAAAGGAATTTTCGGCAGAAAAATATTATTAAATCATTCACAAGTCTGCTTTCGTGCACAATGTTTCTAAAACTGTTACAAAATTTATCAGTGTGAACTTCAAAATTTTATTTAGAAAGCCTCAACAGTTATTTTCCGACGTATTTTATTTATTTTACAGAAACGGTCATCACTTTGTGATCGTAAGTTTCACTTGGGCCCGAATTTCGCAACAAACATACCGATGTTGTGGAACGGTTCAGATTTATGTTCTGATCTGTATCCAAATCCATCAAAACACAACTCCTTGCAAGAACCTCGAAACCCTCGGGTAACAAGAAAATACAGCAGTGCTGTGCAAAAAAGGACGACGAAAATATGCCAATGCAGTTTTACTGAAAAGACGTGACGTCAACATTGACCTGTATGTTTTTATACGCAATAATGGGTCCGTATACCGAATTTGGTCAAAATCGGTCCAGTAGTTAGCCCGTTGCTAAGGTGGCGCTCTGGTTGCTAGGGAAGTCACGTGACGTCAACATTGACCTATCTGTTTTCATTTGCAATGCATTTTGGGTCCGAATACCGAATTTTATCAAAATCGGCCCAGTAGTTAGCCGTTGCTAAGGGGGCGCTCTGGTTGCTAGGGAAGTCACGTGACGTCAACATTGATCTGTCTGTTTTCATTTGCAAAGCATTTTGGGTCAGTATACCGAATTTGGTCAAAATCGGTCCAGTAGTTAGCCCGTTACTAATGGGAAGCTCTGGTTGCTAGGGAAGTAACGTGATGTCAACATTGACCTGCATGTTTTTATTTGCAACACATTTTGGGTCCGTATACCGAATTTGGTCAAAATCGGCCTAGTAGTTAACCCGTTGCTAAGGTGGCGCTCTGGTTGCTAGGGAAGTCACGTGACGTCAACATTGGTCTGTCTGTTTTCATTTGCAAAGCATTTGGGGTCCGTATACCGAATTTGGCCAAAATCGGCCCAGCAGTTAGCCCGTTACTAAGGGGGCGCTCTGGTTGCTAGGGAAGTCACGTGACGTCAACATTGACCTGTACGTTTTTATTTGCAATAAATTTTGGATCCGTATACCGAATTTGGTCAAAATCGGCCCAGTAGTTAGCCCATTGCTAAGGTGGCGCCCTGGTTGCTAGGGAAGTCACGTGACGTCAACATTGACCTATCTGTTTTCATTTGCAACGCATTTTGGGTCAGTACACCGAATTTGGTCAAAATCGGCTTAGTAGTTAGCCCGTTGCTAAGGGGCGTTCTGGTTGCTATGGAAGTCATATGACGTCAACATTGATCTGTCTGTTTTCATTTGCAATGAATTTTGGGTCCGTAAACCGAATTTGGTCAAAATCGGCCCAGTAGTTAGCCCGTTGCTAAGGGGCGCTCTGGTTGCTATGGAAGTCACGTGACATCATGATTGATCTGTCTGGTTTCATTTGCAATTCATTTTGGGTCCGTGTACCGAATTTGGTCCAAACCAGCCCAGTAGTTAGCCCGTTGCTAAGGGCGCGCTCTGGTTGCTAGGGAAGTCACGAGACGTCAACATTGATCTGTCTATTTTTATTTGCAATGCATTTTAGGTCTGCATACCGAATTTGGTCAAAATCGGCCCAGTAGTTAGCCCGTTGCTAAGGGGACGCTCTGGTTGCTAGGGAAGTCACGTGGCGACACCATTGACCTGTCTGTTTTCGTTTGCAATGCATGTTGGGTCCATGTATCAAAATTGGTCAAAATTGGCCCAGTAGTTTGCCCGTTGCTAGGGGCGTGCTTTACTTGCTATGGTCGTCACGTGACATAATCAGTGACCCATTAACCTCACCCCCCCCCCCACCCACCCACCCACACACACACTCAATATATAGGGGTCCCTTGACCCTATGAGGGTGAAAGGAATGGTGGAGAGCCATCACTTGTTCTAGCGACCGAGTATCCTTGAAAAAATGTAACCTTATTTGTCCCCGGTTCCTTTGGGAAAAATCCCTAAAAGTTTAATCAGCCAGAGTCATTCTCGTGAAGTCTCATCTCGTTAACTACTTCCTACGTTAAAAAAAGTGTGAAATTAGTATAAAGGACTCACGAGTTTCGAAGTCGGCTTCGCCTCCGTCTCAACCATAGATATCAGATCCGATATCTATGGTCTCAACTCGGGCGCCTGCGGCGCCTTCGTCCTTTATAAAAATAGATTATGCTATCCGTTACGTCACTGGTAAACAAACTTTTTCGGCTGCTGGCGTAAAATGACAACAACGGTGAGCTTTTGAGTGAAATTAGGGGAAAATGAAGACCTGCCGATAAGGTAGTAATGCGAAAATTCGCTCCTTCATCTATTCTTTAATTTGAGTGGTTGTTTATAATTGAAAAACAAACAGAACAGGAGATACGCGATATTGTCTAACTCCAATATGTTATGGAAAATACAGTAGTTTGTTTTCGAGCGTTGAAAATCAAACGTCGTGCTGCGATGCTTTGAAGTCTAGCATAGTCGATTTAATTTCATTTCTAGGCATAATTAAATTCGATTTTCACGAAAATTAAATTTAATTCCATGCAGTCGACCATTAACATGAAGGTCGATTAACACAACTTTTGATTTCAATTGTGTCATGTCGCTGTAACAAAAATAAAACCGGTGATACTGCGATGATCTGCAATTGGAGTTGAACCATCCGGAGAACTTTTAAACGTGACAAATTTAAAAATTTCTACAAACACGCAATGTTTTCTATAATTAAAACATTTTGATTTCATTACATCCGACATATCAAGACTGGTCTTCGCTTTATCTTTTGATAAAATGTTCTTAGCTTTAATTATTAGTGAAAAGGGAGGAGATTAGTAGATTTATTTTTGGTTGATTTTGGTTATAAGTCTCTCCTTTAGTGGAAAGTAAACAAAAGTATAAACATTATGTCAAAGAAAGTTTTTAATGTGAACTTTGGTAAAACCAAGAAGCGCGCGCAACTCAGTGTTTTTCAAATTATAATGACATAAACTTATCAAAATTTTAAACAGTGTTTAAGGGGTCGTCCAACAAAACATTTTGCGTTGTGAACTAATGCATGTACATGCTGTCTTGTAGATTTATTTCCCCCTAAAAACATATCAGACCTACAATATTAAAATTGGCCTTGAAACGTATTGTCGAAAATTTATTGTTTTTGTTTCGCTGGGGTGCATACATTGTGGAACGGAACTTCTGTTTTGGAAATGGTAATTCGTGGACGTTTGTCAGACAGTATGTCACTTCGACATCTTAGGTTCGTAATAACTGAATGAAAACGACCTTTGCCACAATCCGACCTGTGCGTACTTTTAAGTTACAACAAACGGACGTGTTGTTGATGCTTTTCATTTGGTAACTTTGTTCCAATAACACACAGTGTTGGTTTGAAGTGAACAGCGTTTTGCACTTGCAAATGCAAAACAGATAAATCACGTGACAGAATACTCCGCAGAATCGAACAACAGCGGGATCCCAACAGCCAGCCAGCAGACGATGAAATCCAATGTGCATATATGGGAACATTTAGCTTTTCGACAATTTCTGTCATTTAGTCAGCAAAGCAAACGACAGTTGAGTTTGTTTGGAAAAACTTTAATTTTGAAAAGCATGTTCAATAAATTATTCACAGTCTGCATGGAATGATCTAAGGAGAAATCTCGCATTACACCGTTCGTTTTTTAGGGGGCGTCATTCGATTTGTTCGCTTCTGAAAACAAGAGCTGGGGTTCCCCATGTTTTTACTTCCGGTTTCCGGTTTAGATTGGATGGCATAGCATTCCTTGGTTTTTCCAATTTCATGTACACGTTGTCTATTAGGCTTGCTTCAGAGCAGCCCTTCGGGCTACTTTTGCGCGCGCGCTATAAATTCTGCTTCTTATGAAGAGCTGGCACAAATAAATCAAATAGGCTCTTTTGCCGCTGCATAAATTGTTAACCGTCGCCGTGATGTGGGTTATTTCACATGTAATGAAGATCTTGATGAAATAGGATTGTTCCATGGGACCTGTAGTTTATCGGCGATGATCGATCTCAGCACACCATTGGTGGGATAGGTGGTAAATAATAACGTTCCACTAGGGAATGGATCATCTAGTCCACAAGTAACAGAGGATCAGCTATTCGCCTCGGCACTCACTCCACCTGCTACGGTTGATAAAAGTGTCAGACAAAAAAATATAACGGGTACAGATCCACCATTTGATTTTGATTTTAGCAAAGGTAAAATACAGTCGCCGCAACAGAGAACTCCTCCGCTCTGTGCGGATTCGAATTTCGTTCTAGCAACTATTCCAGTTACAACATCACCTATTGTGCAGTAACAACTGTGACGACTTTGGTGCAGCCACGGACTAGAACTGTGGTTAGAAGTTCCTTGGGATCGGACACTAATCGATCTAGGGAACATGATTCATTCGCCATGAGTGATGAGCCCAGTAGGCTTCTCGAAATTGTGAGGGTGATGAATACTTCTTTACAGACATATTTTAATAATACGCCTTCAGTTCAAATAACTCAAGCGGAGGTGACCCAACCTATACCTACTTGTGAATCTTTTACTGGAATGCCAACTAACTCTGCTCATCTGTCTTTTACTCCACCTTCTCCAACTCAGTTTTACTCTGTGACTCAGCCCCCACTTCATCAACAGACAAATTTTAACCCCGCCTCTCATCCATACACTACTAGTATGGGAGGTGATGCTACTAGATATCCTAACCCAACTTATTCTGGTTGCCCTTCTGTAACTCAAACCCAAGGTTTTACAGAACAACCCAGATGTCCTAGCCAGACTTTCTCTGGTTATCCTCCCCCACCACCTAGCCATGATTTTGGACAACCTTCAGGATTCCCTTGCCAGGGTGGACCTGTCTATCCTGGTTCAACTTATCCCAGTTCTGGTTACCCACCTGCATCCCACAGTCTGGGGTGGGCAGAGATCACTCCAGATTTTCAAGCCAGATAAATTCTGGTTACCAGCCTCATTTAGGTCACATGGGCCAATCTTTGTATGATTGCCTATGGAAATGTGGTGTACTCCCCTTATTTTGGACATTCAGCTCCCCCTGCGCCACATTTTAGGCCTCCACCTTTTTCTCAGTCAGCCTATAAGTCTGGTTCCGAATGGGTTAGAGGACACACTGGTTGCCCCGTCGTTTCAGTTATGATGGATCTGAGGTTTGGGAGCCTTTTCAATTGAAATTAAAAAAAATATGCAGTGGAATCCTGAACAACAAACAAAAGTTCTTTGTCCGGGTGCGCCAGCGAATATTTCACCCGGTATATGGACGATTCGGACCATGTACGATTCGGGCCAGATTTTTTGGACGATTCGAACCAGATCTATGGACGATTCGGACCATGCTTATGGACGATTCGGACCATGTTTATGGGCGTTTCGGACCAAGTTTTTTGGCGGCTGGGATCAAGTTTGGGAGCGATATGGAGCATGTTTCTAAGCCATTTGGACCAAAACGGTTGCATGATTCGGGCTCGGAGTCGGTTTTTTGGTTGATGTACTTTAGAAATTCTAAAACAATCAATAAATAAAAAATGAACTGACAAGATCCGACACAGAATAAAAACTAAAAAAAAATTTGTTCTTCGATGCATATAGGGCCGCCAAATGCGTGGAGACCCAGTGTAAAAATAATGCAAGTCCCTCCGGACTACAATTCCGCGAAATAATAGTCCGTGGTCTAACATTTCTAGGAATAGATGTCCACGGGACATCATATTCCTAGAAATGTTAGACCACGGACTATTATTTCGCGGAATTGTAGTAAGGTGGGACTACACTTCGTACGGACTTGCATTCTTTTTGCACCGGGTCTCCACGCATTTGGCGGACCCTTCCCTGGTCTCTTTCAATTTTCGCCCCAAATCCATGTACTATCTCCCTTTTACCGATATTTATGTAGTCTTTACATGTTTCCTGTTCAAATGAATTGTGCTATATATCTGCAACACTTATATCTATGTATTAAAATCTTTTCATTTCGGTTTTTGTAATATGAGAATTACCTGCTTTTTGACTAGAATAAAAGTATGTTTAATCTTCTTTGGCATTAGTTGTTTTTTTTTTATTGCTCACCCCGAATCAGTCAACCGTCTCATAATTTGGTCCAAATGGCTTAGAAGAACATCAACCAAAAAACCGACTCCGAGCCCGAATCATGCGAATACGCCCAAACCGGCCTCCGACATTTTTGCCCAAACCGGCCTCCACTTAACCCAAACCGGTTTGGGTGTAATTCCCAGAATCAGACCTCTCGATGATCTGACCCTTTCTCGTTTAACTTTCCAAATTTCACTCGATTGTCCTTATTAGGTCTATTTGAAGGATTTTTTGTTGGACAATCTTTTTGGTAGTGTGGACCATGACAAGTAAAACATTCAATGATAAATTTTCTTAATGGCGAGGGCGACCTCAACTGTGGGAACGACACATGTTTTGTAAAAGTTTTTGATGGATTACTGGCCACATTGGTGCCCAATTTTGTCAACTGATCCAACTGCAACACAACTTTGTCAAGCGTTGTTTCAATGTTCAACATCCAACTTTTGAGAGCAGCGATATCAGTCGTATCTGTTCCTGTTCTATTACTCGTATAAAAATCACGTGGATTTGTTTCTTTATTACATGACTTATGTGTCACAGCTCGGAAATCATATTCTTCATCGCTTTCCTGTTCAGCATCTGAGGAAACACGGCGTATATCTTTTCTTGATTTATGGAGGAAAATAGCCGCATAGTTATGTTGGTGCCACCTGATTCTATTTATGGCTTGTTCCATTGTCTGTGGCAATTCCATAGCTACAGCCACCGCAGCATGTGGATCGTTACAGCCCTGACAAAAGCTAAGAATAGATTGCCGAAAAGTAAAATCAGGCGAACAGTCTTTGAAAGCATGTGTTGCCAGCGTTAAAACAATTTCTGCCCACTCCTCTAGGGTCTGGTTTGGTTTCTGTCTAGACTGATGGAACCGTAATTCAGTGGTTTCGGGTAAGTCATGATACCTGAACTGATTTTCCAACATTTCTAACAAAGCGTCGATTGACATATTAGGGTCACGCTCATTCATTAGGGTGAAAGGATTATGGACGATTCGGACCAGATTTTTTTTGGACGATTCGGACCAGATTTCTGGACGATTCGGACCATGCTTATGGACAATTCGGACCATGTTCATGAACGATTCAGACCATGTTTATGGACAATGCGGACATAGTTCTTTGGCGGTTGGGATCAGGTTTGGGGAAGGTTTGGAGCATGTTTCTAAGGGGTCCGGGTCTTTTCGGCCTCGGGAACATTCGGCCCCAGGTATTTTTCCGGGAACATTCGGCCTCGGTCGAGGCCGAATGTTCCCACTTTTGAGGCCGAATGTTCCCACTTTAGGTAAAAAATTTCTTAGTTTGGGAGTTGAAAAATAACTTTAAAAAAGAATTTTTTAGTTCATTTTGTTGTGTTTTTTTTTGTATTTTAGGAGTTTTTCAAGAATATTTTTTTAAAGAATAATATATACGACCTACCTTTATTCCTAAAGTCGAAATATATTGAGCACGATACCGATCCATAAAGAATAATGAAATATAAAATTCACTGTATTGAATAACAGAATAACAATATGTGTGCTCCAACGCCGACATGCAAACCCGAAATGATATACTTCTTCTTGGGTGTTGTTTGGCACAACTCAGCTTTAAAAGTTTGTTTTTATGAGTTCTTCTGAAGTAGTGATCAAAGTTCGGGCCTCTGATGAGATACTCATACAACGTTTTTTACAGTATGACTGAAGTTTGATTGATTTAATCGCACTTGATTAGGCGATCATATATACTGCTTTTACAGTTTCTTTGAACACTTAAACCTTTTTATGTGGACTGTAACTATAGCCCTCTCCCTTATAGGTTGATGGATGACTCCCAGCTTTAAAAAACTCTCTTGGATTCGTAAGCAAATAAAGTTGTAAGGGTCCCAGGGGATTTAAACCCAACATCGTCCCTGTGCGCCTTCTGCATGCTGAAAGCTTTCATTTCATTCATTGCTTCAGCTTTCAGAAACACATAACAAAGTTATTCGGGGTCGCAAGGGGTTTAAACCCCACATCGTCCCTGTGCGCCGTCGGCGTGCTGAAACTTTTGATTCATTCGACTCCAATATCAATCCAACATCAATCTTGCCCGCTTACTTCCTTGTCCAAAGGTATCCAAGAAGTTAGAGGAAACATTGGAGGAATATAAAGAGAATGATATAACTGCATCATATTTTTTGAGGTTGTGTGCCAGTATATATCAAGTGTAAATGTATTTTATATTGTGTATATTTTATATTACGCGGTATTTATATTTGTTGTGAGTTGCAATAAAGGTATTTAAACTCATATTAAACCGCGTCTCTCTTAGTCTCCCTTGTAGAAAACGGAGGCCGAATGTTCCCAGGCCGAATGTTCCCGG
Source organism: Pictodentalium vernedei (assembly GCA_031216915.1). Classification (NCBI taxonomy): domain Eukaryota; kingdom Metazoa; phylum Mollusca; class Scaphopoda; order Dentaliida; family Dentaliidae; genus Pictodentalium; species Pictodentalium vernedei. The sequence continues at coordinate 460,377,215 of CM062289.1, read as the reverse complement.
GGCCGAATGTTCCCGAGGCCGAAAAGACCCGCTCCCTTTCTAAGCCATTTGGACCAAATTATCAGACGATTGCATGATTCGAATTACACCCAAACCGGCCTCCACAATTTCGCCCAAACCGGCCTCCACAATATCGCCCAAACCGGCCTCCACAATTTCGCCCAAACCGGCCTCCGCCAGATTTTTTTTTTTTAAATTTTTTAAATCTTCTACAATTTTATTTCATACCCATTTCTTTGTAATCTTTGGAAAAAAATTAACGACGAGATTTTGGATAAATAGTTAAATAAAAAAAATGCCTACCTCGTTTTACAGAAAGTGATATCCTCCTATTAAAAAGTGATAAAAATCCATCGGAACGTTATATCCTTTACGAAATCTAACACAACCTGTTGGTTCCATATCCCTGATAGTTGTGAAAGATGTTTCCCGATAGGCAGTCTGTTGCCGAATGAATGAATGAAAGGTTTTAGCGCGCCGAAGGCGCGCAGGGACGATGTGGGATTTACAAATCCCTTGCGACCCGGTTAACCTTATTTTTTTTTTTTTTTCTTTTCAAACTGGATGTCCTTTTCAAACAGGTTGAGTTGAGAAATGCTAGCGTGGTCGGAATCATTATCAAAACAACCTGTCATACTCATCTCACACTGAACTGGTACAAACGGTTGTTTTTACAGCATTCAACAGTCAGCTTGACGGTCTTTTAAATGAAGTGTCATGATTACCCTTATCCGAACTTCAAAGGTGTTTGTTGAAAAATCACTGAAATCTCGCCGAAGAAATGTCAATATCAGGAGCTATAGAAAATGTAATAGAGGAAGAAAGTGTTAACGAGGAAGTGTTGGGCCATCTAAATGTTTGTTTTGCCATTTGATATATGCCATTAAAGCTATTATTTGGAAACTCAGTGTTGTTTTTCTTTTAAAATCCCATAGATTACCCCAATTGTTTCCTGGGAAAAGTTCGATTATGTAAATTATTTTTCTTTTGCAATTGCATTTTTTGCGGCTGTAAGACATTCTATTTAAGTATATTGATGTTTTAGAGACGCCACAAAATGTAATTGCGGAGGACGGGTTGCGTGATCAATGTTTACCGCAGACAGCCAATTAAAATAATGGAGGCCGGTTTGGGTGAAAAAGTGTGGGCCGGTTTGGATGATCAATGCTTAACCGTCGCCTACGATGAAAATATTGGAGGCCGGTTTGCGTAAAAATGTGGAGGCCGGTTTGCGTAAAAATGTGGAGGCCGGTTTGGGCAAAAATGTCGGAGGCCGGTTTGGCTGGAGGCCGGTTTGGGCGTATTCGGATTCTGGCCCCTTCTCTCACCAACGACCTCGATTTTCAATCAGACTCACCGCCCATGATTACTCGGGTGAAATCTATATCGTCGATCGCAGTACCTATGTCACTTTCTGGAAATCAAATAAATGCTATAATAGATACTGCGGCTGATGTTTATTTGATCTCAGATAAACTGTTTAATATTCTGAATCCCACACCAGTGTATTAAGACAATACGTTTTAATACCTCAGCTCGTGATGGTCACATGTTTGGTAAACTGGTAGGGCCGGTATCTATCTCAATTGGTAGTTTAAAATTTGAAGAAAACATTTATGTAGCTCCAATTGAAGATGATATGCTGTTAGGTATGGATTTTCTAAAAAAGTTTAAAGCTCAAATTGACATTTTAACAGATACTATCACTATATGTAATCATGTTTTTTCGACTGTCTACTGGCACTGTTGCCACAAAAATTGCTCGTGTTTTTTGCGAATCACGAAACATTGGTTCCTCCAAACTCAGTTCTTCTCGAATGTACCATAAATCCGCCATTGAATGATTATGTTATTGAACCACTTCATAGTGTAGACTCTGTGTTGTTACCAACTCTCCATGAAGGTTATACGACACCTCACGTCTGTTTTCTAAACTCAGATGATCGACAAGTGTTGATAAATAAAAATAAACATATCGCAGATGCCTATGAAATGTCCGAAATATGTGATTTTGACAATTGTGAATCTGTTATGTAAGTCAAATCGGCAGTGATGATTCAGAAATTGATTCATCTGAAATGCCAAAACATCTGAGAAAATTATTTGAGCGGTCCTCCAAACTAATTTCAGACAAATATGTTTCTCGTCTTGCTAAACTCTTAATCGAATATCAAGATATTTTTACAAAGGATGAGTTTGATTTAGCAAATTTTAAACAAATCGAATACACTGTACTGCTGATAGAAGGTGCTCGTCCAATCAAACGGGTGCTACTAAATAACGAAAACAAACGAACATAAACGAAAACAAGTAAAAATGGCAAAATACATGCTAACAAAATTTTTTTTTGGTTTCAGTTTTTCATTGAACTTCGCCCAGTCAGCATCTTTTTTGAGTTCCCAAATCTCCGCAGAGCTTCCTTTGCTTTTTACTAGAGTTTTGGCCCTGATCGTCACTGTAATCAGGTTGTGATCACTATTCACCTCCATTTTACCCTCATCATCCACTTCTACCCCTATCACCTCCCTCCATAAATTAATATCTGTGAGGATGTAGTCGATTATTGATTTTCTGTCGTTCCTCTCCCAGGTCCATTTCCCCTTACACCTCGCGTCCCTGTTCAGAATCTTCAGACCGAGCTCGTTTGTGAAGTTCAACAGCTTCCTTCCATTCCTGTTGACTTTATTGTCCCCACCCTCTATGCCTTCTTCATCATTACCTATGTGGCCATTAAAGTCACCCATCAGAATTATATCGAGCCCCTTGTTTTGTAATTTGGTGATATTGGACCTCAGTGTTGAGTATATCGATTCATTCCATTCGGGTTTGCTTCCCTCCACCGCACAATACACAACCCCAAGGGCAATACTTTTGTTTTTCAGACTGATCCTTACCCAATCCAATTTCTTTCGATACCTAAGCCGGGGTGCTGATGTTTTCCAGGTCTGTGATTAGCGATGGTTTTAAATCCTCTTTAATGTACATGCCTACCCCTCCCCCTTTTTTCTGTCCTTCCGTTCGCCCTACACCTATCCATACGTACCCCCTTACGACACGAGGAACGGGTCTTACCCACGTTTCGCTTAAGCCCATGACGTCAACCTCCTCTGCCTCAATCAATGTAGCAATTTCACTTACTTTCCGGTTGAGACCCTGGATGTTGCTATAACCCACTTTCAGGGTGTCAAGTTTCATTGGCTTCCGCCTCCTGGTCCCTTTATTATCTAGTCCCTGTATGTTTGTATATCCCACTTTGTGTACCTGTTCTTTCCTTGGGAAGCTATTCCTATTGATTTGGATTTTTGGTCCCTTTTCTTTATCCCCCTTGTCCCATTTTTTACACCTATGGTTCGTGACACATTTTCTGTGATTATTCCCCCCTTCACTGACCCCCCCCTCCCCTCCCTATACCAAAAAGGCTCCACCACCTGCAACATATTTCTTCCTAAGACCTCTGTACCCCTTGGTCTAAGATGGAGACCATCCCTTCCATATAGGTCATTTCTGCCCCAAAACGATCCCCAATTATCTACAAAGGGTATCCCAAGTTCCTTACAATACTCCCCCAATTCCTCGTTGGTCCCAATGATCCGCGAATTACGCTCGCCCCCACCACCTATTACTCGGAGAAGCCCCGAAACCACTACCTGTGCATTCTTGGCATTCAGTTGAGTTATTAAGTCCTTGTAAGTCTCAACAAGCTGAACTGATTTTCTCTCCCTGATGTTGTTGGTCCCTACGTGTACAACAACCACTGGGTCTGGGCCTGACCCCTTTACTAATCCATCCACTCTGTCCCTTAGGTCCTCCACCCTAGCCCCCGGAAAGCACAAATTGGTCCTGTTGACACTGTCGAGCCCACACACCACCCTATCCAACCCCCGCACTATACTACTCCCTGCAACCACCAACTGCCTCTTCCTGTCCTCTTTCCCGTCCTACTACCCCTGTTACCACCTCTGTCCCCACTGGGCCGGCTCGCATTCTTGCACTTCGCCACATTAACCCCCATGCCTACCTCCTCCTCCACCTTTTCAGACCCAACCTGCTCCTCAGAATTCTCGAAATTACCTAACACATTGAATCTATTTTGGACACTGCACCCCACCTTCTGCCCACTCCCACTACAAGCCACCTTGTCCTCGTTTACCACCTTCCTAACCTTCCCTCTGACTCCTGCCCTGACAGACTCCACATGGTCATCGCTATCTCCCTCACTATCCGATTCTATAAGAATACGCCTTTTTGCCCCCGACTCACACTACTAGACTGGGAATTTGACACTCTAGCCCCTTCTTCTCCTCTACCCTCAACCCGATGCACCTTTCTATTCCCAAAAGACCCACTATCCATGTCAAAAGTCTGCTTCCTACTACCCACCACCTTCCATCCCCCATCGAATGCCACCCTAACCGATATAACACCAGACTTTCCTGCCCTCCCCAGTTTCCCCCTCACCACCTGCACCTCTTCCTCCTACTTTACATATGCCTCTAACAGCTGCATTAGCTCTACGCAGATGGCACACATCCCCAACTCCCCCAGCTCACACCCATCCACATACACCATATGGCAGTGCCTACACACATCCGACCGCTGGCCGTCCGTTGGTAACTCACTAGCAGTAGCACCCCCTGTGCTGGCCTCAACCACTCCCCCCACCTGGACACCTATACTAACAGTCTCTGTCCTGATGGTCTGAACTTCTCGCGTCACGAAACACTTACCATCCATAGCCAAAATTAGAATGAGAAGCTTGAATTTTAAAAAAGTGGTCGAACTCGTAAACAAAACAAACAAAACACCGAAAATGACCCGCACGCAGATAGGGAACACGCCACTGATATCCGATAAAGAAACTAAACAAAACACTAATATAACTATCTTTTATTAAAAATCACATCTATACAGCCCTAAAACAATATATATATATCTACAGAACACCTGGAAGAAAAACATAGATACCTGAGCTAACTTTTGACAACTGAATCGAAATACTCCCTGTTGGTTTGGATATGGACACAGTAGATAAAGCCACCATCAATCTACTGTGAGCCAAGTCCCAGTTGAAAGCACCTTCACGAATCTCCAGGCAACAACTGCATACAAATTCCAAATCGGACTTCACGAAGAAGTCAAACTCTCTAACTTTCATATTTTCACATTGTGGGTGGAGCCATTGCCCGCAAAATTCGCATCCTATACTCTTGATCTCGTGACAGTTAGCACCACATACACCACAAGAATACAATGGGGAAGACATTTTAGTAATCAGATCAAAGATCAGACTGAAAATTTTCCGAACGAATGGTTTCACAAAATTTTCAGTCTGATCTGAAAATTTTGGCAAATGTGCTATGTTATATACTGATGGGTATGCACATAAGTTTGAAAATTATTATTGCCAGAACAACCAATCTTTTGTTCAAAAGAAACCGGTTATCAAATATGCAAGCTAATATCAAGAGTTTTCTTCAAACGATCCTACATTATTGTTATAAAAACAAGCAAGCAAGACTTAAGAAAACTGCATGTACAAAATCAAAAGTGCGTCGCTTATTACAAAAACAACTATGTTGTACATCAGTAGAATTGTTTGACAAACAATAAAACATCCAACATAGCAGATAGGCAAAAAAAAAAAAAATTAAAATAGATCCCAGTTAAAAATAATAATAATAATAATAATAAATATAAAATATAAAAGAGACAAAATTTCAAATAAGCCATTTATGCAAGCGCTAATCCGATTCAATATATTGACCTCTAATTAATTATCCACTGTAGATTCTTGTTTTCGTTATTTAGTCGTTTCTTGTTTTCTTTATTCAGTAGGGCAGGTCATTGCGACTAATTAACGAACACAAGTTCTGCGTCACGCAACACATTTTAAATCCTCTTTATGACCAAAGTACTCATCAAAAGTGGATAAAATTTCGCACATGAGTAACACATACCCGTGCACACACCCTCTACCCATTTAAAAAATTTTATTAGCCTGTATTTTGCCATTTTTTACGTGTTTTCGTTTGTGTTCGTTTATGTTCGTTTGTTTTCGTTATTTAGTAGCACCGCAATCAAACAGCCAATGCACAGAACACCTGCTTGTTTTGTGGACCAAGAGGAAGCCCATTTGAAAAAAATATTGGCAGCTAAAATTATTCAACCCTCTACTTCTGAATGGGCTAGCGCACATGTATTAGTGAAAAAAACGTGACCCAGATAACAAATATTCAATGTGCTGGTGTATTGATTATTGTCGTGTAAACTGCTGTGAATCCCAAATATTACAGCACACTGTACAAGAGCATGCAATGGACGAAATTGAAATAACACCTGCAGGCGTGTCAAAGCTACTCAGCAAGCTGACATCAAACAAAGCCTATGGTGTTGATGGCATCTCACCACATTTCTTGAAAATGGTTCATGTAGAAATTTCTCCCATAATCTCTGACCTGTTTTCATTCTCCCTCCAAACTGGAAATGTCCCTTCAGACTGGAAGAGGGCACTCGTATCTCCAGTCTTCAAAAAGGGCTCTAAATCAAGACCTGAAAACTACCGACCAATTTCCCTCACATGCATTCTTAGTAAACAACTAGAGCACATCATTGTCTCCCACATAATGAACTATCTTGACTCACACCATCTTCTTCATCCAAACCAACATGGCTTCCGCTCGAAACTGAGTTGTGAAACTCAACTCTTATGCTTTACTCAAGATGTCCTAAACAATATGGGTCGGGGTAAACAAACGGATATAGCGGCAATGGACTTTTCCAAAGCCTTTGATAAGGTTGATCACTCTCAGCTACTCTTGAAACTTCGCCGTATCGGCATAAAGAATAAAACTGTAGACTGGATAGGTTCCTTTCTTGCAGGCAGATCCCAGAGAGTCATTGTAAATGGTGTCCAATCAGATTCCTGTCCTGTCCTCTCTGGTGTGCCTCAAGGTTCTGTCCTTGGCCCCTGTCTCTTTCTGATATACATTAATGACCTCGCAGCAAACTTGGAATGCCCAGCCCGCCTGTTTGCTGATGATACTATCATATACTGCACCATAACTTCAGCCTCTGACTGCAGTACTCTCCAACAAGACCTAAACAAACTTGAAAAATGGGAACATGCATGGCAAATGGCTTTTAATCCTGACAAATGCGAAATAATAAGTATCTCTCGAAAACAAAACCCCATCAAACATGAATACAGACTGCACAATAAAATCCTCAAAAATACAAATAAAGCCAAATACCTCGGTGTAACGCTAACAAAAGATCTCTCATGGAAATGTCATGTAAATAATATAGTAAGTAAAGTGAACACCTCGCTAAGATTCATCAAAAGAAACATAAGAACAAGTAATAGAAACATCAAAGCACTTGCATATCAGACATATGTTCGGCCACAACTTGAATACTGCTCACCTGTGTGGCATCCTTGGCAAAAAGATCTCGCACACCACATTGAGATGGTCCAACATCGTGCAGCACGCTATGTCATGAACATATATAAACACCCTAGTAGTGTTACTGACATGCTTACCATCCTAAATTGGCCGACTCTTGAGCAGCGCCGATTATATACATCCATGGTCTTACTGTATAAAATCCACCATGACTTTGTAAAAATAAAAGACACTGCTCCTCTTACTCATACTAGAGATCACAAGTATGTTGGACCCCATGCAGTGCCCAAATATATCTCAAATTCCTTCTATCCTCGAACTATCAACACATGGAATAAGATCCCATACTCAATGGCAAGCTTAACAGATCTAGATGAGTTCAGATCCACCTACTACAAGTACTTTTTAAAGTCAAATAGTCATCTAAACAAATCTTTTATCAGTTTACAAAAAAAAAAAAAAAAAATCATTCATGCGCCTCCTTATAATCTTCAATTCTTTGAAGGCTAGGAGTATGATGTATCGTCGTGTAAACAATGTAACTTGAAAAGAAGTCTACCCATTACCACGAATCGACGATTGTCTTGTCACGTTGAGTGGTAATTCTTGGTTTGGCAAAGCTGACTGTCTTTCGGCTTATCAAGTTTCAGTGAAAAATTCAGACCGCCCTAACACAGCCTTTTTAACCAAATATGGGATTTTCGAGTATTTGAAAATGCTGTTTGGATTACAAGGCTCGCCATTTACATGGTGTAGGGTGATAAATCTAGTACTACAAGGGTTAAATTGGGACATATGCCATGGGTACATAGACAATGTAGTTCTGTTGGGTAGTTCTGAAGATAACCACTTGGAAAATATACGCAAAGTGCTTGATATGTTTTGACTACACAATCTGAAGTTGAAACCAAGCAGATGTGAATTTTTTCAACAGGAAATTGAGTTTCTTGGTAGAAAAATTAGTGAAAAAGGAGTGAAAATGTTAGATTCGTCAGTTGATGTTGTATTAAACTGGCTGGTTCTCACAAATACAAATGAAGTTGAACGTTTTTGTGGTCTCGTCAATTATCACCGCTCCTTTATAAGAAAATTTGCTGAGATAGCTCGTCCTTTATATGAAATAACTGGAAAAAAACCTTTCAAGTGGGAAACTGCCCAACAAGAAGCATTTGATAATTTAAAACAACAATTAACTTCTCCACCTGTTTTGGCTCTTCCAAATTCAACTGATTTATTTATCCTTGATACTGACGCCAGTTCTCATTCTATAGGTGGCGATCTGCTTCAAATTCAAAACGGTGAAGAAAAAGTAATAGCATATGGTAGCTATGTTTTGTCCCCCTCAACAAAAAAGATATTGTACCACTCGTTTGGAATTAATGGCCGTGGTAAGATTTGTTCGCCAGTTCTGTCACTATCTGCTTGGTCGAAAATTTATTTTAAGAACTGATCATAGTAGTCTACCTGGTTGTTAAATTTCAAGGAACCTCAAAACCAACTTGCTAGATGGTCAGAAGAACTTAGTCAATATGACATGGTGGTAGAACATCGTAAGGGTATCCATCATACAAACGCTGATGCTCTGTCAAAAATTCCGGTGAACGCTTGCTGTGAAAATTATTTCCCAGGTTGTGATTTAACTGAACTCCCTTGCGGTGGAAGTAAATATTGTACTAGAGTTCACAACAGTTGGACCAAATTTGAACAAGAGGTCGATGACGTCGTGCCTTTATCTCAGCTTCTCAAGGTGTAATTGAATTTAAGAACGATGACTTTTCTAGTGAATCCTCAGTGAAACAAGTCACGCTGGTGGATATACCGCTAGAAATAGAACCCGATCCAGTCAAAATTGATCATATTTCTCAAGAAACTGGTTGGCTAAATACTAGTCTGAATTTGGAGCATGAACCTGAGTCGTCTCCAAATTACAGAATTCTTAAAAGTTCTGTTCCTGAACAAATTAATTTATCCGACGTCTGCTCTGAAGATGAACTGGTTGAAGTTCAGTGAGCTGATCCTGACCTCAAGCTAGTTTTTGAATGGGTAGAATCTGGAGAAACTCCAACTGAAGGAGAACTTTTCCGGTGTAGTCCCACAACAAAATATTTTTGGATAAATCGGAAAGGATTTTTGATAAAAAATAATCTTCTCTATAAAATTTGTAGAGATGATAGTCAAGTTCTGGTAGTGTCAAGTAAATTCGCACCAGATCTTTTGCATATCGCTCACGACATACCGTCCTCTGGTCATTTAGGAGTGTTCCGAACTCGTGAACGACTTCGGAAACAGTTTTATTGGTACGGCATCACTGATGATATCGACAGTTATGTTGCTGCATGTTCTCAGTGTGTCAGGTGCAAAACCGGAGGCACACACGCTGAGAGAAAGAGTGCATATTGATTTTCTCTGACCTTTACCACTTAGTGATAATAGGAAATAAATATATCTTGGTTTTAACATGTCAGTTCACAAAGTGGGTTGAATTTATCGCCTTACCTGATCAAACCGCCGAAACAGCAGCATTTGCCGCTGTAAATGAATTGTTTTCCCGGTTCGGTTGTCCTTTACAACTATTTTCGGATCAAGGTTCATGCTTTGAATCTAATCTTTTTCAAGAGATGTGTAAAGTGTTGCAAATTCATAAATCTAGGACAACTCTGTACCAGCCGTCAGCTAATGGTTCGGCGGAATGCCAGAACCGAACACTGATGAATATTGTACTGTGCTATGTGGATAAAAATCAGAAAAATTGGAACAAATTTTTGCCTCAGTTAGCCGGAGCAATTCGATCCTCAGTGCATCGAATGACCGGTTTTACGCCAAATAAAATGATGTTGGGTAGTGAAGTAAATCATCCCAGCGACATCATGTACAATTTTCATCTTGGTGAAACTGAGCACAAAAATACTGGTAAATTTGTCCAAAATTTGATAGAAAACTCTAAAGAATGTCACCAGTAAGCCAGGTCAAGATTAAAAATGGCATGTCTAAAGATGAAACGTGATTACGATGTGAAAGCTCATAAATGTGAATACCAGGTTGGAGATCTGATATTCTTATTAGATGATTCATCCAAAAGGGCAAGTGCCGAAAATTATGTCCTTTCTTGAAGGGACCGGGAATCTCTTCGGAGGTCTTGACCCCATACTTGTACAAAGTGCTTTTCAAGAACTCAATAAATGTCGTTAATCATGACCGTCTTAAGAAATGTTTTGATAAGTCTTTACCTGTTTGGCTAACTAAAACGCTTGAACTTTTCCATCAGTCTGGTGAAGTGAAAGTGGAATCTCAAAAAGGAATATTTTGTATATGCCGTCAGCCCGCTGGTAAAGATTCATGATACAATGTGATTATTGTTTTGAATGGTATCATGGAGATTGTCTTGGTGTTACACCAAACGATGCTGGTGCTAAAGATTTATATAGATGTTCCAAATGCTAAATGATACTTTTCTTTCTCTTTTCAGATAAACATGTCTGACAAAACATTTATCCCAGTCGCTGTAACTGAATCATCAATTACAGTGTCCATTACTAGTGCTACACAGGTAACATCTACGCCTGATGCCTTCTCGTCAGGTGATCTAATGTCATTCACTTCTCCTTTGTTTCTTCTGCTATTATGCCTGATGTCTCTGCATCAGGTGCTTTCTTTGTCTACCTTTTCGCTTGATGCTATTATGTCAAGTACTCTGTCTCTTACGTCCTCTCCTATGCCAGTTTTCACTTTAGCTTATATACCACTGAATCCTGTCAGTTCAGTTCCGGAAACTGTTGTCACCATGCAAATACCAATAGCTACTACTACTACTGTGATTTCTACAGCCTTTGGACTATCTGTCGCTCCACTGCCTGATGTTTTTTCGTCAGGTGTATCCCCATCGCTCCCTGTGGCACCGATGTACCTGGACACACCAAAAACAACTGACACTGCAAGCACCACACAAACCACACATCCTTCTGGATTGTCCTGCATGGAAAGATGGCGCTTGAGATTTAAAAACATGTTGGCTGGAAGGAAAGCGTCCGATAATACAGATGGAAGCACTGCTGCTCCAAAACCAAATGACAAACAGCCATTATTATCCACCCCAACTGTAACACCATTAATGGCTGAAGCAGTGACTTCTAAGGTCAAGGCAAAACCAGAAACATCAACATCTATATCATCCAAGCATTCAAGTTTTCTGTGACCCTGAAACTTGGCCATCTCACGCAGAGCTTGTGTGGCACCCACAATGGAAACTAGCAGTAGACTGCCATCCTAAAAAATATAATTGTTTATCTAGCCCTGAGGTCAGAAACAAATTAGAGTCCTTAGTCCGACATCCTAATGTTGTTGCATTTGGGGAAATAGGCTTGGACAGGTCTACAAATTCACCTGTCGAAACCATGCTACAGCATGATGAAACATTTCTCCGGCTTCTGGGACTGTCCAGGCTGGTGTCTAAACCACTAATATTGCACATTAGGGGACACGCGGGGGAATCACTTTCCCATGATGTGAGTTATACCGCCCTAGAACACATAAGGTCCCAAACTCACGTGGAACAAATCATTCACTCGCATTCATTCCTGGGGTCCAGATATCAGGTTCGTGCTTGGAGTTTGGCCAGACCTAATACCTAGTTTTACTGGCGCACTCCACAACTTTACAGAGATCAAGAGGGAGGGTGTTCGCGCTATCCGACTTGATTGGATTCTTTTGAAATCTGATGCTCCCTATTTTGGTAGACAGGACCGTCCTTGGACAACCCCATCTGTAGACGGAGAGAATGCTAGGGAACTAACCCATATTCTCTGCATGGACCTCAGGGTTCTCAGTGACCAATTAAACGCCAATGCAACACATGTCTATGGTTTTCCGTAAATTGACCATAGACACACTTTTTTGTGTTTTTGGCAAATAATTTCTTTGAACCTTTTTAGTCCCCTACCAGCATCGCCGGAGGGGACTATAGGTTTGCACTCTGTCCATCCGACAATCTGTCAGTCTGTCAGTCACACTTTAGTTTTCCAAATTTTTTTTTGAAACGCTTCAACGGAATGATTTCATTTTTGGTAACCTACTATAGAACGATTAGTTACAGATCAAGTTTCATTTTCACTCTTTCCATCCGTCAGTCTGTCAGTCAGTCATACTTTAGTTTTCCGGACTTTTTTTTTTGAAATGCTTCAACCGAATGATTTCATTCTTGGTAACCTACTATAGAACGATGACTTACAGATCAAGTTTGAGTTTCATGCTGATTGCATTATTCTTGTGTGAGTTATGGTCCTTGAAAATATGGAAAAGTGCCAAAATATCAGTTTTCTGGACTTTTTTTTGGCAATGCTTCAACGGAATTCATGCTGATCACATCTAGGTTATAACATTTGTATAATTATCTATGCTCATTAGTCCGGTAGGGGACATTGTATTGCTTCAGCGATACGTGCGCTCTTGTTTCATATTATTTATTTAAACTATTTTTGTTGCATTGGTGACTATAATCCATATACTTTTCAACAAATACTCAATCGTTTACTCCTTCAAGAGTAAATTTGGCTATTGCCTTACTGACAGCAATATATTTATTGCTATATGTATTCTCAAGAACAAGTAGTTTGAGCATTCAGTTCATTTTAATTCAGATTGCTTCCTTGAGAAAACTAGTTATACTCTTTATTCATAGTGTGAAGTAATTTGAACCAACATCACACAAAATTATAGTTCAAATCACTGAATTTCATATACAAAATTTATCATCGTCCATTTTGTTCACTTTATAACATTTGATATTTTGTTTTCATATTAATCAGTGATAAATAAAGCCTTCTGTCAATTTCATTGGTCAATTTCAAAATTAGACAATTTGATTGGCTGAACAAAATACAACTGGGCCACATTTTCATAATTTGCATAATTAGTGTTGGGAGCTTTCATTGGTCAATTTCAAAACTGGACAATTGGATTGGCTAAACAAAATACAACTGGGTCACATTTGCATAATTTCAGTAGGGAGAATTTATGTTATCTGTCCTATTTAGGGTGGGTTATATTGTATTAATCTTTTACCTACAAGAAAAATGCCATTCATTTTTTTTATATTTTCACTTTTTGCTTACAAAACATAGATTATGACCCCTCATTGGAATGAGCTCAATATTTTTAGTTATACGAGGATGTTTTTTCCAAGTGCCGTCTGCAACTCAAGTTAGGTGATGGGTTAAAAAGTCATACTAGCTAATTTGTGCGTGTGTGTATCACATGATAAATAGAATATGAAATGAGTGTTTTTCTCATATAATATTTATAAAACTCGTCCGAATTTTCCGTTTGGGCTCGCCAGAGGCTCGCCAAAACGGAAAATTCTTCGACTCGTTTTATAAATATTATATGAGAAAAACACTCATCCCATATCCTCTATGTATGTATTGTTTTTTTCCTTCTTCAAGCAGTCTGAACCATGTTGTTCAGACTGTTTCCACATATCAGTCATTCTAAAGCAGTTTGAGGGAGCGCGGTGGCTCAGTAGGTAGAGGTGCAGGCTGCAAGCCGAGAGGTCCTCGGTTCGAATCCCACCTGCGGCAACCGCGTTGTGTCCTTGGGCAAGACACTTCATCCCCATTGCCCGCGTGGGGGCACGATGACGCCGTGTCCTAAGGCGTACTGCACGTCGATGGTACGCATGTCTTCAACCTCTCTAACCCTGCCTGTGCTGCAGTGCGGAGTTACGATGTTGGGGAGCTGACAGCTGCTCGTCGTTGCTCGGTGATTCTCTCCGGGTACTCCGGCTTCCTCCACCCGTAAAACTGTCACGGTCATGATTAGCCATTGTGCATAAATATGTGACCTTAAACATCAATAAATAAATAAATAAATAAAGCAGTTTGAACAATGTTCAAACTGTTTCCATATGTTATAATTTATTCTTCTTCTAAGCAGTTTAAACCTTGCCTTGTCTTCAAACTGTTTCTGTTTTATGTCGTGCCTCGGGTGATTACTCGAGAAAAAACTTCACAGCTTGGAACTGATTCTCCTAAAGAAGGGAACAGTCATGTGAAATGACAGACGTGACCTTTCACCTGGTTCCCAATATGCAAGGTGTGACGTCATAACCCGCCAATTTGTGACAACTATATTATACAACTAGACTTCTTCCAGATTCCAATGCTTGAAACACACGCATACATTTCATCTCGTCTTTGCATTTCACTTGTGCAATTTCTCAATGCAATTGGCAAGTACTCTTGTAGTGAATATCTGATGTAGCCTTTATCAATACAAAAGTAATTTTGCTACAGTATTTCATTGCTACTGCCTTAACAGGTAGTGTATGTGGATCAATTGCTGATATCTGGTCACTTTCCAGTATAAACTGTTGGTTGAAAACTTCGAAAAAATGAATTTCAATGCAATAAGATGTTGATTGTCCATCAAGGGAGATAACTTGACAATATTTACTCATTCAACAGGAAAAAAATTAGTAGTGCATCAAGGGAGATAACTAGACCATGTTTACCTTTTCAGACAACATTCTTTGGTTACATCACATTAAATGATTTGCATTTGCGATAGTGTTAATATTTTCCTGTCAACTAATCTTATGAAGTTTGTTTGGGTGAAACCAGTTATGTATACACTCAGTATATCTTTTCATTAAAAAAATGAACAGGAAAAAAATATATGTTGGCACATGTTTTTTGTGTTGAAATTTGAGCCACACATTTGTATGCAATGTGAAAGCTCTAACATTCTCATGTATTAAGCCTATATAGTACTTTCAATCCTGTACCCAACTCTCCCTCTCTCCACTTGTGTCACCTTTAAAAAAAATAGTTGTTAAACCTTGCTGGAATCAACATAGTGCCTGATTCCAAAGGGATCCATCAGTTTATTTTAACTGAAATATACTCATCTGACTTGTTTTAAGAATTGTTAGGTTTCCCTAGTCGCTGATTTATTACAAATGATGGCATATTATCTGTTACATAAACATGATGCTAATTCTTGTGAGAGTACTTTGTAAGAATAATAAATAATAATTGCATGATTAAAGACATAGAAACCAAAAAATGCAATTTTGAGACATATTTCCATATTTTGTTGAAAGTCCCTCATTTTGAGGAACACACTGCCTGTGGTGGCCCAAAGAATGGCTGTTTGACACCAGTGGATATTTTTGGCAATAATTTGTGTTTTTAATAAACTGTTGGCATGCAATAAATACAGAACGGCATACACATTTGAACTGTCACCGCACTCGATCGATTTTGACAGAGGGATACTATTGAACTCAAAGCCTTCTGCTTCTCATGGTCAAAAATGACAGTTTGAACGTGAAAGCCATTCTGTATATAACTCTGGTGAATTCGGATTTATGCATCCTCTGGAAAGCCAGAAGTTACTTACAATGTAATGGTTTTTCACATCCAGAAAATGACAAAATAGTGGTTCTTGAAATCTTGTGTGCAAATCAACTTCAAAGCAGGTAGTTCTCCTCCAACATAAAATTAAAAAACTACCCACAGGTGTTCAAACAAGGATATATAATGCAACTACAGTTCTGTTCAAAAATGAAGGGAACAGTTCTTTCTGTATGAATAATTCTAGTAGCGCAATAACCCAAATTGCCCCCATGGACTACAAACCTCCTTTACATCTCACCAACACAACATGGACTACAGACCTCCTTTACATCTCACCAACACAACATGGACTTCAGACCTCCTTTACATCTCACCAACACACCATGGACTATAAACCTCCTTTACATCTCACCAACACAACATGGACTACAAACCTCCTTTACATCTCACCAACACAACATGGACTACATACCTCCTTTACATCTCACCAACACATGAACACAACATGGACTACAGACCTCCTTTACATCTCACCAACACAAAATGGATTACAAACCTCCTTTACATCTCACCAACACAACATGGACTACAAACCTCCTTTACATCTCACCAACACAACATGGACTACAAACCTCCTTTACATCTCACCAACACATGAACACAACATGGACTACAGACCTCCTTTACATCTCACCAACACAACATGGACTACAGACCCCCTTTACATCTCACCAACACAACATGGACTACAAACCTCCTTTACATCTCACCAACACAACATGCACTACAGACCTCCTTTACATCTCACCAACACAACATGGACTACATACCCCCTTTACATCTCACCAAAACATGAACACAACATGGACTACAGACCTCCTTTACATCTCAACAACAC
The DNA here is from genome assembly GCA_031216915.1 of Pictodentalium vernedei. Lineage (NCBI taxonomy): Eukaryota > Metazoa > Mollusca > Scaphopoda > Dentaliida > Dentaliidae > Pictodentalium > Pictodentalium vernedei. The sequence continues at coordinate 460,360,563 of CM062289.1, read as the reverse complement.
AACATGGACTACAGACCTCGTTTACATCTCACCAACACAACATGGACTACAAACCTCCTTTACATCTCACCAACACAACATGGACTACAAACCTCCTTTACATCTCACCAACACAACATGGACTACAGACCTCCTTATATCTCACCAACACAACATGGACTACATACCTCCTTTACATCTCACCAACACAACATGGACTACATACCTCCTTTACATCTCACCAACACAACATGGACTACATACCCCCTTTACATCTCACCAACACAACATGGACTACAAACCTCCTTTACATCTCACCAACACAACATGCACTACAGACCTCCTTTACATCTCACCAACACAACATGGACTACATACCCCCTTTACATCTCACCAACACATGAACACAACATGGACTACAGACCCCCTTTACATCTCACCAACACAACATGGACTACAGACCTCCTTTACATCTCACCAACACAACATGGACTACAGACCTCCTTTACATCTCACCAACACAACATGGACTACAAACCTCCTTTACATCTCACCAACACATGAACACAACATGGACTACAGACCCCCTTTACATCTCACCAACACAACATGGACTACAGACCTCCTTTACATCTCACCAACACAACATGGACTACAGACCCCCTTTACATCTCACCAACACAACATGGACTACAGACCTCCTTTACATCTCACCAACACAACATGGACTACAGACCTCCTTTACATCTCACCAACACAACATGGACTACAAACCTCCTTTACATCTCACCAACACAACATTTGATTCAAATCTCAGGCTTAAACAGGATATTTCACATTAATTTCACCATCACACCTACCAAAACAAAGAAAACACCCTGTTCTGTTACTGTTTCTTGTACCCCTGCATTTTGAAAGCCACACTTTCAGAATATTTATTTGGATATGAGTAGGTGATAATTGCCGATTTAAGGACAGATTTAACAAAAACTGTACACATACACGTACATGTACGTGTACCGCCATAGGGATTCAGTGTTAAATCGTGTACAGAGTGTAAAAAATGTCGTTTTTTCATGGTGTCCCAGAATCGGCAATTGTTTTTGAGGCTCTCGGATCACACTTTTGACGTTCAAACATCCGTTGACGAACAAGTGAAATTCGAAACATCGCTTGGAAGGGAAAAAATGTATGAAATTTGAAGAAAACGTAAATTTAAAAAATTTTCTCGACGTTCCCATCGTGGATCGGACCTTCGATCTATCGTTTGTGAACGCAAGCAAAAAATGCTTTGCCGGTTCCAGGACAGCATAAAAAATGTGGTTTGCCGGTTCTGGGACACCGACGTTCGTCAACGGCTGTTTGAATGGTCGAGGGTGCGATCCGATCGGTGAAACCTATTTGCCGATTCTGGGACAGGGAAAATCAATCTCAAAGCATTTTTTCGACGTTCGCCAACTGTGAAAAGTGAGTGTAAAGCATAGTCACTCATCGAGGATTTTTAAAAATTGTTTGTAAAACCGATTTCGGCCTCCGGTACATCGAAAAAATGTGGTTTGCCGGTTCTGGGACACCACCACGTTCACAATCGCGTTTCGAACGGTCGAGGGTGCGATCTGATCGGCAAAAACGATTTGCCGATTCACCTCGCGAGTTTTGTGAGGTGAATCGTAATAGAATCGGTTTTGTCGAGAGGAAATAAAAAAGTGATTGATATATATAGGAGAGAAAAAAAAATATAAATAAATAGTTATTTAAAAAAAAAAAAATATTGAATCGAAATAGATAATAAAATATACGTAAATCATGAACAATTCCCAGATTTTGAGAGCAAGGTTTCTTTTAAAAATGCTGATGAGAGTCTACGCATTCTGCGTGAATGAAGAACTAGGTTGCCTCTTGTTAGAATGATGCGTCGGGTGTCGGGATCATTTAGACTTCGATCATGACGATCATTCGTGTCTGACGATGGAAAGGGAAGATATAGTCAAGTATTTCGAACCAGCATTTGAATGCATTCGAATCGACGACGTGATCAAGTTTTGGAAGAGATTAGTCTTCTGTAGCGGGCGAGATAAGCCCTAAGGCTTCCACATTTAGACAAAATTGTAAACGTTTAAATGACTGTAAACAAAACGGAAACGTTTACACGTACTAACAATGCAAGTAGTCAATATTTGATAGAAGTGTGTAATAATACACAGTACGTTCATCATATCTTTGCGTACAGGGCATACAATTTATGTTGAGACAGCCGATTTACAGTTCGTCCAAAAACGACGTAGACGAACAATCACAGCATGCAGATGCCGAAGGCAAAGTCGCTCGGTCTGTGGGGGGAGGGGGGGGGGGGGCTGGGGGATTCTCCCCAGGTAAATTTTGAAATTTATGGGGGTCTCTGAGCTCATTCTGGTGGGTTCGGGGTGAAATTCCTTGTGTTTTTTCAAACAGTAATGTTGGAGCAAGTTGCCATGGCACACAATAGTGACAATACCGGATTTGAGAGTGGAATGCAATGTCGCAAAAATAAACAAAGTCTACAAACCATGCAGGGGAATCCAAATTTTCAAACACTGCAAGTGCCAGTCTGTCTGTCAAACTCCATAAATCGATCCTAAGATCATCCCATGTGTGAATAATAAATTAATAATCCATGTCAGGTGAACGAAATCATCGAGAACAATTGTGTATCACTTTGGGAATATACATGTAAATCCGAATAAACTAAAACATCCCACACATGTTTCGAAGGAAACACCAAAGATAAGCACGTGCCATGTGGCTCACGTGACTGTGTCACATATGATATCACATGATTTGAAGCTGATTTCGTTCGGTTACTGTGGCGGCGGCGCCAGTCGGAACCAGTACACAGTTTTTCTGAAGCATTGCCAAAATATTGCATTGCAAAGTTGGAAATTTTTTTTTGTTTCTTTGACTTTCTGCATTAATCTGCAATTTTGAAATTACTCTATTAAAACTTCATTCCGTGTACACGTTTACCAGAACTGTAAACGTTTAATGCCCATAAACGAAACGTTCACGTTTACACGTGTAAACGTGGAAGCCTTAATAAGCCCACCAATTTGGAAGAAATGAAATTGGCGCGTAGAAGTCTGACTTTAGAAGACAAGGGATGCGCCATGAAATTATTGCTGAAGGAAGCATACGTCTTAAGTTTTCTCGTTGATATAAATAAGGGAGAATAGAAAATAAAAATAAATACACACATACATTTTTTTTATCTAAGATTAGAAAGACAAAAAACAAAAAAATGAGAACCAGAAATAAATTGTATCCCACGTTAGATGACGATGAGGATGAGAAGCTGAACGGCGTTTTGCCAACGGCACCGTCGCAGAAGAAAAAGAAAGAGGAGAGAGGTATCGCATCGATCAAATCAGTAGAATCCAATTGCATCTGACTCGAGAGATTCTTGTCGTTCTCTCAAGAAGAAGTATTCGCGTCTCGTGAAATTCGTCAACGCGGTCGACATGACACTCATCACGATTTCCATGAGTTTACACGCGGCCGGCATCGGATTGTTGTCGACTGCGGTCGGCGTTCCAATCGTGTTGACCATAGAAGGAGTGGCTCTGGCCGCCGGATTGTTTAGCACGCTAGGAAGCTTTTTGAGTAGGAAATTATATCTGAAGGCTAGGAAACACGAAAAGATTTGCGTCTTGGCCGACTCCAAGATATCCGAAATGATCTTGATGGCGTTGAAAGACGGTAGGATATCGGATGGAGAATACTTCACGATATTGGTCGAGAAAACGAAATACGATGCCATGAAAGAAGCTGTGAGAATCAAGACTCGTCAGATAATCAAGGAAGAGATGAAGGATTCTCTCTTGGAAAGGGGGAGGAAAGAGGCTAGGGAGGAATTTGGTAAGTTGATAGAACTCAAGAGCAGCGATTGAAAAAAAAATATATATAATAACAGAATTTTTAAAAAACGAAAATATTAAATTTATATATAAAATAAAAAATAAATACAAAATTAATTTAAATAACTCTCAAAAAATGTATTACGTAAAGTGTAAGAGAGTTACTGAGACGGGTAATTCTCGAGAAGTACAAACTAAAAACGACAGACAGATGCTTTGCGAAATTTGCAATGTGTGTGGTTCGATCAAGACAAGATTTGTCAAAAAAAAAAAACACGAGCAAAGGTAAAGGCATTGTGAATAAAATGATCAATAATCTACCTTTCAAAATGCATCTGCCGGGTCACAGTTTCACGGGATCCGGAACGAAATTGAACAAGAGACTCAACGCCGATCTGACTCCTAAATCTGGAGCAAACCTGTGAATAGGGTGGACGCAGCTGTGTATGACGCAGCTGCGTATGATCACGATCTGTGCTACGCTGGAATCCCGACACCAAGACTCGCAACAACGTCTGCGATAAAAACATGTTGGCAAAATTGAGAGGCATATCGAATCCGACCAGCAGAGAGAAGATAGAACGTTCGCTGGTTGGCAATCTGATCGGTGCGAAATGACGATTCGAATGGGGCATTCAAAAAAAAAAAAAAGCTTCGGAAAAAAAGAAATGATTATTGACAAGCGGATTGGCCGAGGAGTTACACAAACCCATCGTGCGTACATTTCGAAAGAGAAGGGTGTTCGTGAAGGGTTTGGATAGCATTTGCTCTGTCAACTTGGTCGACATGAGGTCGTTTTCGAGGGGGAACGAGGGTGTCAAATATCTATTGACAGTCATCAACGTGTTTTCCAAATACGGTTGGATCAGAGCTTTGAAGAATAAATCGGGACCTTGCATCGCCGGGGCTCTGAAGAGCGTGTTCGACTCGTCTTCTCGAAAACCGAATAAATTGTGGGTGGATAAGGGGAAGGAATTCTACAATAAGGATGTTCATTGATTAGCTGACTTCTACTCGATCGAAAACGAAAAGAAAGCTGGCGTAGTGGAACGTTGGAATCGAACAATGAAGGAAAAGATGTACAGATACTTCACGGCGAATTCGACTAAGAAATACATATACGCTCTGAACGGTGTGGTCAAAGATTACAACAACACGCGACATAGATCGATCAAGATGACTCCCACGGAAGCTAGCAATCCTCGAAATGAAAAACGGGTCTACGCGAATCTATATCCTGAGAGATCTAAGATCAGGAAGAAGTCTAGAACGCTGAAATTTGCAGTCGGCGATCGAATGAGAATCTACGCTTATAAGAAGCACTTCGAAAAGGGTTACACTTCTCGATGGACCTCAGAAATCTTCGTGATAATCAGAATATTTCACACCAATCCGGTGACTTACGAAATCGAAGCTTTGGATGGTGAAGAGATCATCGGAAAGTTTTACGAAGAATTGCAGAAGACGAAGTTTTAATAAAGAAAACAAAATTTTTTTTATTTACTCTCTTTAACGTTTTCTTGTTCACATATATATAAAGGAGAGAAAAATAATAATAATAAAAAATAATTAAAACTATTTTTAGATAAAATAGCAAGCTAATTAATAAACAAAAAACAAAAAACCTTCAAAAAATGGCAAATATACTAGATATCACACAAGCATAGTGAAAGATGAAAGTATTTAAGAATTCGAGGTTCACGAATACAAACCGATAACCGGAACGAGTTTGAACAATGCAGGAGAGATAAGAATCAACGTCGAAACCCAAGATCTATTCGTTCATCCTAGAGAGAGTTAAATAGTGGTGCAGGGACATCTCACCAAGGAAGATGGGACCGACTACGCCGACAATGACATGCTTACTCTAGCCAATAATGGTATCATGCATCTATTCAGTAATATAAAATACTTGCTATCCGGACAAGAGATAGAATTTGTGTTTCATCCCGGTCAGGCCACCACGATGTTCGGACTCTTGACGTATCCAGATGATTTTTTGAAATCCAGAGGACTTAATCAGTTGTGGATGAAAGACACCATTGGCCCTGCTAGCGCCGGCGCCGCCGCGATATTCGACTACGTCATCAAGACGTCTAGACCCAAAGTAACGTTTTCGTTCAGGATACCTTTGAAACACATCTTCGGATTCGCGGACGATTACAACAAGATCATGTATGGATTCAAACACAATCTGACATTGATTCGAATGGGAAACGACGATGCGATAGTGAGACTCCCTGCGACTGATGCGGGTAAGTTAACTCTACACAAGATATCGTGGTTCGTTCCACACGTGCAGCCTTCGATCGTGGAAAAAGCGCGTCTCTACAAGATCATAAAATCCAAGAGTAAATTACCCATGGGATTTAGAATAAGACAGTGCGACACGGCTAGCATTCCACTCTCCACGAATCACTTCGATTGGAGATTGACCTTGAAATCTGCTTCCGAGAGACCGCGTTTCATCGTGGTCGCATTTCAGACCGATAGGGACGGGTCTCAGGAAAAGAATGTGTCGCTATTCGATCACTGCAATTTGAGAAACATGCAAGTGTTTCTGAACGCCACAAGATATCCAGCAATCGATTACAATGTGTTGTTCGACAAGAACGATTTCTGCAGTCTGTACGGCAATGCCGCAGATTTTAGAAAGAAGTATCACGGTCTAGACGAATTGATGAGCAACCCTAATATACCTCCAGGCGAATACAAGTCGATGTATCCCATGTTCGTATTCGACGTCAGTAAACAGAGCGAACGACTCAAGAGTAGCGTCTTAGACATTCAGATCAAGATGCAATTTGATAGGAACGTGCCAAGAAAAACCGAAGCCTTCACCCTGGTCCTGTCGGACAGAGAATTACAATTTGAATTGGATGGAAATAAGATGTCGATCATTCGATGAGAGGTTTGTGTGAAAAAAAAAATAAAAAAAAGTAATGAGTAATTATTAAAAAAAAACAAAAAAAATAAAGTAATGAGATCTAAATTTTGTTTTTTTTGTTTTTAATAATCACTCATTATTTTTTTAAATTAAATTTTCCACGCATTCACTGTTTGTTCAGAGGATCTAGTTCGATCAGTATGCTCACCACGGAAGTGGCGGCTTCAGGATTATTGGTTTTCGTAACAAAATTAATCCTGTCTCCGGCATTCACTTTGAGATGGGTGCCGAATGTGCCAACATTCGAGTGTTGATTCTCAGTCTTTTCGATGCTGCATCTCTTATCGCTCTCTACTCCGTTCACCACGAGATTGACGACCGCTCTGTTATTCAAATCCGTGGAAGTCAGACTCATTCGAATGATTTCACCTCCCAATGGCATGGGATAACCCACCTGGCCATGTTGCGATCCACTACCTCCGTTTCTGAAAGACCACTTGGCTTTTCCCTCCTCTAACGCATTGCTCTCCTCAACCCACATGGTAATCAATTGCCTAGCGTATTTGATTTTCTCCACCACCGAAATCAGGGTGCAGGCGTCTGTCATGTTCACGGGGTCCGGTAGATTCGTAAGTGCGTTTCCGCCCATGTCTAGTTTACCTTCCATGATGTCGCCCTTTCTCCAAACCGAGTTGTTGTCCACGTACTTCCTGCTGACCGTGCTGGAATCGAATTCAGGATCGTGATCGAGACCGAATAAATTGTGACCGTTCATGTTGATGCCACCCTCCATGGTTCCGCCAGATTGTTTGTTCAGGTAGAGATCGTCCACTTGCGATTCTACGTATTCTTGAGATCGTATCACGGTGGAATCCATGTAGCCCTTGTTGACAGCGGTGGAGTCTGCATCCATGTCGTTGACCTTCGACAGATTCAATATCTTGTTGAATCCTGCATTCAGATCCGATTTCATTTCTCGTCTGTCAGACTTTCTCTGTTCCAGATCTACGTAGTGTTTGGTCGTCACGTCCTTGGGATTCGTGGGAGTGGCCACGTTCGTTATCTTGTTAGAATTGGCGTTCAATTCCGATTGCATCATTTTCTGAACGTACCTGCTTCTCAGATGTTCGCTGAATTGCGCGTGAGTCGTCCGCGTATTTCTTGGTTGCGGCATCGGTGTATTCGCGACGTTCACCAAACGTTTGGATTTCAGATCGAGATCGTCGGTCATGGCTTTATCCACGTAATTATCTAGCATGATTCGTTCAAAATCCGCGTTCCCCCTGTCGACGTATTTTTTAGTCGCCGCATCTGCGAGATCTATCGGCTCGGGAAGATTGTAGAGCTTCTTATCGTTCATGTTCAAAGGTTCCTCTCGAGGTTCGTATCTCCGAACGTAATGTTCGTCCAAGTTGGAAACGTCGTAACCATTGCTGACTTCGAGCGTGTTCTTCTTTTTGGGCCAACTTTCGTCGTCACTTCTACCAAATTTATCGACTGGCATGTTGTTTTGAGGTTTTTTGGTTTTAAAAAATATATTTCAAACGCAGTTTATTAAAAATGAATATTTCACTTATTTTTTATTTTTCGTTTTTATTCGATTAAATTTTTTAAATAATTTTTTTACCTTTACATATACTATAAAAAAAAAATCTCTCTCTAATGTAAATCATTGAGAATGTCTTGAAACCGATCTCCTTCAGACAATCTCTTGAGAACGTAGAGACACAGGTGACCGCAAAACACTTGATCTGGCAATTGCACTCGTTCCGTGTTGTAACGAACCATCGATTCATCGAAATAGTTCTTTATTTCTTTTGGCGGCGAGATTCCGTAGCTGTCGAAATAATAATTCTTCTTCTTCCCGTTCTTGACCCACGCCACCCAGTGAGTGCCTTCACCCGATAAATCGTCTAGATTTAAAATTACTCATTCCGATTGTCGAGGTCTTCTCTTCGGCAAGGCATCTCTGGAAAACACACCTAGAAAATCTTTGATTTTCAAATCCTTCACCGCATTCGACAGATCGTTGTTGGATAGGGGTTCGTTAGGTAAGACGACACCTTCTATGGATATCTCTATTTTCTTATTCATAAATGTGTATATTTTTTTTTATTTATTTATTTTATTATAATTCACTAAAATGACGTTATTTTTTTTTTAATATTTTTTCTTTTTTTTTTTTAAACTAACTCTCTCGATGTCTCTATCGACTTCCATAATCCTGAATCCATCTAATTCCTCTTGATTTTCTGGAATCCTATCGTCCTTAATCATATCCAAAGTCCAATGTCTGAGTGCCAAAGTGCTTATTTTATCATCTAACACGAATCTCTTATCGTCGTCGGCCGTCAGTGAAATATTGTTGACTATTTCAGTATACAAGTCGTGATTGTCACTTCGAATCGATTTCATAGCCTTATACACTTGACCACTTCCGAACAGACAATCTTTATACTCTCGAAAAGAGATGTTTTTCTTCACCACGCACGTTTTAACCCCTTTACACTTCTTGATCTCTTCACCTTCTAGACGATAAGCATACAGTTTGGGTCTCAAACCTACGAATTCAACGATTTGTTTACCGCCACTCTCGTCCTTAAATTTACCCAACACCTTCTTGTTTTCGTTCGACTGAATGTTGGACAGGTGATCGACGGGATAATTGTTCATGTTGAACCGCGGGGCCACGTCCGGAGATATATCTCGGTAGACGTCTTTCGTCTCTATCTCGTAAACTATACTGTCCGTGTCGGTGAACAGTAGTTTGGCTTTCTCACCAAATTTCCGTTTGCCGTAATCATAGTGAAAATCGTACATCATTTGCTTTCTGATATCTAAGATGATCGGTCTGAGATAATAGGGTTTGTCGAACTTCAGGTGCATCTTTTGCATGTGAATGGCCACTAGATTTTCATCGAATATGGTTCAGTGTCTGTAATTGGGTTTCGCCACTAATTTTTTAGCTCTTTTCTCAGACGTGACGAGTCGAATGTCGGTTCTCTTCCTGATGTTTTCCATCGATTTACCATACACGCAGTTGTTCATGAGTTTGAAGAAATCTTTTTCGAAATTGTTCTTGGCTTGAATTCTGAGATTCGTGTTGAAATCGATGTATTTTTTCATCCAAGGCTCTTCGGCGCTTCGAATGAAGAGATGTATGTTGACTAATTTCATCCTGTAATCGACGTATTGTTTCAAATTCTCGCTGTAGAAGACGTACTTACGTTTGTTAAATAAATTAGGAATGAGTTTTTCCTCATCTCCTTCGATCGGTTCCCTTCGTTCGGGAGCCAGCGGATAATCGCTGTGTAGATTGTGTAATTCTTCTGGATAGTTCAAATCGACTTCTAAAATGCAATGATAGTCTCTCCATTTTTGCATCTCTTCCGGTTCCGTCACCCATTTGAAATTTCCAATTGGTAAAGGACGACTCATGGCCCAACCATACAGATTATTAGCGTCCCAATTCTGTATGTAGTTATTTGATCATTTCGAATCGAAACCTTCTTTCATGTAGGGATTGTTAGCTTCAGAATATCTGTGGGAGATCATCGAGACACCACCTCTCGCAGCCTTTTCGAACATGAGCAACATGTCCACGTCAGATAATAACTCCAATTGGACTTCGGTGGTCTTCAACAGAGCGTCCCACGCCAGACCAGGTGCCGTGAAATACCAAGCTGGATCCAGATCGTAATTTCGACGACAGACGTCTAGAAAATTTTCGAACACGTCTGCCAAGAGCAGAACGTTGGTCTTTAGATAGAAATCGTGATAATCTCTCATGGTTTTCATATCGAATGATTTCCACACGTTTTTGGCGTGTTCGTAATTCTCTTCGGAAATGTCGGATTCATATAATTTTGAATAAAAATCTTCTTTCGAAGGTAGTGTGGAGTCATCGAATCTCTTTAGATCGTTCATGTAATTGTAAGGATAGACCCCTTTCCTCAACATGACTTCTACTCATTCTCCAAAATGTTCGCTCGTGATTTTAAATTTATCCTTGCTCATGTTATTGACAATTTTTCCAGAGCGGTCGACATGAATTTAAAACTGTCGATGAAACGTATGCCTCTATTAATGGATTTCGTTTTTTCTTCCAATGTCTCTCCGTCGATTACTCTTTTCTTCTCCATGAGCTTCCATTTCGTGATGGAAATGTATCTTTCTTCGCTGTTCGCGATGCAATTTAATTCTTCATGGGAGGTGCCGAGATTTTTCACGAACAGATGACTGTCATAACCCGAGAGATTGTGAAATATCACTGGATAGAAAACTCTGTCTCGATATTTTAAATTACACTTGCTCTGAGCCGGACCGCGATACAGACCCGTGTAATGATCGTGGTCTCTAACCTTCTTATTTTCCTTTGAATTCTTGTCGAACGATTGTCTGCATATGTGACATTCGGTGGCTCTGCTATTTTCATCCTGCTGCTCTTGCGTGATGATCATTTTCGCCAGAGTTTTGAATTTGTCGTATAAAATTGGAATTTTTGATTCTAACTGTTCCATGAACCTTTGAGCCACGTCATCGTCTTCACACCGTTTCGTGTAAGTGAAGGGACCCATGTCGTGTTGTGGGTCGAAAGCGCATTTCATGTAAATGCAATAGCCCAAAGGCGTGTGTTTTTGATACCTTTCGACGTAATTTCGAAGAGCGTTAGGTTGGCAGGAACTCATTTTCACGGTGAAGCAATCGAAATCGGCGTACACGACAAATGGTACTTTTAACCTTCTATTGTGATTTTCAAAGTTCAAGATGGTGTTGGGTTTAGGCATTTCGACGGCAACACCTTGATTTTCGTTGCAATATTCCTGATGTTTTGCTAATGTTTTTTCACTGTGAAACGCAGTCATGCAGTTGCAACATAAACATGTCTTATGTTCATGTTTATTATTTTGTCTCGATAGTAATCGGCTTGGATGTTTAACCCAACAATAATAATGATTGTCACCATTCAAAATCAATAATAAAATAATTGTCTTTTCTCTTTCGAGATACGAAGTCTGTCTGAGAGGACAGATCATTTGTTTTTCATCATCGTTCACTGCTACAGTGGGATTTTGAGCCTTCAAACATTCGATGTGTTTTAACTGCGTTGGAAAAGTCACTCCAGTCCAATCGAGATTTTTAGAAGTCTCCTCGTAATGAGAAACTCTCTCGGGATGGATTTTGACGTGGTCTAAAGCGGAGGTGACTGCCCATTTAAAACACTGATCATCTTTATTTCTCACGTTGACCACGGAGTGTTTTTTAACTAAGAAATACGGTAATTCCACGTAGGAAGACGCTTTCAACAAATCGTTTTTAGTTATATGAATTTCGAGTTTCAACACCTCATCGAACGTCCAATTACTACCTTCATGTTGATAATTCGCGAGAGACGTCAACATCTTGTCTTTCATCATTTCGAAAACGTCTGATAAATCTGAACCTCGAAAATACGGGTTCGACATTAGATCTGAAATATGCATTTTTCATGATGCTCTCGCCGGAATTCACGACGATTTTATTCATCATGCAATGGAGTATCATCTTAATTTTTTGTCCCACGTTCATGAAACAAATCCAATACTTTTTTCTTCACCGTTCCATGAACAATTTCGGATCGACTTTCTTGAACGAGGGAACCACGGCGAAAGTTTTAAAAACACCTTTGATCGCACTCTCCCGTTCTACGGGATTCGATTGGAATGCTTCCATGATGACTCGTGCTACATATTCTTCTCCTTTCCCTTCGTCGATTGCTCATCGAATTTCGTTCGATATATCTCGTTTGTCTAGATTCTGAACTGCATCACTCATTTTCGTTTTACTTTTTTTTTTCTTTTGAAACTTGAAGTTCTTCAACTGCTTTTCATTTAGTCATCATCTTATTTTTCAGAACCGAAACGTTTTCTTTTTTTTTTCGACATCGGCATTTCGATTCCTTTTACTATCTTTTTCTTCTCATTTTTCACAACCGAAGCATTTTTTGACGTCGTTGCTATCAACATTTTGTTTGCCTTTTCATCGAGCAAACTATGTATCTCCTCACGCATGATCTTTCCAATTTCATCACGCTCCATGTTTCGTTTTCTATCGTCAGGCGTTACTGTCATCGGCTTATTTTTTTCACAATTCGAGTCTGTTTAAGTTTGTCCACTTCCAATCTTTTGATTTTTATCTTTCCATCATTTCGCAAACGATATTCCTGTATGACTTCAATTTTTTTTGATTTGGTTCTAGGATTTCTGAAATGTGGAATGTTTAATTCTCTACACATCTCGTTTAACTAGGTAGTTTTCTGATTTAAATTTTCCATTTTTTTTATTTGTTTGCTTCATTTGTAAGAATATATTTTTTTTTTTGAATTTTGTATTTAAATAATAATTTGTTAAAAAGTTTTAAAATAGATTTTATATATGTATGTTTTAATTCCTTCAAAAAAAATTTTTTTTTGATGAAATTAATGAATTTTTTTTATGTTCCTTTTTACAAAAAAATTTTTTTTTTCACATTGAAGAAAATTAAAATTAAAAACTTTTTATATATAGAGAGAGTAAAAAAAACAAACTTTTTTAACAAATTATTATTTAAACACAAAATTAAAAAATATATATTATTTGCAATAATTCATAAAAAAAACAAAACAAATAATCGATCATGACAACAACACCTAAAAGATGCGAATTGAAATTGAAACGAGTCGAAACGTGTAAGAAATTTGGTTATAAAATCTATAGATTACAATGACACGATGCCATCGAATTGAACGAGGTCGAGACGAATGGCTTAGAGCACAAACATGACAAATATAGCATGTCTTTGAAATTGGACGAAGCCACGCTCGATTTGTTTTACGAGTACCAAAGTGATCTACAGAAAATTGTTATCGCCAAAGATAGAGAATTCGACAAGGACGATTTGTCGTTGCCCTACGGAAGTTACATATATCCAAAAATCTCTCTCGAACTCGTGAACAAATCGGGTGGTGAGAGCGTGTTCACCAATGTAAAAAAACTCAAAAAACTAAAGATAAACATTCAACACATTTTCGAAAAAGGAGAAGACACGACCGTCAACATGCTAATAACGGACTTGGAAATATAAACAGCTAATAACGGACTTGGAAATACAAACAATAGAGAGACGGATTTTTAGCAAAGAAGAAGGAAAAAAAAAAGTAATGAGATCTAGAGAGGTTGATCATCTCTAGATCTCATTACTTTTTTTTGTTTTTTTTTGTTTCATTCTTCTTCTTCACTATCACCCATATATATTATAATAACGTTTCCTTTTTTCTCAAATTTTGACGTTGATTCTTCTTTTCTTTTTTTGTGTGATATATTACGTTTTTATAAGAACACATTTGTTTATCTGTATCATAATTATGAACAAATGTGGTGCATCTCTTGGTAACACTCACATCATTACCATTCTCTTCAGAAGGTAGTGGTGGTGGTGGAAAACATCTCATTCTTTTAAATTTCAACCATCTATCCCGATCTTTTTTTAACTCTTTTTTTCAGTTCTTTCCTAAGATATCCATCATTAGTGTCTAATTGTTTTTCCACATCTTTTTTCCACACTATCCCGCAATATTCATCATTAGCATCTAATCGTTTTTCCACATCTTTTTCGCACTCTATCTCGCGATATTCATCATTATCGTCTAATTGTTTTTCCACCTTTTTATCCATTTTATATTATTTTCTATACTTTCTATGATTTATATTTTTATATTTTATATAATTTTTTTTACATTATCATAACATACTCAAAATCGGTATATTCTTAATCCTTTACCCAACGAAGACGATATCAAAATTTATTTTTTTAAATATTATTTTTTTAAATTTTTCAAAAAATTTCAACAAAACGATATCATGTGACCCCTCATTGGAACGAGCTCGATGAGCTCGTTCCAACGAGGGGTCACATGATATGGTTTTGTTGAAAAATAATATTTTTTCAAGTGCTGAGTTTGCATATTACGCGGGCGGATGCGGGCGATTCGTTGGGTAAAGGGTTAAATGGCGAATTCTCACCTAACAATAAACCCTTACCGAGTCTCTCAACGTTCTGTCCACTCTTCAGATGGAGACCATTTCCACTCAAAAGAGTTGCCACCTCTAACGGGTTCTAGATACAATCCTTCACCATTGTCGTCTACGTGGATGCGACACACGGCTCCACCCTTCTTCAAAAAGAGCCCACTGCCACCCATTAATTTCTCAACTGCCGAACTTGCGAGTCCCGAGAGAGCTCCCACGCCAAGAGTCTTTCCGAGAAAGGGTAATGCATTTGCGGCAAAGGGTAATGTTTTTGCGGCGATTCCTGCCAATAGTGGTAGGAAACTGCCTTTTATTCTCAAATTGTATTTCAGTTCAGCGGGACTCAATCTCACCGTCAACCCTCTTCCATCACGAATTGCTTTCTCCATCCTTTTGATTTGACTTCTCGATTGTATCCTGACCGCCACTCTCCAGATCTTCGTGAGTGAATTTGAATCTCACCGACTCGCCTCGAGTTGTTAACGCTCTCTTAAGTTTCTTCCTCTGTCCTGCGGATATGTTCACGTTTTTAACCATGTATTGTGTCATAATTCATTTTTCTTTTTAAATATATTTTGTTCAATTGTTTTTTTTTGTTTTAATGATAATTATATTTATTAAATAATTTTTGTAAATTAATATTGCATTTATTTTATTTTCTTATTTATATATATATACGACATTTTTTTGCTTTTTATATTTCTCTTATGTGAAATCGTATCATCACCCTCTCTCCACGAAAGATCTAACAGTTCGCCATTTTCATCCATCAACGTGGTTTTGAGATTATACAACGTGTCTAAAATCATTGGTAGATAAACTAAATTTTGAGGTCGTTCCACAATCTTATAACCTGGCGACACGTTTGGAAAGAAGGAATAGATCGTCGGTTGAGTGCTACCATTAACGTAGCTTCCAGCAATCATGTCCACATTCACCAGAATGCTATTGACTGCAAGAATGTCGACCGTATTTTCAGATGCCGCGTGGCTTCGATACATCTTTCGATCGAATCCCAGCATCTTGCCTATAGAATTGTCCGTGTTGAAATCCACTTGAAAATTATCTTCCAAATCCAACATCGTCTGTAGGGTATTAGGGTTCGGAGCGAGTCTGATCTTGTTGCTTCCCTTTCCATCCATCTTCATTCACGTCTGAATGTAATTGTTCAAATCGTCTATGTCGTAACTTCCTTTGGGAATTCGAATCTCCAACCAATCCACTCCGTCAGAATACTTGAACGAGTTATTCTTTTCGGTGACGTTGGGAAAGGAATAATAAGTCTCCAGATTCACCAACACCATCTCGTATCTTTTCTCTCTATTCAATTCGATGGAAGGTTCGAATTTCATCGCGAATCGAGTCGAATTGCCACTCACCACGATTTGAATGGATTGTTTTGCAGCCGTATTCTCGGCTATCCATTCTAACAATTCTCCTTGTTCGAACATTATATTTTTAATTTTTATTTTTATTTTTTCAAAATTAAATTATTTGATGATTTATTATTTTCTAATTTTATTTTTGCTCTCTATCTTATTATCATCAGAAACATAAAACTTGTCGAATCTGCTCCGATATTTTCCGCGATTAAATTCGCTAGTCAAATCAATCACGACGAAATTGTAAAGTCCTCCATCCCAAACCCTCTTGCAGAATCTCCTGAATTCCGCCACGCTCATGTCGTTTGCGACGTGATCACCGTAGATGTGATTGAGATTCTTGAGATCCTGGCGAAAGAGACACAGTAAATTAGCGTTCTCCCTTATCGTCTGTCTGGGCAATCGAAAATAATTCTGCGGCCGGTAGAAACAGTCCACGTTGCTGTGACGACCCCTAACGTAATATGATTCACATCGGTTCTATCTCTCCAAAAGCAGATCGTCGAAAATCATGAGATTCTTATCTTCCGATTTCAATTCTCTAGGATGCGGAACGTCGCTAGCGTTCTCATAAAATCGACACTCGACGTTCGAAGACGCATTTCTCTTCATCAATTCCATCGCCGCACTGTCCAAAATGGTCGAAAGGGAAGCTTCACTTTTGTTAAATTCCTCCCTACTGTCAAAGATTCCTTGGGCTATCTACGATCCATGCACTCTAGAAGCAATCTGTATTCGGGTTGAAACAAACTCTTGCCAAACACGAATAATCTGTCGTAATCCAACCAGCTGGGTTACGACAACAGATTGGTCTTTCCACAATTTGATTTTCCCACTATCAAGCCTCTTATGCTTTTGGGAAAGAACTCGTTATTCGACCTCTTGGTCGCGGCGTCATTCCAAGACATATCTTTAATGTTCCTCTTTGTTTATTTTTTTGTTATTTTTAGAATTTTTCAAACACAATTTTTATGTTTTTTCAAACTCAGTTTTTATAAATATTATTATTTATTTATATTACACCATCGCGAGTTCTCTTCAATCCAGATCCACTCGTCATTTTGGCTAAATCTTGTATGGGTACCACAGCATCCTTAAAATCTTTCCAACTTTTCGGCGATCGCTCTAACATAGCTCGCTTCGCTGGTGGACTGCCCTCTTACCAGCCACAGAAGCTATCCTACCACTAGCTTTGGAAGCGGCTTTCTTACCAGCATCCAAATCAGTCTTCTTACCGACCTCAAATGCGGTCGATGCGAGTTTTCTACCTGCATCACTCGTGAACGCTCACATTATAGAATCGACGATGCCAGAACCGCCTTGAACGTAAGTTCTAACGTATCCCCTGTTCTTTATCACCAACATATTTTTATTTTATAATATATTTTGTTTTATTCACTGGTAAATCGTTTGTTGTTTAAATACTTTTTATACCACCCACTTGAAAAGTGGGTGGTATATAGCATTCATGGTGTCCGTACTTCCGTACTTACGTACTTCCGTACTTCTGTACGTCCGTACGTCCGTGACGCTTTGGGGGTACACATCTGCTATCCGCTACTCCTCTTAAACCAGTGGGTGGATTTCATTGAAACTTACAGGCATTCTTTTCTATACATTATAGATGTGCACCTCCTATTTTGCTTTCAGGTATTTTTATTTTTTACTCTTTCCCAAAGGGCGAAATGAACTTAGCCAAATTGTTGTGATGCTTTAGGGGGGTACACTCCTGCTATCCGCGACTCCTCTTACACCAGTGGGCGAATTTCATTGAAACTCTCAGACATTCTTTTATATACATTATAGATGTGCACCTTCTATTCTGCTTTCAGGTATTTTTATTTTTTCATCTTGCATACTCTTTGTAATATTTACCCTTTCTCATATTGAAAATTGATCTCATGTTTTCGGAGAACATACAGATGTGCTGTGTATATTAAATACTTTTTTACTGTTGTGAAATGTTTCTTGGTTGGAGTGGGTGGTATCTTTAGTGAGCAGTGCTCACAGTAATTCTAGTTATTATTTTCTTGTGTAAAATTTACTGTTTTTATTTTATGTATTTTTTTTGTTTGTTCTCTCTACTTATTATATATATATATCAATCCTTCAATTCGTTCATCATCCTTTTATAATCATGTTTATTCAAAACCTTCTGCCTCAACACATTTGTCGCATATGTTCACTATCTCATTATCTAATCCAATGTTACCAGCACGTCGACTTGCCATCAACAATCTCAATCTCTGAGACAGAGCGTCAGAATCGCTCGGAAGAAAAGTGGTTCTCACCCCTTTACCAGTCACCGATTCGACGAATTTCTTATTCATATCCCATATGGGTTTCACCACCTTCGTCCACTTGTAACCTCTATTGGCTTTGGGTCTCGTTTCTCTGGTATCGTTATTTCTATTCATGGCGTGGGTCTGAACCAGAATGTCGCCGTAATTGTCGAAATCCCGATCCGTGTAATCTCCAGGCTTGTCGAAAAGGAGCAATTTGCGCAGTCCAGGAGTTAATTCGTACCTATTCGAACCGACGATTAAATTACCATCATCCTCTTGCACTTCGGTGTCACCTACAAAAGTTCTACTGTCAGAATCCTTATAAATTCCATACAGCAGATCTCTCTTACCACCATACTCGGACGATGCGACGCTATCAGTGGTGATAGTCAAAGCGGCATCGTTGCTTTCGCTCATGTCGGTTTCGATTCTCATGGGAATGTAATCCGGTGATGATCTTTGAAAGGAAAACCCCCTCATAAAACTGCCGGGCAACGAACCCGTTCTCAAAGAACTTTCTTTTATGGGCTTCAATTCGTCAACGATCTTTTTCTTACTTCGTTCCTGAACCTCCGTCACGGGTTTAAATAATTTTGTGGTTTCTCGTTTTAATCCCATTTCTCCCAGTCGCCTGCTTCTGTCAGAGGATTGGATGCTTTTCTTGAGTCGTTGATATTCGTTGAAAAGCTGATCTCTCCGCTTGGAATCTGTGATGTGTAAAAACATTTTTTCGTTTTTCTAAAATTATTAATATTTCCTTTAGAGTATGGTAACGTGAGTTATTTTATTATTCTCAAAATTAAATGTATAATTATTTTTATGTTTTATGTTTTAAGTAAATAAAAATCTTCTGTCTTTAATATAATAACTACAACCAGTTGAGGAAAAACATTTTACAAAATAAAACCTCTATAAATGCATTTTGCCCTCAAACGTGTTAAAGATCACATCAACAGTTATTTCCGACAATGAGAAACTTAGAGTTAGTCTCAAATAAACATCTATAAATACAACATTTTAAAAGTGTTAAAACATACAGGTAGCTATTTTCCTCACACTTGAAGTCATTCTCAAAATAATACTCTTAGAATATCTCATAATATTTTGGTTAAAACCACGTTAGTACTCGCACGTTGCGCAACGGTATTTCTTCTATATTTTTAAATGGAAATCGTTTCAGTCAAAAAAAAAGAGTTGAAAATCTTTTAAAAAAAATTCTCTGGCGAGAATTTTTTTGCAAAAAAAAAAAAAATGTAAAAAATAATACTCCATGAATATCTCGTAATATTTTGGTTAAAACAGCGTTAGTACTCGCACGTTGAGCAACGGTATTTCTTCTATATTCTTACATGAGAATCGTTTCAGTTGAAAAACAAAAGTTAAACAACACACTTTCTGATTAAAACATAACACACTTTGAGTCATTCACAAAATAAAACCATTGATAAAATGTATCGCCCTCGGTGATTATTCTCACCTCCATATCATCAAAGAACAAAATACTGTTTGAAGTAAACAAAAACAATTTATCATCAAAAGAACAAAATACTGTTTGAAGTAAACAGATGCACTTTTGTGAATAGGAACAATTTAGAAGTGTGTCTCGTTAAAAGGTGTTTTTATTGATGTCTCTTGAACCGAGACATGAGTCAATTAAAATTTCAATTTACCTCTTAAAACCCATCTAAGTGGAACGCAATTTTACCGTTTGATTTTTATTTACATTGAGTGCAATATTTGAAAACTCCACAAAACCGATTCTATTACGACTCACCTCACAAAACTCGACCATTCAAAATGCGATCGCGAACATGGTGGTGTCCCAGAACCGCCAAACCACATTTTTCCATGTACCGGAGGCCGAAATCGGTTTAAAAAAAAAAAAAAAAAAATCCTCGAGTGACTACGCTTTACACTCACTTTTCACCATTGGCGAATGTTGAAAAAACATTTTGAGATCGATTTTCCCTGTCCCAGAATCGGCAAATAAGTTTCACCGATCGGATCGCACCCTCGACCGTTCAAACAGCCATTGACGAATGTTGGTGTCCCAGAACCTCCAATCCTCATTTTTGATGCTGTCATAGAATCAGCAAAGCATTTTTTGCTTGCATTCACCAACGATAGATCGAAGGTCTGATCCGCGATGGGAACGGCGAGAAAAATTGTTAAATTTCCGTTTTCTTCAAATTTCATATATTTTTTCCCTTGCGGGCGATGTTTCAAATTTCACTCGTTCGCCAACGGATGTTTGAACGTCAAAAGTGCAATCCGAGAGCCTCAGAAACAATTGCTGATTCTGGGACACCATGAAACAATGACATTTTTACAATCTGTACACAATTTAACACTAAATCCCTATGGCGGTACACGTACATGTACGTGTACGTGTACAGTTTTTATAAAATCTGTCCTTAAATCGGCAGTTATCACCTACTGCTATGAGGAGGTTAAAGTCTGAATGAAACTGAACAACAGCAGATTTGTATTGACTATATGTGGGGGGTTTTTTTGTTGACAAGTTGTAATTAATGACAAATTTGATTGTGTTTCGAAGTGCCAATAGACTTCATTCAAGTTCTTGCCTAGGGTGTTAAAACAGACTTATTTTATACAAATAGCAGCATTTGGCCTATGTAATATTATCATTTCATATAGGTGGAACTCTGATTGAATGGAAATATATCAAATAATCAAATGATACAATATTTCCTTCCACCTGGGAGCATCTATTTATCTTACCTGCATGCTATGCATATTGACACTCTAAATAAGACACTGTTTGTCAGTGTTTGATGAAGGCACCCCCATCCCCCAACATTTCTCCAAACTTCCAACCTATACACATATCGACTCTGCTTTAGCTGTTAAATTATTCATACTGGTAGATCAAACTTCAAACACCTATGTCACTTGACATAAATCATGAAAAATATTCCTTTAACCCTTTACCCAACACAGACGAATTCAAACTTTATTATTTTAAATATCATTTTTATAAATTTTTTAAAAAAATTTCAACAAAACCATATCATGTGACCCCTCTTTGGAATGGGCTCGATGAGCTTGTTCCAAAGAGGGGTCACATGATGTGGTTTTGTTGAAATTTTTCGAAAAATAATATTTTTTCAGCTGCTGAATTTGCATATTACGTGGGCGAATGCGGGCGATTCGTTGGGTAAAGGGTTAATACCTTAAATAATTTGCATTGGCAACAGTGTTAACATTTTCCTGTCACCTAAGCTCATAAAGCTCATTTGGGGGAAACAGTCAGGTATCCACTTAGTATATCATCTCATTAAACAAATTTACAAGAAAAAAATATGTTGCTGTATATTTTTTGTCTTCAAATTTGGTAATTCCCCCAACTAGCGTCCATTTTGACACTCAATTGAAAAGGCATATTTTACTTGTCCCCCATTACCTTATCTCTCAAATCTCATAATTTTGAAAGGAGAGCTGGTGCAATTATTTTAAGTCCTTTCCAAAATAGAGACTTTTTTGACATTTTTATTGAGGGTTCCAAATTCCATAAATAATGCCCCAATCAGCTGATCTCCTTCATTTTATGTTCTATTAAATGTTTAGGTAAATTCTTTTAGGCAGTTCTTTGCCTCCATATTGTGTATTGTAACCCTATATCAAAATAGATGCTCAAGTGTAGTGCTTCTGTTATAAAACTCTGTTTAAAGAAAATCTTTAACCTAATTGTGAACACTGGAAAATATCCAGATATATGGGGCTCAACCATAATGAAACCTATCCATAAAAGTGGTAATGTTCATGACCCAGCCAATTACAGAGGCATTTCTGTTATTAGCTGTGTAAGAAAGTATTTGGTGCAGTGCTTAATAACAGACTAGTTAGTTTTAGATCAGAAGCCAAGTCAATTAAACAAAATGGATTTTAAAAGGGTCACCAACCTTCAGATCATGTATTCATCCTAAAATCCTTTATTGATAAGTATGTAATGAAAAAGAAAAATGTAAGACTGACCCTCTTTATGTGTGTTTTATTGATCTCAAAAAAGCATTCAATAGTATTTGGAATGAGGTATTATGGCACAAAATATATAAAAGCAACATATGTTTGAAATTCTTGCAAGTTGTACAAAATATGCATGCCAGTGCTAAGACAGCAATTAAATTAGAAAACGGTTCAACAGAATTGATACTCTGTACATCAGGTGTCCGTCAAGGCTGCAATCTCAGTCCTTTTTTGTTTAATCTATTGGTTGATGATATTCCAGATATTTTCAATGATGCTCATACATTTGATTCTCCAACTCTCTTTGATAAACATGTCAATTGTCTTCTTTATGCTGATGATATGTTTCTGATTAGTAAATCCCCAAGGAGATTGTCTAGACTTGTTTGAAAACTATTGTGTTCAATGAAAATTTTGCATAAATCAAAATAAGTCAAAGGTAATGAAAATAGGTAAAGGTGGCCAAGTGTGTTCTGAATCATTCGTAATTAATGGTTCAAAGCTTGAATGTGTTCAGGAATATAATTATCTCAGTGTAAGCATTTCATCAGTGGGATCTTTCTCCAAAGCAATAACAAACTTGAACAAGAGGCCCCCATGGGCCTCAATCACTCACCTGACAAAGTGGTTCAGAGAAGAGATGCTGCATACCAAATATCAAAATTGTTTCACTGGTGGATCCAATGAAGAGGATTTTTAAAGAATATTCCACATAATGCGCTAAGCTAAACTTTGGGCTCCATAGAGAGCCCAAATATTAAAAAAGGGACTCAATTTGAACAAACTTGAATCTGACAACATCCACCCCCCACCCTCCACCCCTCCGAGATTTTCCATGCCAAATATGAAAGCATTATGTCTGGTGGATCTGAAGAGGATTTTTAAAGAAATTTCCTCATATTGCCCTAAGTTAAAATTCAGGCTCCCATTGGGAGCTCAGATTTTAACCCAGGGACCCAATTTGAACAAACTTGAACCTGACCCTTTAGAGATGTTGTATACGAAATATGAAAGGATTCAGAAATTTTAATGAAGTGCAATATGAGGGAATTTCTTTAAAAAATTTCTGCTTCAGATCTGAATATGTTTAAAGAAATTCGCTTGTATTACACCAGGTTAAAATTTGGGCACCCATAGGGAGCCCCAATATTAACCTAGAGACCCAATTTGAACAAACTTGAATCTGACCCACCCAGAGATGTTGTATACCAAATATGAAAGGATTCAGAGTGGTGGATCTGAAGAAGTAAATTTTTAAAGAAATTCCCTCATATTGCACTACGTTAAAATTTGGGCTCTCATAGAAGGCCCAAGTATCAACCCAGAGACCCGATTTGATCAAACTTGAATCTGACCTTTCCTATATTTTGAAAAACAGTTTATAGGTGCTATCAGTGTAATGCCCCTTGTGGTGCGACCTGTGGGCATGGCAACTTTATTTGAATAAACTTGAATTGACATATAATAAGAAACATACATATCAAATTTGGTTCAATTCAGCCCAGCGGTTTATGTTGAAAAGTTGATAATGTAAAGTTCACGCCGGATGGATGGATGATGGATGGATGGACAGATGTATGGATGGGCAGACAGACAGATAGAAAGTGATCCCTTAAGCTCCCTCTGACTTTCAGTCATGTATGCTAAAAATAAAGCAAATTGGGCAATGTTTGTCTTGAAACAGTGTATTTTTAACAACAATTTGCCTATAAAATTGAGTTTAGATTTATCTGAGAAAATAATTGTCTCCATGCTAACATATGGTTGTGAAGTTTGGAGTGCTTCCTGTAATGATATTGTTGATCATCTCAATCCATCGTCTCTCACCAATCATCATGACAAGGATATATTTGTGAAAACAGCTTCAAAGTTTTATAAAAATATTCTTGGGGTTCACTCAAAAGCCATCAATTGAGCAGTATGGGATGAGTTGGGCTAATTTTCTCTTTCGTTCAATATTTTCAACAGATTACTCGCTACTTTCTAAGGTTCAATGAGTCTTCTCTACCAAGCATATTTATCAAGTCATGATACTATGCGAAAAGGGCAAACTTGCTGGCTCCTTGCAATCAAAAATATTTTAATCAGGTGTGGTTATGAAGAAACCTGGTATAACCAACATTGCAACTGTCCCAGAAAGGTGGAAAATGATATTCTTGCTCATTGATCATTGTACCTGTGACACAGAAGATGAGGAACACCTAATATTACATTGTAGTAAATACTAAACAGCCAGAAAAACATGTTCAACTTACTAACTGAATTTATTACTTCACTTGATTGTCTTTCTAACGATGACTTGATGTGATGCTGATATCTGCAGTCCTGGTAATTGTCCCCCGACCCTTCGGGGGACTATTGTGATCAGCAGGTTCCGTCCATCCGTCCGTCTGTCTGTGCGTGCGTCCGTGCATCCATCCATCCGTCCGTCCATCCATCACACCCTTGTCAGGATGATAACTTTAGTTTGGATGATTTTACTGAAACTAAATTTGGTATGTGTCTTACTTGGGTGGAAATGCAGGTCAAGTTCGAAAATGGGCACGCTCCACTGATTTCTACTGGATTTATTCCCCTTTTTCGACTTAAAAAATACAGTTTTTGTGTTGTCCGGATGATAACTTTAGTTAGGTTCATTTGATTGAAACGAAATTTTGTATGCCACTTATTTGGGTGGAAATGCAGGTCAAGTTCGAAAATGGGCACGCTCCACTGATTTTTACTGGATTTATTCCCCTTTTTTGACTTAGAAAATACGGTTTTTGTGTTGTCCGGATGATAACTTTACTTTGGATCATTTGATTGAAACGAAACTAAGTATGTGGTTTAATTGGTTGGAAATACAGGTCAAGTTAAAAAATGGCCATGCTCTGTGTATTTTTACAGGAGTTATTCCCCTTTTTCGACTTATAAAATACACTTTTTGTGTTGTCCGGATGATAACTTTACTTTTGATCATTTGATTGAAAGGAAATTAAGTATGCGGCTTATTCGGGTGGAAATACAGATCAGGTTCGAAAATGGGCACGCTCTGTCTATTTTTACTGGAATTATTCCCCTTTTTCGACTTATAAAATACACTTTTTGTGTTGTCCGGATGATAACTTTACTTTTGATCATTTGATTGAAATTTTCAAACCATATCAAATTTCAAAGCTCACTGAAGTGTAGTAACTCTGAGATTAATAAGAATGATACAAATCTGAAACAAACATGTCCTCTTGATACCTTTGAAAATTGTACTCCTAACACCCTTAACCTCTCATAAAGACCATGATCTTGGAAGAAATTGCATCCTAACAGCTCCCTTGAATTTGCCATCTTGGTCGGGGGACCGGGGGCGTTGCCCTTGTTCATTCTTGTTTTCTCGGCAAAAAAATTGCTGTGGAAAACTGGTGCTTCTACAGCAATTGCTGTGAAGCCTGTTCGATTGCATAAAAATCATCAGGGGGCAGGGTATAGTCTCAATTGCCATGTTCATGTGTATGTAGTTTGCAGTGAAGTGAAAACTTTCAAGTAACTTTAACACCTGAAAGTAGTTCGAGATACATGTGTGTATAATCACAGTCAGTGTGCAGAATCTTTCACTCAATCATGAACCATGTGAATGCTGAGAAAAAATCTTGGAAGTAAGCAGACGACTTGCTCAATATGTATTGTTTGAGTGAATATAAGATGCAGCATAACCACAAACTAAGTATCTCACTGCTTGTCTGTTGATAACACCAGAATCTGACATCAGTTTCTGGAAAGCTCTGTAAGAGCTTTCCAGAATCTGATGTCAGATTTTGGTGTTATCAACATAGAAGAAGTAGAACACATAGTTTCTAGTGGTTATGCTGCAACTTGTACTGTAAATTGTAAGATTAGCAATACAGCGTAGTGCAACCCACATGGTTTGATTCCTTGTGTAACCTGGAAGTTGTACAATTTCTGCCACCACAAATCTTTCTGAGGAAGCCATCCTTGGCAGTATTTTTGCTGTGGATATTTTTTGTTTCCTCAGCATTTTCCTCGGCACTGCTGATTGCTGAGGGTGAATTTCCAGAGCTGTATCTGTGAAGCAGTCTAGAGGGTTTATATGACTAAAATCTTTCAGCTTCCACCCTCTTAAATAATACAAGTCCACAATATCATCAGTTAAATAAAGCAATTATGAAAGGGTCTGATCACTGCCACCTAACTTCTTTACAGTTATATATAAATATAGAATACAGTTATCTGATCACTGCCACCTAACTTCTTTACAGTTATATATAAATATAGAATACAGTTATCTGATCACTGCCACCTAACTTCTTTACAGTTATATATAAATATAGAATACAGTTATCTGATCACTGCCACCTAACTTCTTTACAGTTATATATAAATATAGAATACAGTTATCTGATCACTGCCACCTAGCTTCTTTACAGTTATATATAAATATAGAATACAGTTATCTGATCACTGCCACCTAACTTCTTTACAGTTATATATAAGTATAGAATACAGTTATCTGATCACTGCCACCTAACTTCTTTACAGTTATATATAAATATAGAATACAGTTATCTGATCACTGCCACCTAACTTCTTTACAGTTATATATAAATATAGAATACAGTTATCTGATCACTGCCACCTAACTTCTTTACAGTTATATATAAATATAGAATACAGTTATCTGATCACTGCCACCTAGCTTCTTTACAGTTATATATAAATATAGAATACAGTTATCTGATCACTGCCACCTAACTTCTTTACAGTTATATATAAGTATAGAATACAGTTATCTGATCACTGCCACCTAACTTCTTTACAGTTATATATAAATATAGAATACAGTTATCTGATCACTGCCACCTAGCTTCTTTACAGTTATATATAAATATAGAATACAGTTATCTGATCACTGCCACCTAACTTCTTTACAGTTATATATAAGTATAGAATACAGTTATCTGATCACTGCCACCTAACTTCTTTACAGTTATATATAAATATAGAATACAGTTATCTGATCACTGCCACCTAACTTCTTTACAGTTATATATAAATATAGAATACAGTTATCTGATCACTGCCACCTAACTTCTTTACAGTTATATATAAATATAGAATACAGTTATCTGATCACTGCCACCTAACTTCTTTACAGTTATATATAAATATAGAATACAGTTATCTGATCACTGCCACCTAACTTCTTTACAGTTATATATAAGTATAAAATACAGTTATCTGATCACTGCCACCTAACTTCTTTACAGTTATATATAAGTATAGAATACAGTTATCTGATCACTGCCACCTAACTTCTTTACAGTTATATATAAGTATAGAATACAGTTATCTGATCACTGCCACCTAACTTCTTTACAGTTATATATATAAATATAGAATACAGTTATCTGATCACTGCCACCTAACTTCTTTACAGTTATATATAAATATAGAATACAGTTATCTGATCACTGCCACCTAACTTCTTTACAGTTATATATAAATATAGAATACAGTTATCTGATCACTGCCACCTAACTTCTTTACAGTTATATATAAATATAGAATACAGTTATCTGAATCCGAAAATATGTTCTATGTTACATCATTATATCACCCTTTCATGATACACACACTATCACCAACACAGTTTTTTATCTCATTTTTCAGGAATATCATCTTTCATCACTGCATCCTTCATCACTTCATGACTACACTGGACAGTAATTTGTGTATGTACTATGACGGAGCTGAAGGTAACTTAACAAATAAATATTATTAATTGTTTTTAATTGAATATGTTTCCACCCAAACAACTTTTTTCACCATATACCATACAATTGTTTATTTATAAATTATCTGATTCAATTCATTCCCCCCTCCCATTAGTGTTGGGTTCTCAAAACCAGTAATACATGTATACTAAACTGCATACTGAATACAGCAAACTTATCTTCCTGATAACCTCATTATACCCCATAGAACCCCATAGATCACTTTAAGTATCCCCATAGATACCCCACAGATGGTTCTGAAGCATTACCCATTCGACAGTAACCCATATACTGTAGTACTGAAATTGTTAACCAGATAACCAGTTTGAAACTGGTTACCTACTTGACGGATTTGAAAATAACGTCGACCGGTTATCCGAAATATCGATAGTGATCGTCATTCCATGGTTAAAATGTAATAAATTTGCCGCTTCTCCTTTGGAATAAATTACACCTCGAAGCAGCGCTGTATATATTGAGAAAAAATTGACTTTGGCTTCATGACTTCGTTGATGATTGGCAATTTCCGTGAGTACTGAGTAACCACAGAAACTATTCCGTAGTATGTATACAAACGAACGTTGTCGAGTACTTGACAACGTTCGTTTGTATACACACTAAGGAATAGTTCCAATTCCTATAGTTTTTATCCCAGATTCGGTGAAATAATGGCTTCGGATAACCGGATATTAACCGGTTATACCTCTCGGTTAGTCGGTTGTGAATATGAGCCAGCCGTTTCAGCCCTAATATACTGTATACATAACACTTTCTCCGTGGCGAGATCATACCAACCAGATGTGTCAACAAAGACTGACATGTTGAACAATGACGAAATTAAGACATTAGTATTGATGACTATTTCCTGAGTGTACACACAATGAAACCAGACTACTTTGAATTTCAAACTTTATTTAGAATATGTCATAATAAAATAAATGCAAAACAAATAAAGGAAGGACAAAACATTTTGAAACAGTTCTTCAAAACAATATACACACTGCAGTACGACAACTCACTGAAAGACAGCTGGCTGAATGTACATTTCGTCGGCTGAGTGCTAGTGTTGGGCGGTTTGCCGATATACCGACTTATCCGGTTTTAAAATCAATACCGTTAGTAATATCGTCTCATTTTTGAAAAAACGAAATATCGCCAATTTCATTGGCATTACTTGGCAACGACACCAACATTGACCTATATACATAATTTGACAAAAGAGGCAATACTTCGTGAATGAGCATCTGTATTGGTAAGGAATGGGCATTAACTTCTGAAATATACTGCATTGTTAAGTGGGGACCCTCCAAAAGTGTTTACCGGTAAACTATTTTGCAAACCGATTCCCACGTAATAGCATCAGTATTCCCCCGACGAAGAACAAATTGGGAACTCTTAAAATTGATTGGACAAACAATGACGTAAAAGTCTCAAGATTCCCACACGGTGAATTTACATAGATTCTCGCACTGGAGAATGTCTGATTCTGTATCCCCACATTAACCATCTGTTTAAAAATAGCTTTTTACAATTTTAACCAAAGACAAAAGAGAAAACACACAGTTTGTGTGCTGTATGTCTAATATGGCTGTGCCCATGTTCAAGTGAAAATCTACAGAACTATCAAGTTGCGATCGTTGTGCTCATTCATAATCAATTTTTCAGATTTCTATTTAAACACACCACATGGTTGATTTGTGTTTTCGCTGATGCAGATTGCTTGACCTGCGGCAATATTGTTTTGCCGAGGCTATTCTTCCAAATTAACAGGGCTGCAGTGACTCAATGACTGTTTTGCACTAATTCCCCAAATATCGCGATAATACCGTAAACCGCGATATCATCCTGAAAATATCGCGGTTTTTATTTGGGTCGATATCGCCCAGCTCTACTGAGTGCTAGAATGTTCTATGTCCCATAGGGGAAAAATATGACAAATATTTCTTCCATCCATCTAGGCAAATAACCTTTTTGAAATATTTTTTATATAAATGTAAATTCTCACTCTGTCGCCGATAGCAAATTTCTGCTGTTTACATATCGTCATCAGTCGCATGGGATAGGGATTCATATGGACTTTATTTTTGTTTCGTGGATCGCTAGCCTCCGTGAGTGTCATCTCACTCGAATGATGATGGGTGTTGTTATAATCGTCTTACCAGATCGTACAAAATATCTTAAGTATTTCTTGGTCGAATTGGTCTTGAAATATTTTAACATTCTTTACTTCATG
Source organism: Pictodentalium vernedei (assembly GCA_031216915.1). Classification (NCBI taxonomy): domain Eukaryota; kingdom Metazoa; phylum Mollusca; class Scaphopoda; order Dentaliida; family Dentaliidae; genus Pictodentalium; species Pictodentalium vernedei. The sequence continues at coordinate 460,330,110 of CM062289.1, read as the reverse complement.
GTTCTATTCCATCATTCAACCAAGCTCGCTTTCTATTCATTTTCTGCTAACAGATCGTCGGTTGAGTGCTAGAATATTCTATGACCCATAGGGAGGGGATAATATATAGTCCCAAAGGGGGATAATATATAGTCCCATAGGGGGCGGGGGGTAATATATAGTCCCATAGGGGGGGGGGGGGTAATATATAGTCCCATAGGGGGGGGGTAATATATAGTCCCATAGAGGGAATAATATATAGTCCCATATGGGGGATAATATATAATCCCATAAGGGGATAATATATAGTCCCATAGGGGGGATAATATATAGTCCCATAGGGGGATAATATATAGTCTATTAGGAGGGATAATATATAGTTCCATTAGGGGGGTAATATATAGTCCGTTAGGAGGGATAATATATAGTTCCATAAGGGGGGGGATATATATAGTCCCATAGGGGGGATAATATATAGTCCCATAGGGGGGATAATATATAATCCCATAGGGGGATAATACATAGTCCCATAGGGGGGGTAATACATAGTCCCATAGGGGGATACTATATAGCCCCATAGGGGGATAATATATAGTCCCATAAGGGGATAATATATAGTCTCATTGGTGGGGGGGGATAATATATAGTCTGTTAGGAGGGATAATATATAGTTCCATAGGGGGGATAATATAAGGTCCCATAAGGGGGGGGGATAATATACAGTTCCATAGGGGGATAATATATAGTCCCATAGGGGGATAATATATAGTCTGTTAGGAGGGATAATATATAGTTCCATAGGGGAGATAGTCTGTTAGGAGGGATAATATATAGTCCCATAGGGGGGATAATATATAGTCCGATAGGGGGGATAATATATAGTCCCATAGGGAGATAATATATAGTCTGTTAGGAGAGATAATATATAGTCCCATAGTGGGATAATATATAGTCCCATAGGGGGGATAATATATAGTCCCATAGGGGGATAATATATAGTCTGTTGTGAGGGATAATATATAGTCCCATAGGGGAGATAATATATAGTCCCATAGAGGGGATAATATATAGTCTGTTAGGAGGGATAATATAGAGTCCCATAGGGGGATAATATATATTCCCATAGGGGGGTAATATATAGTCTGTTAGGAGGGATAATATATAGTCCCATAGGGAGGATAATATATAGTCCCATAGGGGGATAATATACAGTCTGTTAGGAGGGATAATATATAGTCCCATAGGGGGGATAATATATAGTCCCATAGGGGGATACTATATAGTCTGTTAGGGGGATAATATATAGTCCCATAGGGGGAATTGTATATAGTCTGTTAGGAGGGATAATATATAGTCCCATAGGGGAGATAATATATGGTCCCACAGGGGATAATATATAGTCTGTTAGGAGGGATAATATATAGTCCCATAGGGGGATAATATATAGACCCATAGGGAGGATAATATATAGTCCCATAGGGGGATAATATACAGTCTGTTAGGAGGGATAATATATAGTCCCATAGGGGGATAATATATAGTCCCACAGGGGGATAATATATAGTCCCATAGGGGGGATAATATATAGTCTGTTAAGAGGGATAATATATAGTGCCATAGGGGGGTAATATATAGTCCCATAGGGGGATAATATATAGTCCTATAGGGGGGATAATATATAGTCCCATAGGGGGATAATATATAGTCCCATAGGAGGGATAATATATAGTCCCATAGGGGGGATAATATAGAGTCCCATAGGGGGGATAATATATAGTCCCATAGGAAGGATAATATATAGTCCCATAGGAGGGATAATATATAGTTCCATAGGGGGGATAATATATAGTCCCATAGGGGATAATATATAGTCTGTTAGGAGGGATAGTGTATAGTTCCATAGGGGAGATAATATATAGTCCAATAGGGGAGATAATATATAGTCTGTTAGGAGGGATAATATATAGTCCCATAATGGGGATAATATACAGTCCCATAGGGGGGATAATATATAGTCCCATAGGGGGGGGGATAATATATAGTCCCATAGGGGGATAATATATAGTCTGTTAGGAGGGATAATATACAGTTCCATAGGGGGGATAATATATAGTCCCATGGGGGAATAATATACAGTCTGTTAGGAGGGATAATATATAGTCCCATGGGGGGGGGATAATATATAGTCCCATAGGGGGGATAATATATAGTCCCATAGGGGGGATAATATATAGTTCCATAGGGGAATAATATATAGTCCCATAGGGGGTTAATATATAGTCCCATAGGCTGAATAATATATAGTCCCATAAGGGGAAAAATATATAGTCCCATAGGGGACATAATATATAGTCCCATAGGAGCGGATAATATATAGTTCCATATGGGGATAATATATAGTCCCATAGGGGGATAATATATAGTCCCATAGGTTGGGGGGTAATATATAGTTCCATAGGGGGTAATATATAGTCCCATAGGGGGATAATATATAGTCTGATAGGGGGATAATATATAGTTCCATAGGGGGGATAATATATAGTCCCATAAGGGGATAATATATAGTCCCATAGGGGGATAATATATAGTCCCGTAAGGGGATAATATATAGTCCCATAGGGGGGTAATATATAGTCACATAGGGGGGGATAATATATAGTTCCATAGGGGGATAATATATAGTCCCATAGGGGGATAATATATAGTCCCATAGGGGGATAATATATAGTTCCATAGGGGGGGGGGTAATATATAGTCCCACAGGGGGATAATATATAGTTCCATAGGGGGGATAATATATAGTCTGTTAGGAGGGATAATATATATAGTTCCATAGGGGGATAATATATAGTCCGTTAGGAGGGATAATATATAGTTCCATAGGGGGGGGGGATAATATATAGTCCCATAGGGGGATAATATATACTCTGTTAGGAGGGATAATATATAGTCCCATAGGGGGGATAATATATAGTCCCATAAGGGGGATACTATATAGTCCCATAGGGGAGATAATATGTAGTCCCATGGGGGGGGGGATAATATATAGTCCCATAGGGCGGTTAATATATAGTCCCATAGGCTGTATAATATATAGTCCCATAAGGGGGATAATATATAGTCCCACAGGGGGATAATATATAGCCCCATAGGGGGGATAATATATAGTCCCATAAGGGGGATAATATATAGTCCCATAGGGGAGATAATATGTAGTCCCATGGGGGGGGGGGGATAATATATAGTCCCATAGGGGGGATAATATATAGTGCCATAAGGAGATAATATATAGTCCCATAGGGGGATAATATATAGTCCCATAGGGGGTAATATATTGTCTCATAGGGGGTTAGTATATAGTCCCATAGGGGGGTAATATATAGTCCCATAGGGTGATAATATATAGTCCCATAGGGGGGGATAATATATAGTCCCATAGGGGACATAGAACATTCTAGCACTCAGGCGACGATTTGGTCTTATGGACAGCTAGTCCATCGATATTCACCGAAGCGACACTTTTGGTCAAAATTCCAAATTTGCAGTTGTTTGGGCTGCACCCAAATCTTTGGTCATTTTGTACCCAAGACTGGATGTTTTGTACCCAATGTTTTGTACGGCTGTCACGATTAATCGAGTGTCAATCGGCTATGCCAAAATCGGTTAGTATTTTTCATTGTCGAAGAATCGGTAAATTTTCCCCTGTTTTAGACGTTTAATAATTTTTTAAACGTTTGATAAAAAACTATTATTTCTAAAGGAAAAAGGTCAAGAACGTCGGCGTTAAACTTCAAGAAGCCATCAGATGCATTTGTCTTTTAGGTACATTCAAAGCTTTGATGTTCTGAACTTTTGAACCGTCTGTGTAATAATCATGACCGGTCGGCAGTTGCGAAGTTCGCAACTGACGATCTGTCTTGATTATTACACTGACGGTTCAAAAGTTTAGAACATCAAAGCTTTGAATGTACCTAAAAGAGGATCGTCTTCGTTGTTTACTCGAGATAGGTCAACTGACTTGAACTTCATTTTTAATGACTTCAAAGAGTGGGAGAGGGGGTCATCTAGTTACGATTAATCGATTATTATCAATTATTTGCGATGATTAATCGATTCCTAAATTCAAAAAATTTTTGTAAGTTCACTAAACAACGTTTGGAAGTTTCGTCCCCCAAAACCTGAAAACGATTTTGGTGTATGAAAGTCAAAACATGGTTACTGAACTTACAGAAAAATGGGTGTGGCACGGAAAAGGATTATGGGACACAAAAATAATCAATAAATTGTGTTGTGTTGTGCTGTGGGTAATGTTGGAAAAAATTATGCTAAAATTCCAGGTGGAAAAAAATCTCCAGGAACATATGATGATTTTTAACTTTTGGCATGTTGGACCACCCACCCACCCACCCCTTTCCCAACTTTTTTCCATTTTCAACAGTTTTCATTATGGGGCAAGGTTAATCAAATGATAACAGTTGATCAGATTTTGGAAAATGGATTTTATTTTCCAGGGTTGGATGATTTAAATCAGTCGATTTAAATCATGGATTTCAATCATCATTAAAATCAATGATTTTTTAAAAAAAATCATTGATTTAAATCAAAAATTTATAAATTGTCAGGAATATTTTCAAAACAACTTGGAAATAAGCTGAAAAAAGATAGAATACATATTAACTGTTGGAATTCAGTAATTAGACAGTGTTTATGACAGAACGAATCTATAGAATGGGAATATACATCCAACTGTGTCTTGACTACTGGACAGGCCTGAAAATAACATGTCTGACATTTGCAGAATGAGGTCCCCAGAGGGTGAATTTGATCATGCTATCCCATACAGTGGGCCAATTTATCCTCTGGGTACCTTGTTCTGTTTAGTTTTGAGACCCTGATTCAGATTGAGGTTCACAGAGGGTAAATTTAGTGATGCTACCCTGCTGCGCAGGTAGCATCACTAAATTCACCCTCTGGGGACCTCATTTTGCAGATGTCAGTCTGCTTATTTTGTGGCTTGCTACTGGAACATGCGAAATGTAAGTTAAATGTTTCTAAATAAGTTTTATAAGTTTATATAATTTTCAGCTGATATGAATGGAATCTTATTAAAGTGAACATACATTTTGAGCTCACCAACTTTAGTTGTGTGAGCTTATGGCATGGCTCAGTCGGTGTCCAATAATGTTAAAGCTTCTGTTTAGGCCACTTACTCACCCTATTTCCATATGATGGCTTTTATAATGCTGCTATATGATGATTATTATCATTTTACCATGATTTAACCCCTCATACCCAACATTTTAGACATTTTTCTTGACATTTTTAGTTGCGTTTAGTTTTTTGTTTAGCTCAGAATTTAATGTTTAACTAAGTGTTTAGGTCAGCTCCTGTGCTCTTTCTCTTCCCATGGCACTTACATTCCTCATACATGTTCCTCAGTGTCATTGTTCCATGATTAACCCCTCATACCCTGCATTTTAAACATTTTTCTTGACATTTTTAGTTGCGTTTAGTTTTCTGTTTAGCTCAGAATTTCATGTTCAACTTAGTGTTTAGGTCAGCTGCTGTGTTCCTTCTCTTTCCATGGCACTTATATTCATCATACATGTTCCTCAGTATCATTGTTCCATGATTAAATCCTCATACCCTGCATTGTAAACATTTTTCTTGACATTTTTATTTGCGTTTGGTTTTCTGTTCAGCTCAGAATTTCATGTTTAACTTAGTGTTTATGTCAGTTTCTGTGTTTTACTTTTAAGACGTTGTGTTTAGGTAAGCTTTGTTGCAAGTTATGAGCCTGTTTGATACAGTTCTTGTGTTTGCCAAAGTTACTATCAAAGTGGAATGTTGGTGAGCTATTGGGCGTTGGCGTCCTTCTTGTAAACCATATACCAGGCAAATACACACAAACCGGCCTCCAACATTTTTACCCAAACCGGCCTCCAATGAACCCAAACCGGCCTCTACATTTTACCCAAACTGGCCTCCAAAATTTTATCCTCAACATCCGCCACAGTTTTACTCAAACCGGCCTCCAAAAAAAGGAATACACAGACTTTTTTAAATTATATGGACATACATTTATTAACAGAATAATTCAATGATCAGTCTAATGTTTTCTTAATTAAAACTGCGACAGCTGACAGAGTTTCTCTTGGGAGTTTTTTCATTATGGTATCGTAAAAAGCCACAAGAACAAAAACAAAAAATAGACATAAAATATTTTGATCTATTGTTTGTGGCAGACGATATGATTTCAGTGGTTTTCTACAGAGCACCCTTAGGCTAATCAAAGAGAACACTTCAAAAACCGCCAAATCTTGTAAAAACAATTGTTTTTGGTGCCATTTTTCATTTCATTTGTGCATGACATGTTGTTTTGATAATCAGCGGCGCCAGATCTCATCAAGATTTTGGGAATACATTTTTGAAAAAGAGTTACCACTCAGCATTCATTCTGAATAATACCAGTTTGTTTTGGGAAATCTTGTTTGAAAAAAGCTTAACCCGTCATCACACAGTTTTGATAGTAAAATCTTATCACTGTGTCAGTAATCTTTTCTTGAATTTTTGTGAGTTGGAAACAAGTCGTTTTGGATATTTTCAAATGGATAATTGGATTTTCTGTACACGTTTGGATAAAAAATTTCGGAAAAGGAGGTAGGCAAACATTTTTTCCCATATTTCTTATTATCTAAATTTTGCTACAATGTCATGAAAAGCTACTAATAGGCGAGTGTGGTTAAATGTGCGAAGGCCGGTTTGGGTAAAATTGTGGAGGCCGGTTTGGGTAAAATTGTGGAGGCCGGTATGTGCGAAATTGCGGAGGCCGGTTTGGGTTTAATTCATACCAGGTATATGGTAATCTTTCAATGGACCTGTCAAAAATACTAAATCAACTCTGAGAACAAGGAACAGTGATTTAAGAATATTACAAGTGGTAAACATGATTTTCAAGAAGTCATCTTCCTTCAAGCAATGCTGTTACAATGAGAAAACCTAACTTTAACCCTTTACCTAACATGGAAAGCAGACGACACCTGCAAAAAGAATTCTTGAATAACTAATTTGTTTTCATTTTTTGTCTCAAAAACAGAGGTTTTGACCCCTCGATGGAACAAGCTCGTTCCAATGAGGGGTCCTAACCTATGTTTTTGAGACAAAAAATGAAAAAAATATTGAAAATTAATTGGCGATTTTTTAGAATTTTGGCCATTATGTTGGGTAAAGGGTTAAACTATTTCCCAATAACCAATCAGACTGATCACACTGTCTAATCAAAACAAAGAAACGTGTCGTTACAATATACCTTCCAGTATCTGTGTAGTAACAAGTGCTTATGCTGTTTTTGCCAAACAAACAAGCTTGTTATTATAACATAATTTTCCAATATCTGTGTAGTAAAAAGTGACGAACTATTGACAACTGAACAAATCTGAAAACAAATTTGGGTATGAAATGCCCAGTGGCAGTGCATGAAACGTCCATGGGTACTTTAAGCGAAAATAATTGCTGGGTGCGAAACGTCCACTCTTGGGTATGAAACGTGATATCTTTGTCGTTTCTTTTTCAGACAGACACCAGTTTAATGTTAATGGCTGTCATAACACTCTCTCCATAAAGTAGTGACAATCAAACATAGAAAGGTATGCTCCCTGATTTGGATTTGTAATTGAGGCGGCATTGTCAACCCTCAGAGTTATTTGTTCAGATTGAGAAATAATAATGATGAATAATCAATCAGACTGTTTTGGCAAAACTAAGAAACGTGTTGTTACAACATGCCGTATGTGGAGAGCAAATTATCACTAAATCACCCACATAGTGGAGATTCCACCTGAGCAATAATTGCAAATTTGTTGCAAAGCATAACCAGCACCAGCAAAGTTTCAGCCAATGGACCTGCAGATTAAACCCAGAGGGCCATTGGCTGAAACATTGCTTGTGTTTTTTGTCGATATGTACAAAATTTGAAAGTTATAGCTTGGGTGATAACTCCACTCTGTGGGTGATTTAGTTACAATCCACTCTCCACGTACTGTATATTCCAGTTTCTGTGTAATAACAAGTGATTGTGCTGTTTTTGCAAAACAAACATGCATGTAATTATACTATTCAAAAAAAAGTAGGGGATATCCAAACTGATGTTTCGCAAAACGGGACAAAGAGTCCGCAAATGAACTACTCGTCCTAAAAATACCAAGTGAATGTTTTCTGGTTGAAAACAGTATAAATAATACATACCCGAAGTTTGGAATCAATATTCCAACTCTAACCCCTAAAATTTCTCTGTTATATGCATTGCGCATTTACAAACTTATGGACTCAGTTTTCACAACACGAGACAAAGAGTCCACAAACGAACTACTAATCCTAAAAATACCAAGTGAACGTTTTCTGGTTGAAAACAGTATAAATAATACATACCCGAAGTTTGGTGTTGATATTTCAACATTAACCCCTAAGATTTCACTGTTGACTGTGTAGCGAGTATTCAAACTTACAGACTCATTTTTCGCAACACGGGACAAAGAGTCCGCATCTGAACTACTAGTCATAAAAATACCATATGACAGGTTTCTGGTTGAAAACAGTATAAATAATACATACCCGAAGTTTGGGATTAATATTCCAACTTTAATCCTTAAAATTTCACTATTATTGTATAGTGCGTATTGGTAGTAACCGACTCATTTCTCGCAACACAGGACAAAGAGTCTGCAACTGAACTACTAGTCATAAAAATACAAAATGAACGGTTTCTGGTTGAAAACAGTATAAATAATACATATCCGAAGTTTGGGATTAATATTCCAACTTTAACCCCTAAAATGTCTCTGTTAAAGCAGGTATAGCGCATATTCAAACTTATGGACTCATTTCTGCAACACGGGATAAAGAGACCACAAACGAACTTCTAGTCCTAAAAATACCAAATGAACTGTGGATGCTGTAGATGATAAACCATGGACTAATAACAACTGCGAGTCAATCAATAATATAATTAAATTGGACAGTGATTGGAACGTGATGAAAATTCCTGACCTTATTGACATACTATACGTGATTGAAAGAGACCAACTGATGGATATAGCCTACGGGGGGCTTTGCATGGTTTAGGGAACTATTCTCTGTCGAAACAAGCAGTTAGGCCTAAATTGCAAGTTAGGCATGACGCCTGGGTAAGCATGACAACAGAACAGAGGACTTGATGACTTAATAAACTCCTTACCTATGTAGCAGAAGATCCCAACAAAATTACATCAACAGACGGATCACTGACAATTCCAAGAGTTGGACCGACAGCAAAAGAGAGTCAAAATGTGCAGAACAAAAACCACTGGACAATCCACAAAGCGACCAAAAATATGATATGACTGAATCCTGTATAGATGTTTCAAAAAGTTTATTTCTATAAAATAAAATAAAAAAAAAAACAAAAAAAAAATAAAATAAAATAAAACAAACAAAAAAATTGATATGCAACACGGTATTACAATATACCATATACCGGCAAAGGTTTTCCTTTTTTTTTTTTCTTAAATATTGAGATGAAAGTTCGGATATGTATTGAATATACATGTACCCACATTTAGCAGATAGCACTCATTAAATGAGTCCGTAGCCCTCAGTTTGAATACGCGCTATACAGTCAGTAGTAAAATTTTAGGGGTTAAAGTTGGAATATTAATCCCAAACTTTGGATATGTATTATTTATACTGTTTTCAATCCGAAATCATTCATTTTGTATTTTTATGACTAGTAATTCAGTTGCGGACTCTTTGTCACATGTTGCAAAAAATTAGTCCGTAAGTTTGAATACGCGCTATGCAGTTAACAGTGAAATTCTAGGGATTAACGTTGAAATATCAACACCAAACTTCGGGTATGTATTATTTATACTGTTTTCAACTAGAAAACATTCACTTGGTATTTTTAGGATTAGTAGTTCATTTGCGGACTCCTTGTCCCGTCTTGCGAAAAATGAGTCTGTAAGTTTGAAAACGTGCTTTTTATTAATTGTGAAATTTTAGGGTTTAAAGTTGGAATATCGATACCAAACTTCGGATGTGTATTATTTATAACCCAAAGAACCAGAAACCATTCATTTCGGAACATTAACCCTCATAGTTTACTTGCTGTCTCTTACGGACTCTTATGGTCTCTTTTTCTACCTGTGAACTCATTTTAGTACTACCCCACCGGGCAACTTCTCGAGTATTTCAAGTCCTACTTGAAAGACAGACAACAGCGAGTTGTGATAAACTTTCATTCTTCAACATAGATAAAGATAAATGCTGGTGTTCCATAAGGATCCATATTAGGTCCTCTTCTCTTTCTGATTTACACTAATGATATCGCAGATGATATTTTTGTAATATTTCGTTTTTTTGCCGATGACACATCTTTATATCTTATTGTACAGGACCCGGTTCATTCGGCAGAAGTCTTATCCATTGATATATTGAAGATCAAAAACTGTACTAAACAAGGGCTTGTCCATTTTAACCTGACAAAAACTGAATCACTGATAATTTTCTGAAAATGATAAAAAAAACACATCGTAAAACGTAAAAGAAGTTGACATTCTCAAACACTTGGGACTGGTGTTAAGTAATCGTGGGTCATGGGCAAATTACATTTCAGGAATAACCACGAAAGCATGGATAGTTTGGATAGAAAAACCGTTGAAAAGATATACTTTGCCTTCATACGACCCGTGTTGAATATGCTGACACTGTCTGGGTTCTGAATAAGTCATTGGAATTGGGAAAAAATCCAAATTGAAGCTGCTAGAAAAGTGACTACGAGCACGAAGCACCAACAATCACTTCTATACGTAGAAACAGGATGGGAAACCCTGCACACTCGAAGGAACAATCATAAACTAAAACAGTTTTTCAACATGTATGATAAACTTACGCCCGATTATTTGTCGATGATAGTAGCACACGATACATCTGCATCTCACGAATATAACCCACGCAACAATGTGAACCTGTCAGTCCTCTGTCTTTTGTCGAAAACCACCCACTAATTGGTTGTGGAACACCTTACCAACTGATACTCACGAAAACAACTCCTTGTTTCAATTTACCTCATATATTGTCAAAGACAAGCTCTTTATTCTGAGTTGTTCTATTACCAAAATTCACGCAAATCCCAAATACATCATTGTGGACAATGTCTGGGTTGCAGCAACCTCAACCCTGTCACTTATTCAACAACCATCACTTTTTGTTTGTGTGTCCACTATATTTACAGATAAGAGGCTTGACACCCCATATTCTATCTGAGAGAACAGATACTAACGTCCTCGTGTATGAAAGTTTCCACTACAATGCTGAAGTAACTCAAATAGTATTTGAATGCCTACAAACATACAATGATTGATGGACCAGATTGATTCAGTTGTTAATTTACAAAGATCAATAGAGTTATGAGATGGGCGAAAAGTGAATCTTAAAATAAATTGTGTTCTACGACCCGCTTCGGATCGAACTATTCAAGATCTAACTTGAATTGGTGGAGAGCTGTCAGACACTAACAGACCTTGTCTTAAAATTTGCTACAAATATAGTCAACAGAACATGGCATTTTGTTCGATGCTAGTTCTTTTGTCACATTTTGTTGGAAAGTGTCGTCAGACAGTTGTGGCAGAGTAATAGGTGATAAACAAATTTCAACCAGCAAAAATCATTCAGCAATCTACCAGTTAATGTAGCTTGTCCAGCCAGCCTGGATAAGAACTCTTTTCTTCCCCACTTACACATTCACTTTTCAACAGGGGCGGCGGAAACTCGATAAAAGTGGAGGGGCACAAATTTACAATGCTACCATGGTTCGACCAAGTGTGAGAAAGTTTACAATCGTATATTGGTATTTGTACCATGACTCATTTATAGTCTCTCGTTTTAGATGAATATGATGCTGTGTGGTCACTGTCCTGTCTGTTTCTTCTACTTCACCATCTTCCAACCTGAAAGCCAGCCTTACTGTAGATATTAAAGCCAGTCTTCGGTTGGAAGATAGTTGAAGTAGAAGAAACAGACCAAAGCGACCAAAAGAGGGATTCTTTGGGTAAGTATTGTTCGGATTTGCAAATAATGTTACAGGAATACCTGTATTGACACGTTTGCATGCACCCATTTTAACTCATTGTGTAACTGCTAAACATATCTGTGGAAAAAAGTGGAGGGGCACGTGCCCCCTGGTTCCGCCACCTCTTTTTCTCAATGTACACCATCCTTTCACTATGTGAACATCACTACCAGTCTACCACTTGGCAGGCTACTTGGTTTAACTCATGAAAGGCAGTACAGATAACTTAAATATATACAGATATATTTCGCCTAAGATTTATAATTAAAACTACTACTGATATTACAGCTAAAAATAAATTCACTGAGAAAATCGAAAATACCCTGAAATCTCACACAACACCATCGCAAACATGGTGGAAAACTTTGAAGGTAGTTTTCGGGGACAGAATATATCTGATATACCAAATGTTCTCCACGCTGGTCATCTGCACTGACGAAAAAAGTGAAACCTTCAAAGAATATTTCTCATTGATCTCAAAACATTAATGGTTCCATCATCCAACTCCCAAACCGATCATTTGATCCTGAACGCCCGTGACTTAAACTAATCTCTCTGACTGGACATAAAATAGCAGTGGTGCTCCGATCTCTAAAAGTGTCTTAAAGATTGTTGCTCTGACTACATAAACCCACGAATACTCAAAGAATGTCCATTCAGATCTCCGAAACCACTAACCAAAATTCTTAGCCACATTCTCCTCCAATGCATCTCTCCACCAAAGAAAAAAGCAAACGTGTCACCATTATGCTTGCTGCTGGATCCACTTCCAAGCATATTACCTTATGACAAATGAGTTCCTTGTTGTATTTTCTGCACGGGCCAGAAAATAAGCAGACTGTCAATTGCAAAATGAGGTCCCCAGAGGGTGAATTTAGTGATGCTACCCTGCAAACAGGGTAGCATCACTAAATTTACCCTCTTTGAACCTCAGTCTGAATCAGGGTCTCAAAACTAAACAGAAAAGAGGTACACAGAGGATAAACTGGCCCACTGTATGGGATAGTATCATCAAATTCACCCTCTGGGGACCTCATTCTACAAATGTCAGACTGCTTATTTTCAGGCCTGTTTCTGCACTTTATTTTCTGCATTGAAATGAATACTGTTTAAGCTAAACCAATAGAATTATTAAAAACTAAAGGCGGGTAGCGAAAAAGTACTTTGATTGGATTGAATACTGTCAATTACATTCAAAATATCCCTCCCGGTGTCCCACGGTATCCCCCCCCCTGTGTATCTCCACCCCCCCCGGGGGAAGATACACTAGAGCACCCCCAAAGGGGAAGATACACCCATGTATCCCCCCCCCCACCCTGGGTATCTTCCCCCCCTCCCCCTTCTAATTTTTTTTTTCAACATGGATTTGAGTACCCAACCACATTTATTATTTTTATGACATTCAGTGAAAGATACACAGAGTGGGGGAAGATACCCTAGTGTTGATATAGGGCGCTGGGGGTAATCCCTAGATTTGAGTACCCTAACCAAATTTATTGTTTTTTATGACATTCAGTGGAAGATACAGAGTGGGGGAAAGATACCCTAGTGCATCCCCCCCCCACCGAGGAGAGAAGATACCCAGGGGGAGGATACCCTATTACAATGGTATCTTTCCACTGTGGATTCCCCCCCACCCTGGCTAACTTCCCCCCCCCCCCCCCCTAATTTTTTTTTTCAACTCCGATAACACCAGGCATGTGCTGATATAGAGCGTTGGGGTTGAGTACCCTAACCACATTTATTATTTTTTATGACATTCGCTGGAAGTTACACAGAGTGGGGGGGAAGATACTCTAGTGCATGTTCTCACCCCCCCCCCCCTCGCAGGAGAGAAGATACCCAGGGGGTAGGATACCCTGTTACAATGGTATCTTCCCACTGTGTATCTCCCCCCCACCCTGGCTAACTTCCCCCCCCCCCCCCCCCCCCACCTAATTTTTTGTTCAACATCGATAACATCAGGCATGTGCTGATATAGAGCGTTGGGGGAATCCCTAGAGTTGAGTACTCTAACCACATTTATTATTTTTCATGACATTCAGTGGAAGTTACACAGAGTTGGGGGGGAAGATACCCTAGTGCATCTTTATGATATCCAGTGGTAGCAGTGGGAGGGGGGGGGGAGGGAGATACCCTAGTGCATCTTTATGACATCCAGTGGTAGCAGTGGGAGGGGGGAGGGAGATACCCTAGTGCATCTTTATGACATCCAGTGGTAGAAGTGGGGGGGGAGGGAGATACCCTAGTGCATCTTTATGACATCCAGTGGTAGCAGTGGGGGGGGGGGGAGGGAGATACCCTAGTGCATCTTTATGACATCCAGTGGTAGCAGTGGGGGTGGGGGGGAGGGAGATACCCTAGTGCATCTTTATGACATTCAGTGGTAGCAGTGGGAGGGGGGAGGGAGATACCCTAGTGCATCTTTATGACATCCAGTGGTAGAAGTGGGGGGGGGGGAGGGAGATACCTTAGTGCATCTTTATGACATCCAGTGGTAGCAGTGGGGGGGGAGGGAGATACCCTAGTGCATCTTTATGACATCCATTGGTAGCAGTGGGGGGGGGGGGGAGGGAGATACCCTAGTGCATCTTTATGACATCCAGTGGTAGCAGTGGGGGTGGGGGGAGGGAGATACCCTAGTGCATCTTTATGACATCCAGTGGTAGCAGTGGGGGGGGGGGGGAGGGAGATACCCTAGTGCATCTTTATGACATCCAGTGGTAGAAGTGGGGGGGGGGGGGAGGGAGATACCCTAGTGCATCTTTATGACATCCTGTGGTAGCAGTGGGGGGGGGGGAGGGAGATACCCTAGTGCATCTTTATGACATCCTGTGGTAGCACTTATAACTTGAAGAGGTTTTTTGATGGAAATGTTTTTCAATTCAGATCTTTATTAGAGTTGAGTACTCTAACCACATTTATTATTTTTCATGACATTCAGTGGAAGTTACACAGAGTTGGGGGGGAAGATACCCTAGTGCATCTTTATGATATCCAGTGGTAGCAGTGGGAGGGGGGGGGAGGGAGATACCCTAGTGCATCTTTATGACATCCAGTGGTAGCAGTGGGAGGGGGGAGGGAGATACCCTAGTGCATCTTTATGACATCCAGTGGTAGAAGTGGGGGGGGGGGGGAGGGAGATACCCTAGTGCATCTTTATGACATCCAGTGGTAGAAGTGGGGGGGGGGGAGGGAGATACCCTAGTGCATCTTTATGACATCCAGTGGTAGCAGTGGGGGTGGGGGGGAGGGAGATACCCTAGTGCATCTTTATGACATTCAGTGGTAGCAGTGGGAGGGGGGAGGGAGATACCCTAGTGCATCTTTATGACATCCAGTGGTAGAAGTGGGGGGGGGGAGGGAGATACCCTAGTGCATCTTTATGACATCCAGTGGTAGCAGTGGGGGGGGGGAGGGAGATACCCTAGTGCATCTTTATGACATCCATTGGTAGTAGTGGGGGGGGGAGGGAGATACCCTAGTGCATCTTTATGACATCCAGTGGTAGCAGTGGGGGTGGGGGGAGGGAGATACCCTAGTGCATCTTTATGACATCCAGTGGTAGCAGTGGGGGGGGGGGGAGATACCCTAGTGCATCTTTATGACATCCTGTGGTAGCAGTGGAGGGGGGGGGGGGGGAGGGAGATACCCTAGTGCATCTTTATGACATCCTGTGGTAGCACTTATAACTTGAAGAGGTTTTTTGATGGAAATGTTTTTCAATTCAGATCTTTATTGGCAGTAGACATTTTTATTTCAGCTTAAAAAAAATGGTAAGTTGGTCTGTGTTGTTTGTGGATGGGGGAAGATACACAGGGTAGGGGAAGATAACCTAGTGCATCTTCACCCGGGGAGCGGGAGGGGGGGGAGATACCCAGGGGGAAGATACCCTGTTACACCAGAACTCGGCCAGTAAAATTTTTAAGAAAGGGTCCCACCAAGCAATGATGAGCAGCTGCCAGTTCTCCAACATTGTAACTCCCAACAGTAGCACATGCAGAGTTAGGTTAGTTGAAGACATGCGCACCGACGTGCAGTACGCCATAGTACACCACGTCGTCGTGCGCCCATGTGGACAATCGGGGTTAAGTGCCTTGCCCAAGGACACAACATGGAAGCCACCTCACACACATCCCCCTCCCCCTGTGAGTGATTATAAAGAAAACATCTTTTTATATGGAAATTTTTTTAAGCTGAAATCATGTTTGTTGCTTCCAGGCGATCCACTAGAGTATGCAGATGGGCATAAATAATAGGGATGTGGACTGGACCGCCCATGTACCAGTCCGGTCTGCCGTTCAGGGGTGGACTGGACTGCAGACCGGGTTGCACATGTTGGACCGATTTGGACTGGTCAGCCCACTCCGGTCCGGTATTTTGCAGTCTAGTCCACATTTTTGCGTAATTTTCATTTTTTCTCAATTACAAGGTAGTTCACAAAAACACAGGATACCAACCATTATAATACTCGGTAACAGCTCGCAACTAAATAATCAAATAGTATTTACATTGAAAAGTACCAGTATCAGGTTAAAGCTATCTTTCCAAAATAATAAAAATGATTAAATGTTATAAAATCAATTTATTTATCACCCCAAGTTTCCAGACAGAAAAATAGTCTGCTTGCGCCAGTATTAAAACACCAGTTTCATAAAACTCATTCAGATATGCATTTTCATTCTTTGTGAAACATGTTTTTGAGGTATATTTGTTAAACATAGAATAAAAAGAAAAAAAGACGTCACAACATATAATCCTTTTACCATTTGAACTCAGGCTGATATATTGGCCAAACATTTTAATGAGGAACTTATGTTTTCTGTGATGTCACCTTTACAGTAGTGGTGACTAGTTTAAACCAGAAGAGCGGGAAGTGTGGTGGGGGAGGGGGGGGGGGGGCAGGGTGGGAGGGGGGATTTGAGTAGAGAGGGTCACTGGGTTGCAAAGGCGAACCACCTCCAAATTTATAGCTGGACTGTAACATATTGCTCCCAAAAAGATCAACAAATATACCTTTTTGCCCAAATTTCTGATTTAGAGAAATGTCCAGGGGGCGCTGTGGCTCAGTAGGTAGAGTTGCAGGCTGCAAGCCGAGAGATCCTCGGTTCGAATCCCACCGCATTGTGTCCTTGGGCAAGACACTTCACCCCCATTGCCCATGTGGGGGCACGGTGACGTTGTGTACTAAGGCGTACTGCACGTCGATGGTGCACTTGTCTTCAACCAATGCTAACCCTGCTTGTGTGGAGTTAGTATGTTGGGGAGCTGACAGTTGCTCGCCATTGCTCGGTGGTTCTCTCCGGGTACTCCGTGCTTCCTCTACCCGTAAAACTGTCATGGTCATGATTGGCCATTGTGCAAAAATATGTGACCTTAAACCCCAATAAATAAATAAATATATAGACGAATGCCCTCACACCTTGTCTTTGCGCCAATGGTGGGGGGGGGGGGGGGGGTGGGAGGGGGAAATATAGCAACACACATCAGAAGTCGCATAAAACAAGTATCCCCTGTTCGAACTTAAGCTTCTATATATGGTTCAGTTTTCCATGAGAAATTTGGTTTTCTACGCAGTATACAGGAGGGCTGGACTATTCGCCAAGAAGGACCATTTATACAGACAAAAATAAAGAAATAAAAACTTTTCCACTGGCTTTCCCTAAATGTTTCACTGATGCCTTTTGTATTACTTGATATCATTATCAAATTAAGTCATATCTGCTTCACATCAGGCATGAATTAACTTGTGAATGATCTCAAGAAATAATATTCATTCATATAATATAACAGAGATAGGAACTAAATTAGGTATTTGACCCCCCCCCAAAAATGACCCGGCAGCTGTGATATACCACTTCCCTGGCCGTAGAGACTACTCGTGTCGGTACAAATACCTATGATGGCGGTGCCCATGGATTATGGAGTATCTCAAGAGATTCCGATATGGCGTAACAAAATCTGGAATTTCCAGAATGTGACACCTTAGGCCAAGAATGTGACACCTTAGAATCATGTTTGCGCATATACCAAGGTGGTGACGTCATAAGATGTCAAGTTACCAGGGGTACGAGGTATGAGTATATCCAGACTGGATCCACCAACGTGGTCCACCCAATAGGGGCTGAAACACTCCTCATATCCTACTGGGGCAGAATACACATTGAAAATTTGGAGAGAACTTTTTTTTTTTGAATTATCTCCCCCGAAACAATCCAAATATACCAAAGCAAAAATTTGGGCATGCAATTCCCACGAAAATACATAACGACCCACACAAAAACGTCTGTTCTATACTATACATTAATTTCTGCACTGCATGTTCTGATGCGTTTTCGTCAATTCAATTTGATTTGATATTTTATTCGATCAAAATCGGCAATTTGCAGGTCCCTAGGTGATTTTGTAATTTGAATGTAGACTAGCGGAAAAATGAAACGCTAATTTTTTTTTACCGTGGTAAATACTTCAAATGTGTTATAGATGATTATTTCATTGTTTGGATTTTGATGTTATTCCTTCATTACTGATTATCTTTTGATGAGTTTTATTGTCTTAACACAGACGCCGTTTGCATGGATAACGTTCAAAATTAATAGTGGGTGTGCCCACCACAGGCTTCAGTCGCTGCACTAACTCTCCTTACCATTGACCCCATCAAGTTGTTTATGGTCCTTTGTGGGATGTTATATTCCACTCCTGAAGAAGGGCCTGCGTGAGCTGAGCGACGTTGTTTGAGACGTTGACGTGCTTCCTGACCCTCGTATCCAGCTCGTCCCACAAATGCTCGATCGGGGACAAATCTGGACTGCAGGGTGGCCAATCAAGAATTGGGTTTTGGTTGAGGAAGTCGCGACAAACCCTAGCAATATGCAGCCTCGCATTATCCTGCTGCAACATAAGGCTATATGCGCATAAATAAGTGGAAGGATGTGAGGCATGAGGACCTGATCCTGATATATTATGGCTGTAAGATTGCCCTGAATGACCATGAGAGGTGCGTTCATTCCATGAGACTCCCCCACCACTATAACATACCCCCCCCCCAAATCTGTTGTTGTCCTTAACTCACGCGTCAGAATATTGCTCACCTCGATATCGATATCAACGTTGTCGTCCATCTGAGCTGTAAAGCATGAACTGAGGCTCTGCAGTGAATAACACACGTCTCCAGTGGGCTAAAACCGATCTGGTACATGTGCCCGCAGCCGTTACAATTGACGCTGATGTCGCCTGGGTGTAATTTGCAGACAACGTTTTGGGATGTTGTCGCCTTAAATTGAACTTACGCAACCAATTCATAACTGCTCTTGGACACATTCGGCGACCATGAGTGCCTGCAACCTGACTTTGCGTCTCTGTCGCCCTCTGAAATCGGGTATGGAGGTGTGCCTCAATCGGGTATAGAGGTGTGCCTCAATCTTGACGTGGCAACGTAATGCACAGGTGTCCTCTCTTGGGACAGTCAGCTAATCATCCTGTGTCTCTGAGATGACCAACTAAACGTGCTATCGTTGACTCATGGACCCCAAATTGCTGGGCAGTGAGACGTTGCGATTGGTCCTGCATAATTAGAGCAATAGCCCTACCCCTATCAACTTCGGACATTCGCGGCATTTTGCTTTTCAATCGAGTTGAAATGAAATGTGCAATCGATGAATACTGTTCAAAACTTTAATTTGGTATGGTTTCCAAGCTCATAGCATTTGGGAGTGCCCCGGATAACGCTTTGTTGAAAAATATATTGAAAGAATGCAACGTAGCACGTGGTCATGGTTGTCCAAATTTTAACCAAAGATGCTTTAGACAGAACACTGAGGTAGCTATGTGTCAAATTTTACTTCATTTGGTCTACGGATAAAAAAATTATATTACCCAAACTGAACTTGCATTTCTTTTTTCTATCAGTATTTGTTGGTGCTTGTCGACAAAGTAATGTTCTGATCCATTTATGATTCTCAGTCAATCCCAGTTTCCAGGTTGTGTTTTATGGGGATCTCACTAAAAAGTGAAGACTGAGTCGGAGTCAGGGAAAAGTGTAGACAGGAAACTGAAAGTTTGATAAAAATTGAATGCCGCCGTTCTTGTGGACCAAAGTCTCAATATAAACTTCATGTTACTTGTGTTTGTGAGAGATTAAAAAAAATAAAATTATTTTGGTTTTCTGGGGAGTTTATTTTACGAAAAATCATTTAAAAACTCACTAAAAACTACAGACAGAAAGCCAAGTTCAGTTCCGTAGTCAGCCATGAACTCAAGTAACACCACAGAAATCTATTGAAAGCCGATTTCAATAAGATAACTTGACAATCACTTAGCAAAAAATTATATGAATGTACAAAATATTATCCAAGTCTTGCTTCGGTTTCAAAGGTAGATCACGACTCATCTTCGATTTGTCGTGATCTGCCCTCAGAAACTGGAACTCGACTCTAATAAATCAATAAATAAATAAATAAAAAAAGATCAGCTGTATTTTTGCTTGATTCCCATATAGGCTAAGCGTAGAACGTGAAAAAATGGGTCAACCGGGAATAAATTTGTAGAGATGCAATTTTGCTGTCAAAAGACGCAGGAGAGTCTCCCGAGTAACATATCCAAAATCCGCAAAAATCCGTTTTGGTGAAAATTTTTCAGCGCACTTTGAAATGAGGACCCCTGTATGATTTTCGAGTCAGATTTTCTAATACGTTACCGAAGGTCCACTGTCCGGAACACCCAAATTGTGTGAAATTCTAGCCTATAGTGTCAAATATCGATCACTTTAGGTTGATTGCGAGGTACCCAAACACATCGTGCCATAATTTGATGCTGATAGCCAAAATGTCAGCCAAAGTGGCCGCAACATTTAAAAAACAAATGCTGAAATGTTTTCCAATCTTGAATATTTTTTATTTTTTCTGGTTATTATCCAGGATAGCACCGTTTTGTTTATATTACGGCGATGGCAGGTAGGTATCTTCACTTATATAAACAAAATACACACCAAAGTTGTAGCCAAATTGATAACTAACAGAAAAGGAGGGGGGGGGGGGGGATTTCCATGAAGTCTTTAATTGTTATTGGTTCCTGGGGGGATGGTAATTATACCAGAAGGCTTCAACAGACAGACATGCCAACCAAGGTAAGACGAAATATGCGGTCTCAAAATAGACAATAAAGAATAAACTGAATCATTATGTCTTGGAGAGAGAATTAAGAATGAACACTAAAATAATCAGCTCCAAACATAATATGTCGCGTCCTGATTACATTATTAAAAATTTCAACTCATCCGAAATCATCGCCCACAAGGAGGAATGATATTCAAAATGACGCGCACCAATTTACAAAAGCATTGTCGCAATCCATATCGTCTCAGGATGTGTCGTCGCTATCTTCCATGACAATATCTATTGAGTTTCTGCACCCATCCCCTCGACAATCACCACAAGCAACGACACACTCAAGTCCATTTTTTCTACATGAGCATACGTTACCCCCCACATGGATTCTTACTCGACATCTTGCACTTACAACGTACAAACTTCAACAATGCCTCTGTTGCAGGTTCAAGGTCTGTCATGACCGGAACTAATTGTGTTCCCTTTATTTTCCAACCCCAGTCCTTGGGGTTCATGGCAGTTCTCCCCAGCGATTTCCAAACAACCACTTGTAGATGAACTCTCAGGCTGTGGAAATATGCGGCATGTTCTGTAGGGGGAAGTTTGTGTGGATCTGATAAGCCCTTGCTTGAGGACACCATCTCCATAAACTTCGCATATCTCAAGTTATTGAGCGATCCACCGGGCTTGGCGCCATACAAAATCTTGAATAGATTAACACCAGCTTTGCCTACATGACTTTCATCGGCACTGGAATCACTTAGAACAGAAGATATTTTCTGTATTTCTCGCGATTCTATCTTTTTCAAAAGACTGGTTTTCCCCTGACCATAGATGGCTGATGTTGTATCGCATCCTGACCAAGCATGAATAAACAGAATATGCGACGATCTTAGTGTTCCAGTCTTTTGAACAACAGCGCGTATTTTCCACATTACTGGTCCACGCGTTGCTGATTTTCGTGCATCAGATAAATGATATATATCTGCCATGTTTTCGGTCCAATGATACATGAGGAGCACTATTAAATCGGTGTCATCTGCAGCCACAACTACGTCTGTTCCTTGAGCTGCAATTTCGAGAGCGCACGACACTATCAGTGTATCAGCATCTCCATTACTGATATGCACTGTTTGCCCATTCATTTGAAGCAATCGACTCAGTAGTTTTATGAATTGGGTTTTGTTTTTTTTATTTGACAGGAATACTTCTTGATTATTATGAGCCTCCATATTTTCATGTAAACGAATATCAGCACATGTTTTTCCAACTCTTCTCGCATGCTCATGGTCATTAGTGGAAGGGCCGAGTTCATACCCATCAAACACTATGCACGCGTTTGTATAATTTGATTGGACGTATTGCAGATATTTGTGAGCTAACTCAAAATAAGTAGAATTCTTCACCCACTTAACACGATGTAGTAGAGCACCATTGTCAACAACATACGTAGCACAGGTGGGGCATTGTGCTTGTTCAGATGAATCTGTAAGAGATTTAGCCAGTTGAGACTTAGTAGGCTTTCTCATGAAATTGTCTCTGAACAATGGTGTTGGTACAGCTGTCAATTCATATTTGAAATAGGCGGCCATGTTATCCTCCCGTTGAGCAATAGCAATTAATCTTGAAAACAGAATTGTTGGGTTAATTTGCATTTTCTGATTGTCCATTCTGATTCCAGGTAGGAGAGAGTCCAACGATTTTACATGCTGACCCCTTTTAATTGACGCCGACGCAACACTCACTTCATCGAGGTGCTCATGCATTTTCATTCCCATCATTTCTGTTTGATCACAATTTACACCATCACCATCACCAGCCGTAAGGCCAGACGACAAGGACCGTAATTTGTTTTCACCGAGATCGAACGGCTCGTGTTCATCGAACCACAGCTGGATCTTTGATAGATCTTAAAAATCTCTCTCAATTCTACAGTTTCCCAGTTCGATGTGCTGTTCACTGGTTTTGTGTTTAGCGTCGGTCAAGTTTGTCATTGCATCATGGACTTCAGCACACCTGTGCATGGTATCCACCCACTGTAGTCGCACAGACTCAGTCATACCCCTGCCCCTTGTCAGCCCGCCCCTACTTTTGATCGACCGCATAAGAACCTGTTCGATGATCAAATCAGTTGACAACCCTGCCCAAAACCTGTTACTTCTTCGAACTGTGTGTAAACCATGATCTATGAAAGACTTGTACAGCACTGGGTGGGTCATGGGTAGGTCAAGCATCATTTGGAGATAAAGGCGGCAGCTTTTTGCATAATGTATGTGGCCTGTGGCAGCAAGAAGATTCAACATTTTCCCCATCGTCACAAGATGTAAGTTCCAATTACCTGTCCTCTCTGATCTTATAAATTTATTCAAAATCTGTACGTATTCAACATACTGTAACCACAACCTTGTGGTTGGTGATTTTTCGGAAAGCAGTGTTTTGTACTCAGATAAGCACGTTCCGAGCTTAATTAATTCAGGTGAAAGAGAAGCCGATGAAAATGTAATAATTTTGTTGTCAACATTATCATACACTGCTTTAAGAGTTTCAGCTTCCGATACGGTGAGTTTGGGTAGCTTGGCAGACGGTAAATCAGATACATCCGACGAAGTACGATCAACAACAGTTTCATCACTAAATTCCGGCGAAGATGGGTGTTCATCGCCATCTGGTGGAAGTTGTACTGCTAAGTTGCCAGAACCTACTTGTTCTGTGTCAGAATGAGATCTATATGAAGACGAGGTGATGTCTTCTGTCAGTTTGGTATTATCTTGTGAACCATGGGGTAACTCTACTACTGCGCCTACTAACTTGTTAACCAATGCCGCCTCTACTAGGTTATGCCCACGAAGAGCCCTTGATATTGCTTTACCCGACATCATGTGTTGAACAGCATGCGGACCATAGACCATTTCCATCGCCTCCTCTAGGCCAGACCCTTTCATCATGGATCCGATGCTTCCCAGAAAACTTATCATGACGTGAAATCCACCAAGTCTGCACACTACTCGCAGACATTTGGCTGTAATTATTTCTACAGTCTTAAGCCACAGAGGTTGATTAAAGGTCAAACACGGGGATGAAATGCGCAATTTGTTCGCCTGGTCTTGGACGAAAAGTAAAGTTGAGTAGATACAAGTCTCATCAGACGGATTCAAATCAATAATCGGCAGGAACAACACTTTTGATTTTGGGGATGGACCACTTTCCGATTCTGAGAAGATATGTTGCATGTAACCTGACCAATTGGGTCTCGGTTTGGTAGCATCCCTGAATAATCAACCAGAATGCCAAAGAAAGTCTGAGTTAATATCTAATGGCAATGTAAAGGGGAACTGTAACTGGAGCAATGGTTTGTATGTAATTGCTGAAAGACCCTTGCCCGGGATGCCCACATATTGGTGAATCGGGACTCCTTTTGCTTTTATAATTCCATCTACCCTGTGGCGGGGTTGCCTAAAGATTGCAGGTCTCCTTGGTTCTAGTGGTGAGTTACTATTTGGGGTACAAACTGCAATTATTCCCATACCATGAAAAGTTCCTTGACCATCTAATGTTGCAATGTTATGATCAACATTATCTGCGACCCATTGGGTGAATGCCCCAGGAAAGAATGGACCGAGATTATCGCTATCTTCAGTCTGGATAACGGACTGTTTGTATCTTTCAACTTCATCATATGTTATTGAAAAACCTAAACGAGAGAGTTCGGTAATGAGCCATCTGGACCCAAACATGTGATCAAGCTCGATGCCAAGACCAAATAATATCAGAGATATGACTGATTTTGGTCGTGCAGACTGAATTATTGAATGGCCAATACTGATCTGCTTCAACTCTGAAGGAACCAGGATTTTTAACAAAGATAGCAAATGTGGAGGTATCCAATTTTTACCTCGCTCAGTATCACTGATATCCTCGCATGTGGGATATACATTGGTATTGTACTCTGTTTCCCTTAATTGTGCGCGAATAATCTTGGCTGCTGTCTTAACAATTCTATCACTTTCTTCTTCAATGTCAGTTTTCTTCTCGTCATACCATTGTTTATTAATTATGAAGGCAGCCATGTTTCGAAAGCAAATTACATCACTCCGCCCCTCTGCCTCTGAAAAAAGTATGTGTTCACCATAATGATCCTGCAGTTTTTTCTTCAACCACTTTTTGGAATAAACTATTGGCAAATTCAACCATGGTAGCATGCAGTTCAGGGAGCGTATACAACTCCTCGCCAGCTTCAGATTCCATCCACGAGCATATCCTCTCAAACCAATGTTGCTTTTCGTTGTCGTTTTTTCGACCAAGCTTTTGTTTCATTTCAGCTGGCATCATATTCATCTGCCTATTCATCATGAAAAGTGGCAGACAATTATCATGATATACAGCTTCAGCTGCAACCAGATCAATGCAGCCAGAAAGTCTTCTGTGAACATTGCGAGCCACTGTATCGGCTCTCGTAGAACAACATTCCAAAAGTGTATCACGAATGTGGAGTGTAGAAAATCTACGAACATATGTTCTATGAGGGTGTCTGGGATCAAACAGAGCAGGTTGACCACAGAATAGACAGTCCTCTTTGTAATCGAACCTTGAAATACAGGATCTCAATTTTTTTGGAGATGCCATTTCAGCACAGTCCTCACTGGTTTCGGAGGAGACCCTCTTAGTATCTGTAAAATTTCGACGACATGTTTTGTGCACCAAAACCTTTCCAACTGGCGTGGTACTCAACTGATAATTCAAGTATCGTACAAGCCCTGTTTGACCCCGTTTCTCGCCAAAACTAGCAAGCGTCATTATGCCTTTCTCCATTACACTAACTGACGGCTCGTTCTTAAAACCAGTACCACAAATCACACACATATCGCCCGACAAATCACTACTTTCGCCTTGTAGGTGTTTGTCAGACATATCAAATACTATAAACAAAACCAACTTATTCAATAAGAAATCAAAATATGGAAAACAAAGTATCAAAAATGTCTACTTAAAGATAATATTCTCATTGAGATACCCTCATCAACGAGAAAATATCAACTTACATTAGGTTTAAACAGAATACAATTTTAACTATTTAACTGCAAATCGCAATTGAATATCAAAATGGAACAGTTTGCAGAAGAGCAAAATAAATTGCGGGCAACTTGACAGACAGCCAACGACCGAATGAGAAAGATGATCAAACTGGAACTATCAATAAAGAGCGTTCCACGAATGGGCGGTGGTGTATCCGTTTTAGTATAATTACTACCCACTAGAGCATTCTGGTATAATTACTATCCACCAAAAAACAACAACAGATAATTATGTACATGTAGGAAAAAAATGAAAACGTCATGGAAATATCTCCATTTTTTTGGGGCTACAATTTTAGTGTGTATTTGACTTATATGTGTGAAGTTGATTGTCATCGCCATTAAACAAAAATGTGCTATCCCAGATATTCTCCAGAAAAATAGATAATGTTCAAGATTAGAAAAATAGACATTTTTAAAAAAATGTTTCAGACACTTTGACCGACATTTTGGCTATCGGCATCAAATAATGATAGGATGTGTTTTGTGAGATTGTAATCAACCTAATCTGATCAATATATGACACTATCAACTAGCATTTTGGGTACTACAGACAGCCGACCTTTGGTAACGTATTAGAAAATCCAAGTCGAAAAATCGTATAGGGGTCCTCATTTCAAAGTGCGCTGAAAAATTTTCCCCAAAACGGATTTTTGCGGATTTTGGATATGCTACTCGGGAGATTCTCCTGCGTCTTTTGGCACCAAAATCGCTTCTCTACAAATTTATTCCCGGTTCAACCCTCTGACAGCCAGACTAATATTAGAGAGCACCTATTCTCAGGAACACGGCATGAAACAGGAACAGGTACCTAATCTCAGGAATGCTGGAACAGAAAAAAGGATATTATTGTACGTGAATGAACAAACTTCACTTAAATGTTTGTTAACTATCATAACACAATAACTCCATTTTTTCATCCCCGCGTGCCATTAGATAATATAGATTGTTGAAGATGTGTTTTTCTTGGCGTTTTCAATTTACACTGAATTCACAGGAACAGTTACCGGCGGCAGAATGGTTCTTTGCGGGGAAGGAGATTTCAACAACCAGAAATTAATACGTGTACAAAATGTGATGACTGGGATAAATTGGAAAGATATTTAGGGAAAAGCATGTAGTAACAGGTATCACAGAACTAAATACAGTGCAGCCCACTTAATTTTTATATCTCTTAACTGAATAACCCTGTTAATTGAATATAATTTCCCAACACAAAACCATTTTCAACCCCATCTTCCAACCCTACCAATGGCATTTACATTGTTTTATGTACATCTTCTTATTACGTTAAATTCTAAAAAACATGAGACAGACATTGTGAAATCATTTTATCGAGCATTATGGTTTAATAATTGTCCCTCAAGGGTTAATGAACATCCTTCCATATCATTAGCAGTCCAGTGCGAGACAGGTCGCTAATAAAATGGAGAGTTGTTAATTATTCCTTTCAAACTATTAATAAAAGGTGTCAAACTTTTTTTTTTGCAGCTCCCTCTTCCATCCCTAAAAATGGGGGTAAATTTTTGAAAACATGCAACGAACATAGTGAAATTATTTTATCGACCATTGTCATTTATTAGCGTCCCTCAAGGAATAATTAACATCCCTCCATATTATTAGCGGCCTGAGACTGGGAAGAAAGGTGTGATTCATGGTTTTGATCTGGTGAGAAGGCATTAAGAGTTGCGAGCCCAATTTAACTTTTTAATGAGCATTTTTCCTATTCCTGCATTCCTGAGATTAGATACCTGTTCCTGTTCCATGTCCTTTTCCTGAGAGTAGCACTGCACCTGTCCACATTCCCATGCTGCTAGCCCCTTTCCTGTACTGCTTATCACCCAGAGGAGATGGAGAGGTGGTAAAAAGACAACACAGACTTTTGGCAAATGGTCTCCAAACTCTTCCCTGGTCAATATGCATCACTTATTCAAAAGACAAGAGCCATTTATTGACCGCGCCGCACTCCACTTGCTCCTCTGCCTTCTTGACACAGTCTATTTGTACATATGATTCTATTCTCGTATGAGTCTATGACATTTACGACCCGACCTGAGACCGATATTCGAGAATTGACAATTACTGAATTGTTGAAATTGTTTTCTGTGTTGATTCATAATTATCTACAAGTAGCCTGTATTTTATTGTGAGATTTACCCGTGGATCATTTGCTTTGGTATCTAATGCAACTGGAACAGATTACTGTTATAATGGTCTTTGGTACGAGGTTTCAAACACAGGAATCCCAATTAATGGAAGGTCTGTGAAGATGCAACTGCTTGAATTTAATTTTATATCGCCACGCATCATCCTAGCACTGCTACAGGATTGAAGCCTAGCCATAAATGTTCTGTCACCATACCAACTAAGTTTATTCTTTACTTACATCTTCACGGAATGCCATGATTCCGTATAGAATATCAGTCACCCCCCCCCCCCTCTCCCCCACCCCCACCCACTTACATGTGTAAGACATTTGATATTTTCTTTCATATACTCAGAATCTGCCCCTCCAACCTGAACAGGATTTGTAACCCTCATTGGAACCAGTCATTGAGGATGGACTTATGAATAGCTGTCGGCCATGTTCTGTATCACAGTATGTTGAGACCAAGAATTGTTGACCGTGTTGTGCATGGAGCTTAAGAAAAATAGTAGAAAAAGTCATGTTTAGTGAGAGTGAACTGATGAACACCGCCACTGGTGGGGGTGAGAGAGAGAGACTACATACTTTTGTAAAGATAGAAAGTCAGAAACGGCATGTAGGCCAAAATGGTCGGATGCTTTTGAAAATGTAATTGTCCACCTATTGATATCTTGAAATTTGCAAACATCGCGACCAGATTCGGTTAGGAAAAGTATCAAGTGGAAATGCCTTACAGCTACTTTTTCTCTCTACAAAACCCAAAATCCCCCCAAAACTTTCAGCAAAGATGTATCGATAGGCCAACCTACACTTTTTTTAAAATACCAAAAATTCTGGGCCCCTGCCTGGGGTAGTTGCCCCCCTTTCCCCTCTCCCCTTTTAGTGCTAATGCACTCAACGTTCTCTCCTTCCTAACCATAGTTTGTTATACGTATCATGTTGGGTGATATAAAACATCCAACCTGACAGATAGGCAACAAGGAAAATTAAAATAGGCCCCCTTTAAAAAAAAAACGAAACAAACAATTGACTAAAAATCAATTTATTGAAAATGTATAAGTAAAGAATAAACTAAAATTTTACTTTGCACATTTTTTTCAATTATGCACTTTATAAAATCGATTAATGAGCTTTTACTCCATTAAATGAGCAATTCTATTCCAACATGAGGATGATAGCAGTATTTGCGGGTGATAACAAAATAATAATAAAAAAATAAAGTGTAAAAAAACACAATTTAAAATGTCCATTTATGCAAGCAATAATTATCCAACTCAATATGACATCAATTAATAACCCTTGTGGCCTCTTGTGTTCGTTATTTAGTAGGGGTAGTCAACAGCGACAGATTAACGAACCCAAGTTCTGGGCCACTCAGCACATTTTAAATTCTCTCAATCATTAAAATACTCATTAGAAGCGGATAAAATTTTACACATTAGTAAAATATACCAGCACACACATCCTCCATCCCCTTAAAACTTCTATTAACTTATATCCCCCCCACCCCTTTTTATGTGTACCCATACTATGTATGGTACACATAATGCCGGCATCTGGGGTGACCATCCATCTTTCGTCCATCCTTTGTCCATCCATCTGTCCGTCTGTCCATCCATCTGTCTGTCCATCCGGGCAGACATATGGGGGTTTAGGTGGCTATTTGTTGGTAGAAATGGGGTTTAGGTGACTACCGCAATTTATGTGACTAGTCACATAGTTAAATGTCATTATTCTAGGGTGGGGTTTAGAGTTGGGGTGGGGTGGGGTTAGGGTCAGTAAAGGGTAGGGTTAGGGTTTGCTACCACCCCAAAAATTTTTCACCCAAAAAGTTGTTTTAATACAATGGACATGCATTTTAGTTAAAATAGACTAGGAATATATTGAATTTTCATTAGTCTAGGGTGGGGTTTAGAATTGGGGTGGGGGGAGTAGGGTTAGGGTCAGTGAAGGGTAGGGTCAGGGTTTGCTACCACCCCAAAAATATTCCCCAAAATCACTTGTTTTAATATAATGGACATGCATTTTATTGTAGTCCCACAAAAATAGCCACATAACTACCAATTTGTTAGGACGTCCGTCCGTCTGTCCGTCCGGCGTCCGTATCCATTTCTTTGGCATTCGATAACTTGAAAAATATTGCTTGGATTGTCAAGTTACTTTATATTTGTGTTCAGGTTACTGATGTGCTGAGCTGTATAGTTTTTGGTGTAAATCGGATAATTTGATCCCGAGATATTAACCCTTTATCCTTCAAATTGAAAATTCCTCCAATCCCTCTGGCATTCGATAACTTGAAAAATATTGCTTGGATTGTCAAGTTACTTTTATATTTGTGTTCAGGTTACTGATGTACTGAGCTGTGTAGTTTTTGGTGTAAGTCTGTTATTTTGATCCTACATGTGGGCACGGTGGCGTTGTGTACTAAGGCACACTGCACGTCAACAGTGTATTTGTCTTCAACCAATACTAACGCAGCTTGTATAGAGTTAGTATGTTGGGGAGTCTGACATTGTTCGCTGTTGCTCGGTGGTTCTCTCCGCCTTCCTCCACCCATAAAACTGTCTGACACGAGGCGACCCTGTCTGTTGAAAGTGTCATTAAACCCCAATAAATAAATAACCACTGTTTGTTTGTGTTCGTTTATATTAGTTTCTGTTCATTCTTTAGTATGACCCCTGCTAGCACTGATCTTTAAATTTAGTGGATATGTGCCTCAACATCCTTCTTTGACATGGCCTACAGGGTTCATTTATCATAGGACTGTTTTAGAACATGGTTTGCTCATTTGGCAAGACCTCTGGATAAGAGCTTTCGATTTGCATTCACTTCTGTGGAAAAAGTTGCCGTTTACAATGGCCTTTAAACTTACCGCATTTGTGTATCAGCATTCTTCCTTTAGCCAGCTCTACAGTTAGTTTGTCATGTTGAACTACAGTGTTGTTGATATGGCCGGGAAGAGGAAATTTGGGCCTTGGGGTTAAGTCTGTGATGGGTTCCCTTTCAGAAGTATCAAGATACTGATGCAAGTGCTGAAGGCACGAGCGATGATAGGTGATAGGGGGCTGGGGAGAGAGGAAGGCGGGCTTCTCCCAAGAAAAATTTGAAATCGGCTATTAAATCGAGACTTCTGGCGGCTTTTGAGATAAAAAAATTACGTTATTTTTGGCCATCAAAATGACATTTTTTAGGAGTATGTTTCATATTTCTAAGTCCATCAGCGAGTATCCTGTGACCTAGAGCTATATTTATTTATTTATTGGTGTTTAAGGTCACATATCTCTGCACAATGGCTAATCATGACCACGACAGTTTTACAGGTGGAGGAAGCTGGAGTACCCTGGCAAGCAACTGTCAACCCCCCAACATACTAACTCCCCACAAGCAGGGTTATCATTGGTTGAAGACAAGTGCACCATTGATGTGCAGTACACCTAAGTACACAACGTCACCGTTCCCCCACATGGACAATGGGGGTGAAGAATTGCCAGAGGTTGTATTCATACTGAGGACCTCTCAGCTTGCAGCATGCACCTCTACGTACTGAGCCACCATGCCCCAACCTAGAATTATAGCTTTTGACTGCTTGAATTGATAACTATATTACATCAACTTGATTTAATAAAGTTATTATTTATTTATTTATTTATTGGTGTTTAAGGTCACATACTTATGCACAATGGCTAATCGTGACCGTGACAGTTTTGCGGGTGGAGGAAGCCGGAGTACCCGGAGAGAACCACCGAGCAACGACGAGCAGCTGTCAGCTCCCCAACATCGTAACTCTGAACTCTGCACCGCAGCACAGGCAGGGTTAGATTGGTTGAAGACATGCGCACCATCGACGTGCAGTACGCCTCAGTACACAGCGTCATCGTGCCCCCATGTAGGCAATCGGGGTGAAGTGTCTTGCCCAAGGACACAACGCGGTTGCCGCAGGTGGGATTCGAACCGAGGACCTCTCGGCTTGCAGCCTGCACCTCTACCAACTGAGCCACCGCGCCCCCAATAAAGTTATTACGGTTTTTCAAGAATCATGCAGTCCAATTACAACCATTGATAAAGTGTGGAGCTCCAGCCCTCTTCTTAACTGTTGGCACGGGAGGCAGAACTTTGGGAGGGGGCTGGGGGTGGGGGGCTTGTGCAAAACATGACCTGAAAGACCATATTTTAGTGTTTTGGTTTGATACGTCCCTTGAAAGGACGTACCAAACCAAAACATTAAAATACAGTCAGACCTAACATAGAAATCCTGGACTACTGGTCCAAACTTGCCCCCCCCCCTCCCCACAAAGTGCCAGGCACCAGGGTTACTACCTTGGGCCCCACCCTCTACACAGCCCTGGTCATTGGTACTTTCATTGGGTTGGGAATAGTGCTGGTCTGTTTGGGCCATTATGTTCTGTAAGGGGTTTAAATTCACAGATCCATAAATACATGACCAATCGTACATATTTCAAACAAAATGACTGATGATAGAAAATTAATATAACTATGTGGCAGAGTGAGATTTTAAAAGTTTTGTTGTGGGAAGTATTAAGTTTGTGGACTGGAAAATTATATTGTGACCATTGCATGTCAACTGAAATATTGACATTGTTTCCAATTAACTGCATGCTTGGTGATAGTCCAGTTTGATCTATTGTTGAGTTGTACTCACTTTTCACTGCAGCCTATCACTCTCTCTGTTCAGAGATTGCTCATAACATTGGGTGTTTATAATAAATTCATTGGAGAAGTTCAAAATAACTCCAAATCCCATACAATCACAAGTTCAGCTTCATTTTTCTACAAATCTGTTCATCTTGTTTGTCTGTAATTTAAATAAGAAATTCTGCTTGGAGCTACATTGGATAGATTCTGAATTTGTCACATCCTGAGCTTTGTTACATTGATGGTATGTGTAAATTGTGTATTTTATTCTGCCATTTATAAGCCAACAAATTATGATATTCATATGGCCCTACTATGCTGTACAATTATACAGTGGTATTTAACTGAATGAAATGAATCTGCTTCACTTGACTTCATAAATACAAATGAGCTATATATGTTAATTTGGTATCAGATGCCATATTTATTACCGCTGACCTATAACCATTGTTTCTGAAAAGTAGCATTGAACCCTCAACATTGAATTTATGGAAGTGTATGTTTCCCCATGGGAACCTCGGGATGTGAAGTAGTACTTGTTTACTGTGGTAAGCAGTGCCTGTGGTGGTGCTCCTGTTCAGTGGGCAACATAGGTATAAATGGCTACATCAACTGACTTCATACCTATGTTGTGGGCATGATACAGCCATAGATGCTGAAAGTGGCATTAAGCCTCAATAAATAAATTCATGTTCAGTCTATATAAAATATGTGGATGTATAGTTGAGTATACTGTGTATTATTTTGTAATTTTGTATAATGTATAAGATGTAATTAATGATATCAGGTGAGAATTGTAAGTATTCTATAGACTTAGTGTGGTCTCCTCTCCTGTATTTCAGGAGCATGTTGATGGTGTTAACCTGGTGATTTTGTATGGTTGCTGAAATGGTGATGTAATATGACTTAATACCTGTCATCGCGCGGCCGCCTAATCTGTCGCGACACACAGTGGATCTGACATCGGTTTTTATAAGAATTAGGAACCTCTATTATTAAATATAGATACTCTCAACAGGTATCAGGGAACTAAAAATTTGAATTAGAGTTACCCACCTTGAATTAGAGTTACCCGCCTTGAAAGGTTGCACTCGGAAATGATGCAATTGCTACGGATTTTAGTAAAAAGTCTATCGATCTGCGATCGTAAATTCTGACTCCAAGCATTGTGATTACTGAGAGAACTACGGAGCCCCATCAACCGCGAAGTCTCATCAGCCCGTGGCGTTTTGTGATTCCTTACCACACTATATCAGACACAGGCTCCAGATTCTGGGCTCAGGTTGGTTACCTCACAAGCTTGTGTTCAGCACAACAAAGACCAGTTTACCAGTTATCTACGATTTTTATTAACGAATAAAACTCAATTACCAATCGTTTTCTCTGATATAAAGTAAAATTCACAATGTTCAGTCAAAGTTCATACCTTATAGCAAAAGTGGTGGCATCCATCTTACTTCTTGTAGGTAGGTACTTGCTCATCGGGAGCCAGAGACGACTTCCCAAACATCCAGGAATCGGTGCTTATATCCACTAGATTTTTGATGCCAAACCTGATCACGCGACTACCAGTCAGCGGAATAGTTAGGGAAAGCTCCCGTGACGTGGCAGTCACCATTGTTAGATGCTTGTACTGCCATGCAGATTGTCTGCAATCTGCATGCAATCTATCGAGTGGTGGTTCCACAGACACATTCCACCAGGGTTCTGTTAACCGGGGGAATTGTGTGATAGAATTTACAATTCTGCAACTTTAGCATTATGTGATGCCCATTTTTTCTGGGAGTGTGATTTATGGGTTGATGACAGCTATGACAGTTCAAATAGTACCAATTCAGAGATTTCCGCCCGTGATATTTATCAACTAAAACTCGACTACCGGAGTTATCTCTGATCAGCTCTTCTGCCGAGTGTAGGTCAGTCGGTTGAGTGTAGGTCGGAGTATTTCTTATTAGTTTATCCAATTCTACGAATATCGGCTTTGAGGAAAATTAACAGCAATAATATGAGTCCCATTCAAACTAATAGAAAACTGTCCTGTTATTTCTATAATTTCCATGGAAGAGCTAAAGCTCTTCTTTTGAGCTTGCTTAACTTCTATGGGCCAACTTTGCAACACAATCGCTAAAAATAAACAGCCTTCGGAAAATATATTGTTTCAATAAAGGTTTGAAACATTCTATTGACATCTTGCACTATTGTTGAATATGCCTGATAAAAAGAGGGTGATTTGATGACTCTTGGACCTAAAAAAATACAATTCACTTTTTGTGTGTTTTTGTAGGGAATTACCTGAAAAATGCACGTGACCGGTACTTCCCTTCATGTCAGTTTTTCTCTCTTATTTGTTGCATGACCCCTGTTCTCGGGTGAGAAAAAGTTGTCTGAAGGACTATACTCAGGGTTCGCACGCGGGTCTGGAATCCTGGAAAAGTTTTGGAAATTAGAAAAAAAATTTCCATACCCTGGAAAAGTCTGGAAAACGGCACCTTTTTTGAGCTGGTTTGGAAAAAGTCTTGGAGAAAACTGAACACAGAAGAGGTGTGTATGGAAAAGTTATGGAATCGATCATTTGTTTCGAAAATCCGAATATTGTTTCAAAAAAAAAATGAAAATCTCGATGCGTCGTCGGAATTCACAAACATCTTCTATTTGGCCGGTCTTTATTTGCATTTATCGGGACATTTTAGAAACACCGACGGATGTAAAGTATCAAGACACTTTAGAAACACCGGCGGATGACCTCATTTTTGCAAATCTGTAAATATATCGCAAAACATGCCTAGCAATTGTATCTTCAGAGAAAAGTGGCTATCGGAATCAATGTTTTGTGGCTGGATACAAAAAGATGTTAATAAACTGAAACCCAGATGCATTCCATGTGCGAAATCGATTGACATTGCCAATATGGGAGAAGCTGCACTTGTCAGTCATTCGAACGGAAAAAAAAACATTTGGAGGCAACTACATCCAACTCGAAGAAAAACAGTCAACTCTTTTATGAGCTATCAAACGAAAAAAACTGAATGTGCAAGCAATAATAATAGTGAGGCATCCATATCCTCTGTTGTCAAGTCTGATGTTTTAAAAGCCGAAATTTTATGGACACTGGGGTATGGAAAAGGTATGGAAAGTTTCTCGCCGGTGGTCTTGGAAATGTGTGGAATGTCCTTGAAAAGTTTTGGAAAAGTTATGGAATTTTTCTCCCTTAGAAGTGTATGAACCCTGATACTTGACAAAGATATTTGAATGGCAAAATTAAAGTGATGCGATCATATTTTTTCGCCTGAATGTTACAATTGTCACCTGTGGGAAAATATTTAGTTCCGTGATACCTGTAACTTTGTTTCACTCTCGAACAAAACTTGGGCATATTGGTCTGCGTCACGCAGCGTGTTCCATGTGGCTTGTAAGTGAAGCTAAGCGCACATGTTTGCAGTTGCGGCAACAGATCTGGGGTCCGATGTGTTATTTTTACCGGAAGCGTTTGTCAGAGAGAAAATTGATATAGGAACTCATTGACATCGGCACATGTGTGCGGTTGCGTACAAAACTGAATTTGCTGCCGCAAATCCAATCGGCATCGGACAGAAAATGTCGGTGTTCGGCGTCCGAGCGATGAGGGTCGTAGGCCCATATAAAAACAGTCGGCCTTCTTTTTTCGCATACTTCCTTTTCTTCTCTCAATTGTTTTACCATTTCACCTCTTTTTTGGAGGGAGGGGGGTGCCTCTGGTCACCCCCTGAACCCACTCAAACAGACCACTCCTAATGGGTGGCGCAAAATATTCTCCGCCTCGCGAGTTCCAACTTTCGGTTTCTGTATTTTCCACTTATGACGACTTATCCACTGTGAGTTGATGGTATACTAGAAAAATAGATTAGAATATTTGCCTCCTCATCTACTCGTTTCAGCTATAGTGGATGAAATTTGGCGCTGATTGAACAAATTTCAGAAAGACTAGTGCTCAGTGTGAAATAACTTTTAAAACTCAACTTAGACTAGAGAAGGAGATGGGGTTGCAAATACAAAATATAGATAGTAGGCTGGAAAAAACAGTTGTTTTAGACAACCCCTACCTCCGATCCAAACTTTACCCTTCTTGAATTTACTTTCCACCGCCTGCACAGGATGTAATTTTGTCTGTTTGCGTTGCATTCCACGAAGTATTTCACGATTTCTACCATAGTATGTGAAGTTTCCAGCTGTTAGTCAAATAGTGATTCGAAACTTCTAGACGTTGATTTTTATTTTTTTTTTTTTTTTTGGGGGGGGGGGGGGGGGGGGAGCCCCACTCCCGCGACAGTGAACGCACACGTCATCGAGAAATGTGACGTTTTTATGACATACATGTGACAATGATTATAGCTGAATTCCCTGTGAACAAGAGGGGTGGCCACCGTCCCCCCCCCCCCCCCCCCCCCCCCCCCCGTCTCATACGACCATGGTTTTTGGAGCAAATTCAAATGATCTCCCGTTAATTAATGATATGTGTTAGTTCTGGTGTAGTTGTTTAACTTTCTCCCTATATTTCACCCCCACCCGATAGGATAAAATCTCAGGTGTTTCCCCTCTTTAAATATAAAAATAACATTTGCTTTTAAAAAGCTTTTTTCTGGCTCCCAAGATTGGTGGAAGATGAAAAGATACACGCAGGCCATGACGGAATATCTCACCCCCTGCCTCCTCTATGTGACTTTGCATTCGATTTATATATTCTTTCTTTCTTCATATTCGAAGATTTTGTTTGTAAAGTTAAAACTTTGAGCTATAATTGAGACGTTGTAACTTTTCCTCTTAGTAATGTGGAAGAGAGATAATCCACGTACACTGAAAACTGCTTACGGTAAGTTTTACAAGCCTAAAATTAACCTACCCTCGCGAAGTATGTTACAATTTTTAGCTCAACTTTGACGAAGTCAAATTTGAGCTATTGTCATGGCCCGTCGTCCGTCTGTC
This sequence comes from Pictodentalium vernedei, assembly GCA_031216915.1. Lineage (NCBI taxonomy): Eukaryota > Metazoa > Mollusca > Scaphopoda > Dentaliida > Dentaliidae > Pictodentalium > Pictodentalium vernedei. The sequence goes on along the minus strand of CM062289.1, from coordinate 460,292,094 downwards.
CATCCATCCGTCCGTCTGTCCGTCTGTCAACAATTGGCTATGGCTCGGGCTAGAGGTCGTATTTATGAACCGATCTTTACGAAACTTCTTGTGTACCTTTGTTATGACCCTGGGATGGGAACGAGTGTTTTTAGGTGTGGTCCAGAATTCAAGATGGCTGCCAGCGGCCATTTTGTACCGATGATGCAAAAATCAGTTTTTTGTACAGAACTTCTGTATGAAAGTTCTGATTTGAATAAAGTTTTGTATAAATGTTTAGTACCATGGGATACATCACATATAATACGGGTTTTTTTCTCGTGCGTAAATTATGCAAATTAGACTGACTTTGATTTATTTAGTGTTACTTTTAGAGCTGTAAGTGCCAAGCTGCTATGGCTCGGGCTAGAGGCCGTATTTATGAACCGATCTTTACGAAACTTCTTGGGTACCTTTGTTATGACCGTGGGACGAGAACGAGTGTTTTTGGGTGCGGTCCGAAATTCAAGATGGCTGCCAGCCGCCATTTTGTACCGACGATGCAGAAATCTGTTTTTTGTACAGAACTTCCATATGAAAGCTCTGATTTGAATAATTTTTTGTATGAATGTTTAGTACCATGGGATACATCACATATAATACGGGTTTTTTTCTCGTGCGTAAATTGTGCAAATTAGATTAATTTTGATGTTTTTTGGGGTTACTTTCAGCACTGTAAGTGCAAATGCCAATACGGCTCAGGCTAGAGGCCGTATTTATGAACCGATCTTTACGAAACTTCTTGGGTACCTTTGGTATCACCGTGGGACGAGAACGAGTGTTTTTGGGTCTGGTCCGAAATTCAAGATGGCCGATGGCAGCCATTTTGTAGAAAATTAGGTGCAATCAGATTTTTGCACAGAACTTCCATATGAAAGCGCTGATTTGAATAATTTTTTGTGTGAATGTTTAGTACCATGGGATACATCACATATAATACAGGTTTTTTTCTCGTGCAGAAATTATGCAAATTAGATGAACTTTGATTTTTTCAGTGCGACTTACACACAGTAAGTACACATGTCAATACGGCTCAGACTAGAGTCTGTATTTATGAACTGATCTTCACGAAATGTCTTGGGTACCTTTGTTATCACCTTGGGACGAGAACGAGTGTTTCTGGGTACGGTCTAAAATTCAAGATGGCTGCCAGTGGCCATTTTGTACCGAAATTAGGTCTAATGTGGTTTTTGTACACAACTTCTATACAGCTCAGACTAGAGGCCGTATTTATGAACCAATCTTTACGAAACTTCTTGGGTACCTTTGTTATCACTGTGGGATGAGAGTGAGTGTTTTTGGGTGTGGTCCAAAATTCAAGATGGCCACCAGCAGCCATTTTGTACCAAAATTAGTGCAATCAGTCTTTTGTACAGAACTTCTGTATGAAAGTTCTGATTTGAATAAATTTGTGTATGAATGTTTAGTAACATGGAATACATCACATATTGTAAGGGGTTTTTTTTCGTGCAGAAATTATGCAAATTAGATGAACTTTGATTTATTCAATGTTACTTACACAATGTAAGCACACATGTCAATACGGCTCAGGGTAGAGGCTGTATTTATGAACCGATCTTCACAAAACTTCTTGGGTACCTTTGTTATCACCGTGGGATGAGAATGAGTGTTTCTGGGTACTGTCCAAAATTCAAGATGGCTGCCAGTGGCCATTTTGTACCGAAATTAGGTCCAATCAGTTTTTTGTCACAAGTTCTATTCAGCTCGTATTTATGAACTGATCTTCACAAAACTTCTTGGGTACTTTTGTTTTCACCTTGGGACAGGAACGAGTGTGTTTTGGGGTGCCTTTGTTATCACTGTGCTATGAGAACAAATATTTTGGGGTTCAGTCAGACCCACTCTGGGACTCAAAGATTTCTTTTCTAGTTCAGCATCTGACTGTCACCCACCTTTACAATACGTTACCTATACATTTGTTACAGGCAACGGTCAGTATTTTTGTACAGACCGTTACAATACTTTATATGTACCTTTGTTATCAGGTCATTACCCAGATGTTTGTCATTGCTGTGTCACATAGTATCTATGTACATGTCTTTGTCTTGACAAGTTGAGCTACAGTGTCATTGACACTTTCATTTTTCTAACGATTATTTGAAGGGTATTAAAGTCCGACGACCCAAAACATATGTAAAACGAACGCAAATCACTTAGGCGAAGTCCAAGTTCAATGTTATTGAACTGGCTCGGACGGGTAGGGGGAGGAGGGAGGGGGGGTCGAAACATGACACGTCCTGAATTGCCATGTTAATCTTTTAAAATTTAGTTCAAGTTATATGCTCCGCCCAGACTTCAAAGAGTATGGGCTATAAATTCACTGGCAGAGAAAAATTGGAACATGTGTCTGTATGTCACTTGGAGAGGTGGAGTGCATTTTTTTTGTGAGCATCATATACACAGTCAGTGATGCCAAAATCGAGGACCTGCCGCCAGCTATCTCAACCCCCATACTGTCTTGAATCTGTTTCCTTGCAAGACACATATATGCGATAAACCAAAGATGGTTAGCCCATTTCCCCAAACTTGATTTCAATGCGATTCGCTTATTAATTATATTCTACACAGTTCAATGGCAGGACAGTGCCGGAGTGGTCTTCAGGTGGTGGTGGTGGTGGATCAGGGGGGGGGGGGGGGTATGGGGAGGGGGGGGGGGGGGTGAAGGCATCACCCAAAGTCCACTCATAGTTTTTTGAGAGAAATTTTTGTTCTTGGCTCGAGGTGAATTTTGTTTTAGGTCTCATGTTGGTAAATTTGGCAAAATGGAAGTAAAAGCCGGTACTTTAGAGCTTGATTTTTCGATAAGTAATCCACGTTGGATGCAAAAACGTTACATGGGGGCACGGTGGCTCAGTAGGTAGGGGTGCAGGCTGCAAGCCGAGAGGTACTCTGTTCGAATCCCACCTGTGGCAACCGGCCCACCTGCGGCAACCGGGTTGTGTCCTTGGGCAAGACACTTCACCCCATTGCCCACATTGGGGCATGGTGGTGTTGTGTACTAAGACGTACTGCTCCTCGTGGATGGAGCACCTGTCTTCAACCAATGCTAACCCTGCTTGTGTGGAGTTAGTATGTTGTTGAGCTGAGAGTTGCTTGCCATTGTTCGATGGTTCTCTCCAGGTACTCCGGCTTCCTCCATCCGTAAAACTGTCGTGGTCATGATTAGCCATTGTGCAGAAATATGTGGCTTTAAACACCAATAACTAACTAACTAAAAACGGTACATAATTTGGTTCTTTAATCAGAAATATGTTGAAATCAGTGTTTTGGTCTTCAATCAGAAATCTGTTGAAATCAGTGTTTTATCGCCGATTGGTGTGGGGATAAACCCCATATATTGAAAAATATGGGGTTTATCCCCACCCCAATTGGCAATAAACTTCGACTCTACTTAAGAATTTTCCTCAAAAAGGAATTTTCGGCAGAAAAACATTAAATCATTCACAAGTCTGCTTTCGTGCACAATGTTTCTAAAACTGTTACAAAATTTATCAGTGTGAACTTCAATATTTTATCTAGAAAGCCTCGACAGTTATTTTCCGACGTATTTTATTTATTTTACAGAAACGGTCATCACTTTGAGATCGTAAGTTTCACTTGGGCCCGAATTTCGCAACAAACATACCGATGTTGTGGAACGGTTCAGATTTATGTTTTGATCTGTATCCAAATCCATCAAAACACAACTCCTTGCAACAACCTCGAAACCCTCAGGTAAAAATAGATTATGCTATCCGTTACGTCATTGGTAACCAAACATGTTGGCTGCTGGCGTAAAATGACAACAACAGTGAGCTTTTGAGTGAAATCAGGGGAAAAGGAAGACCTGCCGATAAGGTAGTAATGCGAAAATTCGCTCCTTCACCTATTCTTTAATTTGAGTGGTTCTTTATAATTGAATAACAAACAGAACAGCAGATACGCAATATAGTCTAACTCCAATATGTTATGGAAAATACAATAGTTTGTTTTCGAGCGTTGAGAATCAAACGTCGTGCTGCGATGCTTTGAAGTCTAGCATAATCGATTTCATTTCATTTCTAGGCATAATTAAATTCGATTTTCACGAAAATTAAATTTAATTACATGCAGTCGACAAATAACATGAAGGTTGATTAACACAACTTTTGATTTCAATTGTGTCATGTCGCTGTAACAAAAATAAAACCAGTGATACTGCGATGATCTGCAATTGGAGTTGAACCGTCCGGAGAAATTTTAAACGTGACAAATTTAAATAATTAAAATATTTTGATTTCATTACATCCGACATATCAAGTCTGGTCTTCGCTTTATCTTTTGATAAAATGTTTTAAGCTTTAATTATTAGTGAAAAGAGAGGAGATGAGTAGATTTACTTTTGGTTGATTTTGGTTATAAGTCTCTTCTTTAGTAGAAAGTAAACAAAAGTATAAACATTATGTCAAAGAAAGTTTTTAGCTCACCTGACTGAAAGTCAGGGTGAGCTTTTCTTATCACTCTTCGTCTGTCGTCCGTCGTCCATCGTCCTGCGTGAAGGTGGTGTTTGAGCCTCTTTCTCCTAAACCACTGGCCACATTTTAATTAAATTTCATGTAAGTAGTGGTTATATAGGGGCATTTTGATTTTTATCCAAAATAGGTTTTGGCTCATATTGAGCAGAGGTGTGGGGGAAAAATGGCCAAATTTTTGGAAAATCTTCTTCTAATGAACCACCAGTAGCAGAGACTTGATATGTGGTATACAGAGTCCTTTTGAGGTTTAGAATCAAGTTTGTTCAAGAGAAGTTTGTCGGGCATTATTTGCCTTCGTTATGGGAGGGGCAAAAATTTTGGCCACACCTAAAATTTCTATTTTCAGAAACGTGAGGTCGATTTGAACCAAATTTGATATGAGATGATAATGGGTCATAAGTAGTTGATTGGTGCAAAAAATTTTTTTCTCATTTCCCCGTGGGAACCTCGGGAGCTAAAAATAGGAAAAACCTTAAAACTGCCACATCTCCAAAACTACACAGCACAGATAATTCTTATTTTGTATAAAGCTTACTTTTATCCAGTAGAATAGAATGGTTAAAAAAAATCCCCATCGGTTTGATCACAAGGTACTTTTTTCAGGACTTTGAAAAAGTGCTGAGTCAGGACTTTTTAAAACTGTAGGCAATGGGAAAAAGATTAAAAAATCTTCTTCTCCAGATCCAGCAGGCAGAATCTTTTGATATTTGGTATGCAACATTGTAGGGTGGATCTGATTCAAGTGTGTTCCAATCGGCTCCCTGGGTTCATATTTGGGCTCAGTATAGGAGCCCGATTTTGAACTTTGTGCATTTCAGGCAAATTTCCTAAAAAATCTTCTTCTCCAGATCCAGCAGGCAGAATCTTTTGATATTTGGTATGCAACATTGTGGGGTAGCACTGATTCAAGTTTGTTCAAATCGGCCCCCTGGATTCATATTTGGGCTCACTATAGAAGCCCGAATTCGAACTTAGTGCATTTCAGGCAAATTTGTTCAAAAATCTTCTTCTCCAGATCCAGCAGGCAGAATCTTTTGATATTTGGTATGCAACATTGTGGGGTGGATCTGATTCAAGTTTGTTCAAATCAGCCCCCTGGGTTTATATTTGGGCTCAGTAAAGAAGCTCAAATTCGAACTTCGTGCATTTCAGGCAAATTTCTTAAAAAATCTTCTTCTCCAGATCCAGCAGGCAGAATCTTTTGATATTTGGTATGCAACATTGTGGGGTGAATCTGATTCAAGTTTGTTCAAATCGGCCCCCTTGATTCATATTTGGGCTCACTATAGAAGCTCGAATTCGAACTTAGTGCATTTCAGGCAAATTTCTTAAAAAATTTTCTTCTCCAGATCCAGCAGGCAGAATCTTTTGATATTTGGTATGCAACATTGTGGGGGTGGATCTGATTCAAGTTTGTTCAAATCAGCTCCCTAGATTCATATTTGGGCTCACTATAGAAGCTCGAATTCGAACTTAGTGCATTTCAGGCAAATTTCTTTGAAAATCTTCTTCGGGGGTGGGGGGGGGGGGGGGGGTGGGTGAGATGAGATTCAAGTTTGTTCAAGCCAACAGATTTACTGATTTGCCGAGCTGTATAATTTTTGGTGTAAATCTGATGATTTGATCCCGAGATATTAACCCTTTATCCTTTAAATTGAAAATTCCTCCAATCCATTTGGCATTCAATAACTTGAAAAATATTGCTTGGATTGTCAAGTTACTTTTATATTTGTGTTCAGGTTACTGATTTACTGAGCTGTATAGTTTTTGGTGTAAATCTGTTATTTTGATCCTGAGATATTAACCCTTTATCCTTCAAATTGAAAATTTCTCCAATCCCTTTGGCATTCGATAACTTGAAAAATATTGCTTGGATTGTCAAGTTGCTTTATATTTGTGTTCAGGTTACTGATCTGCCAAGCTGTATAGTTTTTGGTGTAAATCTGATAATTTACTCCTGAGATATTAACCCTTTATCCTTCAAATTGAAAATTCCTCCAATCCTTATCCCCCCCCCCCCCTTTTTTACCCCTGTTTGAGGTAGCACAGTGGATCAGTAGGTAGAGATGCAGGCCAAGAGGTCCTCGGATCGAATCCCACCTGTGGCAACCACCTTGTGTCCTTGGGCAAGACACATAATCCCAACTGCCTACATGTGGGCACGGTGGCGTTGTGTACTAAGGCACACTGCACGTCAACAGTGTATTTGTCTTCAACCAATGCTAACGCAGCTTGTATAGAGTTAGTATGTTGGGGAGTCTGACAGTTGTTCGCTGTTGCCCGGTGGTTCTCTACGGCTTCCTCCATCCATAAAACTGTCTGACACGAGGTGACCCTGTCTGTTGAAAGTGTCATTAAACATAAATAACCACAGTTTGTTTGTGTTCGTTTATATTAGTTTCTGTTCATTCTTTAGTATGACCCCTGCTAGCACTGATCTTTAAATTTAGTGGATATGTGCCTCAACATCCTTCTTTGACATGGCCCACAGGGTTCATTTATCATAGGACTGTTTTAGAACATGGTTTGCTCATTTGGCAAGACCTCTGGATAAGAGCTTTCGATTTGCATTCATTTCTGTGGAAAAAGTTGCCGTTTACAATGGCCTTTAAACTTACCGCATTTGTGTATCAGCATTCTTCCTTTAGCCAGCTCTACAGTTAGCATTTAAAAAGGCATGGATTACTCTGATGTTGTGCACACGCAATGCTATTATGTTGAAGTTTCACCTAATAATATTGGAACCAATGATCTTCAGTTTTGCCATTTCACTTATAACTAACCAAGTTCAAGTTTGTCATGTTGAACTACAGTGTTGTTGATATGGCCGGGAAGAGGAAATTTGGGCCTTGGGGTTAAGTCCGTGATGGGTTCCCTTTCAGAAGTATCGAGATACTGATGCAAGTGCTGAAGGCAGGAGCAATGATAGGTGATAGGGGGCTGGGGAGAGAGGAGGGCGGGCTTCTCCCAAGAAAAATTTGAAATTGGTTATTAAATCGAGACTTCTGGCGGCTTTTGAGATAAAAAATTACGTTATTTTTGGCCATCAAAATGACATTTTTTAGGAGTATGTTTCATATTTCTAAGTCCATCAGCGAGTATCATGTGACCTAGAGTTATATTTATTTATTTATTGGTGTTTAAGGTCACATATTTCTGCACAATGGCTAATCATGACCACGACAGTTTTACAGGTGGAGGAAGCTGGAGTACCCTGGCAAGCAACTGTCAGCCCCCCAACATACTAACTCCCCACAAACAGGGTTATCATTGGTTGAAGACAAGTGCACCATTGATGTGCAGTACGCCTTAGTACACAACGTCACCGTTCCCCCACATGGACAATGGGGGTGAAGTATTGCCACAGGTTGTATTCATACTGAGGACCTCTCAGCTTGCAGCATGCACCTCTACGTACTGAGCCACCATGCCCCCAACCTAGAATTATAGCTTTTGACTGCTTGAATTGATAACTATATTACGTCAACTTGATTTAACTGGTAAAGTGCTGAGTTTTTTCCGACAACAAATCAAAGCTCATCATATTCTGCTCTATTACATTTAATTGGATAGTGCCTTATAGCCACTATCCAATTAAATGTCAGAGAGCAAGGTATTGTATAAAAAATCTGATCCATATCAGGGACAATAAAGGCTTCCTCAGGCAGAATGTAGATACAGACAGTTATTGCCTGTCACTTTTAGTAAAGCCCAAAATAGGGCTTCCAGCACTCTACCAGTTAATAAAGTTATTACGGTTCTTCAAGAATCATGCAGTCCAATTACAACCATTGATAAAGTGTGGAGCTCCAGCCCTCTTCTTAACTGTTGGCATGGGAGGCAGAACTTTGGGAGGGGGCCGAGGGGGGGGGGGGGGGGGACTTGTTCAAAACATGACCTGAAAGACCATATTTTAGTGTTTTGGTTTGATACGTCCCTTGAAAGGACGTACCAAACCAAAACATTAAAATACAGTCAGACCTAACCTAGAAATCCTGGACTACTGGTCCAAACTTGCCCCCCCCCCCCCCCCCCCACCAAAGTGCCAGGCCCCAGGGTTACTACCTTGGGCCCCACCCTCTACACAGCCCTGGTCATTGGTACTTTCATTGGGAATAGTGCTGGTCTGTTTGGGCCATTATGTTCTGTAAGGGGTTAAAATTCACAGATCCATAAATACATGACCAATCGTACATATTTCAAACAAAATGACTGATGATAGAAAATTAATATAACTATGTGGCAGAGTGAGATTTTAAAAGTTTTGTTGTGGGAAGTATTAAGTTTGTGGACTGGAAAATTATATTGTGACCATTGCATGTCAACTGAAATATTGACATTGTTTCCAATTAACTGCATGCTTGGTGATAGTCCAGTTTGATCTATTGTTGAGTTGTACTCACTTTTCACTGCAGCCTATCACTCTCTCTGTTCAGAGATTGCTCATAACATTGGGTGTTTATAATAAATTCATTGGAGAAGTTCAAAATAACTCCAAATCCCATACAATCAAAGTTCAGCTTCATTTTTCTACAAATCTTTTCATCTTGTTTGTCTGTAATTTAAATAAGAAATTCTGCTTGGAGCTACATTGGATAGATTCTGAATTTGTCACATCCTGAGGTTTGTTACATTGATGGTATGTGTAAATTGTGTATTTTATTCTGCCATTTATAAGCCAACAAATTATGATATTCATATGGCCCTACTATGCTGTACAATTATACAGTGGTATTTAACTGAATGAAATGAATCTACTTCACTTGACTTCATAAATACAAATGAGCTATATATGTTAATTTGGTATCAGATGCCATATTTATTACCGCTGACCTATAACCATTGTTTCTGAAAAGTAGCATTGAACCCTCAACATTGAATTTATGGAAGTGTATGTTTCCCCATGGGAACCTCGGGATGTGAAGTAGTACTTGTTTACTGTGGTAAGCAGTGCCTTTGGTGGTGCTCCTGTTCAGTTGGCAACATAGGTATAAATGGCTACATCAACAGACTCCATACCTATGTTGTGGGTATGATACAGCCATAGATGCTGAAAGTGGCATTAAGCCTCAATAAATAAATTCATGTTCAGTCTATATAAAATATGTGGATGTATAGTTGAGTATACTGTGTATTATTTTGTAATTTTGTATAATGTATAAGATGTAATTAATGATATCAGGTGAGAATTGTAAGTATTCTATAGACTTAGTGTGGTCTCCTCTCCTGTATTTCAGGAGCATGTTGATGATGTTAACCTGGTGATTTTGTTTGGTTGCTGAAATGGTGATGTAATATGACTTAATACCTGTCATCGCGCGGCCGCCTAATCTGTCGCGACACACAGTGGATCTGACATCGGTTTTTATAAGAATGAGGAACCTCTATTATTAAATATAGATACTCTCAACAAGTATCAGGGAACTAAAAATTTGAATTAGAGTTACCCACCTTGAATTAGAGTTACCCGCCTTGAAAGGTTGCACTCGGAAATGATGCAATTGCTACGGATTTTAGTAAAAAGTCTATCGATCTGCGATCGTAAATTCTGACTCCAAGCATTGTGATTACTGAGAGAACTATGGAGCCCCATCAACCGCGAAGTCTCATCAGCCTGTGGCGTTTTGTGATTCCTTACAAGACTATATCAGACACAGGCTCCAGATTCTGGGCTCAGGTTGGTTACCTCACAAGCTTGTGTTCAGCACAACAAAGACCAGTTTACCAGTTATCTACAATTTTTATTAACAAATAAAACTCAACTACAAATCGTTTTCTCTGATATAAAGTAAAATTCACAATGTTCAGTCAAAGTTCATACCTTATAGCAACAGTGGTGGCATCCATCTTACTTCTTGTAGGTAGGTACTTGCTCATCGGGAGACCAGAGATGACTTCCCAAACATCCAGGAATCGGTGCTTATATCCACTAGATTTTTGATGCCAAACCTGATCACATGACTACCAGTCAGCGGAATAGTTAGGGAAAGCTCCCGTGACGTGGCAGTCACCATTGTTAGATGCTTGTACTGCCATGCAGACTGTCTGCAATCTGCATGCAATCTATCGAGTGGTTGTTCCACAGACACATTCCGCCGGGGTTCTGTTAACCGGGGGAATTGTGTGATAGAATTTACAATTCTGCAACTTTAGCATTATGTGGTGCCTGTTTTTTCTGGGAGTGTGATTTATGGGTTGATGACAGCTATGACAGTTCAAATAGTACCAATTCGGAGATTTCCGCCCGTGATATTTATCAACTAAAACTCGACTACCGGTGTTATCTCTGATCAGCTCTTCTGCCGAGTGTAGGTCAGTCGGTTGAGTGTAGGTCGGAGTATTTCTTATTAGTTTATCCAATTCTACGAATATCGGCTTTGAGGAAAATTAACAGCAATAATATGAGTCCCATTCAAACTAATAGAAAACTCTCCTGTCATTTCTATAATTTCCATGGTAGAGTTTAACTCTTCTTTTGAGCTTGCTTAACTTCTATGGGCCAACTTCGCAACACAATCTCTAAAAATAAACAGCCTTCGGAAAATATATTGTTTCAATAAAGGTTTGAAACATTCTATTGACATCTTGCACTATTGTTGAATATGCCTGATAAAAAGAGGGTGATTTGATGACTCTTGGACCTAAAAAAATACAATTCACTTTTTGTGTGTTTTTGTAGGGAATTGCCTGAAAAATGCACGTGACTGGTAATTGCCTTCGTGTCAGTTTTTCTCCCTTATTTGTTGCATGACCCCTGTTCTCGGGTGAGAAAAAGTTGTATGAAGGGCTATACTTGACAAAGATATTTGAATGGCAAAATTAAAGTGATGCGATCATATTTTTTCGCCTGAATGTTACAATTGTCACCTGTGGGAAAATATTTAGTTCCGTGATACCTGTAACTTTGTTTCACTCTCGAATTCAAATTCAGAACTTGGGCATATTGGTCTGCGTCATGCAGCATGTTCCATGTGGCTTGTAAGTGAAGCTAAGCGCACATGTTTGCAGTTGCGGCAACAGATCTGGGGTCCGGTGTGTTATTTTTACCGGAAGCGTTTGTCAGAGAGAAAATTGATATAGGAACTCATTGACATCGGCACATGTGTGCGGTTGTGTACAAAACTGAATTTGCTGCCGCAAATCCAATCGGCATCGGACAGAAAATGACGGTGTTCGGCGTCCGACTGATGAGGGTCGTAGGCCCATATAAAAACAGTCCACAGTTTTTGGGGGGAGGGGGGTGCCTCTGGTCACCCCCTGAACCCACTCAAACAGACCACTCCTAATGGGTGGCGCAAAATATTCTCCGCCTCGCGAGTTCCAACTTTCGGTTTCTGTATTTTCCACTTATGACGACTTATCCACTGTGAGTTGATAGTATACCAGAAAAATAGATTAGAATATTTGCCTCTTCATCTACTCGTTTCAGCCATAGTGGATGAAATTTGGCGCTGATTGAACAAATTTCAGAAAGACTAGTGCTCAGTGTGAAATAACTTTTAAAACTCAACTTAGACTAGAGAAGGAGATGGGGTTGCAAATACAAAATATAGATAGTAGGCTGGAAAAAACAGTTGTTTTAGACAACCCCTACCTCCGATTCAAACTTTACCCTTCTTGAATTTACTTCCCACCGCCTGCACAGGATGTAATTTTGTCTGTTTGCGTTGCATTCCACGAAGTATTTCACGATTTCTACCATAGTATGTGAAGTTTCTTATCAACCTACTCACAATTGTTTACTACAGGCTTGCACTACAGTGGAAGTCCCTAACTCGGATAAAATACTCTCTATTTTTGTCTTTCCCAAGCAAGTTGGGAAAGAAAAGTGGTGCAAAAGCACCAATAAAAATAAGCCAAAACTGGGTCGAGTGCAACCGGCGCAGACCCAGTACAGGACGCTCTCTCCCAAGTACAACTCCACGACTTCCGTTGCCAGTGCGCATATACCGTCTCTAAAGACTCATTCTTTTTAAAATCCGCTTCGTGTCGAGATGTTTTTGCACACTTATCAGTGTTCCACCAGCTCGATGTTTGATGATTCCTGATTCATTATACCACAGTGTATCCTTTGTATTCTCAGGAACAGTGTTTTATATATTCTCTTTTCTATTATATGTCCATAATGTATATTTATTTGCTCTCTCTCGAGTCGCGCGCGAATTTTGCGTGCCACGTGGTTCGGACTTAGATTTTTTCACAATTATTGTTAATGCTTTTTTTGCAAAATTTTCTAACTGTGTTAGAGTTAGGTGTCAGCGGGGTACCACTCCTGCAGTGTTTCTTCTTTCTTTTGAGAGTAGTCTTCCTGTTGGGTGGTTCCCGGTCGACCTTCTGGGGTCTTTGTTTCTGTCACCTTTCTCTCTTTGGGGGTGTTCTGTTTTCTCATCTCACCTTCTCTGCTCCTCTCACCTCTATCATGCCCAGGACAATTCCCTGTGGGCAATGTCTGCTGCCAAAGCATGTGGACGATGTACATTCGTCTTGTTCCTCCTGTAATGGGTGTTCAGCCGAGCGGCCGTGTGATGTCTGTGGAACATGGTGTTCCACCTTCTGGGCGTCAGTAAACCGTGTTGTTCGTTCTCGTGGCCGTGCCTCCCACTCCCGCGGGAAAGGAGAACGTGGTCGTTCGGGGCCTCCCGAGCCGACTTTGTCTGGTGAGAGTTATTCCTCCTCTGTGGGGGATGTGCAGTCTTTTCCTGTGGTGGATACTGCGGGAGCCGTTGAGTGTTCTGGTGTAGAGATGCCTGGTTCCGGGACTACGGTCCCCCTCCAGTCGACATCTGAGGCTGTCACTAGGGTTGTGACTCCTCCTTCGGAGCCGAGCCGGTGTGCTCTCTCCACTATTTCACCAGCCTCAACGACTCTCGACGTATCTACTACTGCTGCTGGCCCGTCTGCTTCGTTTTTTGTTTCAGCCGGCCTCGGCTTTTCGCTGCAGGGGACTGCAGGACTGTCCGTTACTGTAGACGTGGGATATCGGCCTCAGCCTTCCCTGACTTCAACTCGGCGAAGTCGGAAGGGGCTGCCGGCTGAGCCCATCACTGTGGTCTCTTCGCCATCAAGCACCACAGTTGTGTCTTTGGATTCGGATGTTCGTAGTGGAAACACTATGAACTCCGTGGCGTTTCCGTCTACTCACTCTGGTCACACGACCAGTTTTGGGGGACCAACGCTTTTTGTGCAGCCTGGACCTTCTGCCCCGCAGAGGTCCGCGGTGACTCTCATGAGTTCTCGCAATATTGTTCCTCGGGGTGCATCGTACCCCTATACACGTCTGCCTTCAGATGTTTCGGCTGCCGCCCGTCGTCCCACGTCGGGTGTTTTGGAGGATCGTGACCCTTCGCTGGTTAAGAGGGTCAGAGGTGAAGCCACTTTGCCGGTTCGCTCCCCTGTCGAACCGGTCGGTACAGGCAGTGAGCTTAGGGAGGCCCTCTCCATACTCACTCAGGTTCTTTCTAAGAGCCTTCCTGTTGCTTCCAGCGAGGCTATGGGTGGTTTCCAGGCGCCTCCTATGGCGCCGCCTCCCGGGATTGGAAACAGGCCGGTTTCCGATTCCTCTGGTGTCCCGACACCATGGGAGGCGTCGGCTGGTTTGCCCACGATGGGCTATGTGTCTTCCGACTCTGGGGAGGAGTCCGACATGCTTGAGGTCGAGGGCCAGCAGTCTTCGGACTTGGGGGCGGCTCTTGACTTTGTGCTTGGGTTTCTGCCTGAGCTCAAACCTGCTAACCAGCTGACAGTGTCAGCCTGGCCGCGATCATCGGTCGCGCGCCAACAGCCTATGGAGCAACCTGCTTCTGGGCGCCTTCGACCGTGCCAGTCGGTACAGGTGGTTGAGGCTTTTTCAGCATTCAGACAGAATGCCAAGCTGAATTCCAAGGCTTTGAAGACTTCGTTCTTCACCAGGGTTGACACCTTTTTGCCTCCTGTGCGTTATCGTTCCTACGATTCCGCCAATCCGTCAGTCTGCCAGGCTTTGACGGTTCTGGATCAGGACTCCACTTCCCTCGGGCTTTCCAAGCCCAAGTCTGCCGTCATTCCAATGACGACTCTGGAGTCCACCTTGGGCTTATCTAGAGAGATGCTTGGCATGCTTTCTCTCTCAGATCACATCGTCTCAGCTTTGGCTGCTTATCTGCCTCCAGATAAGTTTGACGAGGTACAGGCTCCTTTGCGTGTGCTGTCCAAGGCGCTTATGCACCTTACTCACACGCATGCCTGTAACACGGCCAATTTGGAATTAGTTCGAAGGGACGCTGTGCTGGACACAGGACGATCCCTTCCCGAGGAGCAGCGTGCTACTCTTCGATCTGCTTCTTTGGCAGGTCCGCAACTTTTCCATGGTTCCATGTCGACGGTCCGGGATGACGTCCTACGTCATTCCAAAGATCAACTGCTGTTTCGTCAGCTTGATCAGCCTTCTCGGGGAGGCAAGGGCTGTTCCAAGCCTAACAAGTACCCTTCTGCTTCCTCTGTGAAGCAAAAGGCTGGTCCTTCTGCCGCCGCCTCTACTTCTTACTCACGGGGTAAAGGTAGGGGTCGGCAGAATCGAGGGAAGTCTCAGGATTCTTCATTCAGCAGAGGAGGTGGTTTCTCCTCTCGCGGGCCTCATCGGGGCTCGAAATGAAGGTCCTCACCTCGACTCGTCCCAGGTTGGAGGAAGGATAGCAGAGTTCGCAGACCATTGGACCACCATCACATCCGATCCATGGGTGTTAAATGTTGTTCGGTCCGGGCTGCGCATATCCTTCCGACGGCACCCCACTCTGTCAAGGGTGCTTCTTCCAACCACAGTTCCTTCAGACGTTTTACGTCGGGAACTTTTGTCCACGGAGATTGCCAATCTCCTGGCAAAGGGGGCGATCGAGGTCGTCAAGAACGTTCAGTCAGTGGGTTTCTATTCCCGCCTGTTCTTGGTGCCGAAGAAGGACGGCCGACTCCGACCGGTTATCGATCTGAGTATCCTGAACCAGTCTATCATTGCTCCCAAGTTCAGCATGGAGACTTTCAGGTCGGTCCGCCAATCAATTCACCAGGGAGATTTCGCAGCCAGCATCGACCTGCGAGACGCTTACTTCCACGTTCCGATGCATCGGGCGTCACGGAAGTATCTCAGGTTCGCTTTTCTGGGGCGAGTTTACCAGTTCAAGGCCATGCCTTTCGGCCTCAACCTGGCTCCTTGGGCGTTCACCAGACTGATGTCGCATGTGATAGCGTTCCATCGCACACAGTCCAGGGTGACTACTTCGGCATATCTGGACGATATCCTCCAGCGGCATTCCAATGCTGCCTTACTGGAATCGGATGTCGCCACTCTGTTGAGCTTGCTCACGTCGCTAGGATTCAGAGTCAACGAGGAGAAGTCGGACCTGGTCCCTTCTCAGTCGTTTTGTCATCTGGGGATGTCTTTCCAAACCAAATTCAATTTGGTGGCTGTTCCCCAGGCCAAGGCTGTGATTCTCTCAGCTTTTGCTCTGACTCTGTCCCAGTCCAGGTCCGCGACCGCTCGGAGTTTTCTCCGGTTGATCGGTCTCTGCGGTTCGGTGACGGATCTCATTCCTCTAGGTCGGCTGCGTGTCAGACCTCTCCAACACTTTCTGCTCAGTCGTTGGAGACCGAATGTAGATTCTCTGGATCAGGTGCTTCCGTTTCCAGACTCTCTGTATCCTCACCTTCTTCCCTGGACAGATGTTCAGTGGATTACGCAGGGTGTTCCGCTGGACTTACCCATGTCCGATCGCGTTCTGACGGCAGATGCCAGCGCTCTCGGATGGGGTGCGACGTTGGATCCTCTCGGTCTTTCCCTACACAGGATGTGGGACCAGGATCAAGCAGCTCTACACATCAACCAGAAGGAGCTTCTTGCTCTTCTTCTGAGTTTCAGGCAGTGGATCCCTCACCTGTCGAATCGCCAGGTCCTTCTACTATCCGACAATTCGACAGTGGTGGCTTACATTCGGAACCAGGGCGGCACGCACTCGCTTCCGATGTACGAGTTAGCTCGGGATCTTTTACTGCTCGCTCAGGATGTTCACGCCGAAGTGGTTGTTCGTCACATTCCCGGTCGTCTGAACGTCCTTGCCGACTCCCTGTCCCGACAGGGCAGGGTTATTTCCACCGAGTGGATGCTTCACAGGGCAGTGTTCCAGTCGCTTTGCGATCTCTGGGGACGTCCCCACATCGACCTCTTTGCGACTCGTTGGAACCATCAGGTGGACACTTTCGTGTCCCCGTGTCCAGATCCTCTGGCTTTTGCCGTGGACGCTCTGTCACTCGATTGGAACGGTCTAGTCGGCTACGCCTTCCCGCCGGTTCCAATTCTTCCTCAGGTTCTCGCCAAAATTCGAACCTGCAGTTGTCGAATCATTCTGATCGCTCCCGTCGCCTCAGCGGGTGTGGATCAATCAGCTCCGCTCGCTGATGGCGGCGGTTCCGGCACGTCTCCCGCTACATCACGACCTTCTTTGTCAAGGTCGCCCGAGGAGGTTTCACGTCGACCCGACTTCATTGTGCCTTCACGCATATCTTTTGTCAGGTCCTGTCTCCTCCGTAGAGGTTTTTCGAGACGAGCAGTGGAGTGCATTTCTTCTTCAAGGAGGCACTCCACTGGTTTAGCTTATGCAGCTAAATGGAAGGTCTTCTGTCGATGGTGTGCTGATCACTCTGTTGATTATGCCAATCCTTCGATTTCACAGATTGCGGAGTTTCTGGTATATCTGTTTGATTCTCGGGGTCTCCAGCCTGTTACCATCAAGGGTTACAGGTCTATGCTTTCAGAGACTTTTTCTTATGTGGGGAAGCGTCGTATCGGCACTAATCCTTACCTCTCCAAGCTTGTTCGGCACTTTTCTTTGAAAAGGCCTCGGACTTTGCAGCTTACTCCACGATGGAATCTTTCGTGGGTGCTGCTTTGCTTGGGGGGGGGGGGGGGGGGGGGGGGGGGCGTTCGAACCTTTATCCCAGGTGGATATGCAATTTCTCACATATAAGACGGCTTTTCTGATGGCATTTGCTTCGGCCAGACGGGTTAGTGAGCTTCACGCCCTCTCGGTTGACCCGGCCTTTTTTAGGAGCTCTCCCAACAGTGTTACTTTTACCACTGATTGCTCCTTTTTGGCTAAGAATCAGTTACCAGATACTACTCCTCCTCCTATCTGTATCAGGGCTCTTCCCTCTGTTGAGGGTACTCGCCCTTTGCTCTGTCCGGTCCGTGCTATTCGCTTTTATCTTGATCGGACACGCTTCATTCGGAAGGGCAGAAAACGTTTTTTTCAGTCTCTCATTCCGGGTCGACAGAAGATCTCTCCTCAATCCATTTCTCGATGGATTTGTCTTGCTATTCGTACGGCTTATAGTCGTTTAGCAGCTGGCGATTGTATTACCAATCGTATTTCTGCCCACGAGGTGCGGGCACTGTCTACCTCTTGGGCTTATTCTAACTCCGTCAAGTTGTCGGATGTTATGCAGGCAGCCTACTGGAGAAATGCTTCTACATTCTCCACCTTTTATTTACGCCAGTTGCAGGAGCAGTCGGAGGACCTTTTTGCCCTGGGTCCTCTTTCTTCTGCTCAGGCTGTTGTCTGCCATAGCCATTAGGCTTCTTGAAGGTCAGTTTCAGCCTTGCGCTGTTACTGCCCTTTTTCTGTCTGTGTGTCACACAGGCTTTTATGTCTCTTTTCATTGTCCTTTACCAATGATTGCGACATTATGGTTGATAAGCCTCGGGACCTCTTCCTTCTACTTCACGGTTCCAGTGCACTAGGGTTATGTGGGGGTTGGTTATGCGATTCCCTCCAGCCTTTTGTCTATTCAGCCTGTAGTAAACAATTGTGAGTAGGTTGATAAGAAATCTAAATTTTATAGTAAATTTCCTTTCTTATTATACCTACCACAATTGTTTACATGGAGGCCCTCCCGTCTTCTTTACGGGTAAAGAATCTTTCCTCCCCGCTGATCACATAACTCTAACGTTTACGGATTCAAAAAGAATGAGTCTTTAGAAACGGTATATGCGCACTGGCAATGGAAGTCGTGGAGTTGTACTTGGGAGAGAGCGTACTGGGTCTGCGCCGGTTGCACTCGACCCAGTTTTGGCTTATTTTTATTGGTGCTTTTGCACCACTTTTCTTTCCCAACTTGCTTGGGAAAGACAAAAATAGAGAGTATTTTATCCGAGTTAGGGACTTCCACTGTAGTGCAAGCCTGTAGTAAACAATTGTGGTAGGTATAATAAGAAAGGAAATTTACTATAAAATTTAGATTTCCAGCTGTTAGTCAAATAGTGATTCGAAATTCGAAATTTCTAGACGTTGATTTTTATATTTTTTTTTTTTTGGGTGGGGAGCCCCACTCCCGCGACAGTGAACGCACACGTCATCGAGAAATGTGACGTTTTTACGACATATGTGTGACAATGATTATAGCTGAATTCCCTGTGAACAAGAGGGGTGGCAACCGCCCCCCCCCCCCCCTCGTCTCATACACCCATGGTTTTTGGAACAAATTCAAATGATCTCCCGTTAATTAATGATATGTGTTAGTTCTGGTGTAGTCGTTTAACTTTCTCCCTATATTTCACCCCCTCCCAGATGGGGGGGGGGGGGGGCGAAGGCATCACCCAAAGTCCACTCATAGTTTTTTGAGAGAAATTTTTGTTCTTGGCTCGAGGTGAATTTTGTTTTAGGTCTCATGTTGGTAAATTTGGCAAAATGGAAGTAAAAGCCGACACTTTAGAGCTTGATTTTTCGATAAGTAATCCACGTTGGATGCAAAAACGTTACATGGGGGCACGGTGGCTCAGTTGGTAGGGGTGCAGGCTGCAAGCCGAGAGATACTCTGTTCGAATCCCACCTGTGGCAACTGGCCCACCTGCGGCAACCGG